>CM077084.1:696240-1296240 GCA_039513925.1 Platanthera zijinensis
GAGAGAAAGGGAGAGAGTTAAGTCGTCTTGGAAGCGGGTTGGGTATAGAAAACCAAAAGTTGTTTTCATTCACCGCCTTCGATCTCTAGAGTTTAGAGATCCATTTTTGTATTCTTTAAAATAGTTTTGTTTTCTACTTTGGAATGAAATTCATTTTCTGCTTATTTCTCCTGCAAACACATTGTGTGTGTTAGCCTTTAATTCTCTAAAAGGTATATCGATTTCAAGAGAATCTGCCCAAAAAAAACAAGTTCTGTAACATACCACCGCACATTAGCTACCTAATGCCCATGCAGTAGCTTCCTGATTAGTTTTCCTGGTTAAAAATAATTTGAATTTCTAGTAATCGTCATTAAACCTAATCCACAACCCCCTCTAAGGTTGGCCACTATAAAACCAACATATTAATGGTTCCCTCTACCCGAGATTTTAGCCTCTCGGGCACATTCATGATTAGTTCATGAGTGACCACTCTTCTTGGGCAGTGCCCGCCCATATCAGTTTCCCTAGAGAGACCTCAGAAGACTATTTTGCCTTACCCTATCCTTCGGGAGATTTCATTAGTTTCTTGATCTAAAGGTAGCGTGTTCGATCTATGGTGAAAAAATTTGTCACCCAAATTTCCACACTCAATGACCGGTATGGGGAGTTCGTTGAATAGATCGAAGACCTCAATCAACAAGTTACTAACCTGCTAGTGATTGGCCAACAGAGCACAGAAAAGAGAGTGTTGTTGGCAGAAGCAAACACTAGATATGCATGTAGTGGAAAATGCCTCTTACTATGGACAATTGTGTTTGATATGAACGTCTCGTGTTCGAACTGTTGGTGTAAAATTTGTCACCCAACTTTCCACACTCAATGATCGATACAAGAGTTTGGCGAAGAGATTGAATACTGCAATCAATCGGTTACTAACCCATTATGGCTTGGCGAACATAGTGTATAAAAGAGAGTGACGCTAGCAATGATAAACACTAGATATGCTTGCAGTGACAAATGCCTCTTGTTGCAAACAGTTGTACTCGGGAATCTATTACAAGAATAGGCGGCTCACGCAGTGCAGCGAGGATACCGTGTGCTCATTAATAACTCCTCGCACAGAGGCAACGATAATGTCACACCTTCGCGAGATCCCGTCGGAGGATGTCGTGCTGCCTAGGAGGTCTGACAAGGAGCACATGGCGGGGGAGGAAGAGCGATTAGTGCATTCAATGTATTACCCGATGAGCAACCAGGGGATCAGGTTTCAGGAGGGATAGTATCATGAGGGGACCCGTGATATTTGCGCAGCCTAGTTTGGTGTTTATTGCCAACTCTCCATCCGCCACCAGAAAGTAAGAAGCCCATTTAGCAAGGGGATTTCGGATCCGATCCCAAAAGGTTTTAGGGACCCGACTCTGAGCTACTACTCCGGAAGAGACTACCCGGTCAAGCATCTAAAGTGGTTCAAGGACGTAGTCACAATTTGTAGCATGATAGAAGCCTTCAAATGTAGCTTCTTCGCAATCACCTTTGAGGGTAAGGCCAGGGACTGGTTCCACCAGTTGCCGGCAAATTCTATCAACTGTTTCGAGGATATGCGTCACGGGTTGGTGTCAAGGTTCACCACTTTGAAGAAGTGGAAGGAGGAGGAGGTTTCCCTTTTCATCTAATGCGGGGCAAGCAGGATATGTTGGGTCATTACATCGACCGCTTCCAAAAGGAGGTCTTGGGTATACAGGAGGTGGATAATAACAACTCGATGTTGGCCATGACATATAGGCTAAAGCAGGGGCTCTTTAACCTTGATATCAACATGGAGCCTCTAAAATATTAAGAGGAACTCATCAAAAGAGCCAACAAGTTTATTTAAGGAGAATCAACCACCCATAGCTTCCTGGCCAGGCTGGATCGGGCAACCGTGGATAAGGAGGATTATTAGGAGGCAGAGAAGATGCTAAAGAGGAGGCCCAGGGAGTTGCAAAAGATGGGAGAGCTGAAGAAGCAAGAAGGTAAAAGGGAGGAAACAAGGAGGAGAGATGAGAAGCAGAGATAGGAGGAGAGGAGGCATGTCGTTTCTCCTGATAATCAAGCAGAGGGATAAAGGTTCTGGTACCCTATGAATCGGCCCCGTGGAGGCTGTCCGGAATAATATATTCCCCAAAGAAGTGAGACGGTCAGAACTGGCCAGGTGGGCATCAAGGAGGAAACCAGAGAGAAGTTTTGGTGGTTTCCCAGCAAGGCAACCGTTTCCAGAGGAGGAATCAGAGAATGAGGAACAGGCCTGCAGAGGTACCCCTCTATTGTGATCTTCATCGGGTTGAGGGACACAAAACCATGATGTGTCATGACTTCCTAAAGGCCGGGAGGATATCAAGAGAAAGAGATGGAGAAGGATAAGGAGGAGAGATAATCCAAGAGGAGGGGTCAGGAGGACCTTGGGAGGCAGCAGGTTCCTACAAGGAGGATAAACAAGGATCAAGTGGACCAAGGGAGTCGTGGAGGAGTCGTCCAGGAAGGAGGCATAGGGGTCGGAGCGAGTTATAGAGGGACTAGTGTGGAGGGAACCCTCCACACCATCTACAAAAGGAGTATCACCTCGACTTCGCAGGCACCTAAGCAGCTGTAAGAGATCATATTCTCCATAGAGGATCTGTTGGGAAATGAAAACCCTTTCCATGACACCCTTGTCATCCAGGCTGCCATCGAAGACTACACTATCAAATGGATCCTTGTGGACAATGGGAGATCTGTGAATGTTGTCTCCAAGAGGGTGTTTGACGGGATGGAAGTATAGGCAGGGAGGGTGATAGCCTTGGATGGACCCCTTTTATGCTTCTTTGGGGAGAGGAAGGAGGTCGAAGGAGGAGTTGAGCTACTGGTAGATATGGGAGGGACAGCGATTAAGTGTCGATTTGTCATCGTGCAAGCGCTACTCTGTTATAGTGTCATATTCGAACGGCTGTTGATTAACTTCTTAAAAGCGGTCATGTCCTCCTACCATCAATGTTTGAAGTATTATAAGGGAGAGTTCCATATGATTATCAGGAGCGATCCAAGAGTCACCCGGGAATTCTATCTAAATAGAATGAGCACCATCATTTGGATGGAGGAAGTGGGGGTGGAGAAGATATTAGAAGGAAGGGCAAGGCTAGAAGCAACAAAGAAGGTGGAACAGGTGGAAATGATGTCCGAGGGCGGGAGGCACGAAAGTATAAAGATATGAGGAGTGTTGAAGGCCGAAAGTAGGGTGGAGCTGGTGGCATGCTTGCAACAAAACATGGACATCTTCGCATGGAGCACCATCGATATGCACGAGATTGACACAGAGGTGGCATGTCATCGCCTCTAGCTCGAGCCGGAGGCCAAGCCCATCAGATAGAAGCAAAGGTTGGTGGCCACCAGTTTGGCCAAGCCCATCAGAGAGGGGGTGGAAAAACTACTTGAGACATGTATTGTATCGGAGATCCGGTACCCAGGTTTCGTTTATCTCCAATGTAGTAATGGCGAAGAAAGCCTCGGGAGGTTGGATGATGTGTGTGGACTTTTTCCTTTTGAATAAAGTATGCCTGGAGGATTGTTATCCCTTGCCTCGAATCGACGTGTGCGCTGATTAAGTCACCGAATTTTTTGTTTTTAGTTTTCTTGATGCCTTTTCAGGTTATCACTATACCTGGATGTATCCCCGAACTACCGAAATACCTTCTTCGTCACTTGTGGTGTCTGCTATAGTTACAAAATAATATCGTTCGGACTAAATAATGCGAGAGCTACCTACCAATGGATGATGGACCAGGTCTTCAAGGGTCAAAAGGGGCGCAATTTAGAGGTCTATATCGACGATCTCCTGGTTAAAAGCAAAAGCATCTCAGATCATATTCAAGACCTAGTGGAAACCTTCTCCGAGCTACAAGATTACAAGATGAGGCTCAACCCGGTTAAGTGCATGTTCGGGGCAGAACAAGGAAAATTTTTGGGACACCTCCTCACCCCTGAGGAGGTTGATGAGTTGTAAATATATCTATATTTTTGTATTTTATTTAAGTAATTTTTGTTTATTTTTGTCTTTTTTTAGTTGCTTTCTTTAATAAAAATGCTTCTTTTTGAAAAAATATATTCTAACTTAATTTATTTTTGTTTTCTGAAAAAATTCAAAAAAAGTTAAAATTTGACCTGTCACGCTCGTGACCATGCCTGACACGCCCGTGACAGGCACTCAACGCCTTCACCTCTCAACGCTCTCAACGCTTTCATTGTTCACCTCTCAACGCCAGCGAGTCACGCCCGTGTCGAGAAGGTCACGCCCGTGTCGACACTCAACGTCGTGGTCACTCAATGCGACTCAACGCTTTTACTATTCACCTCTCAATGCTCTCAATGTCGTCGCCCCTGTCACGCCCGTGGCATGCCTGTCACGCCCGTGACTGCCACGTGAAGCTCCCAAAGTCAACTGTGTCGTCAAGTCGACGGATCAAATCTGCCAGCTGTCCAAGTCACGCCCCCCGTCACGCCCGTGACTGACACGTGTCACGTACCCGACCTTCCAGAACGAAGCCAGCTCGCCAATTTTGCCAAGTCAAACACGTTTTTGACCGACACGCCCCATGTCACTCCCGTGACCTAGGGCGTGTCACACCTGAATTTTTGCCAATAAATACAAGCATTCAGTAAGCTTTTCTTGTCTCCTTTTTTGACCACTTTGCTTAGGGGAGGTGCTTCCCAAATGAATCCAAATGCTATGTAAGGGAATTTTATCCCCCTCTCTCTCTTAGTTCGTATTAGATTTTCTGCTTTAACTTTGTTGTAATCGCTATGAATTTTAATAAAATATGCAATTTTCTCTCTTCCTTAGTATGAATGTTCATTTGGAAGCGTCCTTCTTAAGTGATTTTTCGTTATCTTTTTTGTACTTTTCTTTTTATGCTTTCATTTTTAGTTTTATTACTCGTTTAGTTTAGGAATTTTTCAGCATTTCTAGCCGTTGTAATGTCCGTTTCATTTTCGTTCTCATCACTTGTTTAGGTTTAGATTTCTCTTTTTATCCTTATTTTCATCCTTATTAATTTATAAAAGAGTTTTCAAAAAGTGCTATCTTTATTTTCTTTAACTTAGGATTGTTAGGATTGTAAAACTTTTCGTCGCTTTTTAGTTTTATTTTCACTTTTTTAGCTCTTTTATAAAAAAATAAGAATGAAAATGTAGTTGTTTTAATTTTTCACTCACTTCATTTTAGCTTTTTATTTTCAAAACTTTTTGTCCGATTAATTTTTATTTTCTCTTTTTATGCATTTCTACCGCATTCTAGCGGTAGAAATGCAGTTGTTTTTATTTTTCGAGCACTTTCCTTTTTCTAATTTTTTGCAAGCGTGTGTGCGTGTATGAGTTAGTTTTACAGCTTTATTTCAATTTCTGTAGAGTGTGTGCGTATGCATTTATTTCCGCCTACTCGTTAAGAGTTAAATGGAGCATTGCTTTCATTTACCTCCTACTCGTTTGAGTAGGACTTGTTATTTCCCACCCACTCGTTTTAGTGGGACTTGTCTTTTTATTGCTTTCATTTTCTTCCTACTCACTTGAGTAGGAAAACTTTGTGCGTGTGTGTGTGTTTTCATTTATGTAGAGTGTGTGTGTGTGTTTTACTTTCAAGTAGAGTGTGTGCGTGTATGAGATTAATTTACCCCCGCCCACTCATTTGAGTCGGGATTCGCATTTACTGCTTTCTTCAGTCCTACTCGTTTGAGTAGGACTTGCAATTTTCAGCTTTCCTTTACTGTTTTGTTCCTGCTTTCTTACTGCTTTCTTTTATCGCTTTCTAGTGTAAGTGTCCCCATTCCGATGAGTGGATAACCGCCCTTAGCCCTCGATATCGAAGAGCATTGGTACAGATAAAGTAGCTTTAAATAATTAAAGGTCATGTTTTCAGTTTAATTAAATTTCTTAAGGTTTGCCCCAGGTCTACGACGCGTAGGACCGCATATCGATGTGCGGGCCCTATTTCTGTAGTACATACGCAACGCCGAGAGGCCGTGCGTATGGACCAATCACCCTTGGGTAAAGAGAGCTCCGCGCTAACCCTCGAGAGAGGAGGCGCGCGACTCTACCGGATTGGGTTCCCCACCCAATAGCGGGGTTCTTAGCGTAATGCGGGCATTAAGAGGAATCCTTCGTCGGTCTAACGATCGGTCGAATAGTCTTAGCGTTCAGGTGAGCGATATCCCTAGACCAAGATGAGCTCATATCTAAGGAACCTCCACGGCAAAGTCTCCGTCTTAATTAATTTGAAAATTAGGATCTCTTTTTATTAAAAGTTTATTTTAGTTCAATTCTCTTTTTAATATCGTCGCGCTATTTCTTCTTCGGCTTTCTGCATTTTATTATTATGCTTTATTATTATTATGCACTTATATAATTTTTATGTCATTTTCTTTTTTATAAAACAAACTAAAAATTATCGGTAAAATAATAGACTTTCAGGGAAAGAGTAGAAAAAGGTAAACCGGCCTCGAGAACAATACGACCCCGATATTCCACACCGGAATATCCTGTACTACACGCGATAGGTGTGCTTGCCTCCTCTCATTAAAACTCAGTTTCTAATCAAGTAAAAATGCTCTTCTTTTTCTTTATAAATAAAACCTCACCCACCTTTTAATAAAATAAAAGAGCCGCATTTTGACCCATCAGGGGTCGAGCCAAATCCGGGCAAGGTCAAGACCATCCTAGAAATAACATCCCCAGAGAGCGTCAAAGAAGTCCAAAGACTGACCAGGATGATGGTGGGCCTCAATCATTTCTTAATCAAAGTTAGGGAAAAGCACTACCCCTTCTTCAAAACCCTTCAGGGACATCAACAGTTTGAGTGGACGGAGGAATGTGAAAAGGCCTTCGAACAACTCAGAGGGACGCTGACCTAAGCACCCCTACTCCAGAGCTCGAAGAAAGGAGAAGACCTGATACTCTATCTAGGAGGGGGTGCAAAGGTCCTAAGCTTGATGCTAGTTCGGGAAGAAGAGAAGCGGCACCTCCCCATCTACTATATGAGCAAAGTGTTTCAGAAGGCGGAATTTAAATACCTCATTCTATATAAGTTAGCTTTTGCATTGGTGATCTCAGCTAGAAATTTTAGGACTTATTTCAAAGCACACTCCATCTACGTGGTGATGGACCATCCCCTTCGTAGTATTTTGAGCGATGTGGAGCATTCTGGACAGCTGGCTAAGTGGTCGATAGAATTTATTGTGTTTGATATCTCTTTCCACCCTAGGGTCGCAATCAAAGCTTAAGCGGTGGTGTATTTTCTAGCAGACTTCTCGATAGAGGTAAGTCAAGGCCTGACAATCCCTGAAGCTATCCCTTGGAAAATATATGTAGATGGATCTTTGGGCAAAAATTCCTTGGGAGTGGGCATCGTTCCCGCAAGCCCTCAAGGGATGAGGATCAAGCAGCCAGTGGAAATTCTCTTCCTAATTACTAACAATCAAGCGGAGTATGAGCCAATAGTGCTTACATCTAGCCAAAGAACTGGGAATTCAACTTGTCAAGGCATTCACCGACTCGATGGTAGTCAGATCACAAATCATGGGGGAGTTCAAAGTACGCGATCCTATTCTACATAGGTATTTGGTAAAAGTGAAGGGGTTGGTAGGAGGGTTCTAGTCTTTCTTTATATAGCATGTACCTCGTGAGGAGAACTAGGCGGCGAATCACTTGGCCACATATGGACTGAAAGCCGGTGGAACCATCACAGAATTATTTCGTCCATCTATCGATGAAGTGGAAACCATGGAGATTGAGCCGCGGGCTTCTTGGAAGGACCCATTCATCACTTTCCTAATGACCGGTCAACTCCCGACAGCCGAAGAAGACAAGAGGAAGTTCCGTTATAAGACGGCCTACTACTTATTGTACGAGGGAGAACTATATCGAAAAACTCTCTCAGGTCCTTTGGCTAGGTTAGTTTTGGAGCTCAAAGTACCTCGGCTTTGGGAGTAGATTCATTCGGGAGAATATGAGAGTCATTCAAGAACTCATACTTTGGAACAAAGGATCTTGTGTCGCGGCTATTTTTTCCTGACAATCAGGAAAGATGTTGTGGTCTTCTCCAAAAAAATGTTTGAAGTGCCAACTCTTCTCCCCTCTTCAGTTGTAGCCAGCCCAACAGCATTATTCGATCATGGCCCCTTGGCCCTTTGCCATATGGGGAATGGACTTGGTCGTCCCTTTTCCTCAAGCCAGCAGGAACCGGAAGCTCATTCTTGTAACGATCAACTAATTCTAAAAATGTATTGAGGCCAAAGCTCTGGTCAAGACCACTCCCCAGATCTTGAAGAACTTCATTTGGGGAGGGATATTGCATGCAGACATGAGATTCCCCTAGCCATCATCACTGATAACGGGCTACAGTTTGTCAGCTTAGAGCTCATTGAATTCTGTTAGTAGATGAGAATGGATCTTTGATTCACCTTAGTACATCATCCCCGGAGCAACGGGCAGGTAGAGACCGCAAACAAACTCATCATCGATCTACTAAAGAAAAAAGTCGCTAATCTAAAGGGGAACTGGGTTGAATAGCTCCCTTTGGGAGAGAAGTCTTTCAAACTATCTCACGAGTCTAAGTCCCTCATCCAAGTTAAGTTTGAGGTTAGAAGTCATCGGGTAATCACGACTGAAATAGGAGAGGAAGAATAGCTCCTCAAAATGAGGAGGCCCAGAGGCTTTCTGTAACACCCTTATCCGTCACATAGCATATAACAGTAGGTCCGGCTGGGGCCCGACGCCATATACTACGGACAGACCGGTTGGTTACTTATTGAAACCATTCAACCAATCACAACGTCCTACACAGAGCATCTAGCGGAAGCAGAATATTAAGTTGCAAGATAAAAGAACCCAGCCACAGCATGAATGTCCATTACAAAAGTCTCATAGGAATGTACGATACACGGAAATAATGGCCTTAAGGCTTTACAACAGTTTGCTTAAACATAAGTGTTTTCCAAACCTCGGCACGCAGGCCGGTCACACATGAGTACAAAAGGAAAACACTCAAAAATTGGCCTTCGAGGGCCGGCACAGCAACTTGGGCTTTAGCCCGCTATTTACCGCTCGGCTCCGCAACACCTGCAAGCAACAATCCACCGTACTGTGGTAAACAAAGGCAACGGTCAGCTATGCTGACCAAATTATAACGATTCCGCCCCCAAGCTCGGGGCGGATAAGCTTCTTCCCTGCACATGTTAGCCTAGCCAATGAAATAGAGAATAAGCATATCATCACAGATGCGGGCCCAAACGGCCACACACCTCGTGCTCTCAGGGCACTAACTCGGTGAACCCGGACGTAACCATGGTCTCACCACAACCCTTGGACGGCAAAACTTGTGAGAAATATAGCCTTTCTGGTCTAAGCCTAAGACTCGCACGACCATGCCAATGGCCAGTCTCTTTTTCAGATGTCTGTCACCAAACCGCATAGCCCGAGTCCGCATCTACTTGCTCGTTGCTCACATCGCATAGTCATATTAAGACGTATGCGCTGGCCAAGCTTCTCCTGGATCCCAAAGTTCGATCACACAAGCACATAACCAAGTTATGTTCATGGTTGGCTCCCCGGCTACCAAGATGACGGAAATGCGTTTCCACCCAGTTTTTCGGGTGCACCTTAGGGTTACTCCCCAAGGATCCCTGCTGCAATCTACACCGTAGAAACCCGAAAACAACAAAGGGCACGGAGTCTTCTTCGGCTAAAATGCAATGCACATCACCAATCCAGACCAACTTGTCCGGGTAGGCTTCACACATCATTCCTATGTACGTACTACGATTCTGGACTCTAACAAGGGGGACTTTACATATCTACCCCAAGGAATACCGCAATCTCGCCGCACACTCGCGGGAGAAGGGTTTTCCCATGCAAAGGAAGAAGAGCTTCACATGCTCGAGATTAAAATCGTTAACCTAGCATTTCTTCTTGGTGTCATGGAAATCTACACGGATGGAAAGCACCGCAATCTCCTTGCCTCCGCGGATCCGAAGACAGCTCGCGATTTGGAGCTCCGAAGCTCCGCCGGTGACCGGATCTTGCCTTCCTCCTCCTCCCTTCTCTCCCCTCTCTCTAGCCTTTAGAAAGAGAACCAAGGGGATGAAATGAGGGATTGCAAACCCTATTTCTGAGTTTAAACCGCCAGAACCAACCCCCAGCCATCGGATCCCAACATAAGAAAACGAACGGCCACGATTGGGGCCTAAAATACAAAATCTAGGCCGAACACGGCCTGCGACACGCCCGTGTCCAGGGCCGTGTTGCCCATTCGTCATCTTGCCCTGCACCCCGACCAGTACACGGCCTGTGATACGGCCTCCAACACACTCGTGTCACATGTGACATGGCCGTGTCAAGACCCGTGTCACGCCCTGTGTGCAACTCCAAGGATTTTCCCGAGATGGACACGGTATTCGACAGGGCACCCAACATGCCCGTGTCTGTGCCCGTATCATGGCCCGTGTGCATCACTCAGAAATTTCCCGAGCATGACACGCCTTGGGACACGCCCGTGTCCCAGGCCGTGTGCCTACACTCGACGATCGCCGATCGCCACAATGTCGACCACACGACCCGTGACCGAACATGCCCGTGACACGCCCGTGTCACACCCGTGACACGCCCGTGTCACCTGCTCCAAGTTCTAGACTCGGCTTAAAAACGTCACCCGTCCCTCTTTTGAGTTTCAGGGTGTTACAACTCTCCCCCTCTTAAAAGAATTTCGCCCACGAAATTACTAAAGGAAAGAAAACGAAAAACTTTAAGCAGTGCCTGAGCGGAATAACTCCGGGTACTCCTCCAGCATAGATTTCTCTCGCTCCCAAGAGAGCTCCTCCCGACCACAATTGTCCCACCGGACCTTGACCATTCGTATCTCCTTATTACGGAGTCGCTTAACTTCAATGTCCTCAATACGAACGGGCTTGACCTTAGTCGTCAACCCTTCGTCCACCAGTACTTGATCCACTGCGATCACTTGTGAAGGTTCTTGCACCGCCTTCCGCAACACAGAGATGTGAAATACATCGTATAGTCCACTCAATTCCACCGATAGCCTCAAACGATAAGCCGCTTCGCCAACCCGCTACAGAATCTCAAAGAGTCCATGGTATCTTGGGCTCAGCTTCTTCAAGCGTTGCACCCGCGAAACACCCTTGAACGGCTTTATCTTCAAGTACACCCAATCGCCGACCCCGAACTCCACGTTCCGGTGCTTGGAGTTGTAGTACTTAGCTTGTCTGTCCTGAGCAATCAGCAAATGCTCTCGAATGATCCGCACCAAATAAGTAGCATTCCCCACCTCCTGCTTCTTGTACAACCTTGCCTCACCCGTTTCTAGCCACGATAACGGCGTGCGACACTTCCTACCATAAAGGGCCTCGAAGGGCTCCATTTGAATACTCGTTTGGTAGCTATTGTTGTACGCACACTCCACGAAATACAGGTGGTCTTCCCAATGCTTCCCGAAGTCTAGAACACACATGCGGAGCATGTCCTCCAATGTTCGTTGACTCTCTCGATTTGCCCATCCGTATTCAGATGGAAGGCTGTGCTGAACTTCAATTTAGTCCCCAACATCTGTTGCACCAACCTCTAATCATTGGACGTAAAATGCCCATCCCGATCACTCACGATGCTGCGTGGCACACCGTGTAATCTGACTATATTATCCACATATAGTTTTGCCAGCCTCTCCACTGAATCATCCTTCCTATACGGAATAAAGTGCGACACCTTCGTTAATCGGTCTACGATCACCCAGATGGCGTCGTTACCCTTCTGCGACCTTGGCAAGCCATGCACAAAGTCCATCGATATGTCGTCGAACTTCCAATCCGGAATAGGCAAGGATTTCAAAAATCCTCTAGGCTTTTAACACTCCGCCGTTACCAAGGCGCAGGTTTGACACTTAGCCACAAACAGTGCCACATCCTTCTTGAGCCCTGGCCACCAAAATAGCTTCTTTAGGTCTTGGTACATCTTCGTGCTCCCTGGGTGGATTGAGTACTTGGTATTATGAGCCTCGTACATCAACTCCGCCCATAGATTTCCCCCGCTTGGGACGCACAAACGATGGTCCTTCATTAAGAGTCCATCCTCAACTAAAAACTGGCAATTTGACCCATCCAAGGCTGCATCCATGAGCTCCTTCATCGATCCATCAAACTCCAATGCCTGCCGAACGCGATCAGTCAGGTCATACTGAACTTCCATCCAATTCAACATTGCTTTGGCGCACGTCTGCTTGTCAACGCAACAGATCTCAAATGCCTCCAACTCCCATACTAGCCTCTCATCATGAACCGACAACCAGTTTGCTTGGGCGGGAGCCCTGCGACTCAACGCATCCGCAACTGCATTGCCCTTCCCAGGTACATAATGAATCTTGAATGTGTAGTCCCCCAGAACTCCATCCATCTACGCTGCCTCATGTTGAGATCCTTCTGATCCAACAGGTACTTCAGGCTCTTGTGGTCGGTATAGATATCGACCTTTACGTCGTACAAGTAGTGTCTTCATAGCTTAAGCGCAAATATCACGGCCGCCAACTCCAAGTCGTGGACCGGATAATTCCTTTCGTGCACTTTCAGATGACGCAATCCATATGCTATCACACTCCCATGCTGCAGCAGCACGCAGCCCAATCCACTACCTGAGGCAACATTATAAATTTTGAAGCCCTCGGTCCCACTCGGCGAACTTAACACCGACGCCATGGTCAACCGTCCCTTCAGCTCCTCAAATGCTCACATGCACTCCTGCGTCCATAAGAACTTCTGATCCTTCCTTGTCAACTTCGTGAGAGGTAACACTATCCGTGAGAAGTTCTCTACGAAGCGCTTGTAATAACCGGCAAGCCCGAGGAAACTACGGACTTCCGCTACATAAGATAACACGGGCCACTCCCGTATCGCAACGATCTTCACCGGATCCACAGCTATACCTTTCCCACTGACAATATGACCAAGGAATGCTACTGAGGGTGGCAAGAACTAGCATTTGGAGAATTTTGCATAGAGTTCATTCCTCCTAAGAGTCTCCAACACCAGATGCAAGTGCTCGAAGTGATCTTCTTCGTACTGCGAGTACACCAATATATCGTCAATAAAGACGATCACAAAGTGGTCTAGGTACTCTCGGAACGTCATGTTCATGAAATCCATAAACACCGATGGCGCATTCGTCAGTCCAAACGGCATGACCATGAACTCGAAATGCCTATACCTTGTACTGAATGTCATCTTCGGGATATCACACTCCCTTATCCTTAGCTGATAATACACAGACTTCAGATCCAACTTCGAATACACCAACGATCTGACCAACTGATCGAAGAGATCATCGATCCTTGGGATCGGGTATTTAATCTTCTCTGTTACCTTGTTCAACTCCCTGTAGTCGATACACAGCCGCAGACTCCCGTCCTTCTTCTTAACAAAGAGGACCAGTGCGCTCCAAGGCAATGAGCTTGGACACACATACCCTTGCTCCATCAACTCCTCCAGTTGAACCTTCAACTCCGCCATCTCCTTAGGTTCCAACCTATAAGGAGAACGTGACACAGGTTTGGCACCTGGCACGAGCTCGATCGTGAAGTCAATCTCTCACTGTGGTGGGGCTCCGGGAAGATTATCCGGGAACACATCGGGGTATTCACAAACCACGGGGATACTATCCAAAGTGGAATTTGGCTCTACAGCCCCCACTATCGCGAAGAACAGCTCTGCGCAAGCACGAACTGCCTTTACCACCTGAAGAGCACACATCAGCGCCCTGCTCGACCCCTTTAGTCTCGTGAATGTTGTCTCCCGCCCAACACCCAGCTTGACCTCCTTACCATTGCAATCAATATAAGCCTTCTGCTCCGAAAGCCAATCCATACCAAAGATAACGTCGAACTCTACTAGCGGCAGCAATGACGCTAACAAGTCGAACTCTTGGTTTTCCAATAAGAACTTTTACGATGCACACTCTGTCCGCACGCATCAAACACCCATTCAGTAGCAGCACATCCAATTTGTCCTTCGCCATCGAAGAAGGGACTCTGATGCGCGATATAAAGATTTCGGACAAAAAGGAGTGTGAAGCTCCCGTATCGAATAGTGCTCGTGCCAGACTATCGCCAGTAAGAACAGAGCCTACACAAATAATATTAAGCTAACAAGTACTAGGTAACAGTATTTAAAGCTAACTTACTATAAATTAAATCGTACCTATCACCACGTCGACCTGCTTGATGGCCTCTTGCTGGCCCAAGTTGTAGACTCTAGGTTGAGACGCAGCATAATGGGACGCGGTTGACTCCACCGCTTTCCCCTTTTCTTCATAAGTGGCTCCTTGTTTTCTCTCGAACTTTGGGCGTCCGCTCCAGCAATCGCGGGCAAAGTGCCCTATCTTCCCGCAAGTAATGCAAGCGCCCAGGGTTCGGTTGGTAGTTGCCCCCGAGGCACCGGAAGAAGGGGCTGGACCCGACGTCCTAGCCTTCTTATTCCATCTTCGAAAGCCAGACTTTGAAGTCAGCACCTTAAACTCCGGTTTCTTGACACCAGATTCCTTCTTCACTTGCACGTTCTTAATGTCCTTTTCCAAGGACCGGGCCGAGTTGACCAAGGTCATGAAACCCTGCATCATAGGCCCCGACAGTAACAACCTCAACTCGTCTCTTAACCCTTCATAAAAGCGGTTCGCCTTGCTCTCCTCATCGGCAAAGGTAGCACTAGCGTATCTTCCCAAACGAGTGAACTCGTGGAGATACTTGTCCACGGTGCTATCTCCTTGCACCAACTTTTGAAACTCATTTTCCAACGTGATCTTTTGCGCTAAGGGGAGGTATCGAGCCATAAACAACCTCGAAAATTCCTCCATAGAGACATCCGCCAACTGTCTTCCCCTTAGGTCGTGTAGCTCCAGCCCTTTCCACCATAACCTCGCGTCCCTGTCGAACAAGAATGTCGCAATCGTGGTCTTCTTCCACTCTTCAGTTTTCATTGTTGTCAGCACTCTCTTGACTCTCGATAGCCAATCCTCTGCCTGAGTCAGGGTTCATGTTCCCGAGAACACCAGTGGATGGAAGCCCATCACATGCTTAAGTTGTTTCTCAGTTGCTCTCCGAGGCAACTCCGGCTCCACCACCACCAGTTCCACCCTTCTAGGCTCCGCCGCTTGGAGTGGCACTTGCTCCACAGCAGGAGTAGGCTGCTGCACCTGCCTTGTAGGCTGCGCATTGATCATAGCAAAGATAGCTTCTGCCACCAATCTAATGGTCTCGGCTAACGGAGGTGTTACAGGCGCATTATTAGGTGCGCTGCTTGCCTCAGAACCTGGCCATTCCGATGGTCCAGCACCACTTCTGGTCACCTATAATCGTGCAAAACACCGATAAACTACCCAAAAATATTGCAAAAAGCAATTATAGGAACACGCAGGTTCCTCAAACATGTGTATTTTCATTCCTAAGTGGATATCCATGGGTTCTTTTCATGTTATAACGATGACGCACACGCATGTGCTCACCACCCCTTAAAGTGAATTCGCCCACGAATTCATTTAAGCTTGACTGAAACCGATAGTCTGATACCAATTTGTAACACCCCTATCTGTCACATAGCATATAATAGTATGTCCGGCCAGGGCCCGACGCCATATACTACGGACAGACCGGTTGGTTACTTATTGAAACCATTCAACAAATCACAACGCCCTACACAGAGCATCTAGCGGAAGCAGAATATTAAGTTGCAAGATAAAAGAACTCAGCCACAACATGAATGTCTACTACAAAAGTCTCATAGGAATGTATGATACACAAAAATAATGGCCTTAAGGCCTTACAACAGTTTGCTTAAATAGAAGTGTTTTCCAAATCTCGACACGCAGGCCGGTCACACATGAGTACAAAAGGAAAACACTCAAAAATTGGCCTTCGAGGGCCGGCACAGCAACTTGGGCTTTAGCCCGCTATTTACCGCTCGACTCCGCAGCACCTGCAAGCAACAATCCACCGCACGGTGGTAAACAAAGGCAACGGTCTGCTATGCTGACCAAATTTTAACGATTCCTCCCCCAAGCTCGGGGCGGCAAAGCTTCTTCCCTGCACTTGTTAGCCTAGCCAATGAAATAGAGAATAAGCATATCATTACAGATGCGGGATCAAATGTCCACACACCCCGTGCTCTCAGGGCACTAACTCGGTGAACCCGGTCATAACTGTGGTCTTACCACCATCCCTTGGATGGCAAAACTCGTGAGCAATATAGTCTTTCCGATCTAAGCCTAAGACTCGCACAACCATGCTTGTGTGATCAAACTTCGGGATCCGGTAGAAGCTTGGCCCGCTGCAATCTACCCCATAGAAACCCCAAAACAACAAAGGGTGCGGAGTCTTCTTTGGCTAAAATGCAATGCACATCATCGATCAAGACCAACTTGTCTGGGTAGGCTTCACACATCATGTCTATGTCCGTACTACGATTCCAGACTCTAACAAGGGGGACTTTACATATCTACCCCAAGGAATACCGCAATCTCGTCGCACACTCGCGGGAGAAGGGTTTTCCGATGCAAAGGAAGAAGACCTTCGCATGCTCGAGATGAAAATCGTTACCCTAGCATTTCTTCTTAGCGCCATGGAAATCTACACGAATGGAAAGCACCGCAATATCCTTACCTCCGCGGATCCGATCACGGCTCGCGATTTGGAGCTCCGAAGCTCCACCGGTGATCGGATCTTGCCTTCCTCCTCCTCCTTGCTCTCCCCTCTCTCTAGCCTTTAGAAAGAGAACCAAGGGGATGAAATGAGGGATTGCAAACCCTATTTTCGAGTTTAAACCGCCAGCACCAACCCCCAGCCATCGGATCCCAACATAAGAAAACAAACGGCCACGATCGGGGCCTAAAATACAAAATCTGGGCCGAACACGGCCTGCGACACGCCCGTGTCCAGGGCCGCGTCGCCCATTCACCGTCTCGCCCGGCACCCCGACCAGTACTCGGCCTGTGACACGGCCTCCGACACGCCCGTGTCACATGTGACACGGCCGTGTCAAGACCCGTGTCACACCCCGTGTGCAACTCCCAGGATTTTCCCGAGATGGACACGGTATTCGACACGGCACCCGACACGCCCGTGTCTGTGCCCGTGTCATTGCCCGTGTGCTTCACTCAGAAATTTCCCGAGCATGACACGCCCTGGGACACTCCCGTGTCCCAGGCCGTGTGCCTACACTCGACGATCGTCGATCGCCACAATGTCGACCACGCGACCCGTGGCCGAACACGCTCGTGACATGCCCGTGTCATGCCCATGACACGCCCGTGTCACCTGCTCCAAGTCCTAGACTCGGCTTAAAAATGTCACACGTCCCTCTTTTGAGTTTCGAGGTGTTACACTTTCCCTCAACTACATTGAAGAGCTTTGAGACCTTGCATTGACTAGACAGGAAGAAGTCAAGAGAAGAATGTCAAGGCACTTTGATAAGCATGTTTGCATAAAGAAATTTCAAGCAGGGACCTGGTCTTAAAGAAGGTAGATGCTGCGGGAAGAGCCGCTGCGGTCAAAAAGCTCAACCCAAATTGTTAATGACCTTTCATCATTCGAGAGGCGCTCGAAACAGGAGGGTGTCACTTGCAGGATCATGAAGGAGAACTACTCGCCAACACTTAAAGTGGTGACGACCTGAAGAGGTTCCACCCTTGAAAAAGGGATGAGTTCTTTGATGGTTATAATCCTTTTTCCTTAAATATATATACTTGTACCCAAAATTTTTGGGTTTTTCTTCTTTTCTTCTCATTAGCGATGTGATGGATAATGCGTACTAGCTTTCGTCGTCATCCCTGTGGTCAGGTGGGGGAAGCGAGTTAGCAACTTGTATCCTATAAAGCATACAGGGTAGGTGATAGGTCAGCGTACCAGGTAATGTAATGAGTCTTCCTAAGTCCAGGCCTCTACATTGATGGTCGATATCAACTCCCCCTTTGCATGTTGGTCATTGACCCCCTAATAGAACATCTCACTTGACTATGGGGCTTATGGGAGAGGAGTCTAGAATCAACACCCCAACTACAAAGGAAGAGTCCTCCGCCTTAGAGAGCGTTGTAAAGGTCATGAGGGAGACATGAACTCAGGTGAAGGTTCAAAGACCCTCCCTTTTTAAAAAATAAATGATTTGTCGACTGTTTGGGAAGCGGTCCACCAGAACCGAGCCAGGATGAATGCCTCTGGTGTGTGTCTAAATGGACCTCCCTAGTGTCAGTCCATGTGAATGTGTTTTTTCTTTTGCTCCTTGGTCGAGGAGTGAGTTGGAGGCCTTGGACTTGTGTGTCCCATTGAACCTACCAAGGGCCACTTCCGTTTTCCAATTAGACCTGAGTGGGAGCAGCCCACTTAATTTTCGTCACCCACAGGACGGATGATAGGACAGTGGAATAGGTAATGTAATGAGTCTTCCTAAGTCCAAACCTCTGCAATGACGGTCAAGATCAGCTCTCCCTTGCATATTGGTCATTGACCCCCCCCCCCCCCCCCGACCACACTTCTCATTCGACCAGGGGATTCGGTAGAAAGGGGGTTTCCCACTCGTCAGGCAAGTGTCGTTTCTTTTTATAAAGGAAAGAATATTTAACACTAAAGAAGTTGATGACTTTCTAATCCTTTCCTTTTTTATTCCTCGAGCAACAAGGCAAGTGGTGTTTGCACCCACGGAAGTCCCCAAGTAATGGAGTGTTGTAGTTGGTTTTTGTACAAGATCCTCTCCTGCATACCGACTGCTAGCTCACTCAAGTAATGAAAGAGTGTGTGTGTGTGAAAAAAGTCGATTAGTTCAACACCCCGACACGGGCTTTACTCATCTCCTTCGATAGTTTCACCCAAGAGGGATGCGAACATAGAAAGACGAGTTTGGGTGATACTCGCTTAGGTAAGGCGAACAAAATCGCTGCAAGAGACTGGACCAATACTCGCCAGCAGTGACACGATGAATGTTCGAGGAATGATATTAGTTAATGAAGTTTGGCGAGTATATAGATTCATCCTCATCTAAGATCCTAGCGATTACTCATCATCATCTGTGCCTAAGAGTCTAGAGAGCACTCATCAGCATCCACGCCTAAGACACTCATTAGCATTCGTGCTTAAAAGCCTAGCGAGCACTCATCAGCATCCACACCTAAGAGCCTAGTGAGCATCATGTCAAGCGTATGTCCGGACAACGAACATCAAATAACATGTGAACAAAAAATATATGACCTTTCCATTGCTTCAAAATACAAAATATGGTTACATATTTGGGCAAAGAGGAAATATTCCCCGCTTTTTACAAAATGTTTGTACAACCAAAAAGGAAGGTCGGCCATCGACAGAACTTTAGGGGGAAGCTTTGTCTTCACTGCCATCCTCGTCCTCAACGTCTGAATTTTCATCCTCTTCTGAATCTAGAGATCGTGCGGGCATTGGAGAATTGGATTCCTCGACAAGAAGCCCCGGGATGACATCGTCCACTATCAGGTTCTCAGAACCCGTCTTCAGCCGATCCTTGTACTACGACGTGGAGAGGAATGCATCGCCTACTTCCCTAGTGATCTCGCGCTTCATGTAATGACCTGATTCGCGCTTTTGAGTCAGGAGAGCTGGTTTAGGCTCAGAGAGTGCAGATGATCAAGCGTGCACTCGTGGGGAAAAGAAAATGGCGTTGAGTACTTGTGTTGAGTATGACACGGGTCTGTCCCTACCCGTGTGTCGTGGCATCGAGTGACCATAGCGTCAAGTGATATTGAGGTGGCATCGAGCGGTCTGTCCTGAGAAGGACATGGACAGAGACATGGGTGTGTCTCTACCCGTGTACTTCTACCCAGATCATCAAGAGAAGAACACGGGTAGAGACACGGGCGTGTCTCTACCCGTGTACATCTAGCCAGATTGTCCAGAGAAGGACACGGGTATGGACACGGGCATGGACACGGGTAAAACCATGGTCGTGTCACCTGGACACGGGTACAGACACAGGCGTGTCAGTACCCGTGTAAGAGCTCGAAGCGGCAGTCAAACCGTTGACGGCGCTTCGCCCGAGCAGGACACGGGTAAGGACACGGGTGTGTCCCTACCCGTGTCACTTCTGAATAAAAGTGAAAATGAAACCCTAGCTGTTTCATTCTCTTCAAAAACCTGATAGTTTAACTTTCAAGGCAGCCTAAACACCTAGAGGGGGGGGGGGGTGAATAGGTTCTGCTTCTCTTTCTAAAACTTCTAGACAGAATTCAATTTATTAACTAATATAAAAACACAGCAATCACAGAAAACAAAACATCACAGATTGCACTATGTTTTATAGTGGTTCCCCAAGGTCTGGGTACATCCACTTTCCCCCTTCACCTATCTAGCTGTATGCTAGATTCGGCCAAACTTCCACTTATCTCAGATCAATAGATCTTACAACTCAGAACCCAACTGGTTCCTACACCTCAGGCACAACTGCCCTACCTCAGCCTTGCCCCAAGGCCTACAACTCAGAGAATATCCTTCTCCTACACTCAGGCAATCAGCCCTACCACTCAGAGTTCAACACTCCTACACTCAGCCTTTATAACATAGGCTTACAACTCAGATCTGTATAAACAGATCCTACAGAAATATAGAAAAGATTGTTTTAAATTGTCTTGCCAAGTTGAGAGAGAAGAGGCAATGACAATTCTTAATCAGCTGATGCAATCAACTATTTCTTAGCCTTCTTCAAAGCTTCTTGAAAATGTACTTAGCTGAGTTGATTCCAAACAGCTTCTTGAGAATTCACTGGTGGATTCTTTCTTCTTCTTCAAATTCTGACTTGATCTCTCTCTATCCAGAACTTTGAATGATTCTTCTGAATTCTGATTAGAACTCTTCTTAGATCTACCCTTAGATAGTCTTCTTAGATCTCCCGGAGAAGATCTTCTTAAGTGCCTAGCACTTTCTTGAAATGAGTAGAATGTAATCCTTCTCCACTTTCTGATCCAATGTATTTCAAAGGGTCAGTTCTATATGTTTTTAATTGTATGTATTTTTTCTCCTTCTGAATCTGTCTATTTATAGACATTCTTCATGGTAACCGGCTGATCCGGTTTCTAACCGTTTTCTGACAAGTCTGACAACTTCAGTTAACTGGTGATAACCCACAGCTGTCAAGTCTTCAAACAAGTCCTGTGCCTTAGTGTTGAAACAGTCTGTCAGAAAGTGTCGAGACCATCTGTCTATTTGTGTCGACACAATTGACTTTGGTGTCGACACTGCCTTCAGTGATGTCGACTAAATTGCCTTTGTGTCGACACATCTTCTTCTGAAACTAACTTGGTCTTTGACTCTGCAGTGTGTCGACACAAGTCCTGTGTGTCGACACAGTTGTTGTAGAATCATAACTTTAGTAAGTGTTGACTTAGCCTTCAGGTGTCGACACATTCATTTTTTTTAGCTTTGCTATAATGTGTCGACTTACTCACTATGTGTCGACACATTCTGCTGGTGACGACAAACTTGTGGTCGACTATTTTCTTCTGTGTCGACATATTCAGATGATGTCAACAAACTTGAGATCGACTATACTCTTCAGTGTCGACGCATTCTCCCAATGTTGAGGTCGACGTTTTTCTTCTGTGTCGACACAATTTCCCAGTGTTGTTGTAGACTATGTTATGTGTCGACACATTTTTCCCAGAGTAGTGTCGACTTACACCTTCTGTGTCGACACACTTTCCCAGTGTTGTGTCGACAACTTTCTTCTATGTGACGACACATGTTCCTTTGTGTCGACACTTGGACTTAGAATTTTTTCTTGTAAATTTTAACAATTCTTTACCTGCACATGTCAACTCAAAACAACATCAAATACAACATGATGTATATCATTGAGCTAGGTTGGGCTTCTTCAAATCAGGTACACATTTTCCAATGTACCCAACAATCTCCCCCTATTTGGAGAAGTCATAACCCTTATAGCCAATGATATACACCATTTATAAATAGTATAAAATGATGATATATGACAATACACAGGGATACTTAATTATAAACAAAATAATAAGAACATCATGGATAAAACAATCTATCACAGATTTAACAATATTTTGTTTATTACTGGGTAATATTTGATTACATGGTTTTTCTTTGACTGATCACATTTCATCATTACAAAACATTATGAAAGAACTAAAACATTATCAGGATTGATCAGGCTCTCTAATAACAATCCCTTGGCCAGATTTAATTTTAGCTGTCACAGGAGCTTCTGATTCTTCAGCCATCTTTTTTCCTTTAAGATCAGCTTTCTTCTTAGCTTCTTCCTTGAGCCTTTGCCTTTCAAAATAGTGAAAAGGCTTTGGGAAGTATTTGCTTGGCTCCATAGCATCAGGTGGAAGTCTTCCCAGCTTAGCTTTCCTTCTGAATTGTACAATGGCTTCTTGTCTTGCCTCATACTTCTGCCATTCCTGCTCATTGTACCACTTGCCCCTTTCATGAACTTGATCTTTGACAGCTTTCCATGCAGTGAGTATTATATTTCTGGAAGTAGGACTCCACTGCTCAAAATCTGGCTTCAGCTCAGCCTGCTCTCTAAATCTTTTCTTTGACAGTAGAGCATCTTGCTGTTCTTACAAATTTACCTCAGGCTTATCAACCTTTCCAAAGATAACATTTACAACCTCCTTTGAAGGACTATACATATATTGCACTTGCTGATCCAATATATCAAAATCTGGAGGGGGTATATGACTTGGGCAACCTCAGGTTGGTCACCTTCAAGTAGTCCTGTTTGTAGACCTGACTCAGCCACCATGTTATCATCACACAATGGTGGATATCCCAATGTGGCTCTTATACTATTGGTCACCCATTTGGCATGCTCAGAGCCTGCATGAATTAGCATCCTCTCCCCCTTTGTGGCTTCTCTTGATACATGATCTCTAAGATCTTCTTTCTGGAATCGAATTTGGCCATCCAAATAATTCACTCCCTCCTTGAAAAATGGTCTTAACTTTTGAAGTTTATCAGATATTTCCTGTTGAGAGGTTGTGATGGCAGTCTTAACAGATGCAATAGCAGCCTGAAAATTCTTATCAAATTCTTCCATTTCTTTGGCTCTATTTGCAGGCATCCCTGGAACAATCTTCTTCACCTCTTGAATGATCTCATTATGAGATTCAGTTAAATTGTCATTCATTCTTATTTGATTTTCCAGAACATAACCTTGCTTCAAAGCAATATCATCCACCTTTGTAGAGATAGCCTGCTGTTGTTTAGCCAGATAAACTACAGCATTGCCACCCTTGTGGAAGCAATCTGTCATTTCAGTTTTATGCAAGTTGACTTGAAATTGGATGGACTTGATGTCCTGAGCTAAGTCAAACTGAACTGACTTGCTATTTTCATCAACATACTTCTCCAGAGCCATCCTTTGGTCATCCAATTTTACTTGAAGATCTACCATAAATTTATTGTAATCAAAGACTGGAGAAACTTGTGGAGTTGTTGTCTGCAATGCCTGCTTGTAGTTCTTGCTTCTTCTCTTAAAGACAACAAGTTTTCTTTTCTTAGCCACCCTGGCTTCTTCAGTTTCTGTGTCAGAGGAAGTATCTACATGAATTCTTTCTGTGCCAGGGAGTTGTTGCTCAGCTTCAACATCCACTGGCTCATCCTCAACCTGTGTTTCCACAGCAGCTTCCTGATCAATGTCCATTCCTATGAACTTCTCAATATCTGGTCCACCTCCTTCTTTATCAGCAGCAGTATCAACATCTGGGAATAACTCCTCCATAGTAAATTCCAGTTGAGTGGTCATATCTGCAGCAGTTAAATCTTGAGATATGTTTAACTGTGCTTCTTCTTGGACTTGCACTTCAATATTTGTAGTGGCAGGAGTAGGTGTGGACACTAGCTCCCCCTGAACCTGTGCAGTAATAATAATTTGAGCAATGTCTTTTATAGTAAAATACATTAGCTCCCCCTAAACCTAAGCAGGAGTAGATACCTTTGGAGCAGAAGTGGAAACTGGCTCCCCCTGCATCTGGGCAGGTGTTGATACTTCCTGGACCACAGTTGAGGCAAGCTGTGTCCCTTCTTGTACTTGTTCAGATTCTTGATTTGGTGTAGAGGATTGCACAGGGGTGTCTGGCCTGCTCTCTTCAGGCACATCCTTTGACAGCACCCTATCCCACCTTGTGAATAGTCTCATATCCATTCTTCTCATATGGTTAATCTTACTCCCTTGCAGCTGCTGCATCACATCTGGAATCACCCCAGTGAAGTATAGACTCATGATCCTAGCCATGTTAGGTTTCTTAATTCCCTCTTTGATCTTGTCAAAGAGTACTCTTGACCAATCAGTAGGAATAGTAAAAACTGTCCTGGTCATCAGGCTGAACATATAGGCAGAAATCCTATCATGTCCACCTGTCTTGCAGAGAATTACTTTCCCAACTATTTCAGACAAGAACTTTCCTTGCTGATTCATACCCTTCCTATTGAATGCAGCTCCAATCTTCATGTTTGAATCCAAACCACACCATTGAAGGGCTTCCCTTGTCTTAGAACTAGGAACCTCTTCTTCATTTTCAACTACTTGTAATTGCAAAAACTTTCTCAAACCTCTTTGGGTAATCTTAATCTTAGTCCCGTGAACAATGGACTTGATCTTGAGTTCAGTAGAATGGACTGATGCTGAGATAAAGAACTCGTGCACCTCCTTCTTCCAGATCTTGGATGGTTCTGAGACAAGAAATTCTAACCCTGAGTCGGAGAGGAGGGTTATAACCCCTTGAACATCGGGCTGCGCATCTGCAAACGCCTGGCGCACCAACTCATACCCTTCATTAACATTGTCTTCAATCCTTGGCGCCATCAAGTCGTCGAGAAGGCTTGAGAGAGGAGAGAAAGAAAGACTGTCGACACAGGGTTTGAGTCTCGAAAACCTTGAAAGCGTGTCGACAATAAGAGCTTTTGACCTATTTATAGCTTCTGTTGAAAGAAGTTCAAAAGGCGCCAAAAACAGTCTAAATGTGTCGACACAGACGGAATGTGTCGACACAAGCTTCTATTAACTCGACATTTCTTCAGCCTACTATGTGTCGACACCAATTTGTGGTTATGTCGACACCTTGGATACATAGTTGAAAGACAGAAATTCTGTGTCGACACTAAGGACAAGTGTCGACACATATTTTGTAAGTGTCGACACCATAATTCTGGTTGAGTCGACATTACATTTCTGGTTAAGTCGACAATAAAACTCTTAAGTGTCGACACATATTCTCTGTGTCGACACAATATTTCTGACTTGTCGACATAATTTCTCTGAGTCGACACATTATTACTGAATGTGTCGACACATTCTTACTTAGCCAATTTCTGTAACTTCAATGTGTCCTTTTTAACACTTGATTATTGTTGTTACTACTTTTACTTACTTATAAACCATTTCAATAGCATTGTTAATGATTTTGTTTAATACATTAATCAATGGTTAACATACCTAATTCAATTTTGAATTTATTGAATTTGGTTTCATCTAAAGGCTTAGTAAATACATCTGCTATTTGATAATCTGTTTTTACAAATTCCAATGAGATGTCACCTTTTTCTACATGTTCTCTAAGAAAATGATATTTGATTTCTATATGCTTAGTTCTACTATGAGAAACTGGATTATTAGCAATAGAAATAGCACTCTTAGAATCACATAAAAGGGGTGTTCTACTTACCTGAATACCATAATCTTTAAGCTGATGCTGCATCCATAATAGCTGTGCACAGCAGCTTCCTGCAGCAATATACTCTGACTCAGCTGTGGAAATTGCCACACTAGTCTGTTTTTTACTACTCCAAGATATTAGTCTTCCTCCCAGGAATTGACAAGTACCTATAGTACTCTTTCTATCCTCTCTACATCCTGCAAAATCTGCATCTGAATAGCCTGTTAGTTGAAAATCTCTATTCCTAGGGTACCAAAGACCTAGAGTAGGAGTGCCCTTTAGATATCTCAGAATCCTTTTTACTGCAGTATAATGAGATTCTTTAGGGCAGGCTTGGTACCTAGCACAGACACATGTTGCATACATAATGTCAGGTCTACTAGCAGTGAGATATAGTAGTGACCCAACTATTCCTCTATACAATGATTCATCAACAGGTTTACCTGCCTCATCTTTGCATATTGGCATACTTGTGCCCATAGGAGTTCTCATGGAGGAAGATGACTCCATACCATATTTTTTAATTAATTCCTTGGTGAACTTAGACTGGGATATGGACAATCCATCATCAGTCTGTCTTACTTGGAGTCCCAAGAAGAACTTAAGTTCTCCCATACTGCTCATCTCAAACTTCCCTTGCATAAGTTTGGCAAACTTTTTACAAAGGTTGTTTTCAGTAGATCCAAAGATTATGTCATCAACATAGATCTGGACTAAGATGATCTTTCCTTTGGATTCCCTAAGGAATAGAGTTTTGTCTATCTTTCCTCTTGAGAATTTATTCTCAATGAGGAAGGTAGACAGAGTTTCATACCAAGCCCTTGGAGCTTGTTTTAACCCATACAAAGCTTTCCTAAGCTTATACACAGAATCAGGTTTAAGAGGATCTACAAAACCTGATGGCTGTTCTACATATACTTCTTCTTTAAGATCACCATTCAGAAATGCTGACTTTACATCCATCTGGTATACTTTGAAGTCTTGGTAGGCTGCATAGGCAAGGAACATTCTGATTGCCTCCAGCCTTGCTACTGGAGCAAAGGTTTGATCAAAGTCAATCCCTTCTTCCTGCCTGTATCCTTTTGCAACCAATCTAGCTTTATTCTTTATTATTATTCCACTTTCATCTAGCTTGTTCCTATAGATCCACTTAGTCCCAATTATGTTGTGGCCTCTTGGTTTAGGAACAAGCTCCCAGACCTTGCACCTTCTGAACTGATTCAGCTCCTCTTGCATAGCATCAATCCAGTGCTGGTCTTGGATAGCTTCTTCAAACTTCTTAGGTTCCATTTGAGACAAGAAACTAGAATGCAAAACTGTGCTTTGATTTCTGCTTCTAGTTTGCACTCCTTGTCTTGGATCACCAATTATCTGATCAGTAGGATGATCTCTTAGATATCTTATAGCTGGAGGTAGATTCCCTTCAGGTTGAGCATCTCCAGCTTCTTCATTCTGCTGTTCCTCTTGGTTTTCATCAGCTTCCATTATCTCTTGTACTCCCCCTGGACAGCAGCCTTCATTTTCCAATGCTCCCTCTTCCTTTGAAGCTTCAGCAATGGAGAGCTTGTCCATCTTCTTGCTTATACCTGTTGAGTCATTTGATCTACAAGACAATTCACAATTGATTAATCTTGTTTCATCAAATACAATATGCACAGATTCTTCAACAACTTGAGTAGTTAAGTTGAAGACTCTATAGGCCTTACTATTTGTGCTGTACCCAACAAATATCCCATCCTGGGATTTGGCAGCAAACTTAGTCAAATAAGACTTACCATTGTTAAGTATATAGCACTTGCAGCCAAAGATCCTAAAATAGGATAGATTTGGTTTTCTGCCTTTCACAATCTCATAGGGAGTCTTCCTGTGGCTTTTGGTGATAGAAGCCCTATTGATGACATGACAAGCAGTGTTAACTGCCTCAGCCCAAAAATATTCTGGGAGAGAGGTGTCACTCAATAGAGTTCTACCAGCTTCAATTAATGATCTATTCTTTCTTTCAGCAATTCCATTTTGCTGAGGTGTTCTAGGTGAGGAGAACTCTTGGAAAATCCCAAAGTCTATACACAAGTTTGTTATGCTTTCAGATTGAAACTCAGTACCATGGTCACTTCTGATTTTGACCACTGTACTGTTCAGTTCATTCTGAATTTGCTTTACAAACTTAAATAATACACTTGGGGTTTCAGATTTTTGTCTCAGAAAGAACACCCATGTAAATCTAGAATAGTCATCTACAACCACTAGTGTGTAGACCTTCCTACCTAGACTGTGAACTGGCATAGGACCAAAAAGATCCATATGCAAGAGGTATAAGCACCTCACAGAATCCTTGCTTTCAAGGCTTTGAAATGAGGTTTTTGTCTGCTTGCCCTTTTGACAAGCTGAGCATACCCCTTCCTTTATACACTTAACTTGAGGCCCATTCCTCACTAGTTCTTTACCAAAGAGTTGGCCAATTGTCTTGTAGTTTAGATGAGCCAATCTCTTGTGCCACTTAACACAATGAGAAGCATTGTCATCAGCTACAAGACAAATGGGGGATGCCTTATTCTCACATTCAAAATTAAGGCAATACACATTTCTCTTCCTATACCCAGTCAATATGATCTCTTGATCACTTGACCTTTTGATATGACATCCATCCTTACCAAATGAAATGTCATATCCTAGATCACTCAGCTGGCTTATGCTTATTAGATTATGTTTCAAACCTTTTACATAGGCCACTTGGGTGATAGTAATTAGGTTTGAAGAGATGTTACCAAATCCTTTGATGACTCCTTTTTCAGATCCACCAAAGATCACTTTATGTCCATCTTTGACAGATGAATACTCCTTCAGCAGCCCCTTTGTTCCAGTCATGTGCCTGGAACAACCACTATCCAAGTACCATATAGGGGCATGGTAACTTGGATTCACCTGCAATACAGAATTACTTACCCTTAGAACCCAAGTAAGTCTTGGGTCCTTGGTTCAGGTTAGCCTTAATAAAGTTATCATAACCTCTTCTAACAGGTAGACTCTTATTCTTTATAACACTTGTGTTATACCAGCAGTCCAATGCAAAATGACCCCTCTTGCCACAGCACCAACATTCAAACTTATTGTATCTAGATCTAGATACATCCTTGTCAGAAGCATTTTTGTTCATTGCTGGTGCTGTTGCAACTTCTCCTACTGGTTTCTTAAAACCATAGGGCTTATGACCATAGGTAGGCCTGCTTGCCTTAACACCCTTGTTCTTCAGAACATTTGTCTTGATATGATCCTGAATGTCTTCATGATCATATATGTTAGAAGGCACTTTCTCCTTACCAAACCTTATGGGGACTGAAAGGTTTAGTGGCTGAATAGGGGCTTTGCCTTTCCTCTTGAATCTGCCAGCCCTGGAGTTACCCTTAAATCCTAATCCAGCCTTACCCTTCTGAGTGACAAATTCATCTATCAAGGGTAAGACAGATTTTGGCTTAGAGTAACTAGCCACTAAATCCCTTTCAATTCTCAGTCTGTCCTCCAGACTCTTCACTTGATCATTAGTATAATTAATTGTGCCCATCTGAATAATAGTTATATTCTTCAGCTTGGCAATTTCAGCTAACTTTTGATCAAGGACTTTTTCTAACTCAGTTGTTGCAACCCTTAGATCAGCAATTTCCTGAGCCTGTGATTTAACCAGGTTCTTGCTTTTCTTAAGGGCCTGCAACAAGTCCCCATACTTGTCTATCAATTGATAGACATCTCCTTCAGATTCAGATGCATCTTCATCACTTGATGCAGATGTAGCTGATTCTTCACTTGTACTACAAACATATGTACTGGAAGGACAGTTTACCTCATTAGGACCAGACTGATTCTGGCATAGGTCCTCTTCTGATCTAGTCATCAAACCCATGCATTGATGTTCATTGATGGAGTCTAGCAACTGCATAAACTCCTCTTCCTCAGATGCAGCATATAATCCAATATATGCTTCAGCTTCAGATCCTGATTCTGAAGTTGACTGGTCTGACAGACTTTTATCTTTCTTTGCTACAAAGGATTTCTCCTTCTTGCCTTTCTGATAAGTCTTCTTCTTTTCTGAAGATTCCTTCCTTTTGTCAGGACAATCAGCCACTACATGTCCAGGCCTATTGCAACAATAGCAGACAATCTTTGAAGTAGTGGCTTTGCTGGGCTTTGACCTGCTTTTCTCTTTCCTAGATGACCTTCTTTTCTGATAATAGTCATCTACTTGCTGTGATGAGGAAGGCCTAGACTTCCATTGCTTCTTTTTCAAGAACCTTTGAAATTGCCTAGTGAATGCAGCAAAGTCTGCATCTGAATCACTGCTGACTGAACCCTTATCTGAATTTTCAGAACTACCTTCTTCAACTTCCTTAGGAGGAGATGGTGATTTCCTCCTATTCTTTCTGGTGGCTTCAGCATTAAATGCCACAGTCTTTTCTCTATGCTCTCCTCTTGAGTTTCTTTCCTCCTCCTTCCTTACCATAAGTTGCATTTCATAGGATAGCAACTTTCCAAACAGAGTTGGAGGAGATATCTCTGCCAATTTTGCCACTTCTCTTATGGCACAGATCTTTGTATTCCAATCCTTTGATAAGGATCTTAAGAATTTGTCATTCAGTTCATAGGTACTGAAGACTCTTCCATAGGAAATTAGCTCATTCACAATTCTATAGAATTTCTTATAGCACTCAGTTATGCTATCAGATTTTCCTTGTCTAAAACTTTCATACTCCTGATTTAGCATAGATTTTCTGTCCAGCCTTACTTCTTCTGATCCCTCCATGTAGACAATCAATGTGTCCCACATCTCCTTGGAGGTCTTGCAGTGAATCAGATTCTGAAATGTTGAATCATCTATGGCACTGACAATGATGTTCTGTGCCCTTTTGTCCATGGTTGCCAAGATGATTTCATCCTTGGTCATTTCAGAATAAGTCTTTGGTGTTTGGATATTTGCATCAAGAACAGATATCTTCATTGGTATGAAGGGGCCTTCCTGTACTGTGATGTAAATCCTTGGGTCAGATGCTTCCATAAACAATCTGACTCTTTCTTTCCAGATCCCAAAGATTTCCTTCTTGCATATGGGTAATTTCATTGACCCTAGCTCCTTATGATTCTCTCCAGAACCCATCTTCTTGATTCTTGAATCTGCCTATCAGATCTACCTCAGACTGTTAAGTCCTTTTTGAGGAACCTGCCTCTGATACCACTTGATAGTTTAACTTTCAAGGCAGCCTAAACACCTAGAGGGGGGGGGGTGAATAGGTTCTGCTTCTCTTTCTAAAACTTCTAGACAGAATTCAATTTATTAACTAATATAAAAACACAGCAATCACAGAAAACAAAACATCACAGATTGCACTATGTTTTATAGTGGTTCCCCAAGGTCTGGGTACATCCACTTTCCCCCTTCACCTATCTAGCTGTATGCTAGATTCGGCCAAACTTCCACTTATCTCAGATCAATAGATCTTACAACTCAGAACCCAACTGGTTCCTACACCTCAGGCACAACTGCCCTACCTCAGCCTTGCCCCAAGGCCTACAACTCAGAGAATATCCTTCTCCTACACTCAGGCAATCAGCCCTACCACTCAGAGTTCAACACTCCTACACTCAGCCTTTATAACATAGGCTTACAACTCAGATCTGTATAAACAGATCCTACAGAAATATAGAAAAGATTGTTTTAAATTGTCTTGCCAAGTTGAGAGAGAAGAGGCAATGACAATTCTTAATCAGCTGATGCAATCAACTATTTCTTAGCCTTCTTCAAAGCTTCTTGAAAATGTACTTAGCTGAGTTGATTCCAAACAGCTTCTTGAGAATTCACTGGTGGATTCTTTCTTCTTCTTCAAATTCTGACTTGATCTCTCTCTATCCAGAACTTTGAATGATTCTTCTGAATTCTGATTAGAACTCTTCTTAGATCTACCCTTAGATAGTCTTCTTAGATCTCCCGGAGAAGATCTTCTTAAGTGCCTAGCACTTTCTTGAAATGAGTAGAATGTAATCCTTCTCCACTTTCTGATCCAATGTATTTCAAAGGGTCAGTTCTATATGTTTTTAATTGTATGTATTTTTTCTCCTTCTGAATCTGTCTATTTATAGACATTCTTCATGGTAACCGGCTGATCCGGTTTCTAACCGTTTTCTGACAAGTCTGACAACTTCAGTTAACTGGTGATAACCCACAGCTGTCAAGTCTTCAAACAAGTCCTGTGCCTTAGTGTTGAAACAGTCTGTCAGAAAGTGTCGAGACCATCTGTCTATTTGTGTCGACACAATTGACTTTGGTGTCGACACTGCCTTCAGTGATGTCGACTAAATTGCCTTTGTGTCGACACATCTTCTTCTGAAACTAACTTGGTCTTTGACTCTGCAGTGTGTCGACACAAGTCCTGTGTGTCGACACAGTTGTTGTAGAATCATAACTTTAGTAAGTGTTGACTTAGCCTTCAGGTGTCGACACATTCATTTTTTTTTAGCTTTGCTATAATGTGTCGACTTACTCACTATGTGTCGACACATTCTGCTGGTGACGACAAACTTGTGGTCGACTATTTTCTTCTGTGTCGACATATTCAGATGATGTCGACAAACTTGAGATCGACTATACTCTTCAGTGTCGACGCATTCTCCCAATGTTGAGGTCGACGTTTTTCTTCTGTGTCGACACAATTTCCCAGTGTTGTTGTAGACTATGTTATGTGTCGACACATTTTTCCCAGAGTAGTGTCGACTTACACCTTCTGTGTCGACACACTTTCCCAGTGTTGTGTCGACAACTTTCTTCTATGTGACGACACATGTTCCTTTGTGTCGACACTTGGACTTAGAATTTTTTCTTGTAAATTTTAACAATTCTTTACCTGCACATGTCAACTCAAAACAACATCAAATACAACATGATGTATATCATTGAGCTAGGTTGGGCTTCTTCAAATCAGGTACACATTTTCCAATGTACCCAACAAAACCCATTTTTTGGAGAAGAACTTTTGAGGAGGGAGATCTTGCTGGAGCCAACAAACCTCGTGAGAAAACGCCACCACTGCCAAGGAAAAAGCGATGCCAACGAGAAGGATGACAAGATCCATGGCCGGAAAGGGCAAAACCGCTGGAAATGATGTGAGCTTCCTCCCCTCTACCTTGGTGCTAGATCCATAGTTATTCTTCGGCAAGACATCGACTCAAATGAGTCTTGATGTGTGAGGAGAAGGTTTCTATGAGGGCCAAGCTAGAACTTGTGTTCTAACGATTAGTCATCTTCAACCCTCCCTTCTTCAAAGTGATGACGGGGGTGGATTCATGAAGAGGAAGATGAACTTCTGGTGAATAAGGATGGAGGAACTTTTGGTTTCGATCTGGGAAGATCATCTTGAGGAGGAAGATGAACCGATGTCGTTCATTCCGCTTCAAGATGCGTGCAGAAATCTACATTCTGCACTCAACGACCTTCTTGGCTATTTTCAGGCAAGATATGTTCAGATCTGGGCTTTCGACTAAACACAAAAGTCGTAGCCCTTTGAATTACCTTTCCAATGAGTAGTTATACCTCTTCAGGTGAAGCCTGTAGCCACAGGAATGTCTGATCGAAGTAGGGGTTGTAGACTAAGCATGCAGAAATTGTATTCTGTACGCTACAGGCTTTGGAGCCAATTTTATGTGGGATACAGTCTGATCTGGGTTGTAGACTGAACATGAAAGTTGTAGCCCATGGAAATACCTTTCCATCGAGGGGTTACACGTACTCACCGAATTCCTATAGCCATGGGAATCTTTGGTTGAAGTTGCTGTCCAGCAGGGCTCTGCACCAGAAATTCCTGGGTTAGTTATATAATTGAATTTGGACTCGGAGGAGGTCTTGTAATAATCCAACATTAAGCTGTAGGTGAATCATAATATGTATAGCTGTGATAATTCAATACATGATGAAATTATTGGATAGACCCCACGTAAACAAATGGTGAATTGGTATGTGGTTGAACGAAACAAACTAGTGGGGATTAGTGAATGATTGATATCTAGTCATTTAATAACAAGGATTACTAGAGCTTGGGTAATTGCTCAGTGATGATTGATATGAACATGTGTGTTGATAATCAAATGAGTAACTCGTTTTCTCACAAGTGATTGGGTTGGTAAAATAAAGTGGTTGGTCTCGTGAGAAGAGTCATAAATAGACGGTTGGGCTTGGTCCTCAGTGTTCATGTCCCGAGGCTCCTTCCGTGCCAAATGGTCGGTTGGGCTTGGTCCTCGTGCTCGTTTTCGAGGCTCCTTCTGTACCATGATGTGGTTGTATTACATTTGGTGTGATTCGACACGCGGTGTCGTAATCCCGGGTTATGGATAGTGTGGCGGATCTACGGGCTCACAAATCGTCACACCGATGGGAGTTGACAGTTAGACCTTGGGCGGTTGGGCTTGGTCCTTGGTGTTCAAGACCCGAGTCTCCTTCCGTACCAAGTGAATGTTTGGGCTTTGTCTTCGTGCTCATTTTTGAGGCTCCTTTCGTATCATATCATAGGCTAGTTCGGGGCTAGGATCTCGGTGCACATCTACCCGAGACACCCGCTGAGTCGTAGTACGCATGTGATCTCCGCTGTTTTGTTTTTAGCATTGAGGCGTACGAAGGCCTAGGTCAGGCAGTGTGAAGACCAACCTAGTAGTAGAGGTGCCCGCTCTACTGTCGCCGTTTGGCCACGACGGTAGATGCCTGAGAGGTTAGCTACCTGCTCGAAAAGTGGGAACCTCAAGTCTGTGTCGACATAGCGTTTGCATCTGCGTGAACATGGGTGAGTCATTGCATTGCATACACATCATTATACCTCATTGCATACACAAGATTCTCATCGTATAAGTTTGTATGGGTACTTTTATACGATGAGTTACTTACTATCGAACGATCCTCAACTTATATGTTTGTATGAGAATTCATATAAGTTGAGTTACTTTCTGTTATAACACTATACTCTTATGTTGCTGTAGAGTTGCTAGAATAAGGTGTTGCTTATTTATTACACAGCTTTTATACATATTGATACTCTATTTATACCACTTGCTTATACTTATACTTCATTTATATATTGTGTTCTGTCTCTTTCTCCGCCCGGTGCCGAGGAGTTGTCGGGGGAGAGGATGTGAAGCCACTTAGTATTTATGACTAACGGTTGCTACGTATTCCTTTTTAGGAGGAAACCCCGCAGGTGGAGCAGCAGTAGGTTATGGAGTCGGTCATCCAGGTCAGGATGATAAGGCCTGAGGGGACGGTACCATCGCTACCGTCTATTACAGATTCGAGTGTGTGAGGTTTTTGTTGTACCCTTTTTGAGATAACTATTTCCATACTCTGATATTAGAAGCTTGTTGTAGCTTCTTATTTTTTATGCTTTATATGGACTATATGTTTGGTGTGGTTGTGACATCATATTTTTATATTCTGGTTAGGTCGGCAATGTATGATATTGGTTGTAGTCGGCAGAATAGGCGTCTTGTGGTACATGCTAGCCCAATTGTTAGTATTACCGCAAGGCGAATGTTCTGGGCATAAGACCCCTCTCGTACCATGTTTTGTGTTTCTGGGGGGGTGTCTTACACTTCATCTGAGGGAGGTCCTCCGGGACGATTCAGATCCTCTTCCCAATACCGTAGGTTCTCGCCTCAGGTGATTGACTTCTCGCTGCCTCCCGCGTCTCTAGCTCAGCAACTTGGACTTGGGCCACCTCCAGTACCGCCTGACTCTCGACGAGCCGCTGGTCCAACTCTAAGATCTACTAAGCAGCAACCAACTCGGCCTCCTATAAAGAAGAATCAATCATTGTCAGCCAAAACACCAACATGCATAGGGGACCCATAACAACGAGTTCTTCATTTGACCAAGATCACCTCGTAGGCCTTGCACATAGTGACTTTGGCCTAGGATTCCTGAAGCCACATCTCAAGCTCCTCGATCCTCGCTCAAGAATTGCCCCGCAAGTGTAGGATCATGTTGATCCAATCGCCTTGCATGTTGAACGGTTAGTACGATGTCTTGACGTTCCTTGCCATTTGATGAGCGAGCTCGAAGGAGCGCAGCAGAGACCTCGAAGCTTGGTGGGCGAGAAAGGATGTGCTAGGCTCAGGCAGCACTGTGACATCTTCATGGCCATATAGTGCGAAGGCAACTTTTTAAGCCTCGCCTTCATCTTCCCAGTCCTCGGACCATGAGGGAAGGTTGATGCTCAGGTGGACCTTATGGGTCCCCTCTACCCAGATAACCAAGGGGTGACCAAAGCAATCCACCCCCTTAGTACCAAAGCCAAAGTTCAGGTGTGAGATGTGCTCCCCGCCCCTTCTATCCCCGGTGCCCTCCTTTTCCTTGGAGGCGACCTCCTTTTTATGGAGACTCTTATTTGAGGGTTTACCGCGCTCAGTCCTCTTGGAAGGCATTTTTGGGGCAGGCTGCACAGGCAATTTGGAGACCCTAAACTCCTCGGCAATCAATGACATAGAAACACAGGCCTTTGGTAAAGAGTTGGCCATGCTTGCCTGAGATTCTGCACCAAGAATGGGGTGGGTGCTTCCTTCACTAGTGGAAAGGGCTCCCGCAGGACCGTACGAGCACCTATTAGAGAGAGAACTACATCAAGAACGAGTTATGAAAGCTAACTAGAATGACATTCTGGTTCTCACTCTAAATACTTATTCCTGGGTAGATATATGACAGGGGTGGCGATGTCACGCCGCCAGAAGGCAACATCGAACCTCCTACCAACTAAGGTCAGTTGAAGGTCCTTGGTTGCTCCCTCCAGGGTGGGGGCAAGAAAGTCGTATATCGGTTGTTGTGGAGAAAATACGATGTCGTCAAGTGGTGCACTAGCGACTACAAATGACTCGGTCTAGCGGTGTACATTATTCATTGTACCTGCACAATATAGGTGTGGCTGAAGAAGATATGATTCCCTCCTTCGTCTCCTTGATAAGGAAAATACACTTGAAGGTCGCTAGATTGAAGACGGTCTCCTCTGACCTGAGGAAGGATAGGTACCCAACGATGATTGTCACACCATTGGGATTGATCTGGGTCGGCATAAGCCTGAAATGCCGGAGGATCTTGCAGAACCCAGGCCATAAAGGGAGGCAGATGTCGGCCTCAAAATGGTGGATAAGTAATACCACCCTATCTGGGAAGAACGAGTCAATACGCTCAGAGGAATGGGGTATTCTCGCATGAAGACCCTCCTCAGTGGGAGGAAAGAACCGTTGTTTGAAGTCATCAAGATCATCGACATCTATAATAGTTTTCTTGAAGATTGTCGCCTTAAACACCACGGTGTGGTTTGAGAGCGTGCGCATCCTCAGCGAAAACCAAGTTGAAATCTTGATTGCTAGTATCAAGTATCAGATGAGCGAGAAGGAACGAGCAAGCGACGGTAGGTTCCGCAAAAATAGCATCGTTCTGACCCCCCCCCCCCCTCTCTTATTTATAGAAAATAGTATGGGGGAGGGGTATGTCACAACCCGCATTTTCTCAGTATAAAAATGCTATCAGAGTGAGAGAAAATACGCGATCGTGATGCCACGCCGTGTAGGGGACAACTGCAGACGTTCAGGCAACCCTGACCTAACACTTATCTTCATGAAAAGATTCAGAATTTGGTTTAAAAACCTTATTTTATTAGGGCGAGCTGACCGTGTCCCTCGGTCTGGTGGATCAACTAGTCCACGAGTTTAGAAAGTATAGATTTTACAGCGGAAAAAACATTTGATTAATTCATTTATTAACCTATATGGAAATAAACTCAGCACAAGATGCAATGAACATGGGACTTCTAGATTTACTGTAGGTAAGAAAACAGTTTTATAGCCCTTAAAATAGTGATTTGATCTTTTGAAAAACAAGCTAAAGAGTCATGCAGGAAAATGCAGTTTTATTTTATATTAAAATACCTAACATGTATCCTAACATAAAGCATTCCCAGAGAGCAAGTACTAAGCTAAAAGCAAGTAAAACAGCACGAGTAGTAAGTAGTCTATCACAGAAGTCTAAAACTATGGGCGTCAACAGCTGACACGAACACATAGAAAATCTATCAAGTCTAACAAAAGTCTACCTCAAAACCCTGAGGTGGAACTAAAAGCGGTGGCGGCAGCCCGCAGCACCAGCAACACAATCCTGTCAGCTAACTCTGCTCCTGTCCTGGACCTGGGGTATTCAAAAGAAGAACACCTCAGAAAGCAAGTTACAAGCGGTGCAAGAGTAAAAAGAAAGCTAACAAACCTCGAAACGAGTGAGGTAAAACAAACAGCTGCAAAAGGAGTCAGAAACATGATATAGGAAATCAAAACAGCAAATCTAACAAGTCAGGAAAACTAGGCTAGAACAGCCTGCACAAACTATCACATCTACTATCAGAGTTCTTCTTTATTTCTTTTCTTCGGTATTCTAGTCATTCAGTATTTTGAATTGAGACAAATCGGCTCATCGGGACAGAGTGCTGTGCCGGGGGAGTAGGTCCACTACGTGCATAAACCCAGCCTAAAGGCACTATGCCGAGGGAGAAACCCCAACGCACACAGTCCTACAGCTAAGGTAACATGCCGGGGATGAAAATCCACCACGCGCACAGACTTTGCCCTAAGGCACTGTGCCGTGGGAGAAACCCCAACGCGCACAGACCATTTCAAGCTTTCTTCATTTCATAAATTTGTGCCGTGGGAGAAACCCCACGCGCACAGACCATAACATAATTTCTTTAATTCATAACGTACGATTCAGTTTCTTTAGTTAAGATTCGTGTATTAGTTCGAATTGAACGGACAATGCGACACGTCGACCGGAACGGTACGACAATGATTCGTGCGACTAAACATTTTGCACAAATTATACTCGTCAAAACAACGGGACGATCGAAATGTCGCGACCACTACGACACGTCCGTAAACCAGTACGGCGCTTCCGTAAACCGTTACGTTTCCGACGGGATCGCTCGCGAAAATTATTTTATTCGCGAGGCGACACGCGTAATTTTTCTAGACGGCGAAACCTACGGAAAATCGTGACTTCCTAACGAATAATTTTACGCGAAATGCTACGAGTTAGGAGCGAAATTAACGACAGAAGAGATTGACGAGGGAAACACCACTTGCCTCGGAATTTGGTCTCCAATCACTCCTCAACGTAGATCCGCCCAAAAGAAGACACGAGGAGGCGAGATCTACGAAAAACGGACGAAATGAGGTTAGGGCCGAAAAAATCCATGGCGAAAAGGTCACCGAAACGGGAAAGGCTTACCGAAATCTCGAAGCTCTCACCGAGAGCTTTCCAACGCCGCGATCGGATCGAAATTCCGTCCACCGGATCGGCGGTGGCGGCCGCCGGAAGATTCGCGAACGAAAGGCTTCCGCCTCGCTTTTCTCGCACCGGAAGGGGGGGGCTGCTGGTTCGAAGGAAGGAGAAGAGGCTTTTTATATATATATATATATATGTACTTAATAATGATATTAATATAATAATAATTATATATATACTTAATAATACTTAATATATACATATAAATAAAGGGGGGGGCTGCTTGATCGGCGGGAAAGGCAAGGGGGGCAATACACGCCGATCGGCGTGTATCAACAGCCCCTTTTTTTTTATTATTTTTTTATTATTTTTTTAAAACTCTTTATATATATATCATAATAGTATATATATATCGTTACGGAGGGCCAAACGCGCGCCGAATCGAACGAAATTCGCACCGTAGGCGAATGACGACGCTACGAATCCAACGGCGAAATCGAAACTGAATTCCGACGCACCGCTTTCGAGATAAAAATTTCTAAAGCTAACGGCGTACGCGAAAACATAAAAACTTCAATCGCGCGCCGAGGCACCAAAAATGCTCGGAACGCGACGAAATTTGACGAGCAAGTCTAAAATTAGCCAATTTAATTTCCTAACGTAAAATTTTCCACTTCCGGCGCAAATCTCAATATTTGGCCGGTCAAACCTAGCGGACTCAAAACGAGCTAACGGCGACGCGTCGTCAACTCGCGGAAACGTAACGCCCTTACGTCCAAAATGACGTCACCGACACGATAAAATAATTTACGAAAACCTGGGGCATTACAGTCACCCCACCAAAAAGGAAGTTTCGTCCCGAAACTTGAGACGTGGAACGAAAACAAAAGAACAGAGGGAGAGGCAAGCTAGAGAAGGAATTCTCAAACAGACTACTAACCTGGAAATTCTAGGCGAAAAGCTGAGGATGAGATTCTCTCATCGAGGATTCCAATTCTCAAGTCGCACTTCTAGCATCCTGATTGCGCCAGAGAACCTTGACCATTGGGATTGTCTTCCTTCTCAGCACCCGATCTTGCGATTCCAGAATCCGAACAGGTTCTTCGACATAAGAAAGATTAGGCTGCAACTGAGGCACGGAGTCAAGAATTTGACGGTCGCTATGAATACACTTTCGCAACTGGCTCACGTGAAACACGTCGTGAACACCAGGGAAAGAAACAGGCAACTCCAGTCTGTAGGCAGAAACTCCGATGCGCTCCAGAATCAGAAAAGGTCCCACATATCTGGGATCCAGCTTGTGGTTCCTTCCAAATCTCTTAACACCTGGCATCGGCGAGACCTTCAGAAACACCATGTCCCCAACTGCAAACTCCAGATCAACTCTACGCTGATTTGCATACTTTTCATATCGCTCTTGAGCCAACTTCAGCTTTTCACGTATATGTGTCACTGAAATGCTCATTTCCTCTAAAGCTTCCGGACCCAGCAAAGGCTTCTCACCAACCTCTGCCCAGAAGAGGGGAGTTCTACAACGCCTACCATATAAGGCTTCAAAGGGTGCCATCTGCAAACTCTCCTGATAGCTGTTATTGTACGCGAATTCCATCAGTCCGAGGCGTTTATCCCAAGGTCCACCATGGTCCAGAATATAGCATCTTATCATGTCTTCCAAAATTTGATTCACTCTTTCTGTCTGACCATTTGTCTGAGGATGATAGGCCGTAGAATACCTAAGGTCAGAACCTAGAGCTCCTTGCAAGCTCTGCCAGAAACGAGACATGAATCGGGAATCTCTATCTGACACGATACTCATAAGCACACCATGCAGTCTGATAACTTCGTTCAAGTAAAGCTCTGCTATCTTTTCCATAGAATAATCAATCTTAAAAGGCACAAAGTGGGCACACTTGGTCAGTCTGTCCACAATGACCCATACTGCATCATGCCCTCGAGGCGATCTAGGCAAACCGGTTATAAAATCCATGGATATACTTTCCCATTTCCAACTCGGTATATCTAAAGGCGTTAACTTACCACCCGGCCTTCTATGATCAGCTTTTACACGCTGGCAGGTATAACATTCAGATACAAATCTTGCGATGTCATTCTTCATACCTGACCACCAAACAATCTGCTTCAAATCTCTGTACATTTTCGTGGAACCCGGATGATAAGCAACACTTGATCCATGCGCTTCACTGCATATCATTACTCGAATGCTCTCAACAGCGGGAATACAATACCTGCCGCGGTACTTTAGGGTACCCACGTCATCAATTGAAAAGTCAGGTAATTCCCCTTTCTCAGTTCTACTGTGGAGGTGTTGCAAGTCAGGGTCATCTTTCTGATGCAGCCTAGTGAGAGTGATCCACGAAGGCTCTTCCACTTCTAAGCCACTCGGCGAAGCGCTATTCCCTACAGTTATATCCATGAGCAAAAACTCTTCTGCAAGCGATTGCACCGAGAGATTAAAGATATGTGCAGGCTTTCGGCTCAAGGCGTCCGCTACTACGTTAGCCTTGCCGGGATGATAAAGGATATCGACTTCGTAGTCCGCAACATATTCTAACCACCTACGCTGGCGCAGATTCAATTCCTTCTGAGTGAATACATACTTCAAACTTTTGTGGTCTGTGTAGATTTTACACGAAACTCCATACAAGAGATGTCTCCACAACTTTAAAGCATAAACGACAGCCGCAAATTCCAAGTCGTGCGTAGGATAATTTCTTTCATGAATCTTCAATTGTCTCGATCCATACGCAATCACTTTGCCTTCCTGCATCAACACACAACCAAGTCCAACTCGCGAGGCGTCCACATAAACAGCATACTCCACTCCTTCTCTAGGCAAAGACAACACTGGAGCAGAACACAGTCTTCTCTTGAGTTCCTGAAAAGCTTCGTCACAGGCTTCACTCCAAACAAACGCCGTGTTCTTCTGCGTGAGTCTGGTCAACGACGAAGAAAGCACAGAGAATCCTTCCACAAATCTTCTGTAATAACCTGCCAACCCTAAGAAGCTCCTTATCTCCTTAGGCGTCGTAGGCCTCTTCCATTCCAAGACTGTAGCTATCTTTGAGGGATCCACTGAGATACCGTCCTTGCTTATAATGTGTCCTAGGAATGACACTTGAGACAACCAGAACTCACACTTGCTAAGCTTTGCATACAGTTTGTGCTCTCTCAGAGTAGCCAGAACCAGCCGCAAGTGCAAGGCGTGCTCTTCAGCATTTCTAAAGTATACGAGGACATCATCAATGAATACCACCACGAACTTATCCAGAAAATCTTTGAATACTCTGTTCATCATGTCCATAAAAGCTGACGGTGCATTTGTTAATCCAAACGACATCACCAGAAATTCAAAGTGACCATATCGGGAACGAAAAGCGGTTCGCGGCACGTCTGACTCACGGATTCTCAACTGATGGTAGCCCGAACGAAGGTCAATCTTCTAGAATACGGAACTACCCCGAAGCTGATCGAACAAGTCATCTATCCTTGGCAATGGATATCTATTTTTGATGGTCACCTTATTTAGCTCTCTATAATCTATACACAGCCTCAATGTTCCATCCTTTTTCTTCACGAAGAGGACTGGTGCACCCCAGGGGGAAGAACTGGGTCTAATAAAACCACACTGAAGCAGTTCATCTAACTGAGAACGCAGCTCCTCTAACTCACGCGGAGCCATGCGGTACGGTGCTTTCGCGATAGGGTGAGTGCCTGGCTCGAGATCTATAACAAACTCCACCTCTCGCTCAGGTGGAAGTCCTGGAAGACTAACTGGAAAAACATCCGGAAACTCGCACACCACAGAAACGTCCTCAACCCGAGGCACAACAGGTGCAATTTCCAAAACAGAAATAGAGACAAGAAAAGAGTCACAACCCGACTCTAGAAACTTACGAGCACGCACCGCAGAAATGATTGGAGATTCTTGACGTGATATACCATACACACTCATGGGCTGGCCTTTGTCATCTTTGAAATCCAAGCGCTTTTGCTTGCACTGAATGACGGCATCATAGCTGGACAGCCAATTCATGCCTAAAATCACGTCAAAGTCTCCCAAGTCTAACAACTTCAAATCCGCAAAAGCTAGAAAACCACCAAGGAGGATAGGGCATTTTTGGATACCCTGACTTGACATCACCAACTCTCCTGAAGGGAATTTGACATTCAGAGAAGTGTCGAGCTGGTCGAAATCCCATCGATGTCGGTCTACAAAACTCCTCGCTACAAAGGAGTGAGTAGCACCCGAATCGAACAGAACACGCGCCCACTTATCCTTCACCTTAAATTCACCTAAACACAATGCGCGCACAACTAAAATACAAGGACTAAAAGTCCACCAAAACAGATTACTAGCCGAGATAGAGACTAACCAGAGATCACTTGAGCCGATGATTGAGCTTCTTCCTTTGTCAGCACATTTAACTTTCCTTTTCCCTTGTCCAAGAGTATAGGGGGCGGCGGTAGAGTTTGCAACGGAACTGCATGCAATGCAGGTTGAAACTGCGGGCAATTATCCTTAAAGTGCCCTTTCTGGCCACAGAGAAAACAAGCTCCAGCCTTCTTATGACAATGAGCCACATCGTGCCCGCTCCTCTGGCAGTAGGTACAGACAAGGGTTCCTTTCGGTGCATCCTGAATCGCGTGGACCTGAGACTGCTTCTGCACATCCCGCCTCTTAAAGCACCTTTCCATCGGGTGCCCAGGCTTGCCACAGAAGCTGCATACTTCTTTTCGATCTTTCTTCACCACAGGGCCAGACGCCCTTGCACTACCACTGTCATCAGACTTCCTCTTATCTTTCCTTGCCATCATTCCTCGATTCTTTGCATTTTCTATCGACTCAACCTTCAAGGCAGCTTCCAGCACTTCTGCGAAGGTCTCTGATTTGTACGCACTTGCCAATTGCTGGATGTCAAACCTCAGACCACCCAAGAAGCGCTTTACCCTGCTTTCTTCAGACGCTACTAGCTCGGGGGCAAAACGACTGAGCTTACTGAATTCGATCTCGTACTCGCTGACAGTAAGTTGTCTCTGCTTAAGATACAGGAAATTATTCATCAGACGGTCTTGCTCGACCGACGGAAGAAACTTCTTTCGCAACATACTCTTAAACGAATCCCATGTGCATCCATCTGTAAGGTTCTCCTTCTCTTTGATCCACCAACTCTTCGCAAGACCTTTGAGTTGATAAGCCCCAATCATTACCTTTTGATCGGCGGAGACGCCAGAATAAGAGAACATCTCCTCGATGGATATAACCCAATCATCTAACGCCACGAAGTCTGCCTTACCATCATAGGTAGGGGGTCCCAAACGCTGGAAATGAGAAATGAAATTCATCGCTGGAGGTAGTACAACTGGGGGTACTAACGCAGGAGGAGTAGGAACAGCTTGTTCTACTGCAGGGTCCTGCGCCATAGGCTGCTGCCTAGCAGCGACAGCTAATAACGACTGAATCTGTGACTGCATGTCCAACATCTGCCTCGTCAAGGCCTCATTACTTTGACGCAATCCTTCGATCACTGCTTCACTCTGAGCACCGGAAGACTCTCCCTCAGACTGGGGAGTCGATCTTGTCGCAATACGCTTTGGCGGCATTTCTACAGAACAAACATACTACAATTAATACCTAGTTTAAGACACCTAAGCTAGAAACTCAGATATCCTAACTCAGATCAGACCGGAATAGACAGATACTTACTCTAGCTGCTACCTTGCTCTGGGGATCAATAAATGATGTTATGCTCTCACTGACACTTGTGATAATGATATGAATGCATAAATGATCAATTTTTCCCTTTTTTTTTAAAAAAAATCATGTGTGTACATATGTCATCATGTAGATCTTTAACTTGGCACGTGTGCTTATGCAATGATATGTTATGTATGAAGTGTTATGCATTCTAAAAAGAAGCCCTAGTGTATGTTATGAGCGGCGTACACATACAATATTATGCATCCCATACTACATAATATTGTATGCAACGAAAAAGTAAAACGTGTTAATGGGCATCCATGTAGTGGTGGTTATGCATCCCATACTACATAACCGTTACATGTTGCCACCTATGGTGGATCCATATACAAACACATATTATGCATCCCATACTACATAATATGCCCCGTATACTTCTTATTATGCTATGAGTGTAGTGTTCATGCTTCCATCAAGATCTACAGATGACATATCGGTGTGTGTATGCAATGAAAAGAAACTCAACGCTGGAGGTTTTGCTTAAGGGAAAGTTGTTCGACTGTCTTGTCAAACCAACCACCCCTCTTGCAAAACCTCCCTCTGATACCAACTGTCACAACCCGCATTTTCTCAGTATAAAAATGCTATCAGAGTGAGAGAAAATATGCGATCGTGATGCCACGCCGTGCAGGGGACAACTGCAGACGTTCAGGCAACCCTGACCTAATACTTATCTTCATGAAAAGATTCAGAATTTGGTTTAAAAACCTTATTTTATTAGGGCGAGCTGACCGTGTCCCTCGGTCTGGTGGATCAACTAGTCCACGAGTTTAGAAAGTATAGATTTTACAGCGGAAAAAAACATTTGATTAATTCATTTATTAACCTATATGGAAATAAACTCAGCACAAGATGCAATGAACATGGGACTTCTAGATTTACTGTAGGTAAGAAAACAGTTTTATAGCCCTTAAAATAGTGATTTGATCTTTTGAAAAACAAGCTAAAGAGTCATGCAGGAAAATGCAGTTTTATTTTATATTAAAATACCTAACATGTATCCTAACATAAAGCATTCCCAGAGAGCAAGTACTAAGCTAAAAGCAAGTAAAACAGCACGAGTAGTAAGTAGTCTATCTCAGAAGTCTAAAACTATGGGCGTCAACAGCTGACACGAACCCATAGAAAATCTATCAAGTCTAACAAAAGTCTACCTCAAAACCCTGAGGTGGAACTAAAAGCGGTGGCGGCAGCCCGCAGCACCAGCAACACAACCCTGTCAGCTAACTCTGCTCCTGTCCTGGACCTGGGGTATTCAAAAGAAGAACACCTCAGAAAGCAAGTTACAAGCGATGCAAGAGTAAAAAGAAAGCTAACAAACCTCGAAACGAGTGAGGTAAAACAAACAGCTGCAAAAGGAGTCAGAAACATGATATAGGAAATCAAAACAGCAAATCTAACAAGTCAGGAAAACTAGGCTAGAACATCCTGCACAAACTATCACATCTACTATCAGAGTTCTTCTTTATTTCTTTTCTTCGGTATTCTAATTGAGACAAATCGGCTCATCGGGACAGAGTGCTGTGCCGGGGGAGTAGGTCCACTACGTGCATAAACCCAGCCTAAAGGCACTATGCCGAGGGAGAAACCCCAACGCACACAGTCCTACAGCTAAGGTAACATGCCGGGGATGAAAATCCACCACGCGCACAGACTTCGCCCCTAAGGCACTGTGCCGTGGGAGAAACCCCAACGCGCACAGACCATTTCAAGCTTTCTTCATTTCATAAATTTGTGCCGTGGGAGAAACCCCACGCGCACAGACCATAACATAATTTCTTTAATTCATAACGTACGATTCAGTTTCTTTAGTTAAGATTCGTGTATTAGTTCGAATTGAACGGACAATGCGACACGTCGATCGGAACGGTACGACAATGATTCGTGCGACTAAACATTTTGCACAAATTATACTCGTCAAAACAACGGGACGATCGAAACGTCGCGACCACTACGACACGTCCGTAAACCAGTACGGCGCTTCCGTAAACCGTTACGTTTCCGACGGGATCGCTCGCGAAAATTATTTTATTCGCGAGGCGACACGCGTAATTTTTCTAGACGGCGAAACCTACGGAAAATCGTGACTTCCTAACGAATAATTTTACGCGAAATGCTACGAGTTAGGAGCGAAATTAACGACAGAAGAGATTGACGAGGGAAACACCACTTGCCTCGGAATTTGGTCTCCAATCACTCCTCAACGTAGATCCGCCCAAAAGAAGACACGAGGAGGCGAGATCTACGAAAAACGGACGAAATGAGGTTAGGGCCGAAAAAATCCATGGCGAAAAGGTCACCGAAACGGGAAAGGCTTACCGAAATCTCGAAGCTCTCGCCGAGAGCTTTCCAACGCCGCGATCGGATCGAAATTCCGTCCACCGGATCGGCGGTGGCGGCCGCCGGAAGATTCGCGAACGAAAGGCTTCCGCCTCGCTTTTCTCGCACCGGAAGGGGGGGCTGCTGGTTCGGAGGAAGGAGAAGAGGCTTTTTATATATATATGTACTTAATAATGATATTAATATAATAATAATTATATATATACTTAATAATACTTAATATATACATATAAATAAAGGGGGGGCTGCTTGATCGGCGGGAAAGGCAAGGGGGGCAATACACCGCCGATCGGCGTGTATCAACAGCCCCCTTTTTTTTTATTATTATTATTTTTTTTTATTTTTTTAAAACTCTTTATATATATATCATAATAGTATATATATATCGTTACGGAGGGCCAAACGCGCGCCGAATCGAACGAAATTCGCACCGTAGGCGAATGACGACGCTACGAATCCAACGGCGAAATCGAAACTGAATTCCGACGCACCGCTTTCGAGATAAAAATTTCTAAAGCTAACGGCGTACGCGAAAACATAAAAACTTCAATCGCGCGCCGAGGCACCAAAAATGCTCGGAACGCGACGAAATTTGACGAGCAAGTCTAAAATTAGCCAATTTAATTTCCTAACGTAAAATTTTCCACTTCCGGCGCAAATCTCAATATTTGGCCGGTCAAACCTAGCGGACTCAAAACGAGCTAACGGCGACGCGTCGTCAACTCGCGGAAACGTAACGCCCTTACGTCCAAAATGACGTCACCGACACGATAAAATAATTTACGAAAACCTGGGGCGTTACAGGGTACGCGCCTTCACAACTATGATGGGTACATCGCGGGTCACTCATCCCTAGGATAACTCGACATTTGCATTTTCCACAACTCATATACTCGCCAACAACGCAAAAAAAGACTGACGACATCAGACAAATGTAGCAATATATAAAAGCATATACTCGCAAACACAGATATAGCGTGCAGATCATTATCACAAGTCGCAGAATAAAAGCAACAGGAGCATCAAATTAAGAACTCGTAGAAGCATGCTTATTATCAATCTGACAGAAAGTCCGGGCAATTACTTATTACTAAAAAAAGAAAAAATCATTAAGGTCGAAAGAGTGGAAGAAGTTCAAGGCATATGAAGGTTACCGGTGTTGGAACATGCGTTTCACGTCTCTTGTTTTGAGAATAACAAAGCTCTGGCACCTACCGCCATGCACTAGCGCTACCGCCGAGCGCTAGCATTGAATTAAACTGAATGAACTCTCGGGAACCTACCACGTGGCACTATCCTTTTCTATGGCGCGCTAGAACTCTCAACGAGCGTCGAGACGATTCTCCGAGAAGATTGAACTACCGCGGGCGATAGCTGGGTACCACGCCGCAGTATAATTAAAAAGAGGAAAAATATTTTTTGGGATATTTTTCCAAATCTGCTGGACAGTTGTCACCTTCACGCGCATCAACCTACCGTCGGGCGCTAGCTCTACCATTGGCAGTAGCTTAATTTAAAATGACTATAAAAGCCTGCTAATCTTCAACTGATTAAGGAGCAAAAAAGGAAAGAGTTCTCGCGGTATTAGGAAATACCAAATATATCATGATTTGATTGAGAAATCAGTAGGTGCATCAAATATCAATAAGAAGGCAAGGATATATTTTGTTTTCATGAGGAATAACCTATTTCTATGGATGAAGGCAAAATTCACGAAATTAAAAAGAAGAAAAGGATGGATTTTGTTCACTGTGAGCTACTGTCGAAGCTACCGCGACACAGTAGCTTCCTACACATCTCTCTCTATTTAAAACAACCCAAAATTGAGTTTGTGGCGACAGTTTTTCCCGAAATATGAAAGTGGAGTTTCCCATAGCCATCTAAAGGCCAACTCATTAAGGAGGAGATTTCTTCAGAGGAGATATAAAGGAATTCATGTGCAAGAATTGAAGGCTACCAACATGATGATTAAGAAGCTTTTGTACGAATATTCACGTGAAGGCTTCTTGCTACGAAAAACTCTCATCAAGCGCACACCTTCACAGATCTGAAGCACATCGAAGGGAAAGACTCTCAAGCCACAAAGATCGAACCATTGCAAGCAAATTGTACAACCCTTTATTTGTCGAGTGGAACCTTCGACACAGGTAGGCCAAATCAGGCGGGTGAAACAGGCGGGAAGGCTCCCACACAAGAGTAGGTGAGTAGGGAGGGCAAACCCGCACTCGACCAGACAACTCCAAAGCCTTTCGCCGGGGTAGGCGGAAAGGATTTTGTCTGGATAAGAGGAAAGCACACAGAGATAGTGAGAGGGATCCTCTAGCATTGAGTGAAGCTTATTTTGTCGACGCCTTCCATTCTAGCATTGAGTGAAGCTTCTTCTGTCGACGCCTTTCGCTCTTGGCATTGAGTAAAGCTTATTCTGTTGACGCCTTCCCCTCTCAATGTTGAGTGAAACATATTCTGTCGATGCCTTACCCTCTTGGTGTTGAGTGAAGCATATTCCGCCAACATCTTCCTCCCTTGGTGTTGAGTGAAGCTTGCTCTGTTGATGCCTTCTAATCTTGGCTCAGGAAGGTGAGCGAGACCCTTCCCGAACAACATTTTCACAAGGGGCAAAAGTGCTCCCGCCCACAATAGGTAGGGTGGCTCTTGCCCGAAGAAGGCGCAAAAAGTATCGCCCAGTGGGGCCCATAGGTAAAATTACCTGGATGCCCTTATAAGACTGTAAATAGCCTTCTAGAACAGCGGAGTTTGGTTGTTGGCAGACCACTTTTGGTTGCACATAGTTATTTATAATAGAGGAGCTACATTATTAGCAGACCAACTTTTTGGAATCTATAAATAAACCCACATGGTATCTCAGAAGGCAAGCATTCTCATTTCCTCAAGTCTTTAGGTGCTTTCAGAGGTATCCTTAGCTCAACACTGGTAAGGAGAGGAAGCGCTCTGAGATCTTCTAAATTAGTGGAGGAACCTCTGTGTTGTAGCCCAAGGTCAGTTCATTAGTTCTAGCAATTGGTAAAGAGCCTAAGTCTGGGAGAAGTATGTGTAAGCTACACCCCAGGATCCGGACTCTCATTGGGATGAGTTTTTGGCTCCAACACAAATCGTCATCAACATCAAAATTTCTAGTTAGAGGGGAGTTTTCTCTTATTCTTGTATTTTACTTTAAACTCTTTTTATTGTCTAGTTGTTTGTGTGAGGGAAATCGACTGGAGGGTCATCGAAATCCAGGAAGGGTTTCGTGAGAAATCGTCCCGGCAAGGGACGTCTAGATCCGGGGATCTAGTGTGAGGAAAATTGACCGGTGAATGGTTCGATATAGAAAACCAAAAGAGATTCGACTTTCACCGCCTCCCATCTCCAGCATCATGGAGATCAAGAACTTGTAAGTATAAAATGCCTTTGATTCTGTTTGAATAAAATTATTTGTTGTTCATAATTCTGCATGTAACGTCATGGGTGTTAGCATGTGGATCTCTGAAGGGTGGATACTCCTCCAAGGAGAAATTTACCCTGAAAATTGAGATTTGTGACCTACCGCCACGCACTAGCAAGCTAGCGCCCCGAAGTAGCTTTCAGAATAAATTTTTCTGGACCAAAATAATTTGAATTTTTATTTAACCCATAAAACCTTATTCACCCCCCCCCCTCTAAGGTTGGCTACACTATCCTACAAGTGGTATCAGCGGCAGGTTATTCCAAAATGGTTTCACCATCAGGAATAATGGTCAACCTCGATCTCGAATCGACTACTTGGATGATACTTTGTACATTGAAAATTCTCTAGCACCACCTATGTTTATAGGTTTGAATTATAACGGGGGCAAAATATTGATGGGAAATTTTTTAAAATCATTAGACATAGAAACACGTAATATTACAATTAAGAATCCCCCAAGCACTCTAAGTAAAAATGAAATGTTTTAAAATGCTAAATCAATGAATAGTTTATTTTGCGCTTGATAAATAAAATTTTAAACTTATTTATACTTTACCTACCGCTTATGAAATTTGGAGTTTTCTTGAATATACTTATGATTTCCCTTCTATAGGTAAGGAGTGCACGTCAAGAGGAAAGAAAAAAGGGAACATTTCAATCTGAAGGGAGGATGAAAATATATCGTTGGATGAGAAAAGTCAAGAGGAAGATGACAATGGAACCTTGTGCTCAAATCATGCCTCGTCCAAGAGCATTGTAAGAAAATCAAATTCCGTTCTTATTTGTAATTTCATTTCTACATTGTATGTGCTAGATATGACTAAATGTAGAATTAAGAAATTGAAAAATATTATTTCAAAATTGTGTTTAAAAATAAAAAATTTAAAAGCTATGTAGTTGAAAATATTATACCTTGTTTATATTACAAAGAATTTAAAAATAAATTCAAGGTTTTTGAAAAAGAGCTAAATATTTCTAAAGAGCTTAATAACAAATTGATTAATGAAAATGTTATTTTGTCTAGTAAATTAGAATCATTAAAATTGTTTATTCAAAAAATTTCAAGTAATAAAAAATCTTTTATCTCTAGTTTATTTTCAAAACTATATGTGACTTCTATTAAAATGTTAAATCATATTAAATATACATATAGTATATTATTTAATTTTAAAAATATGATACATCTCAATCACTATTTAACTGCTCCCAATATAAGTTTAAATGTTCGCAAATTTCCTACAAATAATAATTTTGAAAATCATTTTTAAAATTTGAAATATAATGATATTAAATATCCAATGTATGAATGAAGACTCAAAGTTAAAAATGACACACATATTCCACTCGAAAGGGCACATTCATTATTATCTCCCCATGATTTATCACTCTATGTTTGGGTACCCAACGGGACTGCAACACTTGGCTTCTTTTGAATACCAAAATATCTTATCTATTAATATCCACCTATTGCGTGAAGTAGAAAATAATCAAAATAAAATTACTTAATAATCTATTTCACGATGTGCATAATGTTCTTTCTATTTGTATTGTGTTTTTTGCATTTTGTTTTTGCTTTTGTATTTTTCTCAAGTCAATATGCCATGAACACTTTAGATATATTTTTGCTATATGGCTATCTCATATTAAGATTATTGATAAATCAATCTAACTGAATAAGTTGGAATAAAAGTCATATCATTGGTAAGTGGCCAGAATTTACCTGGTACACCTTCTGAGCATTTCCTTGGCACTCAATATCCTCCTTCAACTAAAGTGCAGTTCTCGGTTCTATAGTCGCTCCTAGATGGAACTCGCAGTATTGAGATTGGTCTCCTATTCTGGGGAGCGGCTTTGGCCAAAATAAGACAATTGTCTTGAATCGCAAAGAGCACATTTGCCCTCGAAGTATTTAGTACGGCGTACTCCTAGTATTGTGGAGGTCACCTCTTTCGACAAGTGTCCTCCTAGCGAGTGTTGCCTCACCAAAAGTTGCCTTGTCGAATGTTGCCTCAGTGAAAGGCTTCATGATGGTCTCTTCCTCTCTTGGGAGTCAATGGCGGCTCATGCGCCATCCTCGTCTTGCTTCCCTCAAATTATTGGCAGTGAACTTCGATGGTTGTATCTACCGTGATTTGGGACTCAACACAGCGAACGAGATCTGGGTAAATTGGCATCATTTCTTGTATTAGTGTTAAGAAGAAACTGTTAGAGCAAAGACCTCTAAGAAAACTCATCTTAGGAACTCAAGATCCACACTCCGTATCTACTGTGCCTTAAAGTTGAAGTGGAAAAAACTCCTTCAATGTCTCTACCTCATTCTGATGAATCCCGAATAGATGGGATAGGTCTTGAGCGATCCGACGATTTGCAATAAACTGGTGTGTGAATAGTTGGCTCATCTCATTGAAGTTGTTTATTTCTCCCTCACGCAAGGAGTGATACCAGGCATGGTCCTAGCCCTTCATCCTTGCCAGCAAGATTTGATAGAGAAGTGAATCTGGGGCATTGTAGATCCTCATGATGGTAGTGCAGTAATTTATGTACGCAAATGATTCTTCGGTTCTTTCATAGTTTTTGAAGCTAGGTAACCTAAATCCGTAGGGAATCTGATACCCCAAGATCCTCATTGAGAGTAGCAATCCCCGATTGACTATGCACTAGTGAAGTGCCTCTCACCTCCGCCTTTCCCCAAATTCTTCGATCATATTGTGCACCCGTTCATAGGTGAACCCCTCCTCTGGCATTTCACGCCCCATTCACCCAAGAGGAGATAACCTCCTCTTCCTCCAAGAGCCCTCTCAAGCAGCATGTTGGTACCCTAGTTTGGTTTTGAGTTTAGTCTTCTCATCTTGTCTCTTGACCCAAGAATTATCCATGGTCAAAGGTCAGTTGTTTAGTTAGATTGCTCTAGTTGTAGAGTTATCACTTATCCAGGTGAAAATTTGGTTAAGTTGTTTTTGGTTCGACGATAGTCGAACGGCGCTCGACTATCGTCTATCGACTGTTCGACGATCGTCTAGCAGTTGGTCGTCGTTTGTCTGTCAGCAGATCGTCGATCTCTGAGCTAGTTCTATCTTGTCTGCTCGACGATCTGTGGGTTCTGCCTCGTCGATCGTCGAACCCCGTTCGACGTCTCTTGACCAGACAGATCCCTTGGCAGTTCGACTGTCTGCTCGGACAGTTCGACTTCCTGGTAGTTCGACTATCTGTTTGATAGGTCGACTATCTGTTTGGCCTGGTAGTTCGACTATCTATTTGATAGCTCGACTATCTGCTTGTGCCTGATAGCTCGACTATCTGTTTGATAGCTCGACTATCTGTTCTATTGTGATAGCTCGACTATCTAATGATGGTTCGACTATCGGTTTGATATCTCGACTATCTCTGAGATTGTTCGACTATCTGTTTCGTTCGACGATCTCCGTGGTTCGTTCGACGATCTCCATGGTTCATTCGACGATCTCTGAGGATCGTTCGACGATCTTTTGTCTGCGTTTAGTATTTAATATTTCTTTTATTCTGAGTTTTTATTCCTATTTATTTGGCACATTTTTATAAGCTTATTTCATTAATCTTGTGCATACATCTCAAGGCAAATCTCTGCCGCATCCTTTGTGCATAAATTAAGCTTTTCTCTGATAAAGTTGTTTGTCTTATTAGTTGATATATCCTGTTACTTTATCTTCCATGTTGTCCTTTATAGCCGTTAGTCTCAAAAAGTCTTCTCTGGCCGTAAAGAGTTTCTTTTGATGTGACTTTTTCTAGTATTCTTTATCTGATCTGATTTGCAGCTTCTTAGAAAGCTTTATCCTTTTATAGGATATCTGTCTGCTAGATATATTTTGCTTTGTGTTAGTTGCAGCCCAGTTTTGCAGATTCCAGAAAAAGACAAAGTTCAAAATCAAATTAGAGCTGTTGCAAAGGCTCATATATAAAGTGCCTTCAAAACTCAGAAAGAGATATCAATTATCAATCATCAATTAACAAGAAGAGAATACTATTGATACTCTCAATACAAGAGATTAGCTTACAGTTTCAAAACTCTCAGCTCTCAGACATTCTGCACTCAACTGAGAAGATCAAATTTCTTCAACTCTTTCTTCTTCATCTTGAGTTCATCCTGCTCACAGGAAGACATTCTCTCAGAGGCTTTTAGAAGAAGAAGAAGAAGAAGAAGAAGAAGAAAGGAAGCTGTTTGAAGAAGAACACCTGTTTCAAATTCAGAATCTTCATCAAGCTTCTCCTTCAAAACTTTAAGACAGTTCTCTGTCTCAAGTTCAAAAGAGCTCCTGCACCCTGAAGCAAGACTCTTTCCTGAATATTCTCTAAGCCAGGGGGAGCCTTGATTCTTTAGAGCTTTTCAGCTCTGTGCAATCCACTAGCTTCTCTAATTTGTTTAACAATAGAGAAGACACTTTAACTCTCTCCCAATCTCCTGTACAAAGGGTTATTACTCCCTTCAAAAGTGAACCTTGGTGGCAGGGCACCTGAACAAAAACCTATGTTGGATTTTGAGCTCCTGATCAAAAGCTCAAAGGGTCTTTGAATCTACCTGAATCAGATTCATTGGTGGCAGGGCACCTGATCAAAAACCTATAGTGGATTCCTACCAGGGTGGTAAAAGAGTGGACGTACCTATTTAGAGGGAACTACTATAAAATTCCTTGTGTCGTCTGTGCTGCTTATTTAATTTATTGTACTGTGGTTGTGAGTAGAAATAACTAGGATTGCTAGTTACTGTGTTAGGATCAGAGCTCAACTGTAATTACAGTTGCTCTTCTCTAGTGCACCTCACTTTGTATTAGGCTCTAGGGTTATCAATATCTATAAACCAATTCCGCAAATTAACTCCAAGGGAGTTGAGTAGAGTGTTCTAATTTTTTAATACTCTATTCACCCCCCCCCCTCTAGAGTTGTATTTATCATCACTTCCAATTGGTATCAGAGCCAGGTTGACTGACTGTGCAGGCTAACACCTGAGTCACAAGATCCTGATAGATACCAAGCTTATAGATATTCACTTCATGGCCCAGTCCAAGGATTACTCAAGCACCAGACCTCCAGCATGCAACTTAGCTAAGTTTAGCATCTGGAAGGCAAGAATAAGATTATATATGAACTCTATTGATGAAGATATTTTCTCTTCTATCTTGACAGGACCTCCAGCACCTCCTGCTTCAACCACTGCCATAACATCTACAAATCTAAGTGCAGTGCCTCCTCCAGATTACAATGATGCCTACAAGAAGGCAAAGATAGCTGATGTCAAAGTTATGAACATTCTGGCTCAGACTATGTCTGATGAGATTTTCTAGAAAGTAGCTGATTGCACCTCTGCAAAAGCCATGTGGGACTCACTGAACCAGATTGTAGCTGGTTCAGCTGATGAGAGGAAGGACAGAAGGTCCAACCTCATATCCCAGTATGAAAACTTCAAGAAAACTGAAGCTGAATCAGTTGAAGCTAGATACACCAGGCTCAGCTCAATCATCAATGAGCTGAGAACTCTGGATAAGGAAATTACATTGACAGAAGTCAATGATAAGATATTGATGTGCTTCCCCAGCACATGGGATCTTAGGATCTGGCCTATTAAGGAGGCCAGAAGTACAAATGAGATCTCAACAGAAGCTCTCCTTGGCAAGCTCAAGTCTTTTGAGCAAGTGTTGAAGACCAGGGAAGCTGAGGTTGAAGCAAAGACTCCAACTCCAACAAGGAAAGAGCAGACGCTTGCTCTCAAGGCTGCTGAGGCTTATGAAGGAAGCCAATCCAATGAGGAACTAATGGCACTATTTGCTAGAAGGTTTCTCAAGTTGGGAAGAAAAGTCTTCAGAAAGAAATCTTCAAAATATGAAGATAAACCAAGGTATGATAGATCTCCTGCTAAATAAATTATCTGTTATGGTTGCAGGAAACCTGGACACATTCTACCTGAGTGTCCAGAGGAAAAGACCAAAGAAAAGAGAAAGGAAAAAGAACATCACAGGAGACACTCCAAGTCCTCCTCCTACAAAAACAAGAAAAAGGAGAAGGGATTTGTTGCTGAAACCTGGAGTGATTCTGGTGAGGAAACTTCCTCTTCAAGCTCCAGTGAAGATGAGGAAGAAAAGAAGGCAAAGGAAATCTGCCTTATGGCTATTGATGCCTGCAGCAATCACTCAGCTACAGAGAGTTCTGATGATGATGAAGAAATGCCTACAGAAGATCAGGTATTATCATCCTATGACTTTACCTCTGCTGATTTCAAAATTGAATTTAAATCTCTTTGTTTAGATCTAATTAGTTCAGAAAAGGAAATTAAGAAACTTAGAAATAAGTTAGCTGAATCTGAATTAATTTCTGTTGAAAATGCTAGGTTAGAAGCAGAACTCACTAAATCTAGTGAAGAAATAAAATTTCTTAAAAATGAACTAGCTAAATCAAAAAGATTAGAAGAATCATTAAATGGTAGAAGCCTTAAGTTGCTAGAAATCACCAGCATGTCAAACACTAGGACAGGCAATAATAAGCTAGGCTTAGGAGCTTCATCTAGTGAACCCCTAATCATCCTTAAAAATCATCTTTCAACTCCAGTGAATTTTATCTCAGCTGATGGGATAAAGAACACTGAGTAAGTAAGACAAATTAATCAAGCTTTAAATAAAGCTAAGAGAGAAAAGAGAAAACAAAAGTTTAAGGAAATACAAAAAGCATCGAACGCTGCTCTGTTGGTACCCTAGTTTTGATTTGAGTTTAGTCTTCTCATTTAGTCTCTTGACCCAAGATTTATCCATGGTCAAAGGTCGGTTGTTTAGTTAGATTGCTCTAGTTATAGAGTTGTCACTTTTCCAGATGTAAATTTGGTTAGGTTGTTTTTTGGTTCGACTATAGTCGAGCGGCGCTCGACTATCGTCTATCGACTGTTCGACGATCGTCTAACAGTTGGTCATCGTTTGTTTATCAGCAGACCGTCGATCTCTGAGCCTGTTCTATCTTGTCTGCTCGACGATCTGTGGATTTTGTCTTGTCGATCGTCGAACCCCGCTCGACGTCTCTTGACCAGACAGATCCCTTGGTAGTTCGACTATCTGCTTGGATAGTTCAACTGTCTGATAGTTCGACTATCTGTTTGATAGGTCGACTATCTACTTTGTTTGATAGTTCGACTATCTGCTTGGATAGTTCAACTATCTGATAGTTCGACTATCTGTTTGATAGGTCAACTATCTATTTCTCCTTGATAGCTCGACTATCTGTTTGATAGGTCGACTATCTGTTTTCCTTGATAGATCGACTATCTGTTTGATTGGTCGACTATCTGATCTCTTTGGTAGTTCGACTATCTGTCTTGATAGATCGACTATCCGATAGCTCGACTATCTGCTGTGATAGTTCGACTATCTACTATGATAGTTCAACTATCTACTTGGGTAGTTCGACAATCTGTATCATTCGACTATCTGTCTGATAGGTCGACGATCTCTATGGTTCGTTCGACGATCTCTGAGGATCGTTCGACGATCTTTTGTCTGTGTTTAGTATTTTATATTTCTTTTATTCTGTGATTTATTTCATATGTATTTTGGCATATTTTATGAAAGATTATTTGAATAAATTTATGATATTATTTCCATGCAATATCTGCTCCATTCCTTATGCATGAGCAAATCTTTTTCTAACAAAGTTGTTTGTCTTATTAGTTGAAATATGTTTTCTGCTTTATCTGCCAGACTGTCCTTTATAGCCGTTAGACTCAAAAATTCTTCTCTGGCCGTAAAGAGTTTCTTTTGATGCGACTTTTCCTAGTATTCTTTATATGATCTGATTTGCAGCTTCTTAGAAAGCTTTATCCTTTTATAGGATATATGTCTGCAAGATATATTTTGCTTTTGTGTTATTTGCAGTTCAGCTTGCAGATTTCAGTATAAGACAAGATTCAAACTCAAATTAGAACCGTTGTTGCTGCTGCTATATAAAGAACTCTTTGGAGAAAGAAATAAACTAGTTCACATAGCAAAAACCAGTTCATTCAGGAAAAGGAGTTCAAAAAGCTAACAGCAGCATTCAAGCTTACAGCTTACAGTTTACAACTGCTCTCAGCTCGTTCACATCCAACTGAGAAGAAGTTTTTAGCTCTTTACTCTTCTTCAACCTGAGTTTTCCTGCCTCCAGGAAGATCTTCACTCAGAGCCTTTTTGAAGAAGAAGAAGAAGAAGATAGCTGCCTGAAGAAGAATTTTCAATTCATATTTATTATCTTCTTGTAGCTTCTTCCTTCAGATTTTCTGAAGTATTTCTGCACTGAAGCAAGACTTCACCTGGACATTCTTTTAGCCAGGGGGAGCCTTGACTCTTTAGAGCCTTCTAGCTCAGTGCAAGTTCTTGTCCTTCTCTAAGTAAAATAGAGAAGACTTCTTAACCTCCTTTCCCCCCTCCTGTAAAGGGTTCTTACTCCCTTCAAAAGTATACCTTGGTGGGCACCTGATCAAAAACCTGTGTTGGTTCTTAGACACCTGGTCAAAAGTCTAAAGGGTTTCTAGATCTACCTGAAGCAAATCTTATTGGTGGCAGGGCACCTGATCAAAAACCTGAGTGGATTCCTACCTTGTTGGTAGAAGAGTGGACGTACCCAAGTTGTTTGGGGAACCACTATAAATTACTTTTGTCGTCTGGATTGTTCAATTAATTCATTGTGCTGATTGGCTGTGATTAGATTTTAACTAGGTTTGCTAGTTGCTGGTTAGGATTCCAAGCCTTAACTGTAATTACAGTTGGCTGCCTTTTGTGCACAACACTTGTGTTAGGCTTTAGGGTTTCTTCTCAAATATCTATAACCTTCATTCCGCAATTAACTCCAAGGGAGTTGAGTAGACAGTCAACTTTGCTAGTGCAATTTTTGATTACTCTATTCACCCCTCCTCTAGAGTAGTATTTATACCCTTTCTTTCAATTGGTATCAGAGGGAGGTTGACTGACTGTATAGGCTAACACCTAAGTCACAAGATCCTGATAGATACCAAGGATTATAGATATTCACTTTCACTATCATGGCCCAGTTCAAAGATTACTCTAGCACCAGACCTCCAGCATGCAACTTAGCCAAGTTCAGCATCTGGATGGCAAGGATTAAACTATATATAAATTCTATTGATGAGAGTATTTTTGCTTCTATTTTGACAGGACCACCAAGAGCACCTGCTGCAGCTACTGCTTCATCATCATCTGATATGAGTGCAGTGCCTCCTCCATATTACAATGATGAATACAAAAAGGCAAAGATAGCAGATGCTAAGGCAATGAACATTCTAGCTCAGACAATGTCTGATGAAGTATTCCAGAAGGTTGCTGACTGCTCCTCAGCAAAAGCAATGTGGGATACACTGAAACAGATTGTAGCTGGTTCAGCTGATGAAAGGAAGGACAGAAGGTCCAACCTTATCTCTTAGTATGAAAATTTCAAGAAAACTGATGCTGAGTCAGTTGAGGCAATGTACACAAGGCTCAGCTCAATCATCAATGAGCTGAGGACTCTTGACAAGGATATATCATTGACAGAGGTCAATGATAAGATTCTTATGTGCTTCCCTAGCACATGGGATCTGAGGATCTGGCCTATCAAGGAGGCCAGAAGCACAACAGAAATCTCAACAGAAGCCCTTCTCGGCAAGCTCAAGTCCTTTGAGCAAGTGTTGAAGTCCGGGGAAGCTGAGGCTGAAGCAAAGACTCCAACTCCCACAAGAAAAGAGAAACCCTTACTCTCAAAGCTGCTGATGCTTCTAAAGGAAGTCAGTCCAATGAGGAACTGATGGCATTATTTGCCAAAAGGTTTCTCAAGATGGGAAGGAAAGAATTCAGAAAGAAGTCTTCAAAATATGAAGACAAACCAAGGTATGATCGTACTTCTACTAAAGAAATAATTTGCTATGGTTGCAGGAAGCCTGGACACATTCTTCCAGACTGTCCAGAGGAAAAGAATAAAGAGAAAAGGAAAGACAAGGATCAGTACAGGAATAACTCCAAGCCATCCTCCTATAAGAACAAAAAGAAGGAGAGAGGTTTTGTAGCTGAAACCTGGAGCGATTTTGGTGAGGAATCTTCCTCCTCAAGCTCCAGTGAGGATGAGGAAGAAAAGAAGGTAAAGGAAGTTTGCCTGATGGCAATTGATGCCTGCAGCAATCACTCAGCTGTAGAGAATTCAGATTCTGATGAAGAGATGCCAACAGAAGATGAGGTATTGTCTTCTTACGATTTTACATCTGCTGAATTTAAATTAGATTTTAAATCTTTGTGTTTAGATTTAATTAGTTCTGAAAAAGAAATTAAGGGCCTTAGAAGTAAACTTGCTGAATTTGAACTTATCTCTAATGAAAACATTAGGTTAACAGCAGAACTCACTAGTTCTAGTGAAGAAATAAAATTCCTTAAGAATTAATTAGCCAAGTCCAAAAGGTTAGAAGAATCTCTGAATGGTAGAAGCCTTAAGTTGCTTGAAATAACCAGCATGTCTAACACTAGGTCAGGCAATAACAAATTAGGCTTAGGAGCTTCTTCTAGTGAACCCCCAATTATTCTTAAAAATCATCTTTCAACTTCAGTGAATTTTGTTTCAGCTAGTGGAATAAAAAACACTGAGCAAGTTAATCAGGTTAATAAAGCTTTAAATAAAGCTAAGAGAGAAAAGAGGAAGCAAAAGTTTAAGGAAATACAAAAAATGTTGAACGCTGCTCGACGATCGCCGGCTCAGTGGTCGAACGAAGGTCGACGATCTGAGCATCCATCGTCGAACGCTGATCGACGATTTCAATATGAATTTCAAAACTTCAACCAGAACTTTAGAAACCCGAATGTAAACAGAAACCCTAGGTTCATTGACCCATCATCTGCATGGAGAATCCCACCTAGGAGATCTTACCCATTAGGTTATCACCCTCAACCTGTTTTTTCATTCATTTCTAGTTTTTCTTATGTGAAAAACAAGGGACCCAAGGTTACCTGGGTCCACAATGTTTAATTGATTTCTTTGCAGGTGAAGACCTATCCTATCACTCAAAATAAGTGGTATCTGGATAGTGGCTGTTCCAAGCACATGACAGGAAATAAAGAAAATCTGTCAAAGTTCAAGGCCAAGCTTGGACCAAAGGTGATCTTTTGAGATTCAAGTTGTGGTCAGACTGAAGGCTATGGCAGGATCACCATTGGAGCCGTAACATTCAAGAGAGTTGCTTATGTAACTGGACTAAAGCATAATCTCATTTCAGTAAGTCAGTTATGTGATGCTGGATACCAGGTATCATTTTCTAACTCTCTTTGTAATATTACTTTAGATAATAATGTTGTGTTAATAGGTATTAGACAAGGTAATATTTATCTAGTAGATTTTAATTCAACTCACACTGAAATCTGTCTATTTAATGAAGTAACCAATAACAATACCTTATGGCATAAAAGGCTTAGTCATGTTAACCTCAAGAACATATCTAGGTTATCTAAAAACAACCTTGTTAGAGGTTTACCTTCTTGCCCCTACAAGAAGGAGAACTTATGCAAGGCTTGTCAATTAGGCAAGCAAACCAAGAATTCATTTAAATCAGTAAATAAAAGTGATTCTCCTAGAATTCTGTATTAATTACATTTGGACCTCTTTGGCCCAATAAATGTACAGAGCTTAGGAGGGAAGTATTACACCCTAGTCATTGTAGATGACTTCTCTAGGTTCAGTTGGGTGTTCTTTTTGAGAACTAAGGCTGATAACTTCAAAGCCCTTACAGATTTTCTATTATGTGTGCAGACTGAGTACTCTACTCATGTGGCCTTGATCAGAAGTGATCATGGTATTGAGTTTGACTCTCTTCTCATGCAAGAATTCTGTGAGAGAGAAGGTATCAAACATAGCTTCTCAACTCCTAGAACTCCCCAACAAAATGGGGTAGTTTAAAGGAAGAATCGAACACTAATTGAAGTTGCTGGCACATTATTGGCAGATGCTAACATGCCTCTTTTCTATTGTGCAGAAGCTGTTAGTACAGCCAACTATGTCTTGAATAGAAGTCTAATACACAAGCTTAAGTGTAAAACTCCTTATGAGTTACTTAAAGGAAAGAAACCTAAAATAAATTATTTTAGAATTTTTGGCTGTGTAGTTTATATTCATAACAATAATAAAGAATACCTTAGAAAATTTGAAGCAAAAGCTTCAATGGGAATTTTTCTTGGATATTCCCAAGTAAGCAAAGCTTATAGGGTATTTAATAAATCAACTTCTAAAATTGAAGAGTCTGTTCATGTATCTTTTGATGAATCTCAGATGTTTTACATGGAGAAGGAAAATTCTCCTTCCTCAAGTTCATTGCAGGTACCAGAATCTAGCAGAGATGTCACTCAAGAGATTCTCCATCTATCAACTCTTCATATCACTGAGTCAGACAGTGATGAAGACTTTGCAGAAGTTGTTGCTGTACCACCAATAGTAGATCAAATTCCTCCTGAGGAATTAATCCCAACTATTGTTGAAGATCACATCCCACCTGCTGATGTTGTCACACTTAGAGATCATCCTACATCTCAAGTGATTGGAGACATATCAGTCGGTGTTCAAACAAGACATCAGTTAAGACAGGATGTGATGCATGCTTGTTTCCTTTCACAGATTGAGCCCCTCACCATTAAAGATGCTGAGCTAGATCCCCACTGGATCATTGCTATGCAAGAGGAACTCAATCAGTTTGAAAGATGTAAAGTGTGTACTTTGGTTCCAAGACCTAAAGGCCAACTAATCATAGGCACCAAGTGGGTGTATAGAAACAAGTTGGATGCCAATGGAATCATTGTAAGGAACAAAGCTAGGCTTGTAGCTCAGGGCTACAGACAGGAGGAAGGTATAGATTATGACCAAACCTTTGCTCCTGTTGTAAGGCTGGAGGCAATAAGGATCTTCTTAGCCTATGCAGCCTATATGAAGTTTAAAGTTTTTCAGATGGATGTCAAAAGTGCCTTTCTAAATGGTGAGCTAAAGGAAGAGGTATTTGTTGAACAATCACCTGGGTTTGTTTCTTCAACTCAGCCCTCACATGTTTTCAAGTTGCAAAAAGCTCTCTATGGACTCAAACAAGCACCTAGAGCCTGGTATGAGACTCTAGCTAGTTTCCTGTTAGAGCACAACTTTGTTAGGGGAGTAGTTGATAGAACCCTTTTCGTCAAGCACCACAAGGACACAATCCTGTTAGTTCAAGTGTATGTGGATGACATTATTTTTGGTTCCACTGATCCCAAACTGTGCAAAAGGTTCTCTGACTTGATGCATTCTAAGTTTGAGATGAGTAGTATGGGTGAGCTGTCTTACTTTCTTGATCTCCAAGTAAAGCAAGATGCTGATGGCATCTTCATCTCCCAATCCAAATATGCCAAGGAATTGGTAAAGAAGTTTGGGATGGCTGATGCTTCAGCAATGCATACACCTATGGATACTAATATAGTTATAGATTCTAATGATCAGGGAAAGCCTGTTGATCAAAAGAATTATAGGGCCATTGTTGGTTCCCTATTATATTTAACTGCAAGTAGGCCAGATATAATGTTTGTTACATGCCTTTGTGCTAGATTCCAGGTCAACCCCAAGGAATCTCATCTGATTCTTCTCAAGAGAATCTTGAGATACCTGAAGGGATGTCCAAATCTAGGACTTTGGTACCCAGCTGAATCAGAATTTGAATTAATTGGATACTCTGATTCTGATTATGCTGGTTGTATAGTTGACAGGAAAAGTACCTCAGGAACTTGTCAGTTCCTGGGAGAGAGATTGGTCTCTTGGTTCTGTAAGAAGCAGGCTTCTGTCTCAACTTCAACTACAGAGGCTGAATATATAGCAGCTGCTAGTTGTTGTTCACAGATCCTGTGGATTCAAAACCAGCTTTTGGATTATGGGTACACACACAAGAACACAAAAATCATGTGTGACAGTACCAGTGCTATCTCTATTGCATAAAATCCAGTGCACCACTCTAGAACGAAACACATTGAGATCCGGCACCATTTCCTGAGAGATTGTGTGGAAAAGAACAAGATTAGCCTTGAGTTCATATCCACTGACCTTCAGAGAGGTGATATATTCACCAAGCCCTTAGATGAACAGAAGCATCTGTTCTTTTTGGTTCAACTAGGCATGATTATTGGAAGAGACTAAGTGTGACGTCTGTCTTGTTGAAACTTGTTTGAAGATCGTCGAACGACGATCGACGATAGTCGATCGGATCAAGCCTATCGTCGACCTACGGTTGATGATGGCTCATCTGCTTGAAGATCGTCGACCGCCGTTCGCAGATCGTCGAACAAGTCGAGCTCATCGTCGATCTATGGTTGACGACAGCTTGTGGTTTGTGAAGACAGAAATAGTTGAACGATGGATTGACTACTCTGCTCCAGGAACGATCGTCGAACGACCGTTCGACCATCGTCTCCAGTATCTTTTAAATCGATCGACGATCGTTATTTTAAAATAAAGTCAATGGTCGACCTAGGTTAAGAGATATTTCTTTTTATCGTCGACGGGGAGCGTCTTCTCGCATTCCGTCTTCCTGTTTGCTCTGAGTCTCGCATTTTCTGTCATTTCGCCTTCGCCGTCTCCCTCGTCTTCTCCAGCCCCCGCAATGGCGATTGCTCCAGCTCTCTTGTCCGGAGTGAAGTTCGATGTCGGCTTCAGTGTGGATTTCGATTCTTTTAACTGCTGTGAATCCGAGATTGTGGAAATTCTCAACCTATGCAGAGATCAAGGTTTGGAAAAGTTTATGTCAACAAGAATAAAGATAAACGTCCAAGAGATTAAAGAATGGGCATTCTCTTCGTCTTCCAATGACGAATCAATGACCGGAACAATTGGCGGAGAAGAGGTAACTTTGACTCCCGCCATTCTAACTGAAATTTTTGGATTTCTGAATGGGGAAGAAGATTACGAACAAGATACCCCAGAGTTTGGGAGAATGCTAACAGAGTTAGGTCATGCCGACGGCATCCCTACTAAGCTGCTAAAGGTAAATTTTCCATTTAAGATTAAGTTCCTTGCTGAACTCGTTGGAAAAGTGCTACTGGGAAAGCACTCTGCCCATGACAATATTACAAGGCAGCAGTTTGCACTGATGTGTGCAATTGTGAATAAAAAGAAGATTAACTGGGCAGGAGTATTGTTTGATTTGATAAGGAAGAAGAACAGCAAGAAGGAAGTTACCCTAGGCAGGGTGCTTGGGATTTTTCTGAAGGAAAAATATTCGCATCTGTTAGTTTCAGCTGCTACCTCAATAAATGCCAGCAAGAAGATGGACCCAATATTGTTCGCCAAGTGGAAAAGGACTTTTCTGAAGCCCGCTCCAGCAAGGGTTGCTCCAGATGCATCTGAGAGCACCAGGACTGCTTCAGTCACTCCTCTCCTACAAGAAGCTGGCTCAGCAATTCTCTCCGCTCCATCCTCTTCATCTGCATTACCGTCTACTTCAGTTGAAGTTCCATCAACTTCAATTGAAGTACAACTTTCTGCCTCTCCCCTTCCTGATTCATCCACCATTCCTCATACATCACCACCAGCATCTCCTCTCCCTTCTCACCTTACTGGGATCTCACATCCCAGCTTTGATTTGTTGGTTTCTAAAACTCCTCCTCAATCACCAATTCTTCCTGCATCCACTCATCACTCTCCAGCTCACTCTCCTTCACATCAGGAAACTGCCCTTCCTGATGATCTTCCATCTTCTCCTGCTCATCCATCCATTGTGATTCCCCCTCCATCTTTTGAAATTTCTCCAGCATTCATCTCTAGTATATTGGAGCTAATTACTCCTTCAATCAAAATTATGATTGAAGAAGCAATTGCCCCTCTTGTTTCCTCCATCTCTTCTTTGACTGCTACCATCCAATCTCTAGCAAAATCTGCTGAGCCCTCTTAATCTAGGGGCCTGGTTTCAGTTTCTACTGAAATCAGGCAGGGGGAGATGCTTTATGAAGATGTCTCTGAGCTGCCCTTGGCCTCCCTTCTAGCAGATCCTCCTGTAGTTGTCGAGAAAGAGATAGAAGAATCAGCTCCTCCTCCATTATCTGAGAAAGAGATCTCTGATGAAATAATGAAAACTGAATTTGTTGTTAAAGTTTGTCTAGAAGAACTCTCTACTCCCCTAGTTGCTCTGTATCTAGAAGGAGTCATTACTTCTTTCCTAGATGAATTATGGGGAATAGGACATCCTGAGGACAATCCTGAAGGTAACTCTTTTACTCATTTTATAGACTTGATAACTGACTTGTTAGTGTGGGAATACCTAGAAGGAATGATACAATCTTACTTAGCACATCTGTGTTCCTGATACTACAGATTTAGTAGAAGAAGTGACAGCTGCTCCAGAACCTGCTGTTCAACCTGATCCTGAGGATGCTCAACCAGCTCAGTCAGATGTCCAAAAAGAACTGGTCCCTATGACAGTTTCTGTTGAATAAGAGGTTGTTTTTGAGATTCAAGAAGAGAAATCTACTGTCTGGGATGACACTCCTGGACCTGATCTAGATACCCTTCTGGCACAAGATGCCTTAGAAGAAGAGTTAGAGAAAGCTGCTGTAAGAGAAAAAGAAAAAGCTGTACCAGAAGCTTATGATCCTTATGACCATCCTCCTTCATCCAATTCAGAAGATGAAGAGGATTCTGATGATTCTGAAAATTCTAAGAGAAAGAAAGCTGCTAAAAAGAAGAGAAAAGCTGTTGCTCCTCCTCCTCCAAATCCTGATAATGATATCCCATATTATATTCTGAAAGGAATAGATCCCAAATCAAAAGAGTATCAACATTGGATGGGATTCTCTAAGAACCAGCAAAAGCTAAGGAAGAAGTCAAAGAGGTATGACAGTCCTGCCCCAAGATGGACTCCCAGAGGTCCTCCTCCTCCACCTCCCAGTGCAGGAGCCTCTGGAAACCTATCTGCAAACCCTTCTGCTCAGTCTGATAGATTCAACCCATCTCAGTCTTCTTCAAGGAAAAATTCTCAAGGATATCAAGGTAGAACTCAAACTGGCTATCAAAGACATAGTGCTGATATAAAGGAACAAGTGAAGGAAGTGGTTTATCAAAAGCCAGATCAGGCTGTTTCAAAAGGTAAGCGTATTATTTTATCTGAAAAATCTAGCAAGAAATTTGCTGAGTTTGCTCCTCCTTTTCCAGTTATTCAGGAAAAAGAGCCAGCCGAAAGCCTGCTAGAAATGTCTATTAAGTTTAAAGCTGTGAAACCTGTTGATACAACCTCTAAAGATGTGTATGAAAGCCCAGAGCTTGATCCTAAATTCAGGATGGCTCGATTTCTTGAACTTGTTGGTTCAGCCCAAATCAAGAAAGCCAAAACTGAAGGCAAAGACACTGCAGGATTAACCACTATGTCAACATTCAGAATGAAGGAGCTCGATAAATTCCAGGTTAGACCTGAGGTATTTGATCCTTCAAAGTACATGGAAAAGCATCCTGAGGCAGTTGTCCCAAGAGCGTCAGAAACGAAAATCATTGGAGAACAAGACCTGAAGTTGTCAAGGAAAGAAGCCCTAGATCCCACTATGAAGATTACTTTTGTTCCTAGTTCTTCTGAACCTAAACCTAATTCTGAAGCTTCTTAAAAATTCATTGATTGACAGTATTTATCTATCTGATTGATTAATGTTATATGCTGCTTAGTTTTTCATTCCCTGTAATGCATTTTATGTTTCAGTAATTAGTTTTGTGTTTATTTGCTGTTGAGAGACTTAAATCAAATAGGGGGAGATTGTTGGTACCCTAGTTTTGATTTGAGTTTAGTCTTCTCATTTAGTCTCTTGACCCAAGATTTATCCATGGTCAAAGGTCGGTCGTTTAGTTAGATTGCTCTAGTTATAGAATTGTCACTTTTCCAGATGTAAATTTGGTTAAGTTGTTTTTTGATTCGACTATAGTCGAGCGGCGCTCGACTATCGTCTATCGACTGTTCGACGATCGTCTAGCAGTTGGTCGCCGTTTGTTTGTCAGTAGATTGTCGATCTCTGAGCCTGTTCTATCTTGTCTGCTCGACGATCTGTGGATTCTGTCTCGTCGATCGTCGAACCCCGCTCGACGTCTCTTGACCAGACAGATCCCTTGGTAGTTCGACTATCTGCTTGGATAGTTCAACTGTCTGATAGTTCGACTATCTGTTTGATAGGTCGACTATCTGCTTTGTTTGATAGTTCGACTATCTTCTTGTATAGTTCAACTATCTGATAGTTCGACTATCTGTTTGATAGGTCGACTATCTGTTTCTTCTTGATAGCTCGACTATCTATTTGATAGGTCGACTATCTGTTTTCCTTGATAGCTCAACTATCTGTTTGATTGGTCGACTATCTGATCTCTTTGGTAGTTCGACTATCTGTCTTAATAGATCGACTATCTGATAGCTCGACTATCTGTTGTGATAGTTCGACTATCTACTGTGATAGTTCAACTATCTGCTTGGGTAGTTCGACTATCTGTATCGTTCGACTATCTGTCTGATAGGTCGACGATCTCCGTGGTTCGTTCGACGATCTCTGAGGATCGTTCAACGATCTTTTGTCTGTGTTTAGTATTTTATATTTCTTTCATTCTGTGATTTATTTCATATGTATTTTGGCATATTTTATGAAAGATTATTTGAATAAATTTATGATATTATTTCCATGCAATATCTGCTCCATTCCTTATGCATGAGCAAATCTTTTTCTGACAAAGTTGTTTGTCTTATTAGTTGAAATATGTTTTCTGCTTTATCTGCCAAACTGTCCTTTATAGCCGTTAGACTCAAAAAGTCTTCTCTGACCGTAAAGAGTTTCTTTTGATGTGACTTTTTCTAGTATTCTTTATCTGATCTGATTTGCAGCTTCTTAGAAAGCTTTATCCTTTTATAGGATATATGTCTGCAAGATATATTTTGCTTTTGTGTTATTTGCAGTTCAGCTTGCAGATTTCAGTATAAGACAAGATTCAAACTCAAATTAGAACCGTTGTTGCTGCTGCTATATAAAGAACTCTTTGGAGAAAGAAATAAACTAGTTCACATAGCAAAAACCAGTTCATTCAGGAAAAGGAGTTCAAAAAGCTAACAGCAGCATTCAAGCTTACAGCTTACAGTTTACAACTGCTCTCAGCTCGTTCACATCCAACTGAGAAGAAGTTTTTAGCTCTTTACTCTTCTTCAACCTGAGTTTTCCTGCCTCCAGGAAGATCTTCACTCAGAGCCTTTTTGAAGAAGAAGAAGAAGAAGAAGATAGCTGCCTGAAGAAGAATTTTCAATTCATATTTATTATCTTCTTGTAGCTTCTTCCTTCAGATTTTCTGAAGTATTTCTGCACTGAAGCAAGACTTCACCTGGACATTCTTTTAGCCAGGGGGAGCCTTGACTCTTTAGAGCCTTCTAGCTCAGTGCAAGTTCTTGTGCTTCTCTAAGTAAAATAGAGAAGACTTCTTAACCTCCTTTCCCCCCTCCTGTAAAGGGTTCTTACTCCCTTCAAAAGTATACCTTGGTGGCAGGGCACCTGATCAAAAACCTGTGTTGGTTCTTAGACACCTGGTCAAAAGTCTAAAGGATTTCTAGATCTACCTGAAGTAGATCTTGTTGGTGGCAGGGCACCTGATCAAAAACCTGAGTGGATTCCTACCTTGTTGGTAGAAGAGTGGACGTACCCAAGTTGTTTGGGGAACCACTATAAATTCCTTGTGTTGTCTGGATTGTTCAATTAATTCATTGTGCTGATTGGCTGTGATTAGATTTTAACTAGGTTTGCTAGTTGCTGGTTAGGATTCCAAGCCTTAACTGTAATTACAGTTGGCTGCCTTTTGTGCACAACACTTGTGTTAGGCTTTAGGGTTTCTTCTCAAATATCTATAACCTTCATTCCGCAATTAAATCCAAGGGAGTTGAGTATACAGTCAACTTTGCTAGTGCAATTTTTGATTACTCTAGTGAATTTTATCTCAGCTGATGGGATAAAGAACACTGAGCAAGTAAGACAAGTTAATCAAACTTTAAATAAAGCTAAGAGAGAAAAAAGAAAACAAAAGTTTAAGGAAATACAAAAAGCGTCGAACGCTGCTCGATGATCGCAGGCTCAGTGGTCGAACGAAGCTCGACGATATGAGCATCCATCGTCGAACGCCGATCGACGTTTTCAATATGAATTTCAAAATTACCACCAGAACCTTAGAAACCCTAATATGAATAGAAACCCTAGGTTTGTGGACCCATTAACTGCATGGAGCATCCCTCATAGGAGATCTTTCCCTTTAGGATATAAACCTCAACCTGCTTATTCTTATATTTCAAGTTTTTCTTATGTGAAAAATAAGGGACCCAAGGTTACCTGGGTCCACCATGTTTAACTGAACTCATTGCAGGTGAAGACCTATCCTATCACTCAGGACAAGTGGTATTTGGATAGTGGCTGTTCCAAACATATGACAGGGAACAAAGAAAATCTGTCAAAGTTCAAGGCCAAGCTTGGACCAAAGGTGATCTTTGGGGATTCTAGCTGTGGTCAAACTGAAGGTTATGGTAGGATTACCATTAGAGCAGTAACTTTCAAAAGGGTTGCATATGTAACTGGACTAAAGCACAATCTCATCTCAGTAAGCCAGTTATGTGATGCAGGATATCAGGTATCTTTCACTAACACTCTCTGTAATATTACTTTAAATAGTAATATTGTGTTAGTAGGTATTAGAATAGGTAATATTTATTTAGTAGATTTTAATTCAACCCATTCTGAAATCTGCTTATTTAATGAAGTAACAAATAACAACACCTTATGGCATAAAAGGCTTAGCCATGTTAACCTCAAGAACATATCTAAGTTATCTAAATACAACCTTGTTAGAGGTTTACCTTCTTGCCCCTACAAGAAGGAGAGCTTATGCAAGGCTTGTCAATTAGGCAAGCAAACCAAAAATTCATTTAAATCTGTAAATAAAAGTGATTCACCTAGAATCCTGTATCTATTACACTTGGACCTTTTTGGCCTAATAAATGTACAGAGTCTAGGAGGGAAGTATTATACTTTAGTAATTGTAGACGACTTCTCTAGGTTCACTTGGGTGTTCTTCTTGAGAACTAAGGCTGATAACTTCAAGGTTCTTATAGACTTTCTACTATGTGTGCAGACTGAGTATTCTACTCATGTGGCCTTGATCAGAAGTGATCATGGTACTGAGTTTGAGACTCTTCTCATGCAAGAATTCTGTGAGAAAGAAGGTATCAAACATAGCTTCTCTGCTCCTAGGACTCCCCAACAAAATGGGGTAGTGGAAAGGAAAAACAGAACCCTAATTGAAGCTGCTGGAACACTGTTGGCAGATGCTAATATGCCTCTCTCCTATTGGGCAGAAGCTGTCAGCACAGCCAATTATGTTCTGAATAGAAGTCTTATACACAAGCTTAAGTGTAAAACTCCTTATGAGTTGCTTAAAGGAAAGAAACCTAAAATAAATTATTTTAGAGTATTTGGTTGTGTAGTATATATCCATAACAATAACAAGGAATACCTTAGAAAGTTTGAAGCAAAAGCTTCAATGAGAATTTTTCTTGGATATTCCCAAGTAAGCAAAGCTTATAGGGTATTTAATAAATCAACTTCTAAAATTGAGGAATCTGTGCATGTCTCTTTTGATGAATCTCAGATATTTTATAAGGAGAAGGAAACTTCTCCTTCCTCAAGTTCATTGTAGGTGCCAGAACCTAATAAAGATGTCACTCAAGAGATTCTACATCTATCAACTTTTCATATCACTGATTTAGACAGTGATGAAGACTTTGCAGAAGCAGTTGCCGTACCACCAACAGTTCAGCCAATTCCTCCTGAGGAATTAATCCCAACTATTACTGAAGATCACATCCCACCTGTTGATGTTGTCACACTTAGAGATCATCCTACATCTCAAGTGATTGGAGACATATCAGCTGGTGTTCAAACAAGACATCAGTTAAGACAGGATGTGATGCATGCTTGTTTCCTTTCACAGATTGAGCCCCTCACCATTAAAGATGCTGAGCTAGATCCCCACTAGATCATTGTTATGCAAGAGGAACTCAATCAGTTTGAAAGATGTAAAGTATGGACTTTGGTTCCAAGACCTAAAGGCCAACTGATCATAGGCACCAAGTGGGTGTTTAGAAACAAGTTGGATACAAATGGAATTATTATAAGGAACAAAGCTAGGCTTGTAGCTCAGGGCTACAGATAGGAGGAAGGTATAGATTATGATCAAACCTTTGCTCCTGTTGCAAGGCTAGAGGCAATAAGGATCTTTCTAGTCTATGCAGCCTATATGTAGTTTAAGGTCTTTCAAAAGGATGTCAAAAGTGCATTCCTAAATGGTGAGCTTAAGGAAGAGGTATTTGTTGAACAACCACCTGGGTTTGTTTCTTCAACTCAACCCTCACATGTTTTCAAGTTACAAAAAGCTCTTTATGGACTCAAACAAGCACCTAGAGCCTGGTATGAGACTCTAGCTAGTTTCCTATTAGAGCACAACTTTGTCAGGAGAGTAGTTGATAGAACCATTTTCGTCAAGCACCACAAGGACACAATCCTGTTAGTTCAAGTGTATGTGGATGATATTATTTTTGGTTCCACTGATCCCAAACTGTGCAAAAAGTTCTCTGACTTGATGCATTCTAAGTTTGAGATGAGTAGTATGGGTGAGCTGTCTTACTTTCTTGGTCTCCAAGTAAAGCAAGATGTTGATGGCATCTTCATCTCCCAATCCAAATATGTCAAGGAATTGGTAAAGAAGTTTGAGATGGCTGATGCTTCAGCAATGCATACACCTATGGCTACTAATGTAGTTATAGATTCTGATGATCAGGGCAAGCCAGTTGATCAAAAGAATTATAGGGCCATTGTTGGTTCCCTATTGTATTTAACTGCAAGTAGACCAGATATAATGTTTGCTACATGCCTATGTGCTAAATTTCAGGTCAACCCCAAGGAATCTCATTTGATTCTTCTCAAGAGAATTTTGAGATACCTGAAGGGATGTCCAAATTTAGGACTATGGTACCCAGCTGAATCAGAATTTGAGTTAATTGGATACTCTGACTCTAATTATGCTAGTTGTAGAGTTGATAGGAAAAGTACCTCAGGAACTTGTCAGTTCCTGGGAGAGAGATTAGTCTCTTGGTTCTGTAAGAAGCAGGCTTCTGTCTCAACTTCAATTGCAGAGGCTGAATATATAGCAGCTGCTAGTTGTTGTTCACAGATCCTGTGGATTCAAAACCGGCTTTTGGATTATGGGTACACTCACAAGAACACAAAAATCATGTTTGATAGTACCAGTGCTATCTACATTGCACAAAATCCTGTGCACCACTCTAGAACCAAGCACATTGAGATTAGACACCATTTCCTGAGAGATTGTGTGGAAAAGAACAAGATCAGCCTTGAGTTCATATCCACTGACCTTCAGAGAGGTGATATTTTCACCAAGCCTTTAGATGAACAGAAGCATCTGTTCTTTTTGGTTCAACTAGGCATGATTAAAGGAAAAGACTAAGTGTGGCGTCTGCCTTTGTTGAAACTTGTTTGAAGATCGTCGAACGACGTTCGACGATAGTCGATCGGATCAAGCCTATCGTCGACCTATGGTTGATGAGGGCTTATCTGCTTGAAGAACGTCGACCGTCGTTCGCAGATCGTCGAACAGGTCGAGCATATCGTCGATTTGTGGTTGACGACAGCTTGTGGTTTGTGAAGACAGAAATAGTCGAACGATTGATCGACTACTCTGCTTCAGGAACGATCGTCGAACGACCGTTCGACCATCGTCTCCAGTATCTTTTAAATAGATCGACGATTGTTGTTTTAATATAAAACTGATGGTCGACCTAGGTTAAGAGATCTTTTCTTTTATCGTCGACGGAGAGCGTCTTTTCGCATTCCATCGTTCTGTTTGCTCCCTGTCTCGCGATTCCTGCCGTCTCGCCTTCGTCGTCTCTCTCTCTCTTTCTCCAACCACTTCGATGGCGATTGCACCAGCCCTCCTCTCCGTAGTGAAGTTCGATGCTGGGTTCAGTGTGGATTTTGATTCTTTCAGCTGCTGCAAATCTGAGATAGTGGATATCCTTGACCTCTGCAAAGATCAAGGATTGGAAAAGCTCATGTCTACAAGAATAAAGATCAACATTCCAGAGATAAAAGAATGGGCTTTCACTTCGTCCTCCAACGACGAATCTATGACCGGAACAATAGGCGGAGAAGAGGTAATCTTAACTCCAGTAATTTTAACTGATATTTTTGGACTGTTGAATGGGGAAGAAGAGTATGAGCAAGATACCCCAGAATTTGGGAGAATGTTAACTGAGTTAGGACATGCCGACGGCATCCCTTCTAAACTGCTAAAGGTAAATTTTTCGTTGAAGATAAAGTTCCTTGCTGAACTAGTCGGAAAAGTGCTACTGGGAAAGCACTCTGCCCATGACAATATTACCAGGCAACAATTTTCCCTGATGTGTGCCATAGTCAACAAGAAGCAAATTAATTGGGCAGGAGTTCTGTTTGATCTGATAAGGAAAAAGAACAGCAAGAAGGAAGTCACCCTGGGACGGGTGCTTGGGATTTTTCTAAAAGAGAAATATCCCCATCTGTTGATTGCAGTCTCTACCTCCATCAACGCCAGCAAAAAGATGGACCCTACCCTATTCGTGAAGTGGAAAAGGAGCTTTCTGAAGCCCGCTCCTGCAGGAGTAGCTCTAGTTGCATCTGAGAGCACTAGGACTGCCTCAGTCACTCCCCTCTTACAAGAAGCAGGCTCAGCCATCCTTTCTGCTCCATCATCTTCTTCTGCTTTACCTTTTACATCTACTGAAGTGCCACAATCCACTTCAGTTCCATCCACCTCAATCCCATCTACTTCAGTTGAAGTTCCATCTTCTGCATCTCCTCATCCTGATTCTTCCTCAATTCCTCATACATCACCACCAGCATCTCCTCTCCCTTATCATCTTGCTAGGATATCTCATCCTAGTTTTGATTTGTTGATTTCTGAGATTCTCTCTCCTCCTCGGTCACCAATTCTTCCTGCATCTACCCATCATTCTCCAGCTCACTCTCCATCTCATCAAGAATACACCATCCCTACTGTCCATCCATCTACTGTCATTCCCCCTCCTTCGTTTGAAATCACACCAGTTTTCATCTCTAGCATCCTGGAGTTAATTACTCCTTCAATCAAAGTCATGATTGAAGAAGCAATTGCTCCCCTTATATCCTCCATCTCTTCTTTGACTGCCTCCATTCAAGCACTCTCCAAACCTGCTGAGCCATCTTCTGTTAAGGGCCTGGTTTCAGTTTCCACTGAAATCAGGCAGGGGGAGATGTTCGAGGAAGATGCCTCTGGACTGCCTATTATTTCTTGTCCAGCAGAGCCAGCAGAGCCCCAAGTTCAGATTTTAGATGAAGTAGATCATCCAGCAGAAAAAGAGATAGTAGATACAGTACCTCCTCTATCTGAGAAAGAGATTTCTGATGCAATTATGAAAACTGAATTCGTTGTTAAAGTTTGCCTAGAAGATTTCTCCACTCCCCTAGTTTCTCTTTACCTAGAAGGAGTCATTACTTCCTTTCTAGATGAATTATGGGGAATAGGACATTCTGAGGACAATCCTGAAGGTAACTCTTTTACTCATTTTCTAGACTTGATAACTGACATGTTAGTATGAGAATACCTAGAAGGAATGATACAATCTTACTTAGCACATCTGTGTTCCTGATACTACAGATTTAGTGAAAGAAGTGTTAGCTGATCCAGAACCTGCTGTTCAACCTGATCCTGAGGCTGCTCAACCAGCTCAGTCAGCTGTGCTAAAAGAACTGGTCCCCATGACAATTACTGTTGAACAAGTGGATGTTTCTGAAATTCAAGAAGAGAAATCTACAGTCTGGGATGACACCCCTGGACCAGATCTAGATACTCTTCTGGCACAGGATGCCTTAGAAGAAGAGTTAGAAAAAGCTGCTTTAAGAGAGAAAGAAAAGGCTGTGCAAGAAGCCTATGATCCCTATGAATATCCTCCTTCATCAAATTCTGAGGATGAAGTTGATTCTGATGATTCTGAGGATTCCAAGAGAAAGAAAGTTGTCAGGAAGAAAAGAAAAGTTGCTGCTGCTCCTCCTCCCAATCCTGATAATGATATCCCATATTATATTCTGAAAGGTATAGATCCTAAATCCAAAGAGTTTCAACATTGGATGGGATTCTCAAAGAATCAGCAGAAGTTAAGAAAGAAAGCAAAAAGGTATGACATTCCTGCTCCAAGATGGACTCCTAAAGGTCCTCCACCTCCACCTCCCGGTGCAGGAGCTTTTGGAAATCTGTCTGCAAATCCTTCTGCTCCGTCTGCAAAGTTTACTCCTTCCCAATCTTCTCAAAAGAAAGGTAATCAAGGATATTAAGGCAGATCGCATTCTGGATACCAAAGACATGATGTTGGTGCTAAAGAACAAGTAAATGAGGTAGTTTATCTGAATCCAACCTTTTCTCCTCCTCCTTCCAAAGAAACTAAGAGCACATCTTCTTCTAAGCTAGATCATGTAGAGAAAACTGCTTTAAAAGGTAAGAAAGTTATTTTCTCTGAAAAAATCGAGTTATTTTCTCTGAAAGTCTGTTAAATCTTTCTATTAAAATTAAAACTGTGAAACCTGTAGATCCAACTTGTGAAAATGTATATGAAAGTCAAGAGCTCGATCCTGATTTCAGGATGACTAGATTTCTTGAGCTAGTTGGATCAGCCCAGATTAGGAAAGCCAAAGCTGAAGACAAAGATACTACATGATTAACTACAATGTCTACATTTAGAAAGAAGGAGCTTGATAAATTCCAGGTTAGACCTGAGGTATTTGACCCTTCTAAATATATGGAAAAGTATCCTGAAGCAGTTGTCCTAAGGGCATCAGAATCTAGGATTATTGGAGTGCAGGATCTAAAGCAATCGAAGAAAGAAGCTCTAGACCCGTTTAGAAAAATTTCTTTTGTTTCTAGTTCCTCTGTACCTAAACCTCATTCTGAAGCTCCTTAAATTTCATTTATTGACAGTTATTTATTTATTTATCTGTTTGATTGATAATCTCTACTGCTTAGATATTTTCTTTACTGTATTTTATTTTATTCCAGTAGTTTGTTCTGTGCTGTTTTGTTGTTGAGAGACTTAACTCAAATAGGGGGAGATTGTTGGTACCCTAGTTTGGTTTTGAGTTTAGTCTTCTCATCTTGTCTCTTGACCCAAGATTTATCCATGGTCAAAGGTCAACTATTTAGTTAGATTGCTCTAGTTGTAGAGTTGTCACTTATCCAGGTGAAAATTTGGTTAAGTTGTTTTTGGTTCGACGATAGTCGAACGGCGCTCGACTATCGTCTATCAACTGTTCGACGATCGTCTAGCAGTTGGTCGTCGTTTGTCTGTCAGCAGATCGTCGATCTCTGAGCTAGTTCTATCTTGTCTGCTCGACGATCTGTGGGTTCTGCCTCGTCGATCGTCGAACCCCGTTCGACGTCTCTTGACCAGACAGATCCCTTGGCAGTTCGACTGTCTGCTCGGACAGTTCGACTTCCTAGTAGTTCGACTATCTGTTTGATAGGTCGACTATCTGTTTGGCCTGGTAGTTCGACTATCTGTTTGATAGCTCGACTATCTGCTTGTGCCTGATAGCTCGACTATCTGTTTGATAGCTCGACTATCTGTTCTGTTGTGATAGCTCGACTATCTAATGATGGTTTGACTATCGGTTTGATAGCTCGACTATCTCTGAGATAGTTCGACTATCTGTTTCGTTCGACGATCTCCGTGGTTCGTTCGACGATCTCCGTGGTCCGTTCGACGATCTCTGAGGATCGTTCGATGATCTTTTGTCTGCGTTTAGTATTTAATATTTCTTTTATTCTGAGTTTTTATTCCTATTTATTTGGCACATTTTTATAAGCTTATTTCATTAATCTTGTGCATACATCTCAAGGCAAATCTCTGCCGCATCCTTTGTGCATAAATTAAGCTTTTCTCTGATAAAGTTGTTTGTTTTATTAGTTGACATATTCTGTTACTTTATCTGCCATACTGTCCTTTATAGCCGTTAGACTCAAAAAGTCTTCTCTGGCCGTAAAGAGTTTCTTTTGATGTGACTTTTTCTAGTATTCTTTATCTGATCTGATTTGCAGCTTCTTAGAAAGCTTTATCCTTTTATAGGATATCTGTCTGCTAGATATATTTTGCTTTGTGTTAGTTGCAGCCCAGTTTTGCAGATTCCAGAAAAAGACAAAGTTTAAAATCAAATTAGAGCCATTGCAAAGGCTCATATATAAAGTGCCTTCAAAACTCAGAAAGAGATATCAATTATCAATCATCAATTAACAAGAAGAGAATACTATTGATACTCTCAATACAAGAGATTGGCTTACAGTTTCAAAACTCTCAGCTCTCAGACATTCTGCACTCAACTGAGAAGATCAAATTTCTTCAACTCTTTCTTCTTCATCCTGAGTTCATCCCGCTCACAGGAAGACATTCTCTCAGAGGCTTTTAGAAGAAGAAGAAGAAGAAGAAAGGAAGCTGTTTGAAGAAGAACACTTGTTTCAAATTCAGAATCTTCATCAAGCTTCTCCTTCAGAACTTTAAGACAGTTCTCTGTCTCAAGTTCAGAAGAGCTCCTGCACCCTGAAGCAAGACTCTTTCCTGGATATTCTCTAAGCCAGGGGGAGCCTTGATTCTTTAGAACTTTTCAGCTCTGTGCAATCCACTAGCTTCTCTAATCTGTTTAACAATAGAGAAGACACTTTAACTCTCTCCCAACCTCATGTATAAAGGGTTATTACTCCCTTCAAAAGTGAACCTTGGTGGCAGGGCACCTGAACAAAAACCTGTGTTGGATTTTGAGCTCCTGATCAAAAGCTCAAAGGGTCTTTGAATCTACCTGAATCAGATTCATTGGTGGCAGGGCACCTGATCAAAAACCTGTAGTGGATTCCTACCATGGTGGTAGAAGAGTGGACGTACCTATTTAGAGGGAACCACTATAAAATTTCTTATGTCGTCTGTGCTGCTTATTTAATTTATTGTACTATGGCTGTGAGTAGAAATAACTAGGATTGCTAATTGCTGTGTTAGGATCAGAGCTCAACTGTAATTACAGTTGCTCTTCTCTAGTGCACCTCACTTTGTATTAGGCTCTAGGGTTATCAATATCTATAAACCAATTCCACAAATTAACTCCAAGGGAGTTGAGTAGAGTGTTCTAATTTTTTAATACTCTATTCACCCCCCCTCTAGAGTTGTATCTATCATCACTTCCACAGCATCGAAAGGTCAGAGTTGGCCGCATCAGATAATTCTTCCTACAAGGTGCCACCCTTATGCGCGACTCCTCAAGAGACGATGATGTTCCGAATCGGAATATGGACAGGGGTAGGAACAGAATCCTAAGAGGGATCCAAAGCAGGAGCGGGAAATGGGAGCTTGTTCGGGGCCTTCCCATCTACCAGGTTCCTCAAGACAGCGAGCACCACCCCTTAACACACCTCCATCAAATGCAAGCATTCCTCCATCATCACTGTAGGCACAATGAATACATCCCCCAACGACGGCATAAACGAGCTGGCATGCGCTTTCTTTGCTTGAACTTCTAAAGACACCACATTCATCCTTGTCATTACTTTCAAATCTCAGGATAAAGTGCTTTAGAGTTCATTGGGAACTATTTTCCATAGGTAGCACCAAACTATTATGGGTCGCTCAGCGCTTCCCTTGTTCGATTAAACTAGACCGCCTTAGCTTGAGATGACCACGAACGTGCAAAACAATCATAAGAAAAACCATAGGGCCTTGCTCGGCACAAGACAATCCACTAGAACTTGCTTAATTACAGAAGGTTGTTTTCCATAGGGTGACATGACACCGCTTGTTATTGATATTTTAATAAGCCCTTAGAACACTTGAGAGCTAAGCATGATGAAGCATGCTCACGTGCTGGAGCTCCGAGGGAGATATCGCTAGAGAACTTATACTTCAACTTGGATCTTCAAGAAATCTTCTAAGGAGAGTTCGAAGTCGAAGAAGATATTCAAAGGGGCTTCACTAGAACACCTCCAAAGCTCTTTCTGGGCCAAAGGGAAAAATGTCTTTAAATGAGGGCTTGGATTCCTTTTTATAGCTTTTGAGGAGGGTGTTTCATTAATTATGCCATGCTGTATCTAGACGGATGAATAGGAGTGCTTGGTTTGGTTCACACGAATTTCCACTTTTGAATAAATGATGGGCCTACCCCTTGGGCAGCTCAGGCGGTGGAAACAACGATGACAGTGACAACGACTGCAACGACCACTGCCCGCAGAGGTCCCTTGAATATCACAATCGTGCGGCACACAAAGGCATCGTAGTGCTAGAACCTGGCTAGTGTCACGCATGCGCGTTGTTGGTATTACTTGGTGATCTGGAAGTGATCAAACATGTGACCTCACTGCCAACGCAATATGAGCATATGGGGTCACACATAAGAGCATTGGAGAAGTTGGTAAGGTTTGTGTTGGCTTTGCTCATATGTGATATGAGTGAAGCACCAAGCCTATGATGTTCTGGGTGTGAAAGATTTTCATTTCGGGACCTATGTTATGAATATGGGTCATTAGGTAAATTGTTGGAAGATTCTAAGGGAAATTCATCGAGAATGGCTGAGAGGTTTCGACGAATAGTTTGAATTCATCGAGTATCGTCGTGATATCTCAACGCTTGTCTCAGATTCGTCGAGTATCATCATGACATCTCAATGCTTCTGTCTCAAATTCGTCGAGTATCGCCATGACAGATTCGACGAGTTAGACCCTGATTCGTTATATATCGCCTTAATGCTTAGACGCTTTGCCTTCTCGATTCGTCGAGTATATCAGTGTTATCTTGATGAATATCTTTTGATTCATCGAATATTGACGTGATACTCGACGAATTCTGTTTTGTCCGGTTTATTTTCTTTAAGTCTGGTTCAGCTGGTCTGCGGGTATCGTTTGGTTCGACTTTCTGTATACATAGGATTTGTACAGTTAGTCAAAAAGTAAATGTTCATTCTCCCGGCCTAATGGAGCGACGGCTTCTTCCTCCCGACGATGACAGAATTGTTCCGCCAGTTCGTGGAAACCGCTCTCTACTGCCGACCATCTACCGTCATCGGAAAGGGTTTCCTGAGCGTCAGATTCGTCACCGCCACCTCTCCTTGAATGGATCTAGTAGTCCGTGGAGACATTGAGGGAAAACCTACTTCCGACCTAAATCTTGTGTGATAAGAGTCTAGGGTTCTCCGTGCTCGTATGGATATTCGTAGAGGCATGGACACTATTCGACACTCGAAACTCCAGTCGTTGTCGTTCGTTTGAATCATTCAGAGCACCTTGGTTGAGTATTGACTCAATCCCTCAAAAGTAATTTTATTTCACCGCATTTACTTCTTGATTAATGTTCATCGCTAGATCCGAACTCTTTTGGGTTTTCTTGTTCCTTATTTCGGCTGCGTGCACAAGTGTTGTGTCATCATAGCAAAACCCAACACGCACAACAACATAGATGTCGCTCAAGCGCATGACACTTGAGGTGCCTCTCGGGCGCACAGTACCGCACGAGAACGCCCCCACCCCCACACTGCAGGTGTTTGAACTTATGAAGCCACCTAATTCGTTGTACAAGTGCTCCTTTTTCCATAGATATCAGTCCTTAGGATAATGTGCTACAGTGCTTATTGAGACTATCTCCCATAGACGACGCCAAAATTTTGTTGTTCGCCCAACGCATCCCCGGTCTAGTCAAAATGGACCACCTTAGCTTGAGACGGTACTGAACGTGAAATAGTCAGGAGATATTAGAAAACAATGCACAAAATGTTTACGTGGAAAAACTTATAAAGGGGAAAAAACACATGGCCTTGCCCAACATAGGACAATCTACTAGAACTTGCTTTGTTACAAAAGGTTGTTTTTGAGGGTGACAGACCACCGCATATTACAGATATTTTAATAAGTCCCTGGAGAACTTGAGAGGCGGGCGTGGTGAAGCATGCTCCGGAGCAGGAGCACCGAGGGAGGCATCGTCGAAGAACTTGGATCTTCTAGAAGTCTTCAGAGGAGAGCTCAAATGTCAAAGGAGAGCCCAAATGCCAAAGGAGATCTTCAAAGGGGCTTCGACGAAAAACCTCCAGAGCTCTTCAATGGGCAGATGGAAAAATGTCTTCAGATTAGGGCCTGACCCCCTTTATAGATTTTGAGGAGGGTGTTCTAGTAATTGGGTCATGCTAGCTCTTGGACGGGTGAATGTGAGTGCTTGGTTTGGATCACGCGGATTGCCACTTTCAAATAAATGATCGACCTGGAGTGTCGTGCGGGCACACGACTCCTGGGGTGTCGCCCGAGCCCGCGCCAACTGGGGTGCCTCCAGGCCCGCGCCACCTGGGGTCACTCAGTGCTTCCCCGGTCTGGTCAAATTAGACTGCCTTAGCATGAGACGACACTAAATGCACAAACAATTAAGATAGAGATCAAACAACAATGCACACAATTTTTACATGAAAAGACCCTTGAAGGAAAAAAATCACTCGGTCTTGCCAAGCACGGGACAATCCACCAGAACTTGCTTGGTTACATAAGGTTGTTTTCCAAGGGTGACAGGTTACCGCTCGTTATAAATATTTTAATAAGTCCTTGGAGCACTTAAGAGCTGAGCATGGTGAAGAATGCTCAGGAGTTGGAACACCGATGGAGACGGCGCCAGAGAACTTGGACTTCAACATGGATCTTCAAGAAGTTTTCGAAGGAGAGATCAAATGTTGAAGGTGATCTTCAAGTGGGCTTCATCAAAAAACATCCAGAGCTCTTCATGGGCCAGATAAAAAATGTATTTAAATGTGGGCTCGGACCCCATTTTATAACTTTTGAGGAGGGCGTTCATGTAATTACACCATGATGGTTCTTGGACAGGCAAATACGAGTACTTGGTTCAGATCATGTCGATTGACACTTTCAAAGAAATGATGGGGCTACACCCTGGGCGACGGTGATTGTGGCAATGGTAGCGACAACGGCTGTAACCCCCCCCCCCCCCCCCCCCCCCCCCCCCGAGTGTCGCCATCGCGCGACACCCGAAGGCACCGCGGTGCTACAACACAGAGAATGTCGCGCAGGCATGTGACACTTGGGGTGTCGCTCGGGTGCATGGCACTGGGGTGTTGCTTGGGCGCGCTGTATCGCTAGTGCTGCGCGGGAACTCCCCTCCCCTCGGACGGGGATGCTTGAACTTCTGAAGCCACCTCATTCATCGTGCAAGTTCTCCTTTTTACCATTGATGTCAATCATTAGATAAAGTGTTTCATGGCTTACTGGAAACTCTTTCCCACAGAAGACACCAAATTGTCGCGGGTCACTCAACGCTTTTCCGATCCAGTCAAACTGAACCGCCTTAGCTCAAGAAGACGCTGAACGCCCAAACAGTCAAAAAGAGAGATCAGACAACAATGCACACGATTTTTTCGTGGAAAAAACCTGTAAAGAGGAAAAAAAACCTCGGGGCCTTTCCCAGTACAGGATAAACCACTAGAACTTGCTTGGTTACAGAAGGTTTTTTTTCGAGATTGACGGACCACTGCTCATTACAAAGATTTTAATAATTCCTTGCAGCCCTTGAGAGCCGAGTATGGTGAAGCGTGCAAGGGAGTTGGAGCACCGAGAGAGACAACGCAGAAGATCTTGGACTTAGCCTTGGATCTTCAAGGAGTCTTCGAAGGAGAGCTCGAACGCCAAAGTTGATCTTCAACGGGGCTTCGCCGAAAAACTTCGAGAGCTCTCCGTGTGGCAGATGGAAAAATATCTTCAGATGAGAGGCTGACCATTTTTTTTATACCTTTTGAGCAGAGCATTCCACATATTGCATCATGCTAGTTCTTGGACAGGCAAATGGGAGTGCTTGGTTCTGATCACGCGGATTGACACTTCGAAAAAATGATAGGGTTACCCCTCAGGCAGCTCGTGCTGCGGCGGGGTTGACAGCGGCAGCCGCCACCTGCAACACCCAATCCCCCCCCCCCCCCCCCCCCCCTACACACCCACCCACCCAAACGAACGGATTCCTCGTGTGCCTCACGTGGCATGGCGCGATCGTGCGAGACCACAGGTGCCCACGATTTGCGACCGAGGTTATACGCACGCGCCAGATCATGGTTGCGGGCGGCTCAATTTTTCATGCCGGTCCATTTGTTTCCCCACAATATACCGGTCTATTTTAGGGGAATCCAACACTTGGTATTCGTTCTTCTGAAGTGTTAACGGTAACTACGTCCTAATAAATTTTAGTGTCAACATAATTAATTATAAATTATGATATTATTAACGGAAAATAATAATATTAATATTTCAAAGAGGGCAACGGTAGCTCAAGTTCTCATACGACAGTCCGCTTGCCTTTTTTTCTTCTCCTTTGTTACGAGCAGCAGCTGCCGGAACCCTTGGCCATTGTTTAGGAAGGAGACGACCGATCAGCCGAGTTCTTCTTTCAGAAATCCAAAGTTTCTAGACATCGGGTAATTTTCCTTGCACAATATCCTTAATATAAAGCAAACCCGCCGCCGGATCGCTGCTACAGCTAACCGTATCTTGCTTCTTTGGCAGATTTCTACCGGACAGTTGGAAAACCCCCTTCATTCACCATTTATCAGAAGAATGACCTCTTCTGGTGATATGGATTGTACACAAACCCACCTTAGCTCTGGCTTAAGAGAAGCTCAGCCCCCCACCAGTTCTACAGGCCATTTTGAAAACCCTGTCCATTTGCCATCTTATGGTGATATCGATATAGAAACTCCGTCGCCCACCTCCGGTGTAAAAGAAACTCTGCCCCCCACCCATTTCTCTGATCACATATCAACCTCCAATCAACCTCCTGCAAATGAACCTATTCCCCCCTCATCCTCTCCATTTCCACCAGATTCAGATCCCTGCTGGACACAAGCCATTTTCCACCGCTCCAATTCCTTCAAGGACAGGAACATAAAACAGGCCCAAAACCATGATTTGGCCAATGAAAAAAAAAATATATGGTTGACGCTCAGTTCTTACCCCCCCGCCCTTATATGTTGTCTCCTCCTCCTCTTTTTATACGTTCTCCTCGCCATTCTCATCCATGCACTCAATCCCAAAGGATTTTCAGGATTTGTGACACATCCCATTGTAGACACGTTGTACTTCCATGTCGTCTCTGTTTGCACCGCCGGGTACGGCGATATAGTTCCACTCACCTCTTCGACAAAAATCATGTCTTGCCTTTTTGCACTTATTGGGGTCGGCATTATCAACACGTTGTTCTCCTCCTTCATTTCCCTCATACTTGACCTACAAAAACGTCTTCTCCGTGATTATGGAGTCCATCGTGTGGCAGCATATGCATTTGATTTTAAACCGGGCAAATGAAGATCCATACATATGTTGGCTCCATCTTTATAATATTCACTGTTCTTGTTGCATTAGGGGTTGTCGGAATACAATTCTTGGAGAAATTAAAATTGATCGATTCTCTTTATTTGGCTATTATGTCGGTAACCACAATGGGCTATGGTGATTTTTCATTCAAAAACATTTCTGGGAGAATTTTTGCTATCATTTGGTTGCCATTTTCTACATTCCTAGTTGGGGTCACATATTTAGTTATAGTGCCAACCATAATTAAAAGGCATAACCAACAATCTGTATTGCAAAGGCCCTTTGCACTTAGAGATTTCACTTTGGTCGGCATGAACCATGAAGGACACGTCAGGTACTTTTTTCATGTTTATCTTCTATTTTTTTTATTAATTTTCTTGAACTTGTTAGATGTTTGCATGTAGAATCTTTTATTTTTCTTTTGTTTATTTTAAATTTTGTGCACGATGCATTTTTGTATATTTATTTACTTTTTAAAGAAGATTTTGCATTATATTTATTTTATCAATAAGTAAAATTCTATTATATTTTGAAATATTATTAATTGTGGTTTAATGTTAGAGTGTTTCTTCACATGAAAACTTTTGAAAGCTTCTCCAAATAGAATTCTCTTACAAATATTTTTCTATTCAGGAACTTTGTAATCCTTCTTACAAGCATTTCTCATCTAAATATATTTAAGCCAATACAAATAAAATTTAATTATGAAAAAACTATCATAAAGGACTTGTGGAGCTATGGGTGGTTCAATATACAACAATTGAATCATTTGTGGATTTTTAGCTTGATTTTGACGTATATCATGCAAGCTATCATGTCTACTGTTGTTGTAAGATTAGAGCCAAGAGCAAAGTTATACACCAAAATATTGTACGTCCATGTATGCATAGGTGCTTGAAATTACCATTGAAGACTAAGTAAACAATTGACACATTGCATGCCATTTCAAGGAAGGGTAATTTTGTCCCATTGTTGTCAGCAAAATTCAGTTCTTTGCATTTAGTAAGTTTGATCTTACGAGTGCTTGAGATTCAACTATTCAGTACATATTAATTTATAGCAACTATTCGACAAACAAAAGAAGGGACATGAAATGCCAACTCTTATGAAGAAGATACCTCATGCTTCATGGAAGGAGATGTGTCATCCCCCACAAGAAAGATGGGGAAACACGCATGAGATGCTACTCTATATCAATAGTATGTAATTGAATAGAAAGATCTTGTTGAATCTTCTCTACTTTAAGATCTCTATAGATCCTTGCAAAAACTTTGACTTTTAAGCTTTATGTACCTTTAGAGTTAAACTTCTATCTTTATTGATGAAGTATCAATACAAGAAATTTCTGTTTTGCTAGAATACTTGATTTAATTGTACCTCGATCCCTTTCACACTGAATGAGCCTTGAGTGCCTTTGTTAAATGTGCTATCAAAAATCTGCCAAGATATACTGATTAAAATAATGATGCCTAGTAGTTACTACCTTGTAAAATTATAGTACATTGGCCCCAACTAATTAGTTTACTTGTTATCAAATGTTATCTATTTTAGTACATTGGCATAGTGCGTCATATATCATATAATGGAATGCCTCCATTGACCACAGAGCAATGAAGAATTAACCTTACAGTTTTTTTTTTCATTTTCTTATTTTCATTGTTGGAGTTTCTTTCTCACTCGAAACAAGATCCTATCTTTGATCTGTCCCAATCCACATCTCGTGCCTATATTTGCAAAATGGTAGCACCAGAAAAAACACCTCCAACATTTTTGGTGTTTCAAAAAGTTACAATCGAGCATGCCTATATATGCAACACCATATCATTGCCATCAACATCATATTCTTCATCTAGAGCGGCACAAAGCAGTTCTGCCCTAACAATCTACCATCCTTATTTCTTATAATTGCATCCCCTGAAAACAACACAAACTAACAACCTAGTCTGCTACCTACCTTCAGTTCCATCATAACCGTGTGTGACAATAATTATGTTCGCCTCAAAGTTTCCTACTTTAATATATCAATCCATCGGGTTGATCTTCAAAGACAACCATTTTTTCCTACCATCAAGATGGGCTTCGCCTTAATATTGCCTCCTCTTACATGGACTCTCTTCGTACAAGTAGCTTTCTTTTTTTGGTTCTTGTTCACCACATCCCTCGAGAGTTATTTTTTCTCATCGTCATATGTTGGCCACTCAAAGACCATTTTTTTAATCCATGCTTGCCATACTTTGTGTACCATTACAACCATTTTGCTCTTACTCGTCCAACCTAACGACATCAACTTCACTAGAAACTTGACACCACTACCCCCCCCCCCCCCCCCAACAACAACACTAGGTTATAATTTAAACCCCATAACGTTGGATGTCTTACTTGAGTTGACATTACACCACTCACAAGTATGGCCTCAATTTCAGATGTGCTGAAAAAAGCCACGACAACCGTCGTTGCAAGACCATCCCATTCCGCTTCTTAATCTCCTCGACGACAACCATTCCCATGCCAATGACCTAGATTTATGATTTCTGTTTTCAATCTTGAATTAATACCTCCAACTTAGCCTAATAATGTAGTCTGAGATGAAGGTACTCGAATTAGACATTTGCCAAAACCATCCAAAATACAACCAATTTAGTTTACCAAGCTAATACATCATAATAACCATTGAGAGCAGCAACACAAATTAATTTACATAAAATCAGGCTCGCAGAAGAAAGAATGCAAATCTTGGTACCTCCAAGTATTTGTACGATGCATCAAGTGCTGTGAATGATTTACCTTCTTTTAAATGCCTTTTAACACTAACCTTTTATATAAATACATTTGTGATGCGCTAGAACACCATCTTTGTTTAAACAATAAACAAAAGTTATTTTCACCACCTGACAATTCTTGGAGGCTTTAAATACTTAACTCCTCAACCGAGCATCCTAAATCTATCGTAACCAATTTGATGAACTAACCAATTGAACCAAAGAAGTACTCACCTTGAACTGACTAAAGCGAACCACATATGCCACAAATTGAATATAGAAACTTTTCAACTCAAAATTGGTAGTATTTTATTACAAGTCAAGGCATCATCCAATTACGTATGCTACACTTATAAAAGCCTTTCCAATCTTTTACCATTACTCTCATACACCACTTTAGCACCAAGGGTGATGAAATATCATTTTATGGTAATCTCTCAATAATTCAAACAATTGTCCTTGCCTTAGATTCAACATTTTTTTGCTGAAAAAGAACTAAGGCTCTAATGATTCATTAAAAGGTGTTGTCGCCAAATCTTAAGGCATAACCAAAGTTGACGACTACAAATCATGCACATATTAATTCTTCCTATGAGGCTTCAGCTACTTCCAAGCATAATCTATCACATTTTCATGTTGCATCATGTTGTGAGGCGCATGTTATATTAGTCTCACATCGTGTATCATTTCCTTATGATGTTTCTTAATAAGTATATATAGACAAGGAGACCTCTATGGAGGTACTTAGTTTTTTCCCCTCAATACGCGTAACATGGTATCAGAGCCTGTTTAGGGTTTCTGCTCAATCCCGTCGATCGCGTAATCCCGCCGCTCTCTCACGTAATCCCGCCGCTCTCGCCTCGCCCTTGCGGCTCGATCCAGTCGCGCATCGCCCTTGCGGCTCAATCCCGTCGCCTAACTCCCGCTGCTGCACGCCGAAAGGGACGGAGGCATGGTCGATCGTTGATGCCGCCGATCGCTGCCTGCCGCCGTTCCGTTTTACTGCCGTAGATCGTTCCGTCGATGGTGCGCACCTGTTCCTGCTGTTCCGTCGACTGTGATGCCATCGTTGATGCCGACAGTGATGCCGATCTTTCCGTGATGCAGTCGTTCCTACTGTTGCAGTCAATCGCGATGCCGATTGTTCCCACTGCCTACTGTTGCTGTTTCTGCGGCTCCTTCTAGTGCCAGCCACTGCTTCCTGCGTGTACCGGCTGCTTCCTCGTGCTAGCATCTGTCGCTGCCTCTACCGGTTCCTTCTCCCAATTTCCTTCTCCGATTTTCTCTACCATTGAATTTGGTCATGGGTTCCCCTGTGACAAGTACCACTCAGTCGTCGGTTCCTCAAACGACCGTTCCCTAAGGGGATTCTACTAATACCTTTCCTCCCAACGCGAGGCTTGCTACTACCATCCTTACCTCCTCCAATTTCCAACTATGGAAGAAGGGGGTTACTATGTCTCTGTCAGGTATCCGACGCACACACCACCTTACTCGACTTCCAACTCATGCTGTGGGAAGTACATAATACGATGATTGGTATAGTGATGATTGCCGCATCTTTGCTCTTCTCCTGAGTTCCATGGACCCATCTGTCCAGCAAATGTGCAAGAACTGCGATAGCACCAAAGAAATCTGGGATACCCTACACATGATGTTCTCTCAAGCGAACAACCTCTCTCGTCTTGGTGAACTCTTCCCAAAAATAGCCGAGCTGAGGCAAGGGGCGCGCCCTATTACCGAGTACTTCGCCGAATGGAAGGTTCTAGCTGATGAGATCTTGGATCTGTGGGAGATACCCTCTACCAGGGAAGAGCATCAGGCCCAACGTGAACACCTCGTACTCCTTTGGCTTTTAAATGGATTGGACCCACACTACTCAACAACAAAGACTGAAATGCTGGCGAGTCCTACGACCCTACAAACGGCTAGTGTGTACCATCGCCTTACTAAAGCTGGATCCATTGGTACTTCTTCCTCTGCTCTACATACTTCCTCTGCTTTACATACTTCCTCCGGAGAGTCGATGGCTCTTGCGTCTCGGGGTGGCAGGGGAACTGGTAGGGGGGCCGATCTGGGCGTGGTCGTGACACTGACACGAGACATTGTGCCCATTGCGGGCGTCGGGGACACACAAAGGATACATGTTGGTTGATTTATGGGAAGCCAGACTGGGCCTCCAAACCTTTTGCTCCATCTCGGTCGGCGCACCTGGCCGACGCCACTTCTATCTCTCCGGGTCCAATAACTGTTGAAATATCTGAGGATGAGTACCGTCGACTGCAGGCTCTCCAGATTGACTCCCTGACTCATAGTGCTGCTGTGGCTCAGACCATTCAGCCTGTTTGTACCTCACAGCGTCCGGTCCAGTGGTTGGCTGATTCTGGCGCTTCTGATCACCTGACTAGTTCCTCAGGTATCTTACACTCATACAAACCCCATAGTGGAGCTTCAATTACAGTTGCGGATGGCTCCTCTGTTCCTATTGTTGATTTTGGTAGTTGCAGTGTAACCCCTGACATGACACTCTCCTCTGTGGCTCATGTCCCTCAATCTGCTTACAATCTCTTATCTATTAGTAAGCTTACAAATGATTTGAATTGTATTGCTATTTTCACATCTTCTGGTTGCATTTTTCAGGAACAGTCGACGAGCCGTATTATTGGTAGAGGAAAGCTGCGTGGTGGCGTCTATGTGCTGGATGAAGTCTCCCACCTTGCTTGTTCTGCTGCCTCCACAAAATTCTTGGATCTTCATTATCGTCATGGTCATCCATCTATGCAGGTCATGAGTCGTCTGTATCCTGAGTTTGGGAAAGTCTCCCATCTTAATTGTAAGTCTTGTTTGTTTGCTAAACTCCACAGAGTTAGTTATAGTCCTCGTCTTGATGTTCGTGCCTCTGCACCTTTTGATTTACTTCATTCAGATGTTTGGGGGCCGTGTCCTGTCCCTACGTTAGGACACAAATATTATGTCACTTTTATCGATGATTTTTCTCGTATGACTTGGGTATATTTAATGAAAAATCGTTCTGAGTTGCCTTCTATTTTTCAAAAATTTTGGAATGCAATATTTACTCAATTTTCTATTCGTATCAAATGTCTTCGTACTGATAATGGCCGAGAATACTTGTCTCAGTATATGTTTAATTTTCTCTTAGAGAAAGGCATTCTACACCAAACTAGTTGCCCAGATACCCCTCAACAAAACGGTGTTGCCGAGCGAAAAATCGACATCTCCTTGAAGTCACCCGGGCCATCCTTCACCACAAGCACGTACCCAAACACTTCTGGGGTGATGCAGTCCTTACTGCTGCACATCTTATTAATCATCTTCCCACTCACATCCTTCAGGGGGAGACACCATATCACACTCTGTATCCCGAACATGATGGCTCCCGCCTCCCTTTGCAGGTTTTTGGGTGTGTTTGTTATGTTCGGGATGCTCGTCCCTCTGTCTCCAAACTTGATCCCCGTGCTTTGAAATGTATCTTTCTCGGGTATTCTCGGACTACTAAAGGGTATCGGTGCTACTCTCCTGATCTCCGACGATACATTATTTCCTCCGATATTGTCTTCCTGGAGTCGGACAATTACCCCTTTCATGGATCACCCAGTCCTGACCCCTATCTTGATGCTCTTTTAGTCCCTCGGCATGAACCTGCTATCATTTCGCCGACTGACCTGTTGACCCCCCTGTGGGGGCAAGTTTACTCTCGTCGCTCTTCTGATAGTACAGGGATGCCACCATCTCAGCCTACCTCTGTCTCAAATGATACAACGACTGTTCCTACGGAAGCACCTGCGAGTGTACCTACTACCCTCACGCCAGCCAGTCCAGATGTTCCTATTGCTGTCCGGAAAGGCAGTCGAACTTGTCGGGAGAATCCTCTTTATGTTAGCTCTTACAAGGGCTTGTATGCTTCTCATACGGCCCTGCACTCGACTCTGGATCGATATCGTCTTCCCTCTACGGTGGCAGAGGCCAAAGCTCATCCTGGCTGGGCGGCAGCCATGCAGGAAGAATTGACAGCTCTTCAGCTCAACAACACCTGGGACCTGGTCCCCTTACCTGCCAGCAAGCGGGCGATTGGATGCAAATGGATCTATTCTGTAAAGGTGAATGCAGATGGTTCTCTTGGCCGCTTGAAAGCTCGCTTGGTAGCCAAAGGCTATGCTCAGACTTATGGTGTGGATTATGATGAAACAATTGCACCAGTTGCCAAGATGTCCTCTCTTCGTATTCTTCTTTCTCTGGCCGCCTCCCGCCAGTGGGCCTTACACCAGTTGGATATCAAGAATGCTTTTCTTCACGGGCTCTTGGAGGAAGAGGTTTACATGGAGCAACCACCTGGGTTCGTTGCTGAGGGGGAGCGTAACAAGGTGTGTCGTCTCCTAGCGTCATTATATGGATTGAAACAATCCCCTCGGGCTTGGTTTGTCCGTTCCGAGCTGTGGTTACTCAGTTTGGACTTATCAAGAGTACTAAAGACTCGTCCCTCTTTTATCAGAACTCCTCGGCCGGTACTATTCTTCTACTGGTTTATGTCGACGATATTGTTATCACAGGCAGCAACGTTGAAGGGATATCAAATCTCAAAGCATTCTTACACTCCAATTTCCAAACAAAAGATCCGGGTCCTTTGCGGTATTTCCTTGGGATTGAGGTTACTCATGATGATCACTCTCTCTTTATTTGTCAACGGAAATATACTCTTGATCTTTTATCTGATATTGGAATGTCTAACTGTGGCCATGTGGATTCCCCGCTTGAACCTGGGGAGAAGAGCCTTCATGCCGAAAGCAAAACTTTTGATTCACCCGAGAAGTACCGCAGGATAGTTGGAAAATTAAACTATCTTACCATGACTCGTCCGGACATTGCATGTGCAGTAAGTAAAGTCAGTCAGTTCATGGCTGCTCCAACAGTGTCTCAATGGGATTCTGTTCTTCGGATTGTCAGATACGTGAAGAAAGATCCAGGTCTGGGAATCTCATACAAGGATAGAGGTCATTCCAATTTAGAGGCATACAATGACTCTGACTGGGCAAGATGCTTAGCTACTCGAAAATCAATCACGGGATTCACAATCTTTATGGGTGGAAATCTTGTCTCCTGGAAGAGCAAGAAACAAACTACAGTTGCTAGATCTAGTGCTGAGGCTGAATATCGGGCTATGTCTCACACTGTTGCTGAGATCATGTGGGTAAGGCAAATCCTCTGTGAAATCGGGTACCCAGTTCAGGATCTCACTCCTCTATGGTGCGACAATCAAGCTGCAATCCAGATAGCCATCAATCCTGTGTTTCATGAACGCACAAAACACATAGAGGTCGACTGCCACTTTGTTAGGGAGAAGTACGAAGAAGGCCTTATTTTTCTTACTCATGTGAAGACCGGAGATCAAGTTGCAGATATTCTTACGAAAGGGGTTACGGGGACTAGAATGAACTTTATATGTAACAAGTTGGGTCTGGGAAGTTCCCACGATCCAATTTGAGGGGGAGTGTTGTGAGGCGCATGTTATATTAGTCCCACATCGTGTATCATTTCCTTATGATGTTTCTTAATAAGTATATATAGACAAGGAGACCTCTATGGAGGTACTTAGTTTTTTCCCCTCAATACGCGTAACACATCATATTATAACGGAGTTAGAAAATAAGTATCATTGAAAACACAAAATCCATCTAAACTAAAAAATGCTCACAAAATTTTCTCAAACAATTTTAGGAGCATGTATTTGGCCTGTGTTAGAATCCTTTCCCTTCTTTCTATCTTTGGGGAAGAGGTCCCTATCCAGTGAGTTCGAGTGTTTTATCCCTCATACATCGTTACTTATGCTATATAACTATCAGCATCAAGCTGGCCTAACTGAGATTGAAGATGGGGATAGGAGGATGTCATATCAGAAGTAATCATACACACACACCATGATCTACAAGCTACACTTTTCTACTCATTGTTCGATGCCAACAAGACGCACACCTAGCAACAAAAGCACATTAATATGCTCACATTGCCCCGGTATGCAGTTAAAAATAACTCGAAAGCCCATTTCGGTGTATACAAGAAAGAAATTTCTAGAGCCTGAAAAATCCAGGGAAGATATGAAAGCATTTGTTATTCCTTTTGGAAAGGAAACATAGCCCGGGAAGGGAGTAATTAGTTAATTTGGACTTTTGAGATGAAATGAGAACATTTATTCTAACTGGAGTTAGGAAGGGGGTACTAGTATTTATAAAAAGGGATGTAATAAGGTCATTTGTGCATAGTTTGGATCATATGTTTTATGTTTATTTGTCAGACATGAATCTATTCTTGGTTTGACTCATCGCTTTATTTCTTCCTCCATTATATGACTCTTACTCATCTTATAACCTAACATATTAAGGAGTTAGAGAAGATCACGACATTCATTTCTAGCCTCATCAAACATGCAATGAGCAACACAATTCTTTCGAACACCTTTTAGTGCAAAGGTTATGTGAATATCGATTGCCACTTCCATCTTTAACAATAGCGAGAATCAAATACTCAATTGTAAACCCCCAAAATGGAACCCACCACTCCCTTCAATTCTCACACTACCAAAAAATCTCTGTTTTGAAGTAACCAACCCCATCAGTGGGATTACATGAGTGGAGAAACAACAATCAACTAAAGTTCAATTAACCATGATTTATATGCATAACCTTGCACTGGTTTGTTGGATACTGTTAGATAACATAGAAAAGACAATTGTAAAGGCCCAATTATAGGCCCATTTTCTTCTTCTCCTTTAGTCCCACATCTCTTGTATAGAGTTGTTCTCCTTATCTCCACCTATATATTTGTATTCTCTCTTGTATTTTAATAATGAAGAAGTATATGCAAGGTTTGCCCATTCATTTCTACATGGTATCAGAGGAACCAGTTCTCAGCCTGCGGCTTTGCCTTTCTACCCGCCAACTCGCCTAGCCTCTGCGGACTGCTCGCCTTCTTCCCGCCTACCCGCCTCCTTCCGGTCTGTGGCTCTATCCGCTCCGGTTGCGGCCTTCCTTCTCTTATCCCCATAGCCTCTGCGGAATGCCCTCTTTGTTTCCGCTTCTCTTCTCCCTCTCCGTGGTTCCACCCTCCTCAGGCTTCTTATAGCCATCTTCTCCTCTGACCCGTGGGGACCACCTCACCTTTCCGCTTCAGACTCTTATCCTGTCCGCTGCGAGCTCTTTTCCCTGCTGCCTCTTAATCGCCGCGGACTGCCTCTCCTCGCTCGCTGCGATCTCTGCCTACCCGCTGTGACCTCTCCCTTGTCGCTGCGGGCTTGTCCCCTGCCTATCTGCGAGCGGTCTCCTCTTCTATCCGCCACGACCTCTTTCTCTCTACCTTCTACTGTTCACTTGACCGTGCGGCCTCCCTCTCCTGTCCGCATCTTGGTCGTGATCTGCTTGATTGCTGGTGTTCGGTATACCTGAGCGGCCTCCTGCTGCCATTCCTTATTCGCCGCAGACACCTGACCGTGCGAACTACCTCTCCTATCCGCACCTTGGTCGCAATTCGCTGGATTGATGGTGCCTGCGCGGCCTCCGTTCTCTTTTCTCGCCGCTCGAGTTCCCTACTCGCGGCCTCTACCCTATGCTTCCCTCCTCTAAGTCACGGAGTCTCTTGTTCTAACCGCTGCGACCTCGCCTCTTCTCGCTCCTCTTGGCCACTGGTGTTCGCACAGTGACCGTACGGATTATTTCTCTCTGCACCTGGTCGCGGCCTCCTGTTGCTCTTGCCGACCCGTGCAGCCTCGTGCTTGGCAGCTTCTCCTCTGCTGCGGTCTCCGCATAGTGGTTGCGGCTTTCGGCTTCTCGACCGGCTTCTTGCCCAGCTTATTGCGTGGATTCTCCTCTGGTTCCTCTCTGTTGCCTACTCCTCTACTCCAGCTTCACGGAATGGATAGTTGCTCCTTTGGTTCCGTCGCCTCGCTCTTACAGGAAGGTCTATCGTGCCTCTCACACCGCTCTCACTGGATTGTCGACTCTGGTGCTATACACCATCTCTCTCCGCAGCAGCCGCCCAAATATTCAGATGCTACTTACCCCAAGCACATCATTGTGGCCAATGGTGACACGCTCCCGGTTTCTGGTGCTGCTAATCTGCCTCTTACCCCTTCCCTTTTCTTATCATCGGTTCTTCATGTCCCGGGATCTCCTTTTAACCTTTTGTCTGTTAGTCGTCTTACGCAAGACCTTGATTGTTGTGTTACTTTCTCACGCTCTTCCTTTGTGGTGCAGGATCGACTGACACAGACTATACTTGGTAGAGGGCGACTGTCTAATGGGCTATATCTTCTCGACGTTTCTCCCACTGCTCTCACCTCTGCTCTCACCTCTGTGTCCACCACTGATTGGCATCAACGGCTTGGGCATGCCCCTCTTCCAATTCTCAAGAAAGCTCTTCCTATGGTTTCTCTCCAAGAGTTCTTTTGTGAATCATGTATCTTCGCTAAACAACACCACGTCTCCTTTTCTCCTTCCTGTACTCGGAGCGAGTCTCCTTTATCACTCGTACATTCTGATATCTGGGGGCCTTATAAGGTCCCTAGTGTCCTAGGGCATTCTGTTACCTTCATAGATCATTACTCGCGGGTTACCTGGTTGTATTTACTTCGTGATCGTACCGAACTCACAATCACGTTCCGTGCGTTTCTCACAGAAATGCGCACCCAGTTTTCTACCTATGTCAAAACTATTCGTACGGACAATGCTCGTGAATATACTGGTCGCACCTTCTCCAACCTGTGCGCTGAGTTCGGTATTATACATCAAACTTTGTGTGCTTATACGCCTCAACAAAATGGCATCGCTGAACAGAAAAATCGTCACCTCCTTGATGTGGCTCGCTCTCTCATGATCCAAATGCAGGTCCCTCCCCTCTACTGGAACTTTGCGGTCTCTACTGCTTGCCACCTCATCAATTGTATGCCTTCGTCGGTCCTTAACTTTGTGGCGCCCATTACTCTCATTTACCCGTCCATAACCCTTTTCCCACTCACGCCTCGTGTGTTTGGGTGTACCTGTGTCCACCACCTTGGTGTCCTATGACAATGCTACCAAAGCTATGTCTGTTGGGTACTCCCGAACTCAGAAGGGGTATGTATGTTTTTCTCCTACCACTGGTAAAGTGGTTGTGTCTGCTGATATCTCATTTCATGAAAATCAACCATATCATACCAGTCCTTCTGATCCCCTTCTTCCTCCTCCGCTACCTCGACCCATCATACCCGTGACATCTCCACTTCCCATACATCTACCTACTACTCCTCCACCTCCACCACTTCTCCCTACTCCTCTGCTTCGGATTCCCACACCACCACTAGTGCCTTCCAAACCTCCTGTCATCCAAGTGTACACTCGTCGTCCTCCCCGTCCAGATGCCCTACAACAGCTTCCACCTACCGGTGTGCTCCTGCGGCCTGTTGATCTGACAACCTCTTCAACAGCACATCCAATGGACAATTATGTATCTCTGCATCGACTCTCTCCGCCCCTTCTTCACTTTGCTCTCTCTCCTCTGTCTCTATACCTAACTCTGTGCAGGAAGCCCTCCAGCATCCACGATGGCGTGCCGCCATGGACGAAGAAATGTCTGCTCTATGGGGTAATCGCACTGGAATCTTGTCTCTCTTCCTTCCGGTCACAGCTATGTTAGCTGCAAGTGGATCTTTACTATCAAACATGCTGCGGGTGGAACGGTTGATCGTTTAAAGGCTCGACTGGTGGCTCGGGGTTTTACCCAACAGTATGGTCTAGATTATGAGGAAACTTTTTCTCCAGTTGCCAAGTTGAATTCCGTTCGGGTCTTGCTTTCCTTAGCTATTCACCGCCGCTGGACTCTTCATCAACTTGATGTCAAGAATGCTTTCTTGAATGGGGATCTTCTTGAAACCGTTTGCATGCATCAACCACCCAGGTTTGAGACCACAGGGGAGTCTCGTGTATGCTTACTTTGCAAATCTATCTATGGTCTCAAACAGTCTCCCCGGACATGGTTTGGAAAATTCAGCAAGGCTGTTCGTGAGGTGGGCTTCAAACAGAGCTCTGCAGACTCCTCTCTCTTCACTCGTCACCAGTCAACTGGGACCATTATACTTCTGGTTTATGTAGATGATATTCTGATCACTGGTGATGACTCAGCCGGGATACAACATGTTAAGCAACATCTAAACTCTATCTTCCAAATCAAAGACCTGAGAAATCTTCGATATTTTCTGGGACTGGAGGTAGCTCGACGACCTGATGGCCTAGTCTTATCTCAGCGTAAGTATTGCATTGACCTTCTGCAAGATGCCGACCTCTCGGGATGTAAACCTGCGGATACCCCGATGGAAGTCAACCACATGCTGAGTGCTCAGGGATCTGAGGAGGACTCCCTTCTTCCAAATCCAGAATACTATCGTCGTCTAGTGGGTAAATTGATCTACCTAACTGTCACAAGACCATATATATTATTTGCGGTTGGTGTGGTGAGTCGGTTTATGCATATCCCACGAGTGTCTCACCTTCAGGCTGTGGAGCGCATTCTCAGGTATCTGAAGACCTCTCCTGGACAAGGACTTGTGTACAAGCCATCCTCTTCTCTTTCTCTTATTGCATACTTAGATGCGGATTACGCGGGCTCGCTGGATGATCATCGATCTACAACTGGGTTCTGTACTTTGGAGGAAACCTTATCACATGGCGGAGTAAGAAACAGTCAGTTGTTGCTCGCTCGTCTGCTGAGGCTGAGTACCGTGCAATGGCGGCCGTTACTTCTGAACTAACTTGGCTGGGATGTCTCCTAAGAGATTTGGGAGTTAAATTGTCCTCAGCTCCAACTTTGTTTTGTGACAGTCAAGCTGCTATTCACATTGCAAAGAATCCGGTGTTCCATGAGCGGATTAAACATATTGAGATTGATTGTTACTTTGTTCGAGAGAAGGTTCAATCAAAGGAGTTGGTGCTTGATGTTCCCGCATCTGGGCAAGTTGCAGACATCTTCACCAAGGCTTTACCTCGCAAGTTGTATTACCATTTCTTGTCCAAGCTTGGTGCCTACGATTTGTACGCTCTAGCTTGCGGGGGAGTGTTACATAACATAGGAAAGATAATTGTAAATGCCCAATTATAGGCCCATTTTCTTCTTCTCCTTTAGTCCCACATCTCTTGTATAGAGTTGTTCTCCTTCTCTCCACCTATATATTTGTATTCTCTCTTGTATTTTAGTAATGAAGAAGTATATGCAAGGTTTGCCCATTCATTTCTACAGATACAACATACCAGTATGTATATCTTATGGAATATTTCCTCCCGCACAATAATAGTTTCCAAGCCAATGCTTAAAAGATTTTTGTGTTGTCCAACGGTTAGGTTCTATCGACTTTAACATTGACAAGTTTATTGAATTTGTCACCCATATTCTCAAGCTCACCATGAAATACTAAAGTTATTTCGTACACAGTCTACAACCATTCATCCTTGCATGAGTATGCTTCCTCAATCCACCCTCTTTTGCCAAATCCATGGGTAGACATATTCAGCACCACCGCCATTACCCCTTTACCATGCTAATCAAACACCACCACTCCTTTATTGCACTAACCAAACACCTTTGCCACTTTATATCTTACCACGACATTTTATCCTCTCCTTCTACTCTCCAATTCTCGATTACACGAACAACCTACCTCAATTTTCCTCTACTTACAACCACATACCATTTACAGTATCACAACGCCCACTCCACTCAAACATGTACTAACTACTATTTATTCAAGGGTGTATGGATATTCAAAGTAAGAGACTGTACCCTTTTCTTGATAATTGACACTAATTGTAGGAGAGACAAATAACTTATGCTTGAATGTTCTTTATGATCTCAAAATTGAGGAATCCATCCCATAAAGGATGGTCATGTTCAACTCACTCACGTCAGTCTATTACTATACTCTGTCGGTAGTATATTTGATCTTTCTTGGCTTTGCCTTGACCGCCACATTATTAGTTTTGATAGTGGAGTCAATAATGATTTTATCCATGATTTGACTACCACATTATAAATAACAAGGGAGTCGCAATCCTAATCTACATTAGCCTAGGAAACGACAAACACTTACCAACTGGTGGACATTGTTGAAATCGTACAATTTTGTTCGGCCCATACACAATCACTACCAATGTATTGCTCATTCTCTTTTCCATTGATCACCCTTAGGAAAGCATGAAACCATATAATTAGAAAAACAAATGCTAACTAGTGCGCATAATTCATGACATTTGAGTCCAACTATATGTCTTACACTTTACGTTATGATTTCTCCTTGGCGTTCAATCAATGACATCACCATCCATTATCAAAATAATTAACACATTACTATGGTTTTTTTACTCCGCTGACCATTGATTGTCTCAACACTTTTCATTCCCCCTCCACACCAAGTTACAAAACATTCTAGGTCGCTTTCCATCCCGAGTTCAACTATAAGCTCAACACCAATCCATGAATTTGATCACAATATCCAATTGCCACTAGACATCAATCAAATATGTGACCGCACCAATAGATTCACTACAAAAAGAAGAGATTGATTGTCGTTTATGAAATGCTCCGGCCCACATTAATCAACCATATTAAAGCATATTTTTGAGCCTAGTCCTCTTGTTTAGAAGAATGATGGTAGCTGTTGATTCTGTATAGATTAATGTGCACTCGATCAGGTCACCACAAATATCTCTTCCCATCTTCAACACCACCGCCATTACCCCTTTACCATGCTAATCAAACACCACCACTCCTTTATTGCACTAACCAAACACCTTTACCACTTTATATCTTACCACGACATTTTATCCTCTCCATCCACTCTCCAATTCTCGATTACACGAACAACCTACCTCAATTTTCCTCTACTTACAACCACATACCATTTACACTCACAACGCTCACTCCACTCAAACATTTACTAACTACTATTTATTCAAGGGTGTATGGATATTCAAAGTAAGAGATTGTACCCTTTTCTTGATAATAGACACTAATTGTAGGAGAGACAAACAACTTATACTTGAATGTTCTTAATGATCTCAAAATTGAGGACTCCATCCCATAAAGGATGGTCATGTTCGACTCACTCACGTCAGTCTATTACTATACTCTTTCGGTAGTATATTTGATCCTTCTTAGCTTTGCCTTGACCACCACATTATTAGTATTGATAGTGGAGGAAATCATGATTTTATCCATGATTTGACTATCAAATTGTAAATTACAAGGAAGTCGCAATCCTAATCTACATTAACCTAGGAAACGACAAACACTTACCAACTTGTGGACATTGTTGAAATCATACAATTTGTTCGGCCCATACACAATCACTACCAATGCATACTTGTTCATTCTCTTTGCCATTGATCACACTTAGGAAAGCATGGAACAATATAATTAGAAAAACAAATGCTAACTAGTGCGCATAATTCATGACATTTGAGTCCAACTATATGCCTTACACTTTACGTGATGATTTCTCCTTGGCGTGCAATCAATGACATCACCATCCATTATCAAAATAATTAACACATTACTATGGTTTTTTTACTCCGCCGACCATTGATTGTCTCAACACTTTTCATTCCCCCTCCACGCCAAGTTGCAAAATATTCTAGGTCGCTTTCCATTCCGGGTTCAACTATAAGCTCAACACCAATCCATGAATTTGATCACTATATCCAATTTCCACTAGACATCAATCAAATATGTGACCGCGCCAATAGATTCACCTACAAAAAGAAGAGATTGGTTGTCGTTTATGAAATGCTCCGACCCACATTAATCAACCATATTAAAGCATATTTTTGAGCCTAGTCTTTTGTTTAGAAGAATGATGGTGGCTGTCTATTTTGTATAGATTAATGTGCACTCGATCAGGCCACCACAAATATCTCTTCCCATCTTCAGCACTACCTCCATTACCCCTTTACCATGCTAATCAAACACCACCATTCCTTTATTGCACTAACCAAACACCTTCACCACTTTATATCTTACCACGACATTTTATCCTCTCCTTCCACTCTCAAATTCTCGATTACACGAACAATCTACCTCAATTTTCCTCTACTTACAACCACATACCATTTACACTATCACAACGCCCACTCCACTCAAACATGTACTAACTACTATTTATTCAAGGGTGTATGGATATTAAAAGTAAGAGATTGTATCCTTTTCTTGATAATTGACACTAATTGTAGGAGAGACAAACAACTTATGCTTGAATGTTCTTAATGATCTCAAAATTGAGGACTCCATCCCATAAATGTTATGGGTAATGGTGGTGGTGCTGAATATGTTATGGGTTTTGTGCCCAGTGTAAATGTCTGACTGCCGCACAGGAGGATTCTGTATAGATTAATGTACACTCAATCAGGCCACCACAAATATCTCTTCCCATCTTCAAAGGGCTGCTAAATGAGTTACAGGGTTTCCACAACTTCATTAATGTTGATCTCCAGTCAGCTACCATATATTTGATGTCTGATTGGACGATGTTCCAAAGATGACTTTTCGAACATACGATGGTGTGGTCATGTCATCCGGTTGTGATAAACATGCTTGCTACATTCCAAGCAAATATAAATGATTTTTTGTGCATATCTGTGTAAGTTTGAAACCAGTTCTTAGTCCCAAAACCGGATGAGAAATGCTGAGGGTTGCATTAGGTTGACAGCCAACGTAAAATTTAGTCACTCTTATGAATATGGATCTTTTGAGAAATTGTGCAAAAGCTAGGTTGTTCCCCCTCCGAATATGGCGTCTTGGCAAGGACCGTTGCACCTCTAAGAGGACTTGACTGCACCTCTTGGTTAGAAGAATAATGGTTGCTGTTGATTCTGTATAGATTAATATGCACTCGATCGGGCCACCACAAATATCTCATCCCATCTTCAAAGAGCAACTAAATGAGTTACAGGGTTTCCATGACTTCATTAATATTGATCTCTAGTCAGCTACCATAAATTTGTTGTCTAATTGGACGATGTTCCAAAGATGACTTTTCGAACACATGATGGACACTGAGTTCTTGTGCATGTCATCCGGTTGTGATAAACATGTTTGCTACATTCCAAGCAAATATAAATGATTTTTTGTGCGTGTCTGTGTAAGTTTGAGACTAGTCGTCGTCAGTCCTAAGCCCGGATGAGAAATGCTGAGGGTTGTGTTAGGTTAATAGCCAACGTAAATTTAGTCACCCTTATGAATATGGATTTTTTGAGATATTATGCAAAAGCTAAGTTGTCCCCCCTAAGAAACTCATCGTATGGTCTGAATGCGATGCCTTGGCAAGGAGCACTACATCTCTAGTTGTTGAAACCGAAAACTGGCTTCACGTGGAGTTCGAACCCTTGGGGTAGGGGTGATCACACACTTCTCCTCACAAGCTTAGATGACCAAAAACTTAGAACCAGAAATGGACCCAAGGCTCCAGCACGGAGGTCTCACCACACACCCGGAAGATCTTAGAGCGCTTCCCCTCCCTAGCATGTGAAGAGCTAAGGGCACCTCAGGAAGCACTAAAAAATCAGAGAGTAAAAAAATTCAAGTGCTTGAAAGCTTCCTTTCTGAGGTACTCCCTTGGGTCTATTTATAGTTTTTTGAAGTTGGTCTGCCAACAGCGTAGCTCCGCTGTTCTAAACGGTTATATACAGCCCAAAGTAGTCTGCCAACAGCCAAACTCCGTTGTTCTGGAGGACTATTTGCAGCCATGCAAGGGCATCCATGTAATTTTACCTCTGGATCCCACTGGGCGAGTGGTCCATGGGGGAACCACTTGCCTAAGGGGGCGAGTGTTGGGGTAGCCAGACACTCGCCTTCGCAGCACCCCACTTTGGGTGGTTCTGGAAGGGTCTTGCACTATTCAATGCCAAGGAACAGAAGGCGCTGAGTGCACTCGCCTCATTCAACGTCAAGGAACAGAAGGCATTGAGAGGCTAAACCCCACTCGACGCCAAGGAACATAACTCGCCTCGCTCAACGCTAAGGAACTGAAGGCGTTGAGAAGCTAAACTCCACTCAACGCCAAAGAACAGAAGACGCTGAGTGCACTTGCCTCACTCAACGCCAAGGAACAGAAGGCGTTGAGCGGCCAAAACTCCACTCAACGCCAAAGAGCTGAAGGCGCGGAGTGCACTCGTCTCACTCAACGCCAAGGAACAGATGGCGTTGAGAGGCCAAAACTCCACTCGATGCCAAGGAGCTGAAGGCGCCGAGTGCACTCGCCTCACTCAACGCCAAGGAACAGAAGGCGTTGAAAGACTAAACTCCACTCGACGCCAAGAAACAGAAGGCGTTGAGTGCACTCGCCACCAAGAAACAGAAGGAACTGAGTGCACTCGCCTCACTCAACGTCAAAGAACAGAAGGTGTTGAGAGGCCAAAACTCGACTGGACGCTAAGGAGCTGAAGGCTTGGAGTGCACTTGCCTCACTCAACGCCAAGGAACAGAAGGCGTTGAGAGGCTAAACTCCACTCGACGCCAAGGAACAGGAGGCGCTAAGTGCACTCGCCTCACTCAACGCCAAGGAACAGAAGACGTTGAGAGGATAAACTCCACTCGACGCCAAGGAGCTGAAGGCGCGGAGTGCACTCTCCTCACTCAATGCCAAGAAACAGAAGGCGTTGAGAGGATAAACTCCACTCGACACCATGTAACAGAAGGCGCTGAGTGCACTCGCCTCACTCAACGCCAAGGAACAAAAGGCGTTGAGAGGCCAAACTCCACTCGACTCCAAGGAGCTGGCTCGCGTGGCTTGTTCGGCGAACACTGAAGGCGCGGAGTGCACTCGCCTCACTTAACGCCAAGGAGCAGAAGGCGCTGAGAGGTTAAACCTCACTCGACGCCAAGGAACAGAAGGCGCTGAGTGCACTTGCCTCACTCAACGCCAAGGAACAGAAGGCATTGAGAGTCCAAACTCCACTCGACGCCAAGGAGCTGGCTCGTGCGGCTTGCTCGGCGAACCCTGGAAGGGTCTCGCTCATGGAGATCCCGCGAAGGAATGGTCCCTGGGGGGGGAGACCCACTCATCAAATATGGTGTTGTGCACCTGGACTTGGGTGTAGTGTTAAATATGTAAGGGTCCTCGACGTATGGTCCGATTGCGGTGTCTTGGCAAGGACCGTTGCACCTCCAAGTGGACTTGAGTGTAATGTTAAATATGCAAAAGTCTCACATCTTAGGCGTCCTGGGAAAGTATATCGTAGGATTTGAGATCGACGTAAGTTTGAAAGTTGGAATATAGGTACGTTAATGAGAAAAATAATGAAAGTAGTTGATACGATGATTATGAGAAAAATACATATTTTATGCCTGCAATAGACTAAATAGGTGAGTGAGAAAGCCAAATTTTTAAAATTATGATACATAGGGAAAAAATAAAACAAGCAATATAGTAAATATTATTAGGTACTCCTAGTGAAGGGATGGGGTTGTAGGAGTGAATAGAACAACACAAAAACACTCAAGCCTTTATCCCACTATAGTGGGGTCGACGTAGAAGTGAATAAAAAATGTGATAAAATTATAGATCTTAAATTGGTCATAAAAAAGGAAACTATTAATGTGATTAGTATTGATGTGCCTCAAGTAGAATTAAGGGAATCTATTGAAGCGTAATTTTGAAAAGATTTAGATGATTTGGTAAGAATAATTTCACAGAGTTAAAGGATTTTTCTTGTGGGTAACTTAAATGAACATAAGGGAGGGAAAAAGAGCAGTATACAGACATTCATGGAGGATTTGTGTATGAAGAGAGAAATGAAGAAGACAATCATTTTAGACTTTGTTGTAGCATATGAGCAAATTGTGGGAAATATGTTCTTCATGAAGAGCAAAGAACATTTAATTATGTTTAAGAGAGAATCAAATAATTCACAAATTGACTATTTTATGACTTGCAAAAAAGACAATAAGATTTGTAAGGATTGCAAAGTCATACCAGGGAAAATTTGACAACACAACACAACACAAACTAGTGGTGTTGGACGTGCAAATTAAATATAAAAAATTCAAGAAAAAATAAATGTGTTGTCAAAAATTTTGTGGTGGGACTTGAAAATGGAAAACAAGTTACTTTCAAGCCTACTATTGTGGAAAAATTAGTTAATAATCCTTATGTTGATCCCAATATCACATGAGAAGTTATGTCTTCACATTTGAAAATAAGTGGAAGGAACATACTTGGAGAGTCAAAAGGTCGCGCGCCCCCACATAAATAATCTTGGTGGTGGAAAGAGCAAGTACAAGATAAAATGAGAGCTAAGTGAACTAGCTATAAAGCACTTTACGGTTGTAAGAATGAATAAAACTTAGAAAGGTATAAAACCGCCAAGAAAGAAGCTAAAAAAAACATTAAGTGAAGCAATAAGTCAAGCTTATGAGAGATTTTACAAACGAGTAGACACCAAAGATAGAAAACATGAAATATATATATATATATATATATATATATATATATCATTGCTCGAGCTAGTAAGAGAAAGAAAAAAGATTTAAGTCAAGTTAAATGCATAAAGGATGATACAGATACAATTTTGACTGATGATGTGACTATTAAAGAGAGATGAACAAATATTTGTATCAACTCTACACACTACAATAAGGAAAAAGACAATAAACAAAGTTTGGAAGAGTTAAACAAATTAAATGAGTATAAGATGTAATGTATTATCGAAAAATTTAAGTATCAGATGTAAATGATGCGCTGAAAAAGATGAAAAATGGAAAGACAGTTTGACCAGATGATATACCTATCGAAGTATGAAAATGTTATGCCCCCACACCCTCTTGGGTTCTCGGGACATAAATACTCGCGGCGGGTCAAGGAGCGCGCGCAAGACAACGGGGCTGAACCATCCGGTTCAGCCCCCATTCATTAAATCAGCCAGAAGAGGGGGCTGAACCACTCCGGTTCAGCCCCACTTGGGGGGGCCGGCCGGCCCCTCCTTTCCCCGAGTATTTATAGCCCGGGGCTGCTTTGGGGAGGATTATGCAAGACATATCAGGTTTCTTTCTCCTCTCTCCCTCAACCCTAACCCTAGTCTTCTCTTTCTCTCTAGTATCTCTACTTCTTCTCTTCTTCTTCTTGCAAGTTCATATCATTTGGTATTAGAGCATCCTTCCTGCGACCATGGTGACACGCTCGGAGGCGGAGACCGCACGATTGGCTACCCTAGAGGAGAACTACGTAGGGTTGGCGGATTCGGTTACGGCCATGGAAGTCCGCTTGAACACGTCCACAAAAAACATAGAAGAACGCATGGATGGACGTATGGAGGAGATCAAGGCGCTGTTGATGCAATCGTTGAAGGGCAAGGCGGTTCAAGGCAGCGATTCTGAAGCCGAGGCGCCACAAAATGCTCGACCGACTGGCAACGGAGGAAGCGCGGGGTCGGGACACTTCTGTCCCGACGGAATCGGGACCGATCCGGGCCGCACGGAACCAGCGGGCGCCGGATCGGCCCCCGCTTGGATCGGGGCGCCGCATACCTACCCGGGCTGGTCGACAGTGGCCGATGGGACCGGCGGGAGCCGTCCAGGGGGCGCCTACGCCGTCCGCCACCATGCGGCCTGGGCCGGCCAGCAAACGCCGCATCCGGGCATGCAGGCCGGGAGCGGGGCAGGCGGACCGTCCGCCGCCCAGGAAGGGGCCGCGACTGACTTATGGAGAACCCGGGAGGCTCCAGCGGCCCCCTTGAGACCACCGGGGGCTGTTGACGCCAATTTTGGAGGGAGAACGGGCCTTCTACCGACGCCGCAGCACATGGGAGGGCCGATGAGGTTTGGGAACGGCGAGACATGGGCCGAGCAGCCACGCCGTCAGGGTTTTCAAGGTGGGGGACAGCAATGGGGCGGCGGCCAAGGGGGAGCGAATTTCCATGACCCTTTCGGCCGACCATAGCACGGACCGGAGTTCAACGGGAGACATGGGGATATGCAACAACGGCCCTACATGCCCCCGAAGAGAACTCGCATGAATTTCCCTAAGTTCCGCGGCGGGGATGCCTTGGAATGGGTGCAAAAGGCGGAGTTATTTTTCACTTATCAGGAGACACCGAATGATCAGTGGGTGCAGCTGGCCTCTTTCCATCTGGAAGAGGACGCATATCAGTGGGCTCAATGGTTCATACGGGCCTACGGATATGCAACATGGGCGAATTTTGTGGAAGGGTTTGTGGCACGTTCCGGTCCGTTGGAGTACGAGGATGTGGAGGCTACGCTACAGAAACTCCGTTAGAAGGGCACAGTGATGGAGTACCGAGCGGATTTCGAGAAGCTAGCAAATCGGGTTAATTGGGAGGAGAAGACGCTCCCCAGTTGTTTCATCTCCGGCCTGCGGGACCATTTGAGGGATGAGGTCCATGCGTATATTCCCCGCAGTCTAAGCCATGCCATCAGTCTGGCCCGCATATAGGAGGAGCGCTTCAACCGCCAGAGAAATCGAGCCCCACCAAGGGCTCCAACCGCCCCTGCAACGGGCAGAAGGGAGCAGGCACCGGCAGCCCGGCCGACAGTGACGCGACTTACGTGGCCTGAGCTGCAGGCCAGGAAGGAGAAAAGATTGTGTTTTAACTGCGACGAGAAATACGCATCGGGGCATCGATGCCAAAAGGTGCAGGTCTTCATGCTGCGGGAGGAGGACGAGGAGGACTACCCGAGCCTCGAGGCCGAGGAGGAGTTGGATCTAGCTGAGTTTGGCGTTTCGATTCAGGCCATGGAGGGGTGTGTGGCACCCACCACTATGCGGATCAAGGGCAGGATTGGCAAGGAAAGGGTCACCATTCTCATTGATAGTGGGAGCACCCACAATTTCATCAACCCTGAGGTGGCGCTGAAGACAGGACACCCAGTTGACAGGAACGCGGCGTTCCAGGTGATGGTCGCGGATGGCAGCAAACTGCGGTGCGAAGGGGCACTGAAGGGCGTGGAGATACATCTTACAGGATATGTGTGCCGCACCGACGTCTACCTCCTTCCGATTAAAGGGTCTGATATGGTGTTGGGGGTACAGTGGCTCCGCCAACTGAGGCGGGTGACCACAGACTGGGACCGCATGATACTGGAGTTCACGCAGCAGGGGACGGATTACTGTTTGCACGGTATCCGATCCTCCCCTCTCAAGGAGATCTCCCTACGGAGCCTGCAGAGACTGGAGGAGCAGGGTAGTATGATGGCGATGATACTCGGGGTGGCGGCAGAGGGGACCGACACGCAGAGGGCGTCAGATCCGATACAGCTTCTTTTAGCTCAGTACGAGGACGTCTTTCAGGAGCCGCACACTCTTCCTCCATCGCGTTTCCGGGATCACCAGATACAGCTGAAGACAGGGACGGACCCTACCAATATCCGTCCCTACCGCTACCCGTACGTTCAGAAGGCAGAGATCGAGCGTAGCGTATGGGAGATGCTAGCGACAGGCATTATTCGGCCCAGCACCAGCGTGTTCTCTTCTCCGATCATCTTGGTCAAGAAGAAGGACGGCTCCTGGCGATTCTGCGTCGATTACCGGGGGCTGAATAGCTCCACCATCAAGGACAAGTTTCCCATTCCTATGATTGAGGAGTTGCTGGATGAGCTGCATGGAGCGAGTCTGTTCACCAAACTGGACCTCCGGTCCGGTTATCATCAAATTCGGATGAAGGAGGAGGATGTCCACAAAACGGCCTTCCGCACCCACGACGGTCACTACGAGTTCTTGGTGATGTCGTTCGGGTTGGCCAACGCTCCCTCCACCTTCCAGGCTGTGATGAACGAGATCTTTCGCCCACTTCTTCGCCGGTATGTCCTGGTATTTTTTGATGATATACTAATTTATAGCAGGACTTGGGACGACCATTTGGAGCACGTGAGACATGTCCTCACCATACTGCGGGAGCACCAGTTATTCGCCAAAAAGTCCAAGTGCTCTTTCGGCCAGAGTCAGGTCGAGTATCTGGGGCACCTTGTGTTCGCCCGTGGGGTCCAGGCGGACCCACAGAAGATTGAGAGTATGGTGTCGTGGCCCCAGCCCACGACGGTGCGAGCCTTGCGTGGCTTCCTCGGGCTGACGGGGTACTACCGCCGTTTTGTAAAGGACTACGGCAAGATTGCTCGACCTCTGACACAGCTGTTGCAGAAGGATGCGTTCCAGTGGAGCATCGAGGCGGACGAGGCCTTCCGGGCCTTAAAGCAGGCCATGACCACTACACCGGTGTTGGCACTGCCGGATTTTACAAAGGAGTTTGTGGTGGAGACTGATGCCTCGGGCGTCGGCCTCGAGGCAGTCTTGATGCAGGAGGGCCGGCCGCTCGCTTATTTCAGCAAGGCCTTGGCCCCACGGACGTTGGGGCTTTCAACGTACGAGAAGGAGATGTTGGCAATTATACATGCGGTCGAGATGTGGCGACCCTATCTTCTGGGCCAGCACTTCCAGGTCCGTACGGATCACCAGAGCTTGAAACACTTCCTAGAGCAGCGCTTGGCGTCTCCACTACAGCAGAAGTGGTTGACCAAGCTGATGGGGTATGATTACGAGATTGTGTACAATCAGGGCAGAGAGAATGTGGTCGCCGACGCACTCTCCCGCCTACCTGAGAGCTCTCTCTCTCATGTCTCGGGGCCGGTGATCACCACCTTGGACGAGATACAGGCAGCGGTACTCCAGGACCCCGAGTTACGCACCATTGTAGAGACACTACAGCAGGGTCAAGCTACGGAGCCGGGCTACCATCTTCAGGGCTAGCGGCTGTACTTTCAGGACAGAGTAGTCATTCCTGCCGCGTCGCCATGGCGGACGGCGATGATGCAGGAGTTTCACGCCTCGCCCACAGGCGGCCATGCAGGGATTCTACGAACACTTCAGCGGCTTCGAGCAAATGTATTCTGGAAGGGGATGCATCGCGATGTCCAACAATTTGTGCGGGAGTGTGAAATTTGCCAGCGGCAGAAGTACGAGACTACATCACCGGCGGGGCTTCTTACACCGCTCGAGATTCCGCACCAGGTTTGGGACACCATTTCCATGGATTTCATTGACGGGTTGCCCAAGTCCCAAGGCAAGTCCGTCATACTGGTGGTGGTAGACAAGCTTTCCAAGTATGGTCATTTCCTACCATTGAGCCATTCGTACACGAAGGAGACAGTTGCCGAGTTATTTGCGCGGGAGATTGTGCACCTCCATGGCCTCCCACGCTCCATCATTTCCGACAGGGATCCGGTCTTTATCAGCAGTTTTTGGAGGGAGTTCTTTCGGCTCCAGGGCACGACGCTACGCATGAGCACCGCCCACCATCCCCAGACGGATGGACAGACAGAGGTCCTCAACAGGGGTGGAGACCTATTTACGGTGTTTTGTGATGGACGAGCCGCGCACGTGGACGCGTTGGTTGCATTGGGCGGAGTACTGTTACAACACGTCCTTCCACACAGCCAGCAAGATCACCCCCTTTGAGGTGGTCTACGGCCGCCCTCCCCCTACTTTGAGTTCTTATGAGCCCTCCAGCACCGCTCTTCCAGCCGTGGAACGGACACTTCAGGACAGAGATCGCACTTTAGCCTTGCTTCGGGACAATCTGCGGGTCGCTCAGGACCGCATGAAAGCACAGGCAGACAAGCACCGTACAGAGCGAGAGTTCGCAGTGGGCGATGAGGTTTTCCTCAAGCTCCAACCTTACCGCCAGCTGTCAGTATCTCGGAGGATGAATCAGAAACTCGCCCCACGTTACTACGGGCCATTCCGCATTCTGCGTCGCGTGGGCCCCGTGGCCTACACCTTGGATCTTCCCGCGGGGTCTCGCATCCACCCGACATTCCATGTCTCTGTTTTGAAGAGAAAGCTTGGGGCTTCCGTTCAGGCCAGCCCTTTCCTTCCCGAGGCGACCAGCATGGGTGAGTTGCGGCCGTCACCGGAGGCCATTTTGCTAACCAAATGGAAGAAGTCGGGCACGGAATATCGACCAGCGGTACTCGTCAAATGGAAGCAGCTGGACGCAGTGCATAACTCATGGGTTGACTTGTTGGAGTTCCGCGAGCGGTTCCCGGACTTCCACCTTGAGGACAAGCTGGTGCTTGATGGGGAGGGGAATGTTATGCCCCCACACCCGCTTGGGTTCTCAGGACATAAATACTCGCGGCGGGTCAAGGAGCGCGCGCAAGACAAGAACCATCCGGTTCAGCCCCCATTCATTAAATCAGCCAGAAGAGGGGGCTGAACCACTCCGGTTCAGCCCCACTTGGGGGGGCCGGCCGGCCCCCTCCTTTCCCCGGGTATTTATAGCCCGGGGCTGCTTTGGGGAGGATTATGCAAGACATATCAGGTTTCTTTCTCCTATCTCCCTCAACCCTAACCCTAGTCTTCTCTTTCTCTCTAGTATCTCTACTTCTTCTCTTCTTCTTCTTAAGTTCATATCAGAAAATGCCTAGAAAAGAAAGAAATTTATGGCTTACTTATCTCTTCAAAATAATATTGAAGACAGAGTATGTCGGACCAATAGAGAAAGTATTTTGGTACCTTTGTATAAGAACAAAGAAAATATACAAAATTGTTTCAATTACATGGGAATTAAATTAATGAGTTATACCATGAAACTATAAGAATGAGTAATATAGAGAAGAATAAGACGAGAGACTAGCATCTCGGAGAATCAATTTGGATTCATGTCAAGGCGGTCTACCATAGAAGCTATACACCTCGTGAGAAGACCCATTGATAACTATCGGGAGAAAACAAAATTTGCATATGATATTTCTTAATCTGGAGAAGATTTATGATAGAGTTCCGAGAGACGTCTTATGAAGAGTCTTAGAAAAGAAAAGTGTAAATGTATCTTACATTGGCATAATGAAAGACATGTATACAAACTCAGCGACAAGGGTGAGGACATCCGGAGGATTAACAGAGGAATTTCCTAACACTATTGGCTTATATAAAAGGGTCAGCTTTAAGCCCTTATCTATTTACTCTTGTCTTAGATGAGCTCACTGTACATATCCATCAAACATCAAAATGATGTTTATTGTTTGCAGATGATATTGTTTTGGTCGATGAAACGCGTGAATGTGTAAGCGCAAAATTTGAATCTTGGCAAGAAACTTTAGAGAAGAAAAGTTTTAGGTTGAGTAGGACAAAAACAGAGTATATGGAGCTTAAATTTAGTAGTGTAAGAAGAATGAATGATTCTGTCATTAAGTTGGGTGACCAAGATTTCTCTCGTAGTGAGTATTTTAAATATCTAGGATCGATATTTCTAAAAGATGGTGGTATAGATAAAATGTGACACATAGAATCCAAGCAGGTTTGTTGAAGTGGAGAGGTGTGTTTTATGTGATCTTAAAATTCCACTAAAACTTATAAGCTAGTTTTACCGTACTGCAATTAGACCAACAATGATTTATGGTTCTGAATGTTGGGCAGTGAATTGTGTCCATGAAAAAAAAATGAGAGTTGCGGAGATGAGAATGCTTAGATGGATGTGTTGACATACGATAATGGATAAAATTAGGAAAAAATGTATAAGTAATAAGACGGGAGTTGCACCAATTGTTGAGAAGATTCAAGATGCACGATTAAGGTGGGTTGGACACGAACAAAGGAGACCATTAGAGGTACGTGTTAGGCGTTGTGAGAGTTTTTAGACACTAGGCTTGTAAATCTGGGGAGGGGTTGACCAAAGAAGAGTTGGAATGAAACTATAAGGAAAGACATGATGTACTTAGGCATTAGTGAGATTATGCCTAGAGATAGGGCGTAGTGGCAACAAAGGATCTATACCCGACCATGTTGGGATAAAGGCTTGAGTGTTGTTATCTATGTAAGTTTGCCTTTTCAGGCATTGTGGGAGTTTAGACACCAGGCTTGCTAATCGGGGGAGGGGTAGACCAAAAAAGACTTGGAATGAAACTATAAGGAAAGACATGATGCACTTTGCCATTTGTAAGATTATGTCTAGAGATAGGGCACAATGGCGACAAAGGATCCATATAGCCGACCCTACTACTACTATGATGGGATAAAGGCTTGAGTGTTATTGTTGTATCTGTGTAAGATTTGTAAGTTTACCATTGTATTTTTTTTTTATGATATTTCGGTTTATAATTTTTCTTGGCCACACCACATTCGCCACCTTGAGATTCGTCTGAAGCACATTTAAAGGGCACAGGTCTCATGTTAATAAAATGCATCTTTTGGCAAATATAGGTGAAGTAACATCATATTGCACAATGATCACAAGTCTTCAATCCTCTTGCTGATCACTTGAAGAATGACACCATTAACCCATTTCAATAGACTATCACTGCTACCATGATTTTCACACATTATTTTATGGTCCAACTCAAAGGATGCCAGAGGATGACTTGAGGTGGTGATGACGGCGAGTCGAGAGATACAATGGAGTCAAAATCGTGACTTCCTAAGCAAGGTGTGCTAAAGAGAGAAAGAGAGATTTTAAGATCTCATACACAACAGGAAGGATATAAATTGATTTTTGCTCAACATCATAAGACCTCAAGGTCCTTTAAATAGACTTGCAACAAAAATAAGTTATTTACATGGACTTATAAGACGAATTAAATATGGATGCGGTATAAAGACACTAATAAAAGTAATAATGCAACAAAATAATTGGGCACAAAACCCATAACATATTTTCCCTCCTTGCAAAAAGAGCTTGACCTCAAGCTGGAGGGAGATCAACAATGTTCACTTCATCTGACGCCTTCATCATTTGAGTCTTCCACTTGCAAGTAAAAGTCTTTTTCATCGGTGTTCGTGGTTATACTGCTTATCGCAGTTGAAGCATAATGCTTGTGTGCGGCAGTCAAACATTTCTGTACTAGATAGTCAATGGTCTTCCGGTGTGTCAATGCCCTCGATACCTCCCTTCTGATCCCTTGTGCCTGTCGCAACGTAGGACTCTTGTGTTAACTGAAGTCGACGGTCGCACATCCTAGCTAAACTCATAACAACCAACAAGTTTATTGGCACTTCAAATTCAACATCCAAACCCAGTCGATCGCTACGACTGACTAAAAAGATGGCAACCTGCATCTCCTAGAATATCTTGACGCTAGCATAGAGTACCTGGAACTGTTCTAAATACCCATCAATCATCCTTGTCCGTTGTAATGTCGCGAGGGCCCCAAGGGGGTTGCCGCGAATCGGTGGGTCAAAATGTAGGTTGCAAGCTTGCTTAAAGTCATGCAAAACCATTCTCGGATTGTCGCCGTGCAAATGAATGAACCATAACTGAGCAATGTAGAGCATGTTGAAGGATGCCAGACTAATTCATTTGGTCACTAGTGTTTGTTGATGACTAAAAATTGCTTGCATCTGGTGAGTCATCTCAAAGGGTCATCCCTGCCGTCATAAGTTGGGAAAGCCAACTTGATGTAACAGGATGAGTATGGGATAAATAAATGAGTTTCCCAACTAATCTCTGATAACAAGATACATCTATGTGATCACCATCACCATCTTCCTCAATTATGTGATTTTCCTCCATAGGAGTATTCGCGGGAACACGACCATGCATCTCATTCCCCTTTAGAAGATCCAATATATACTTACATTGAGATATGATAATATCCTGATCAGATCTAGCCACCTTGATACCCATGAAGTATTGTAATCTTATATGATAATTCCCTGATCAGATCTAGCCACCTCGATAGCTAGGAAGTATTGTAAGTCTTTCACCTCAAATTCAACAGATAAGAGGGTCTTGAGATTAGCAATCTCCTCTGTGTCATTTCCGGTGATCACAATGTCATCCACGTAGACAATAAGACCCACAACCCTCTGTTCATGTATCCGGATAAACATGGTGTGATCAAAATGTGCATGCTTGTAACCAAATTTGAGCATAGCCATGAGAAATCTACTATACCAGGCCCTAAGTGATTGCTTTAGGCCATATACAGATCTTCTTAGACGACAGACAAGCCCTTCAACTACTTTCTTCACAAATCCAGACGAGAATTTCATGTACACCTTCTCATTAAGCTCAACATGAAGGAATGCATTCTTAACATCCAGTTGATGGAGATCCCAGTCTATGCAAGCAACACACAATAACAACACTTGAATGAAATTCATCTTTGCTACATGAGAAAAGGTCTCTTGGTAGTCTACTCTTTGAGTCTGGGTATATTCTTGAGCAACCAGCTGTGTCTTGTACCATTTCACCTTACCATCTTGGCTCTACTTAACAGAGAAGACCCACCGTGAACTAATGACTTTCTTGCCAGGAGGAACGGAAGAGACATCCCATGTGTGATTCTTATCAAAGGCAAACATTTCATCTTTCATAGCCCGTGTCCATACCGGTATACCCACAGCTTCCTGCTACATCTTAAGAATAACAAACAAGGAGAGTGAAGAAACGAAGGCTCGATGGACCGGGATAAGATGATGGAAGTCACATGATTAGAAATAGGATGTTGCGTATAAATTGATTTACCTTTCAACAATGCAAGAGGGACATGTAGATCAGCATCTTCAGAATCTGAGGCTGAAGTGGGCACTGGTAGAGGTGGAACTCTAGTAGACTTTGTAGCTGATGGACGACGTTGATCAATATAACCAAGCATCTGGTGGTTGCAAAGGACATGCTGAGCAGCATAAGTCCATTAGAGAAAATTTTTGTCATCCAAAGGCACCCTGGTAATTTTCAAAGAGCTGGATTGACTATGAGGTTGCAACACACTCAGTAATGTAATAGAAGAATCACCCATACTGGTACGAAGAAACGGAGGAGAGCACGCATGAGCTCAAGCAGTAAGAGAAATCAAGGCGCGAGCAACGAGCAGCCAACGACAATCAACATCAGAAAGGACAGTTAAATCAATAACTGAAAGCATGCATCCCACAGAAGGCCGACAAAAAAACACGGTGCAACAGGGACGCACAACAACACAACACGACTGGATGAGGAAGAGATGGCGCCAAGGTTGTCAGGATCGAGATCCTAGATGAGATCGTTTTGAGGTATGATCGGATCAGATAGTAAGGTCGGATCGATGATCGCTTTACAAAATCAGGATCGATCGAGGTCCTGACAACCTTCATGGAGCATAGAAGCACAACAAGACTGGATGAGAGCAGTGACAACATGAGATGAAGACAACAACGACGTCAGCAACATCAGAGAAGGAAGCGGGCGGCAGCGTCATTAGAAGGCGGTATCAACGTCTTCTACAACAACCAGTCAACATGGAGATCCCGTTTAAGAGCCGCGCGGAGGCATGCGAGAGCAACAACGTCAAAATAGTGGGAGGAGGAGACGATCAGTAGAAGGAGAGCAGGGAGAGGATGAGCGAAAGAGAGACACGTTTAGGCCACACATGATTTTTTTCGCTTTGATACCAAGTGGAACAGAATAATCAAATATTATTTTCAATTAGAGGCCATACTTATACATATACTTGAGTAAGGGACACCAAAAAATCAAACTACCTCAATTTGGTAATTATACAATAATGACGACTTGAAAATATAATAAACTATACGAATTACAATTGTTATTTGGGCGTTTACATACTCGACAAATATTTCTACACCCCACCTGAAGAACATAAGCCACCCTTCCTTAGGAATCTTCATCACTACAGTAAGTCTGCATCTTGCAGAATGTCAGGTCGATCATTATCCATTTGTGTTTGTTGCATATTCTACATTATATTCTCCAACATAAAGTTATATTAAATAACGAATATTTTAAAACTTGTGTTGATAATCACATTACAGAGCATATGTTCAAAGAAGGTTGTTGGGTGATGACTTGCATATTACTTGAGAGGTCTCCTTTGGGGAAAAAAATGAATTTAAGTTCTTAGCGAATAGGTCAACATTGTCATAAGAGCATCAGAGTCAAATTTTTTTTTTCCAGCTGAATATTACTAGGAATACTTGTGCTCATCTGGTATTCAATGTTGTGGATTTGACTCTAGATGTTGAAACAACTAGTTTTGAACCTTCAACCCTCCTTTTTTTCTTAGTATCCAGTTTCCACGATCACTACATCCTTCCCAGTGTTTCCAACCTACATTACATATCTACCCATTACCATTGTATCCCTACCTTTCACCCTTACGGCGGCTTACTTCATGAGATCATCAGCTTCTTCATCGGTATGATGGCCTTGTGCGAAGACACCTACCTAGAGCGACCTATGGTATTATCGGGCTTGCTTTGGGAGCATGTAGTTTCCATTCACCGGAGATAAACTTTTTTGGGTCGTGGAGATTGATGACTTTTGGATAATATATTGGATGATCGGAAACCACCATCGCGTTCTTCGTGATTTTTCACAATTTATGTATTTTTTTTACTTGTCTTTAGGGAGTAATGTTAAATTATTCATCGGGCGATTATGACCGTTGTGTATATTTAACCTAATCCCCCCCCCTTATATACATTATGCATCAACTGCAAAAAAGAAAGTGATCGAGCCTGTGAGGATTTGCAAAAGCTGTCAAACCGCAAGTTCCGATGCTTGAGAGCCTCAAATCCATGAAACACGCCGCCATCTTCCATCTTTCTCATCCACGTCGATTGCAGCCTCCCACGCCTACAGAAACCCTCCTCCCCCCGTTCAGATCCCCTCCAGTCCGCCAACAATCCCCCTCCGTCATCCCCACTGCCCGACCTTCCGCTGGCACCTCCAACACCCTCCACTAGAGCCTCCTCCAGTCACCATCAACCTTCCCCTCTCTAAATCTTCTTCCGAATAACCCTTTTCCTGATTTTTTTTTCTTTCACAGCACCTTCTCTGCCCTCCAAACAACATTTAGTCCGCTCCAAATAGCTTCCAGCCCACTTCCAGGCCACTTCTAGCCCCCTTCCAGCCATACTCCATCCTTCCAGGCCACTTCTAGCCCCCTTCCAGCCATACTCCATCCTTCCAGGCCACTTCTAGCCCACTTCCAACCATACTCCATCCTTCACAGCTCCCTTCCAACTGAAACCCTCCCCTACCATCCCTGACCAATCCCCAAATGTCCTTCTGAAGCTCTACTAGCCCTTCCATTCACCAACATATTCTTCAAACGCAACCAAATAGCCATGACCAGCCCCCAACCTCCTTTTCCAGCCTTAATTCGGCCCCAAACAGCAGTACTTACATTTTCAGACAGCCACCACCTCCGTTGGCATCAATTATTTTGAGTTTTTACTTTGTAGTGTTCATTTTCTCGCATTATATGAACATATTATATTGGTAGTAATGTTGACTTAAATTAATTTGACGGTTGTATGATAGAGAAGAAGAGGGAAATTTCATTACATTAAACAATAGAACGATACAATCGAGAATGAGTTCTCATCAAGCATCCAGAGGCTGGGTCCTACTTGAGACTCCACTCTACAAGAGAGCCAAAACCATAGACTTCAAAAGTGCCCCTCAAAAGAAACTACCACTCAGGCGAGTGTGGGAAATGCAAATTACAAAAATGCTATTGGGCTACATAAACTAATAAAAACATGTGGAGGCCGCTTCATATCATCATGTCTCGTCGAAAAAATGACATTGTCCTCTAGGTTGAGGGTCAAAGGGGTCGTCAAAAAGTGTCAGCGGATCCAGTTCCCTGGACTCAGGATCAGTATCTTCAGCTCCCAGCAACACACAGATTCCTGAGAGGGCACACGTGATTGGGGGAGAACAGTTGCTGGCAGCGAAAGCAGAGGTCCTTGCGGCAAAGCTCTTCTTGTTGTTGGTAAGACGGATGATGGGGTCGTTGGGGGGTCGGTGGACGTGGAGTTAGCAGATGCGCAAGCAGAGTCAGTAGCTGGGGCCTAGGTGGGGGCAGTGTCCGCGGGTGGATGAGGTGGCGGTGATGGCCTCGAAGGAAGAGGTGGTGGTAGTGGTCGCGACGCTAGTGGCCGTGTCGAGGAGGATGGTGGGACTGGGCAGAGTTCCTTGTCGAGATACCTAGCCTGCTCCATCGCGCGGACAAGAGTAGTCGGGTTCTGGACCCGGAGGCGCGCACGAAGGTAGCGGTGCAGACCCACCAGAAAATAGCCAAAATAGTGGTCGGGGGCTAGGTCAGGAGCATGCGTATCGACCGTGTTGAATTCGTCGATGTAGGTTGCCACATAGTTAGACTGGCGGACAGAGCTGAGGCGCTCAAAAGCATTACCTTGCTGGCGGCTGTCGTAGTGGAGGAGGGGTTCCTCCTTCAATGTGGGCTAGGACATGTCCAGTGCCTGCTGAGCATCCAATGCACCCAATGGAGCGTCGAGCCTTCCATATAGATAGTGGTGAGGGGGAGCTTCTTGTCAGCGTGGGTGGCCTGCAAGTCAAAGAATTGCTCGACGCAGATGATCCACCTGAGAGGGTCGGTGTCATCAAACACTGGAATCTCAATCCGACAGAGGTGGTTCGGGGCAGAGTCTGTCGTGGGGTGCGAAAACCCCATGTGGTCGGGAATTGTTGGAATTGGTGGTGGTGGAGGAGGGGTCGAAGGGCGATTAACTGTCCCTGTAAGTCCTCGAAGGAGGAGCGTGAGGTCTGCCAACTGAACTTCAATGTGACCAATGTGCTGAGAGTCTGATTTTACTATGGTGGAGGTGTTCTCGTCGGCGTGGAGGGTCATGACCCGATTTTGGGGAATGAACCACTGTTAGGAGGAGCATCTTGGATCGCGGGAAGGCAGCAATAGTTGGAGGAGGGTGGTCGGGCACTACAAAGGGCGAGAAGGGTTCGCGACCGCTGGAAGGCCGCAGGAGTGCTGGCGGGTCGTTGGGGGTGCCGTCGGACATGGCTAGAGAGGAGGAAGAGCTGGTTTGGAGGCTGCAGGGTCACTGGAGGGCTGCAGGAAGAGCCGACTGGAAGATGCAGGGTCACTGGTCGGGAACTGTTGGAATTGGTGGCGGTAGAGGAGGGATTGGAGGGCGATTAACTGTCGCGGTAAGCCCTCAAAGGAGGAGCGTGAGATCTACCAACTGAGCTTCATTGTGATCCATGTGCTGAGAGTCCGATTTTGCAATGGTGGAGGTGTTCTCGTCGGCATGGAGGGCCATGACCCGAGTCTGGGGCATGTACTGCATGAACTGCAGTTAGGAGGAGCGTCTTGGACCGCCGGAATGCAACAATAGTTGGAGGAGGGTGGCTGGACACGGAAAAAGGCAACGAGATGGGTTCGCGACCGCTGGAAGGCCACGGGAGTACTGGCGGGTCTTTGGGGGTGCTTTTGGACACGACTAGAGAGGAGGAAGAGCTGGATAGAGAGCTGCAGGGTCGTTGGAGGGCTGCAGGGTCGCTGGAGGGCTACAGGAAGAGACGACTGGAAGATTTAGGGTCATTGGAGGCGTTGGAGGAGATCACGAGCGGCTGCAAAAGTCGCAAAGACAAGGAGACAGCATGCAAACGGTGTTGGACGGCGGAAAGCGCAGGAAGGCGGGCGAAGTCGCAAAAAATGTCGGCTCTAGTGTCGACGGAAATGGGGTCGACGACGAAGAGAGTGGCGAGGTGTTATATTCTGTCAGCGGGCGTGGGAGACGTCGATGTTGGCGGCAAAGTGGTGGAATAGTAGAAGCAGAACTCGCATAATCGTGGCAGCAGAACAAGCAAATCGTGGAAGCCGAACTTGCGGGATTTGGAAGGAGTCGAGGCTGCTGGGATGAGAATTTGGGTTTGGTGGAACCCTAAACCTCCGGCAGCGGGGAGCGTCTGGATTTGGATCGGCAGGCAGCCGAATTAGGGTCGGTTAACTAAAATTAATTTGACAATTGTATGATAGAGAAGAGGGAAATTTCATTACCTTAAACAATAGAATGATACAATCGAGAGTGAGTTCTCGCCAAACATCTGGAGGCTGGGTCCTCCTTGAGACTCCACTCTCCAATAGAGCCAAAACCCTAGACTTCAAAAGTACCCTTCAAAAGAAACTACCACTCATATATATATACGAGTGGGGCAATTACATATTACAAAAATGCGGGCTTCATAAATTAATAAAAGCATGCGGTGGTTACTTCGCATTATTGTATCTCTTTATTGGGGTGCATTATTTATTCGCTCTTCTCAAATTCAATGCGCTCTTAATTCATGCTGCAATTGTTGCCTAATTACTAATCTTGAATTTTTGATGCATCATTAGAGTCGTATTTGGTCGATTGTATTTGAGTGTGATTGTTTGCATGACATCTAGAGTTAGGGCTTTATGTCGTCGCGTCCACCTATAGACCCGTCTTGGGTCAGAAAAAGAACTAAATATGGACGCAATATAAAACATTAATAAAAATAATAGTGCAACAAAATAATTTGCCACGAATCCCATAACACATTCCAACAGTAACTTTTTTGTCTTGCATAGTATGGAGGGTAAGTTTTGCCTACATTTCACCCTTGTGGCGGTACCCTTTCCCAGACCCTCGCTGCACAGGGATGCTTCGTGCACCGGGCTGCCTCTTTTTATAGTCATGCATGTTTCTCCAAAAATATGTCATCTAGTATTATATATAGTCTTTAAGGGTAGTGAATTACAGTATCTTACTCTGTGTTGGAAAAACACCTTTGATTTGATATATAGATTGAGAAGTTATTAACTAGAATGTTGCCCATTTTGCATAAAATGGCAATTAAGTAAAATGTCTGTCTAGAGACTTAGGCTCCGTTTGGGGGGGACTTATTTTCACGACCGCATGAACCGGACCTTAATTTTAAGGTCCGGTTCATGCAGAAATTAAGGTCCGGTTCATGCAGTCGTGACCGCTAGACCGGTGAAAAATAGCCCCCCAAACGGAACCTAAATGTCTAGGATGTCATCAAGAATCCTAAGTAAAAGAAGAAGTTTTCAGTGCAACATCAAATATAACGCAACGTCAAGAGACTTCAACGTGTCGTCGAACTCCATCCAGAGTTACTTGGACTACTGAAGAAAAGCTTTCGACTTCTTGAAGGAGTATTGGACCTCTATTTTTGAAGGAGTATTCAATGCCAAGGCTTTCAAAGTTGCATCGATAACTCTAGGAAAGAGGTCACTCTGACTTCTTGAAGACTTCTCATAGTCACAAAGACTTCTCTGAGTCAAGTGGAACTATTCAATGCAACTCAAACTTCTCAAAATAACTATTCAGAGTAACTCGAGAGAACTCAGAGCAACGAAGAAATGATAAAAGTAACTTGCATTTCTCAAAGTGAGTCGACTTGCCCTTAGACTTTAAAGTGACATTGACATTTCAGTCACTCTGGCTTCTTCTCTCTTACTATTCAGAGTGATGTCGAGTTCTATCAGAGCAACAAAGTAACTCCGACTTCCCTCTCCTCATTCATAGTAACATCGAGAAGTCCTTCAACTGCACGTCTGCTTCTCAAGACAGTTCAAACTTTAAAATTTGGAGCTTGTCACAACATTAATCTAGGGATTAATTGTGGTTGTTATTGATCCTTTCCATGAAGGTTATTATTGTCGGGGAAATATTTATGGAATGAAGATACAAGTGCATTGAATGCTACAGTTAAGGAAAGAGAAGTCGTGTGAAGACATATAGTTGAAATAAACGATTATTCTTATTATTAGGGCAACCATTGGCTATTTATAGCCTACAACTCTAATTCAATATTACAACACTTCTCAAAATTGGCGAAAGATATTCACCAAGCTCATCTTGTTACAACCCCTGATCATATCCTCTGATCTGAGTCCCTTAGTTAAGCAGTCTGCAACTTGCCCCTTGGTCGGCACGTGTCTCAACTCCAGTAGTCCATTATCAAGTTTTTCTTTGATAAAAAATCTATCAATCACTATATGCTTGGCACGATCGTGTTAGACTGAATTGTTTGCAATACTGATGGCTGGCTGACTGTCACACCACAACTTTCCTTTTGGTCCAGCTTCAACTCCTCAAGCAATTCTTTCAGCCACAGGAGCTCTGCAACCCCTACTGTCATGTCTCTGTACTCCGCCTTTGTCGTCGATCTAGCCACTACCGACTGCTTCTTGCTCCTCCATGAGACCAGGTTGCCCCTCACAAATATGTAATAGCCTGAGGAGACCTCCTATCATTCACACAGCTTGCCCAGTCAGAATCGCAATAGCCTTCGATCCTCACTTGTCCGTTCCTTCCGAAGGTCAGCCCCTTTCCAGGAGCACTCTTCAAGTATCGCAGAATATGATACACTGCATCCATATGACCTTTCGTCGGATCATGCATGTAGCGGCTCACCACGCTTACAGAGAATGAGATGTCTGAGCGAGTGTGGTTCAAATAGATCAACTTCTCGACTACCCTTTGGTACATTTCCCGATCTATTGGTTCTCCGACCTCTGCACCCAGTTTACACCTTTAATCGATTAGCGTCGTAACAGGTTTGCACGCCAACATCCCGGTTTCAGTGAGGAGATTCGTGTATTTCTTTTGGAAAAGGATTATCCTATCGGCCTCATACGCAATCTCGATCCCAAGGAAATATCGAAGAAGGCCCGGGTCCTTCACCTCAAACTCCTTGCCTTGGGCCCCCTTGAGACGCCCAATCTCCTGTTCATCATCCCCTGTAATGATCATGTCATCCACATACACTGCAAGCATGGTGGTGTGATCTCCATTCAACATGAAAAATACAGTGTGATCTGCATTGATCTGGTGATACCCCATCCCAATCATTGCTCTCATGAATCGGTCAAACCATGCACGGGGTGACTGCTTCAGCCAATAGAGGGTTTTTTTCAGCCTGCAGACCCTGCCTTCTGTCTTGGCCGTATCAAATCCCGGTGGTATCTCCATGTACACCTCATCTACTATATCTCCATGAAGGAATGCATTTTTCACATCCAGTGTGTGTAGCAGCCATCCCCCGTTCAGCATCAGGCTGATGAGAGTCCTAACAGCCCTCATCTTTGCAACAAGTGCAAACGTCTCGTCGTAGTCAATGTCATTGGTACCCATTGACATCCAATCGAGCTTTGTACCGATCAACCTGTCCATCTGGGTTCTTCTTCACGGTGAACATCCACTTGCACCCAACAACCTTCTTGTCTTTTGGCAGTCGTGTCAACTCTCAGGTCTTGTTCTTCTCAAGAGCTCTCATCTTTTCCTTCATTGCTTCCTTCCACTTTGGATTGTCTTTGGTGACCTGCCAATTGTTAGGCACAATAACACTATCCAAAGATGCAATGAATGGTCCGTGTGTAGGGAAGATATGATCGTAAGAGACAAAAGACGCAAGATTCCAACTGTATCTGTCAGGAGAATTTCTCGCATTACTGCGAGTAGTCTTCTGTAATATAATAGAAGAAGTAGGGAGAGGAGAAAGGGTATCACCTGAGGCGTGTTGAGGTGTAGGTGTTCCAGGAGAGGGGGGCGATGCGGACAGGGGACTAGGAGTTAGACTGGGCACCGATACTGGATCTGGTACTGTTGGAAGCTTTCTCGTTCTACTGTATGTCAGCAGTTCCCCCTGAGCCGTAGGTCTCGCATCTTGCCTCTACTCCTCAATCTCCTCCTGCTGCTCATCATCACTCTCCCGCTCCTCCTTCGCAGATCCTCCCTGCCATACTCTCAGATCTGTCACTAACATTTCTCTTTCTAGCCCCATACTCTCTTTATATGACGAGTGTGATGTAGGTAGGACTCTCTCTTATCGATAGTACTGTTCTAGCTCTCTAAAATGAACATCCGCACTCACAAAGCATCTTAAATTCACTAGGCTCCAGCACATGTAACCCTTCTGAGTACGAGAGTAGCCCACAAACATACACTTGACTGCCCTTGCATCAAGCTTACCAACACCCGGTTTGTTGTCCTTCACAAGGCACACACACTCGAATACCTTCAAGGGAAGTATCCCCCCATTATGTCCCTGCAGCTGCTGACACGGAGACTTCCACCCTAGTACATCCTGAGATGGCATCCTGTTGATCAGCTGTGCCGTTGTTAATACGGCATAACCTCGCAGGCTCCGAGGCACCTTCATGTTTAACATCATACTCCTTGCCACCTCTAGAAGGTGTCTGTTCTTCCTTTCCGCGACTCTGTTCTGTGCCAGTGTGTAGGTACAGGTGGTCTGGTGTACTATCCCGTAAGTTAATAGATATTCCCCCATTGTCTTGTTAGTGTATTTTGTCTCCTTGTCTGACCTTAGCACCTTAATCACTACACTGTATTGTGTCTGTACAAGCTTATGAAAATCTCAGAAGCAAGTGAATACCTCACTTTTAGTTTTCATCAAATATAGTCATGTAACATAAGATGCACAATCAATGAAAGTAACAAAATACTTATAACCGTTTAAAAAGCTTACAGTACAAGGTCACCAGATATCATAATGAATAACATCAAAAACAGAAGAGCTCATTTGGCCTGTACTAGCACAAGAACTCCTAGTAAGCATTAAAAAAACTTATCATTCAACTGAATATCTTTTTTATCTTGTCTTTCCATCAACTTCTTATTATAGATCACAAAAACTGAATCATTCATTTTCTTTTGATGTAACTGATTTCTTCTTTTTGAATGCACCTATTAATTTGAATGCCCTTTGAATCAACTATTCTAAGCAACTTGATGAGTGGAAGTGATGTTTTTAAATGTACAGTAACACGAGACCAAATCTATGTATATTCAAAATAATTTTTTGAATTGATTTACCCTCATTTGAACCAACAAATCTACTAGACTTCTATTTGGCAGAAGTAAACATTGTCACCAATCCACCCTTATTCTCAGAAAGGCATCCCAAGGTCAAGTAAGTTCTGACAAATCGGATGACTGCAAGTCGGATCAATTCTCTCCCCTTTGTAAAATCAAACAACTAAGTATGAAGCAAAGTTGTGAAATAAATGTATGTTGTTATCTTTCTATCTTTTGCTATTGTTAATTTATGCAACTCAATTTTTTTTCAAAATCTTCTAAAATCAAATCAATACAATTTACAACACATGGGGTCCAATATAAATTTTTTTCTTCTCTATTAACATTTGTTCGACCGCCTTGTAGTTTGAAGTATTATCTATCACCACTTGCATAATATTTTCTTCTCCAATCTTCTCCGCAACTTCATCTAACATTTTAAAAATCTTATCTGAAGTTTTGGAGATATCATAATTATCTATTGATGACAAGAACACGGTGCCTTTTGGGATATTTACCCAGAAGTTGCATATGGATCTCTGTTTCTTATATGACCATGAGTCTAACATAATAGTATAACCAACTTTCCCTCTTTTCCATCTTATACTCCTCTAGTAACTCAAGAGTTCTCTTCACCTTTTGTTTTAAGTATTTTACTCTAATATCATTATAAGATGGTGGTTTCATTCCAAGTACATGTTGGCCGATTGCTTCAACCATGTTTATGAACTTTGGGTTCTTAACATAACTGAATGGAATTGCACTAGTATAAAAAAATGAGCAATTTGTTGACATGACTTTTCGCGTGCATCTTTCTTGGAAATATGATTAATAGTAGATTGACTCGATTTTCTAACAAATACATTCATTGTCTCTTTTCCTTTTGTTTTTTTATACCCAATTCTACCTCATAATTAACACTGGAATCCTCAATATTTTTTATCTTTTTTTGCATCCTCCTCCCTGTGAGCTTGAGGAATATTCAAAATTTGAATTTTCACATTCTCTGGAACTTTAGTGCAAAGCTTCTACATTAAATTTCGTCCGGACTAGGTGATGTTTCAACCTATATATCCCACCATATTTAATCACAAAACAATATTTACATTGCACTTTTCTTATTGTACTATCAATTTTAATACCATGCTTCCAACTCGGTTCACTTCTAGAACCAGATGCATTCTTTTGAGACTTTTTCCAATAGGATTTGAACCCGACCCCGAAACAGACATCTGCAAGACAAGTAAGCATGCAAAAAACTATAAAATGCTGGAATTGAATCTACAAAACCCATAAAACATCTGGACGACAATCACCCAACAAAAGATCTCAAGTAAAATGCTAGATTAAACTCAAGTAGAATGTTGGAATTCATCTAAGGCAGAATGGAATAGAAGATTAGATCACATTATCCAAGTATCTAACAGACATCCAATCACCCAACAAAAAATTGATTACCTAAGCAAAACGATGGCTGACCGCTAGTAGGTTCAAGGTTGTTGACCTCAACTTCTTGAAGGTTGATGCACGGATGCACTGGATGGGGAAAATTGGAACTATAACAATAAATGAAGATCAAAAGATGCGGGAAACGAGCTAAAAAGGAAATATAAAACAAAAACATTTAGACTCTAGAGTCAGCTTGGATGGCCGGATGGAGGGATCGGGATGGCTGAAGCCACTAGATGCCTGGATAAGCATAACGGTGGTTGGTAGGTCGACCTGAAGGCTGAAGCACAGAAGAACAAGAAATGAGTGAAGTTTGACCTGATGGTTAAAGGACAGAAGCACTGGATGCCTTCTGGAATCGTTGGAGATGAGTGTTGTTTGTCGACGTCGGCGGTAGGAGGCTTAGAGCTCGACAAAGACGAAGGTAGACAAGTCAGCGAGTGAGAGACGATGGAGCGGAAGCCCAAATGAAATGGGAATAGGGTTTCTAACCTAAGAAGCTCACCGTCGGACTCGGGAAGCGAAAGCATAAATAAAATGGGGGGTGACGCGTGATTTTATTATCGTTGATCTGGATCGTTGGGATCGTCTAAGGATCGCTATCCTAACAATCCCACGATTCAGATTGCGCACCTACATGGACGCGCACTATTTTTTGATCTCGATTAAGATTCAGATCGAAATGTGATATCCGGATAGTTCGATTTTATGATCCGGATCGCAATCCTGACAACATTGGTTTGCGGATAGCTAGAGGGGAAAGGGTGGACATGTTGGTGGGAGGGGAACGGGTGGTTTGTGGGTAACTGGAAGGAAGGAATGGGTCGCGCGGGGTTTGTGAGGGACAGAGAAGTTGTTGGGGGGGGCTGCTGCCGGATGGTGGGAGTCGAGCAAGGGAAAAGGAGGGGAAATTGAGATGGGGCAAGGGCGGTGGGGTGTGGTATAAGGGAGGGAGTTCAAAATTCTTGCTGCCAGTTGGGGGAGAGAGGGTTTACTGAAAGGATGGATGGGAAAGGATTAACGGCTTACCTGGAGGAGGTAAACGGGAGTCGGTTGAGCGGTGGGGAGTGGGAGGAATCACCAAGGAAGACACCGTTCGGAGTCCACCGAATGACACCGACGACTTACTTTGTTGCAAACCCACGATAATCTCAGCCTCCTCCCTGCATGCTTAAATAGTAGATAGCTAAAATAGGGCATCCCGATCGGACAACCCTAAATGTTTGAGCCAAACGGGTGTCAAAATAACTCGAAAAATAAAAACGAAAACCTGAAATCGACTCGAAACCATAGTTCAGATGCATGTGTGGACTCAGATAGTCTGAATGGGAAATGAATGACTATGATCTCCATCAATCTCCCTAGCTTGAAAGCACTCGTCTCCAGTGAGTGAAAATGGACCTGCATCCCGATGTAGCCTAGGAAATAGCCACACAAGCTCCTGTGGAAAAGTCCAATCAATATTTGAACATGGGTAGCAGCTCCAGTAAACAATATATCACAGCGTGTCCCAATCGCTCGCGACAGTGAAGTCATAAGAAACAATCTAAAGTAAGTCTCTGACGGCAGCTGATGGCTCTGACCAAAATGTATCTCCGTCTAGAAGACAAAGTGATGGAACTGTCAATGGTGCGAGGTGGTCTATGTGGTGCGACTCATCAGATTGGGTTTGAGAGGGTCAGGCTGAGACTGGGATAAAATGGGAGGCAACAATGAAAGTTGTGGCTCATACAAGGGAGGGAAGAGAGTCCACATACACACGCTTATCATTACATGAGATCAAATTCTCTACATTGAGATTTATTGTAATTTTACATTAGACAAATTCATATAATTCAAGCCAAGGATGCAAAAGATGCAATAGACACGAATCATGCAATAAACCATACACTATATGAGAATGACATGCAAGTCATGCAATAAATGCAAAAAAGCGGTGACTAACACAACTACTAACTAAATGCATAAGCTATATAACGGTCGACATCCCAAAGGATGGGTAGTTTGTTTGTAGGTTCTTTAGGTGAGGTGGAAAAATATTCATCGAGTGTATGGATATTACCCAACTTACTTACTGACTAAGACATCGGCGGTGAGCTGCGAAGTCAAGGTTTGTCCAATGTCTCTTAAAGGAGGTGGATCATCAGAAGGCTCATCGGTCAAATGATTGAAAAACTCGTCATGGTGGCAATCACCCGAAGGGATGTCATAGACGATGAAAAAAGAGAACGGCGCACGGGTGTGATAGATACTTTTCAAATGATAAGGCCCCTCAGGGGGCTCACTGGGAGGTGTGCGACAATAGTCATCACGATCGTGATGATCACTAAAGCAAAGACACAAACAATCAATATTGCAGACAGTGCTTACTAGGAAGGGAGGTTTGTAAGACAAGCCTGTCGAGGACTAAATCCTGGGGAAATCAACAATAGTAGGATGGTCCTCCCAGAGGGAAACACCAAAAATGGTAACATCACGGGGAACGAGTAGGGCGCCCACAACAAATTCAATGATCATCTCTTGACACCTCACAAGGTGGGGGGGGGGGCTCATTAGGAGGGGGAATAGGGGGACCATCAAAGCATCGGTCAATGTGATCATGTTCCTACAGATAAGAACTGACAAAAGGGGTGCTGCCCCCCAAGACGGGAGAAGCAACCACTAAGGGATCGACACTAAGACCTCGACTCTCAGTCATGATGTGGATCGAGACAATGCCAAGAGAAGCGTGGGGAGATCCTAAACTCGAGTGTGGACAAATCGGTGGGTGCCGAGAGGCGGGTCTATAACTGAAGAAGCGACTAGTCCAACACCGGGTGTGGGAAATGAATCTACCATCACATTATCACCGCGTCACTCGACCTCACTCCAATGATCAAACTCAATATTCATACTAATGATGCTCTCCACCTGTGATATCAGATCATGATCAGACTCAGCTTCTGAATCAAGTGGGCACTGAATCTCATCAAAAGGAGAAGTATCCAGATTTGGTGGTAGATCTCTCGTGTCAGCGAACACTACAACAAACATCGATGGTCTCACCTAAATCCTGACGTGTCACCCTATCGGTCCCTCTAATGGCAGATCTCAGGCGATCTAAGTTATCAAGGCGCGCGCCTAGGCGCGCCTAAGGCGCCGGGCGCACCAGGCGCGCGATATAGCGCCCTATCGAGAGCTGGGCGGGCGATTTGGCCTAGGCGCGCCTGGGGCGCGCCTAGGCGCGCGCCTTGCGTGTATCTCGGGCGCTGATTAGGCGCGCCTGGCCTAAATCCGGTCTAGGCGCCCGGTTCACAATATATCGTGTTGTGTTTTATAAGATGCCAGATCGCCGCTTCCCTCATTTCTCCCGATTCACGCGAGCGAGAGGTTAGGGTTGAAGTCGCACTGTTCCGTGCCTGTCGCCGCTCGTCGCCGCTCGGTTTCCGGTCGCCGCTCCCCTTCCGTTCGCCGGCCACCGCCATTTTTGGTAACTACTCACTCCACTCCTTCTTCTTGCATTTTTAATTCGATTGAATGTTTTTTTCGGCTGCCATTTTTAGGGTTTAGATTTTTTGGATGGATTCCGTGTTTTTTGGTCGCTCTTCTTGGTTCTAGGCTTCTAGCATAGACACGTAGTGAAAGCACTGTAATTTCTGTGATTTTTTGGATGCTCTCTTCTTTTTAGGGCTTCTAACATGGTCATAGTGGAAGCCCAGTTCACTGTAACAGTGAACTGGGCTTCCAGTTCACTGTTTTACAGTGAACTGGGCTTCCAGTTCACTGTTTTACAGTGAACTGGGCTTCCAGTTCACTGTAAAACAGTGAACTGGGCTCCAGTTCACTGTAAAACAGTGAACTGGGCTCCAGTTCACTGTAACAGTGAACCGGGCTAGCCCAGTTCACTGTAACCGTAATTATGGATTTACTGTAACAGATTACTGGCTAGCCCAGTTCACTATAAATTGTAAAACCATGAACTGAATGTTATACAACTATAGTTTTCAGCAATTATCTTGTTATAGGAAATAATTTTTTTGTAAAATGTTTTAATAGCTGGAAATGGATGCGAGTGGATCTGGTTCATCCAGTGTCCAATCTAGGATTGATCCAGGTTGGAAGTATGTGCGGCAGACATCGGTTGCAAATAAAAATGATTTAATTTGCATTTTCTGTGAAAAAATCACAAAGGGTGGAATATATCGTGTGAAACAACATCTAGTGGGAGGATTTAGAAATACCAAAGTCTGTCCCAAATGCCCACAACATGTAAGGACAGAAATTCAAGACTATATGCAAAAGAAAATGGCTGTAAGCATGACAGAAAAACAAGCATTCCCGGACTTCGCAGATGTAGATACCTTTGGAAGCGATGAGGATATGGATGACGTCGGTGCGAAGATTCATGGATGTGGTCCAAGTGGTGTGCCTAAAAAGTCTCGGACTAAAGGACCGATGGATGTTTTCTTTGCACCTAATATTGAGAAAAAAATGAAGCAGAAAGGCCAACATCAGCAAATGAAGCAAACTTCTATCAACGAAGCATGTAAGAAGGAACTTAGAGGGAGGGCGTGCAAGCATATAGCTCAGTGGATGTATGATGCAGCCATTCCTTTTAATGCGGTTACCTACCGTAGTTTTGCAGTGATGATAGAGTCAATTGGCCAGTTTGGGGTTGGATTGAAACCACCCAGTTATCATGAAGTTCGCGTGCCTTTGTTGAATAATGAAGTGGCTGAAGTTCAGAAGTTCGCTCAATTTCATCGAATTGTGCGCCCAATACGCTCAATTTCGTTTTCCCCCAATTTTTGCACCTCACGTGTCTCAGGCGCGCGCCTGCGCCTTGCGCCTTGCGCCTAGGCTCCAGGGGCCCTTTGCGCCTTGCGCCTTTGATAACTTAGCAGGCGATCAAACTGATCAAGAAACATTCGCTGAAGTTCGACCTCAGGTATCTCAGCATGTGGGACACTAGGGCGATCCATATGCATGAAGTCACATGTGTGATGGCAACCTCTATTGAACTCAAGATAGTCATTTAAGTGGTCGTACCAAATAGACTCACCGCATGACTGAGAGTAGATGTGATCCCTACAAACGTGAGGCGGCGAACGAGAATGATGTTAAGAATTATAAGATCTCTTTGAAGGGGATCTACGGGGTCGGGCATATACAAATTCTGGTTTCTCAAATAACGGGGAGGTCTACTAGGAGGAGGGATGGGCGGGGATCGACGACTTACCTTGAGGAGGTAAAAGGGAGTTGTCTGAGCGGTAGGGAGGGAAGAATCACCGACGAAGGCACTGTTCGGAGTCCACTGAATGGAACCGGAGGCTTGCTTTGTTGCAGACCCACGATAATCTCAGCTCCCCCTTGCATGCTTAAATAGAAGATAGAAAAAATAGGGCATCCCGATCGGGCGGCCCAGAATGTCCGAGCCGATCGGGTGTCAAAACAACTCAAAAAATGAAAACGAAAACATGAAATTGACTCGAAACCATTGTTTGAATGCATTGATGGATTCGGATTGTCGGTATGGGAAGCGAATCACCACGATCTTCATCAGGCTATCTCCCCTTTCATTATGTGTAACTCTAAACCGAGTGGGTCTACATATATTATCTTCATCAAAAATCTTATCCAAACTATTTGAGAATGAGTTTATGAACCCTCATTTTTTACTTGGTCACTCCAACTACTTCAAAATTTGATTGATAATATAGAATCATTACACTTTTTTAGTTTGTGTTTCTTTTGATCTTTTTATGGAACAACAACATAGGGAGAACTGAAGTTGGTTGTATTACACCAATAGTAAAATTTGTATTCAACCCAAAGCTTAAACTTATAGGCGAGGGCCAACTACTTGATATTTCTTCACCAACTCTTACTTTGTCAATTTAATGTGAGATTAAATCATGCTCTCATGTCCCTCGATATTTGGCTAGCTAGTGGATGAATTAGAATGGTAAGAAATATTTATCAAAGATGATATTACTCTTTTGAAAAAAGTTTTTTACTTGCATTACAGTTAACACATTAAACACTCACCTGTAATATATATGAGTAGAGGAGGATTCATAGATGTGGCTTTTAATTGATTGAGATAATCCTAATGCTGATCAGTGCTGTTTGGGCAGCTATGATCCATTGTGCTATTTTTGTGGATCTTCCGCAGCAGCCATATTTTGTTGCCTTTTAATTTGTTTGAATGCTACATCTAGAAGTACAATGCTGCATATTAATCTTGTTCTGATACTTTGCACCAGGGAAGCAGATTATATTCTACACGCGTTGTTGGTGTCGGAAGCGATCTCAGAGGAGGATATACTGCGGTGTCGTGGAATGTTCCGTGAGCTTGATCCTTGCAATATGGGGTGGATTGCATTGAAGGACAATGCAGTCCAAGTTTAAAGGAAAAATGTTCCCCTTTAACCATTCCTGAAGAACATTGATGTCTTTTGCAAATGAGCAGGGGGTAATGGAAGTTCAATGGGGCCTTGATTTCACCATCCATTTATTTTCTTTCATTTTCGTAGTATGTTTGGATCAGTCTCAACTTTTTTTTTTATGAATCAGACAAGTCGTATGCTGGTGATCTCCCACTATTTCCTCTACCTTCCTCTTTTCTTCTCTTTGGTAAATAGTTCAGCTTAAATTTGTTTCCTCTTTTTCCTAAATTTTTCTTAGATGATTGGATGTTCAAGAACAAATTTACATGCGGTTTATTCTTATATACAATATGAATGCAGCTGGTTTAAATGATTCCAGGACTTTTTGGAACCATGGTGGAGTTTTTATTAGATGTTAATATGTCAAACCCTCGATATTTTCTTCCATTAACATGTTATTTTCTCTCAGGAAATCAAACTATTTTAGTACACTGATTTTCATCCAGGTCTTTAGAGCCTGTGCATGGTAGTAGCAGACATTTTGGTAGAGTTTACTTTTCAGACTTCTGCAATGACTTGTATCACACAATCATTTTCGTTGCTTGGAACATTTTATTTGTAATGATTTAGGAAACTACACCCTTAGCCCCTTGCAAGAAACTTAGACCTTGGCTGAAGATTGCCGCCTGAATAGAAATTCCTTTAGGCTTGGAGCATGTGTAACCTCGCCTATTTGTGTTTTGACCTCTGTTACTAAATCTGTAACATGTTTTAAAAAAATTGCAATTCAGGCTCTCTTTGGTATTTTGAGAGTTTAATCACTGGGCGTGTTAAACGGGGGAGGGGTAGACCAATAAAACTTGGAATGATGCTTGTTGCGGGCCGCATGATTTTCCTCTGGTCCGAAGAATCGGACCGTCTTAGTTTTGAGTTGGACCGGGCGCACAAACAGTCAATGAGAACTAAATAGTAGTGACAAATGGTTTTTTTATCGTGGAAAACCTGAAAAGGGTGAAAAATCACGTGGTCGAATCCGTGTCGGGCCGAAATCTACTATTTAGCGTTGTTTACAAGTATTGGGAGGCCCTTGGATGGTGACCTCTCTGTTACAAGCTTTGTGTACAAAGAAAGCGGAAAAGTGGCTAAGTTCACAAAGCTTGGAAGGGAGTGTCCACTGGAGCGTTCCTTTGTGCCTTCTTCTGAGCTCGCTGAAGCGTCCAAGTCAACGTTGAGCATTATGTGGACTAGAGAGGGAGCATAGTGAATTTTGAGCAGAGGAATGATCTAAGCCCTCACGTTCTCGTTGAAAAAAAATCTTAGAGCTCTCTCTGGTTTCTGGAGTTGTTTTGACTTCAAATGAAGGTTTGGGGATATTTTTATAACTTTTTTGGAGAGTCATGCTGGTAATTGCGTCGGGCTGAGTCTTGAGTTGGTGAATGACGTCGCTTCGTTTATGTTATCCGGGTCACTATTTTTTGCAAAATGATGAGCATGCCCCCCGAGCTGTTCGGGCAGCCCGGGCAGGTTGTTGTGTTCCTCTGTTCTGAATGGTCGTGCTGGTAATTGCGCGTGTGGGTTTTGCGTGACATCTATGCGCGCTTGATTTTGTTCTCCTTTCAGGGTGATTTCGGGCCCTTTGAGAGGGTGTGGCTTGCCTGTGCGCTACTCGCTCAGTTGAGTCGTATTGCTCGAATATCTTTGGCCGACGTCCTACCGGTTTGACTTGGAAAATTCAGAGGGAACCTCATCTGTTGAAATTATTGAAGTGAAAATGGGGGCTGATCAGGCAGACCGTGCGGCCTGTGCGGATAGTCTTGCAGACTGATAGTACGGTTTGTGTGGTCTGGTGTTTGCGGCCTGGTGGTGTATTCTTGTAGGTAGCCATGCAGATTGGTTGAATATCCGCGGTCTGGGCAGACTGACGGTGAAGTTCGCTAGTTCCAGTGGGCTTGTTTTGGTGGCCAGGTTGGGCGAGCTTGTGTGTATCCGCCTGTTCCAGCGGACTGGTGGTGGTCTTGGTTTTGTTCCAAGTACCAGGAGAGCTCCGTCTTATGGTGCGGACTGCGCGGGCTGGTCTCCTTATCCGCCGAGTCTACCAGTTGTCGTTCTGCTGAGTTGGCTATAGTCGTGGTTTGTACGGGTTGGAGCAAAGTCCGCGGGCTGTGCGGACTGGATCTGTGTTTGCATGGTTTGGCGGACTGGGGTGGTATCCGCAGTGTCATTGCTGGTGATCAAGTCCGGCCAGTTTGATTTATGACAGGCTGGCTTTCGGCTTGTCACAGCGGACTGCAGTTTGTATCCACAGGTTTGTGCGGATACATTTTGTGCTCACCGCGAGCTCGGGTGGAGTTTCTATCGATGGGGCGGTGACCACACTCCTCTCTGTACCTATAAATAGGAACTCTCTGTCACATCATATTCAACTAAGTCTACTCGCGAAAAGTTGTTGCGGACTGGATTTTATATCCGCGCTGGTTGAAGAGCTAAACCGGTTTCTGCTGTGTAGGTTGTGCGGACAACACTAAAGGACCAGGGACTTGGTTCTGAGGTTTGTGCGGGCTCTGTGACTACAATTGGCGGTTTGCAGCAGGTCGCTTGCGACCAGTAGTTTTTCTCTTCTGCAACTTGTTCTTCTGTTCAATAAGTTGTCCGCCTCTGGGCGGCTTGTTCAGTTCAGTGGCAGCAGTCCGCTCGTTCTGGCGGCTAGGCGAATTTGCGGTTAGGAGGCTTGCAATTCGAGGACGGATTTCTTTCTTTCAACACTGGAATAACGGGCAGTCGACACAGCTTGTTGCGGTCTTTCGACTAGTCAGCCTCAGCGGACTCCGTAGCGGTTAGCAGCAAAACTGACGGCTAGTACCTTGAGTCTGCGCGGTTTGATTTGGACTTGTATTTTTCCTATTTTCTTCAGATACTTTGGCAAGCATGTATTGTCATGTATGTCTTGTCTTGCAAAGAGGATTTTTGATATATCAAGATTCTTGATCTGCTTTGTGCATCTGGTTTACTTAACTCAAGACGGTTGAGTGTTCTTTTGCCTAGTTTCCCATTTTCCGCAATATCATTTTTTTAACATGATATCAGAGGGAACAGTGGCCTGAGCATTGATCAACCATCAGCTTGCCTTTTGCTTCTGTGAGTCCAAGTAATCTAGCGGTTGTGTAATGGAAGCTAGGTATGCAAGGGGTCTTGAAATCGAGCTTCTTACACCGACTAACTTCAAAAAGTGGAAGTCATGTATGCAGAGATATCTTCTGGGTGACGATCTGTGGGAAGTCATTGGTGGTGACAAAAATCAGGAGGTTATTGCTACTGCAGGTGCTGGTGCTGATGAGGTGAGAGCTTGGAGAAAGACCAATGTGAAAGTAGAGTTTGCACTCAAGCGAGCTATCTCACTTGAACTCTTTGATCACATCTTAGGATTTCAATCTATTGCTGAGATTTGAACTTCCTTGATGGGTTGTTCAACAGGAAAAATGTAGCAAAACTATAATTCCTGGAAAATGAGTTGGCAAGGGCAACTCAAGGAAATCTGCCCATCTCTAACTTCTTCTTAAAAATGAAGAACTTGTGCGCTGAGATTTCAGCGTTGTACCCTGATGACGCAATTTACGAAGTCAAGTTGAAGAGGCACATAATCCGTGGCTTGTGGAAAGAATATGTGGTCTTCGTGACGTCTGTTCAATGTTGCGCCACTCAACCACCTTTGTTGGAACTGGAAAATATTCTAGCTTCGCAGGAGAGCCCGGCTAAGCAAATGGCTGGAGTTACTATCTCTAAAGGAGGTAGTGAGGCTCTCTTCTCAGGGAAGAAGAAGAAGAGATGGGAGAAGAAGAAGAAGATTGCTCCTAAGCAAGAGAGGAAGAAGAAGGAGTGGCTTAAGTGCTACAAATGTAATCATCCAGGACACTTCAAGAAGGACTAAAAGGTCAAGCTGCAGCTTGGGCATGTTGTAAATAAGGAGGGAGCTGGTTCCAGTGCTGAGGAAGCTGGGTCGGGAGAAACTTTTCTAACAGGCACATGTGTTCGTGAAATTCAGAGGGCACGTTATCTGTTGAAATTATTGAAGTGAAAGTGGGGGTTGATCAGGCAGACCGCGCGGCCTTGGCGGATAGCTTGCGGACTGATAGTGCAACCTGTGTGGTCTGGTGTTTGCGACCTAGTGGTGTGTTCTTGTAGGTAGCCGTGCGGATTGGCTGAATATCCGCGGTCTGGGCGAACTGGCGGTGAAGTTTGCTAGTTCTAGCGGGCTTATTTTGGTGGCCAGGTTGTGCGAGCTGGTGTGTATCCGCATGTTCCAGCGGACTGGTGGTGGTCTTGGTTTTGTTCCAAGTACCAGGCGAGCTCCGTCTTATGGGGCATACTGCGCGGGCTGATCTCCTTATCCATTGAGTCCGACAATTGTCTTTCTGCTGACTTGGCTGTGGGCGTTGTTTGTGCGGGTCGGACCAAAGTCTGCAGGCTGTGCGGACTGGATCTGTGCCCGCATGGTTGGGCGGACTGGGGTGGCCTTCACAGTGTCATTGCTGGTGATCAAGTCCAGCCAGTTTAATGTATGATGGGCTGGCTTCCGGCTTGTCGTGGCAGACTGCGGTTTGTATCCGCAGGTTTGTGCGGATACACTCTGTGCTCACCGCGAGCTCGGGTGGTGTTCATATCGATGTAGCGGTGACCACACTCGTCTCCTTGACAACCCCCAGTCACATCATATTCAACTGAGTGAACAGTAAGTTTACTCACGAAAAGTCGCTGCAGACTGGATTTTCTATACGTGCGGGTTGAAGAGCTAAATCGGTTTCTGCTGTGCAGGTTATGCGGACAGCACTAAAGGACCAGGGACTTGGTTTTGAGGTTGGTCCAAGATACATGGGGCCTTACAGGGTCCCGGAGCGGATCGGCCCCTTGGCTTATAGACTAGAGCTGTCGCCAGAGCTAGCAGGTTTGCATGACGTTTTTCATGTCTCCTCCCTAAGGAGAGCTCTACTTCGGTCGGAGAAGCAGATTACTACTACAGATGGGCCTGTAGCTTCTGATCGATCGGTGCACTTGGAGTCGGTTCGGATAGACGATACTGGGATGCGGGCCTTGCGGCGCAAGAAGGTCCCGTTGTTCAAAGTTTTGTGGAGGAATCGCGGGCAGGAGGAGCACACATGGGAGCCACGTGACCTAAAATGACGAGTGCAAAGACCAACTTCTCCAGCATGGGATAACACAGCTCGGCCTTTCGGAGGACTCTAATTACATATTAATTCCAATTTCAATGTCAAGTGAGCAAACGAACAACAGAATTTGAATTAGATAACCACACAAAGTCTTTACAATATCAGCTCGGGCGAGCATGCTTGACACAACAACCCAACCCAACCTTTTGTTCGTGATAGTCAAATAAGTGGACTCAAAACTATTGTGTCTACGCAAACCCTTTTCTTGTTTACAATACTCTCCATGTATTACATCTCTACCTATGCTCGTTCTCATGTACTCTGGACAGCCCAATTTTTCAGCCCTCGCTAATAGAAATAATGGTAAACAGTACACCATGGAGGAGACCGATAAAATCGGTCCAGCAACTCAAGAATTCTCAAGAGCTCAACTTTAGACCCCTTTTTTGGTGCTTCCGAAGTTCGAACTCCCTCAACGGGGAATTCAACTATGCAACCATGCATTATATAAATAAAATCACAACCAAAGGTTTGTGTTATGCAAAGTCTCGCCGCAGTGTCCACAACATCCTTATATTCTTACGACCCTCAAGTAATCTACCACTCAAATAGTTATCACGCCCCACTCACTCCCCGAGTGTTGAGTTGTGCTAATTTCACACCTAACTAGGGGCGATATCGAGTCAAGTTCGACTGATTCTAACCCATCTCGAAATTGAAATTGATTTTGTGTGGAGCCAACTCAACTCGAAATCAAGTCAATTCGAAATCAACTTGATGGGGACAAGTCCATTTATTGAATAATCAGGGTGTGTATAGCTCACTCCTCCATGATCTCACTATGTTACTGGAAAACATGGAGGAGCCGCCGCGTGATTGTGCGAGATCCCCGCGCGCACGATCCCGCACCAGCTCGTCGTCTGGGGTCGACCGGAATGCCGGCCCCCTTCTTCTCCATCTCCGTCGGCGGGTCGGCCCAAGCCGGCACGGCTTCCGGCCGGTCAGCGAGGCCGTGCCTCGCGACCGCACTCTCGCCCCCTTTCGCGACCGCCGATGCGGCCGCGCTAGACCATGGGTCGCGACCGGCCGTGCCAAGCCCTCTGGTTGGGAACCCTTGGCCGGTCGGGCGGACTTGGCTGGCCACTCCCCACACCTACCAGATCCGGTCGGCCGCATCTTCCGGTCGGCCGCATCTTCCGGACGGCCGGTGCCGGCTTCCCGGCCGGCGCTGCGCCCCGCACTCCAACCAAGCACCGCAGGCCGACCGCGCCCGACCCCCGTCAGCTCTGGCCGATCGCCCCTCCTCCCCCCAAAGGCCAGTGTCGCACCGGTGGCCGGCGCCAAGACCAGTCGCCCAAAGAGTGGGGACCGACCACCCCCCTCTCCCCGAGCGGTGCTTTCCGTCGGCCGCACCGCCGCGCGATCGGTCCGCCACTTTATTGACTGTCCGATGCGCGGGAAACCACTAATGTAACCACCATCGTTAGTGGGGGGAATGTGATCTTAGTGGTGGCTGCATTCAGTAAACATTATGTGATTACATTTGCCTCAAACTATGCGCTTGATGGCTTGCAAATAGCGAACTTGGGAAAGTTATGGTGTGCGGATAGCCGTATAACCAACATAACTACCCTCGAAGCCTATAAAAAGACCCCATGATTTTCTCATTTCTCACCTTTCTCCTTGGTGCTTTCTTCTTCCTCAGCCAGAGCACTGCCAATATTCTCCTACGAGCCACCGTTCCTCCACTAGAATTTTCCTACGAGTCACTCCCACTCCACCAGAAATTCGGCTAAGTCCACAACATCACCACGAAGAATACGCTCTGCCCGTTGCGGGAAGAAAGTCTTGTTTGCATACAACCTCCAGCAAGCCCGCTCCAACCTCATTTTGCGCATTTCGCGCCCGTTCTCACACTAAGATTGTGAAAACTAAACCTCATGTGGAGCAGCCTCTTACCCACAGAGCGCCAAAAATTCTCTCTCACCTCCAAAGTGTAACGAGGAGCGGCCTATCACCCTCGATTTTATAAACAAGTTATAACCTGAAGCAGATAGTGGAGTTTGACAAGCACAGACCCGATCACCTAGTTTTTTACCTGGTTGAGGGGCGCTAAAATCGCCGTATGCACTTGTTTTCTTACTCTGTGACTGATTGCGCGATCCACCGCTACTGGTCTAAGACGGTCACATCTAGATCGCTTTAGGAGTGCTAAGTTAGATCGCAACAGTTTGACGTCGTCTATTAAAAACGAGTTCCCAACATCCTCAAAAGACAGTACCATCTGCATGGCAGTACTCGTGACTAACCTCAACAGCAAGAAGAAGTGACTGAACCACTGAAGGATCGATTCCCAGAGGACACGTTGAGCTGGATCCCTCTCATTCACTCATCAACGCAATTATTGACGTAGAATTCATGCTCACTCCCGTAACCGCCTTGGAAAGACACATGCGACAAGTGGAGGAGCAACAAGTTGAGATTCTCACTCTACTCAAAAATCAAGGAGACCCACCAGCTCCTCCTCAGCTTCCCACGTCAGTCAATCCCCCGCCTCCGACTCAATTACACGCTTTGCTATGCAAGTTCCCCACGGGGATGATATATCTGAAGAATTCTCGGACACCGCCAGCTCCACATGCCCTGCCTATCACGGTGCTAGAAGTGATCGTTGTCATCACACAGAAGAAGAGGCCCGTGCATTTCTAAGCAAAAGACTCACCCGCGAAGAGATACGCGAGATGATTGTTCAAGAGTAAGGCCATGTTGGGCGTCGGGATGTTATCGCCTGCCGTCCTCTACAACAAGGCTCACCGCTTTCTGCCCAAGTTTTATGTAATCTGATCCTGCACGACTTCAAGCTTCCCAACATCGAAACATTTGACGGAATAGAGGATCTACTCGAACATATCAACCATTTCACCACCATTATGAGAATTTACAACTCTCTGATTAACTGCTTTGTCAGGTTTTCCCAGCAACGTTAGGGGTAAGCCTGTACCTGATTCCATTCTTTGCGAGAAGGAACCATCATTAACTTCACAGAATTAGCACGCTAATTCACTGAGCATTTCGTCGCCAACTGCAGAATAGTTAGAAATCTCTCACATCTGTCTGTGATTCGTCAGAATGAAGGAGAGAATCTCAAGGATTTTTTTCCGATGATTCACAACTGAAGCACGACAAATTCCAGGAGTCGACCCCGAGCTGTTAAGGAATATTTTTCTTGGGGGCCTTTGCCTTATTGGTTTCTATTTGACACTCATGAGGGAGATAGTGCGCAACTATCCAGATCTTTTTTATCAGTTTGAGGCCCAGATAGTAGCTGATGAGGCTATTGAAGCGCACCATCAACAGTTCGAGAGCATGCAGAAGAGGAAGAGGTCCCAAGAGGAGCCCCCTTGGAGGCTTGAAGAATGATGCAAAGAAGAATGCTGAAATGACAAGCATCACCACGAACCTCAGAGAGACCTAGACCAATGTCCGTCAAGTACACACTCCGTTAAATACCTCTCGGACTAATGTACTCTAAGCAATTAAATATAGTACGACACTCCAGCGACCAATAATATGGCCGCTAAATCCAAGGAGCGACCAGTCAAAATGTTGAAGCCGGAAAATCCCTATTCCGAAATTCATTATAAGGATGCTTAAACCCGACGCATCGTCCCATCGTCCGCTCTGGGGTCTTTTAGGAGAATAAGGTCGGATGCTGCTTTCCCAAACCGATCGAGGAGATGAGCTTCACTGCTTTTAGCTAACTTGAAACGATCAACACAAAGAAGACAACTCGCAACCACCCGTGCCTTCGGGGGCAAGGAAATGTATAAATAACATTACAAAAATCAGTACATGTTATAGCTAGAGGTAGAACCTTTTCAAGACATCCCCGCTCCAGGTATTTGTAAAGATGAAATGAATAACATTGCTGTCTGGTTGTTAAAGTGATAGCCTCACGTGTATAAACTAGCAGAATTGAAGTGAACACCATACTTGCTGAAGTAATGATCTCGCGAGTATGGATTCACGGTATTAAAGGAGAGCACCATAACTGTTGAGCAGATGACCTCGCGAGAATAAAACGCAGGTTGTCGAAGGAGATCATCGCAAGTAGATGCTTGTAGATCACCTTGTATGTTTTTCCCTGGTGGTGAACTCGTCGTGATTCGCCCTGTTTGTTAGTCATACAAAAGTACTCACGGGCTTTTGCAAAGCGCCTGTAAGTATGAACATGTATGAAATGCACCGCTATTAAAAAGGAGATGAAATAAGTGGAGGGTAAGTGTCACTTCTGACATTAGAAGCTCAGATTTTGAGCTTCTAACTCACCCCAGGGAAATTTTTCATTTTCCACTCCCAACTAGCCTAGATTTTGAGCTATCCCGACCTTGCGAGTAAGTCGCATGTAGAACTCGCCTATGGGAGTAATAAAGATACTTGCCTCTTCAACTCACATATGAGCGAGTAATAAAGCTACTCGCCTCTTCAACTCGCCTATGGGCGAGTAACAATGATACTCGCCTCTCCTGCCTATATTCGCCGGTATATAGTCGTCTGCAACTCGCCTCCATGAACTCTTTTGCATATTCTCGCATAGGGTTGCCTCCATATGGAACTTGCCTAAAGAGGTTGCAATCTGGAACTCGCTTCTGAGCGAGTAATAGGGAAGCTCGTTTCACGAAGCCACCGAGCTTGAAAGTCGCAATCGTGAAATCACCTATGGGCGAGTAACCAGAAAACTCGCCCACCTTGCCGAATGCTTGTGAGTTCCTGCCCTTGGTCTCTAGCTCGCCATCTTAAGCTATGAAGTCTTCTCGCAAAATTTTTTTCCTCGGCTACGATTCACGCTCACCACACCAAAGTGTTAAAGCCAGGAAAATACCTACTCCAAAATTCAGATCAAGGCAACATAAGGTTACTGATTCTACGGTCCGACGTCATAATTCAAATGGCTAGTGCAAGAGAGAGGGAACTATCTATAAGCAGCCCCAAAGTTAGAGGTGGGCAAAAAGTCTAGGCCCGAAAAGCCCGTCCGGGACCGGCCCGGCAAAAGCCCGACCAGACCCAGCTCGAGACAAGACAGGGCTTGGGGGCCTTACCGGGCCCCTAGTTTAGCCGGTTGCTCGGCCTGGTTCCCGGCCCAGGCTGGGCTGGGTAAAGCCCGGGTGCTGGGCTAGCCTGAGCCCGGCACCGGGCTAAGCTAGAACCAGACGGGATTTTAATCCTAACAGGATTTTAAATCTAAATCACGCCTGATCATAAACAGGATTAAAATCCCGCCTTTTTTATTCAGGCCGGACCAGGCCCGGCCCGAACCCGACCTGAATGGCCTAATCGGGCCCCCTCTTTGAAAGGGAGCCTGAGCCCTGCCCGGCTCAAACTGAGCCTGAGCCTGAGCCGATTCCAGTTGGCAAAATAGCCCAGGCCCGACCGGGGCGGGTCAAGCCCGGCCCGATCGGGCTTTTTGAAAATGACTACCCCAAGTGCTCCAGTGGGGAGGTCCCACCACGTACCCAGAAGTTTGAGAGAAACTTCCCCTCCACAATCAAAAGGCTGGTGGATGTACTAGGCAGGCATTGACTTGGAGAGTATCCACTTGGGGGGACCTCCAGCTCTTCCAAAAGTACCATTTCTAGTACCCATAGGGGGCTATTTATAGAGAAATCCTAGGGGGAGTATAGGCGAGTATCCAGCCACTGCCAGCAAGTATCTAGGGATACTCGCCCATACTCGCGAGGTACTCACCCATACTCGCTCAAACTCATCGCTGCTCGCCTCTGCTCACCCAAGCTCGCCTCTGCTCGCACCAAAAATCTGTCAATATGTTGGGTCCGGCGTTCCTTCACTTGACCCGTGGCGTTCTGCTACTTATATAAAAAATTAAGTAGCACCCTCTCCAATAGTCCGGGCTTTTGGTGCAGTTGGGTATGCGCTTGATCCTTCAATTGGTATCAGAGGAGGTCACGGGTTCAAGACCGGGGGGGCGCTATTAAATCCTAATTTTTCCCTTATACATGTGTGGGTCCGGTGGGTCAGGCAACCGTGGACATGTGGTAACCCCACCTCTGAGCCGTGTGGGCCATGTGGTAACCCCACCTCTGAGCCGACGGGTTGTGCTGGACGCCGGGGGGGGGGGGGGGATTGTTGGGTCCGACGTTCCTTCACTTGACCCGTGGCGCTCTGCTACTTATATAAAAAAATTAAGTAGCACCCTCTCCAATAGTCCGGGCTTTTGGTGCAGTTGGGTATGCGCTTGATCCTTCACAATAATTGTCTGCTTGGGTACTTCTGATCTCGAGAATTACGGGTTATACACAAAGTACTGCGAGTTCCACCGTAAGATTAGCCACATGTGCGAACAGAAAACAGAAGACCGAAAAATGGAATAATCAAATCTTTATTATCCAAAAATTGTACGTATTACACGGTATAGCCTCCCTTTTATAGAATGGAAGAGATGAGAGAGATAGAATATAAACAATGTGGGACTAAAAACTATACAGGTATAAGCGATTTAACAAAATACAGTCTGACTAAGCCGCGCAGTTAGATGAATGTCCTAACCGCTCGGCAACAACCAGAATGGAGAGCAAGCCGAACCTGGAGACCGCCAGTTCGGCCGGTCTCCAACTCGCCAAAGGCAGGCCGCCAGAATATCAACACCAGCAATCCGGCAACCAAACCGTTGGAAGAAGCTGACAGACCGCACGGTCTGCAAACCGCCAAGAACAGACCGCCAGACCGCCCCGACACATTCGCCAAAACTCCCCCTCAAGCTGGAGCATATATATCGATCATGCCCATCTTGTCGCAGATGTGATGAAAGGAGGTGGATACCGGCTTGGTGAAGATATCAGCCAACTCTTTGTCGGACGTGACAAAAGGAGTACAGATTTGTTCCTTCAAAATCTCTTCTCGAATAAAGTGGCAGTCAACCTCAATGTGCTTCGTTCTCTCATGGAAGTCCGGATTTTTAGAGATGTATATGACGGTCTTGTTGTCACAAAACACGGGCAGAGGGTAGTTGTAGACCTCTCCTAAGTCAAGCATGAGAGCCCGCAACCACTTCAACTCACACGTGGTTGATGTCATACTTCGATATTCTGTTTCTGCACTAGACCTGGAGACGACCGACTGCTTCTTGCTTTTCAACCTTACAAGATTTCCCCCACAAAGGTGCAAAAACCCGATGTTGACTTGCGGTCTCTCTTGTCATCTGCGTAGCTTGAATCTGAGCACGCTTCAACCTTCAAATGACCATTTTTCTGAAAGAGTAGTCCTTTCCCAGGCGCTGACTTTATATACTCTAGTATCCTCAGGGCAGACTGAAGATGGCACTCCCTGGGAGCTTGCATGAACTGATTAACCTTGCCAACTACATAGGCAATATCTAGTCCGGTCACCGTAATATATATATAAGTTTACCAACCAACCGTCTGTACCTCGTACTATCTGTAAGAAGCGGAGAGTCATCAGTCTAGGTTTTGTCTTCTCCAGTCGCCATTGGGCATCGGGCAGGTTTAGCCCCAGTCAGACCTGCCTCTTTTAGTAAATCAAGAGCATACTTGCATTGTGAGAGGACAAGAGAATTGGGCTTCCGAGAGATCTCGATCCCTAGAAAGTATTTTGGAGAGCCCATATCTTTTGTGACCAAGTGCTGACCAAGATGCTTCTTTGTCAATGTTATCTCAGCTTGATCATCTCCAATGAGCAGAATATCATCCATATATACTGCAAGCACTACTAGGCCCAGAGATGTTTTGTGAATAAACAGTGAGTGATCAGCGGAGCTTCTCTTAAAACCTACGGCCGCCACAATCCCGCTAAACTTGTCAAACCAAGCCCGAGGGCTTTGTTTTAGGCCATAGATAGCCTTCTTGAGCATGCAAACCTATGTCTCCCCCTGAGCAACATACCCTAGAGGTTGCTCCATGTAAACATCTTCTTGAAGATCCTCATAGAGAAAAGCATTCTTAACATCCAGCTGTGAAATCAGCCAATCTTTGTTGACAACCACACTGAGAAGGACCCGAATGGTACTGAGACGAGCAACTGGAGAGAAGGTATCGAAGTAGTCAACCTCATAAGTCTGGGTAAACCCTTTGGCAACCAACCTGGCCTTGTAACGATCCACACTGCCGTCTGGGCGGAATTTGACCACAAAGACCCATCGATAGCCAACAACATTGGTGCCGGAGGGAGGAGAAACCAGGGTCCACGTACCCCGTTCAGTGAGAGTAGCAATCTCCTCATCCATGGCTGCCTTCCAATGTGGAACGGTAAGGGCCTCCTGATAAGAACGGGGGGTGGCAGTGGCCAAGATAGCAAGAGCAAACGCTCTGCGAGAAGGGGTAAGACGATCATATGAAACCACAGCAGCAAGCGGGTGCTGGGTACAAGCCCGAACCCCTTTGCGAAGATCAATGAGAAGATCCAGGTCAGCAGGTGTTTCATCATCCGGAGCATCCGTTGTGGAGAGAGCTGGCCTGGGAGGAGAGAGCGACAGCGGAGAATAGGATGGAGAGGACGGCGGGGTGGGGAGAGGTGGAGATGGTGGAGACAGTGGGGGGGAGAGATCTCGGTGGGTGTTGAGGGAACGAAGGAAGTTGTTGGAGAACCGAAGGAGCGAAGGAGAGGAGCTATCAGAGAAGTAGGGAGCATTCTCGAAAAAAGTAACGTCTGTGGAGAAGAATTGTTTACGGAGAATGGGGTCAAAACAACAATAGTCTTTTTGAGTGGGAGAGTAGCCCAGAAAGACACATTTCGTAGAGCGAGGGGAGAGTTTGTCGCGGGTGGCGGACGGAGCGTGCACAAAGGCTGTGCACCCAAAGATACGGAGAGGGAGAGGAAAAGGATCCTTTCCGGAATAGAGAATGGAGAATGATGTTTGTCCGTGTAGAATAGTGGAGGGAATGCGATTGATGAGATAGAAAGAAATGAGAACTGCATAGCCCCATTAAGAGCGGGGGACATGCTTCTGGGTGAGAAGAGTGAGAGCAACATCAAGGAGGTGACGGTTTTTGCGTTCCGCCACGCCATTTTGTTGGAAGGAATAAACACAACTTGTCTGATGAATAATACCGTGTTGCGTACAGAAAGAGGAAAAAGCTTGACTCATGTACTCTTTAGCATTATCAGAGCGTAAGATTTTTATTGAAACATCAAACTGAGTTTTTATTAAATGATAAAAAGTTTGTCATACATCAAATAATTCAGAGCGTTCTCGTAAGAGATACACCCAGGTACAACGAGAATAGTTATCTATGAAAGTAACAAAATAAGAACTACCCCGACCAATGGTGGGAGTAGGAGCAGGACCCCAGATGTCGGAGTGAATGAGATCAAACGGACGAGTAGAGCCACGATGTTGCTTCGGCGGGAAAGAGGCACGGTGATGTTTGCCAAGCTGACAGGCGTCGCATTGGAGAGGAGAACTTTGGCGAGGAAGTTGAGGTAGAAGTTGATGCAAAAGTCGTGGAGGAGGATGACCAAGGCGGAGATGCCACTGGAGAAGATCAGTAGAGGAGGAGAAGAAGGCGGACAGTGCGGAGACGTTGTCGAGGAAGTAGAGGCCGCCGCTCTACGTCCCAGTAGCAATCGTTCGTTGGGAGCTCGGATCCTGAAAATAACATGAAGTAGGAGTGAATGTTACAGAGCATTGAAGCTGCTTGCATGAAGAGGTAACTGATAATAAGTTGCACGAAAACTTGGGCACATAGAGAGTATCAGTCAGGCGAAGAGACGGAGTGACATGAACCACTCCCGTCTCATGAACTGCGGAGGGAGAACCATCAGCAACAAGGACCGGGGGCAACTGATCATGCGTTTCTAGGAGAGAAAAGCAGTGATGATTGCCCGTCATGTGATTAGTCGCACCAGAGTCGATAAGCCATTTACCTTGAGTAACTACGTGAGCACTACCTGATGAAGTGACCACCGAGGGGGACAGCTTGGAGGAGGAGGTGGAAGAGTCACCAGAGGGGCGAAGATGCGGATGCTTCAGCCAACAACGATCCACAAGATGCCCGGTGCGGCCACAATGAGAGCAGAGGAAGCGGGAGTTTCCACGACCACCGAAATGATGGTTGCGGCTACCAGAGCCACTCCGTTGAGTTTGGTGAGCAAAGTTGTCAGGAGGAGGAGAAGCCAGAAGAGGACGCTGAAGAAGAGATGTAATTGCAGCAATGCGGGTAGCAGTGGTATCCAAGGTTGGAGATTTCGCTTCTCCCAAAATCTGTTGGCGGATCATGTCATACGAGTCATGTAGTCGCAGAAGATAGCAAACAACAAGAAGTTTCTGAAAATGCTTGTGATGTTCAGGCAGATCCGCAGAGAAGGGACGATGTTGAAGAATCTCAGCCCCAAGAGCCTGAACTTGTTAATATGCGGCAGCAGGAGACATGGAAGGTCGGGCAAAAAGGTCCGCATATAAAGTATAGGTGCGGGACGTCTGAGCCCCCTTGGAGTATAGTGCAGCAAGATGAAGCCATGCCTTCTTAACCGTCTCATCATGACAGATGACAGGAAGACATTCATCCGAAAGACTGTTAGCGAGCCAAGTACGCACAAGGGCGTCGCTTGCATCCCAGACGTCAAATTCAGCTGAAGTGGTAGGAGGAGGGTCATCGGTGAGGTGGTGGCGTTTGCGTTGGGAGCGAAGGAGGAAAGTGAAGGAAACACTCCAGTCTGGGTAGTTGGGACCGTTGAGTTTGGAGGCGGTGTCAAGATTCCCGGAAGCAGTCAGAGGGGGGGGGGCAAATTGGCGACAGGAGCAGCGGTGGTAGTAGAAGAAGTAGACAGGTCCATGGAAGGAAGTCGCGCGAGCAGCGAGCAGCTAAAAAGAAAGAACGGCAGCGGTCTCGGTGGCAACACCAGCGGCTAGAACAGCCACGACCAAGCCGCAGAGACTAGAAGAAGAGGAGACCGCGGCGGACAATCAACGAGGCCGCAGCGGACAAGAGGAAAGGTCGGTGTTGGTCACAGTGTTCGAGACACTAGCGGCAAGAACGGCCACGACCGAGCCACATAGGCAAGCAAAGGGATAGAAGTCGAGCGGGTGGAAGAGGCCCACGCGAACAGGCGAGAAAAACAGACCGCGAAGGAAGTCACGAAGAGAGAAGAAAGGCCGCGCACAGAAGGGCAACGACAAAGCAAGGAGAAGGAGAGAGAGAAACCGCGTGAACAGCCAAACAGGAGAGAGAGGAAGCCGCGCGGGCAGAAGCGAGCACTGAATCAGGCGGATAAGATCGAGTCCTCTGATACCATGTGCGAACAGAAAACAGAAGACCGGAAAATGGAATAATCAAATCTTTATTATCCAAAAATTGTACGTATTACACGGTATAGCCTCCCTTTTATAGAATGTAGGAGATGAGAGAAATAGAATATAAACAGTGTGGGACTAAAAACTATACAGGTATAAGCGGTTTAACAAAATACAGTCCGACTAAGCCGCGCGATTAGATGAATGTCCTAACCGCTCGACAACAACCAGAATGGAGAGCAAGCCGAACCTGGAGACCGCCAGTTCGGCCGGTCTCCAACTCGCCAAAGGCAGACCGCCAGAATATCAACACCAGCAATCCGGCAACCAAACCGTTGGAAGAAGCCGACAGACCGCACGGTCTGCAAACCGCCAAGAACAGACCGCCAGACCGCCCCGACACATTCGGCAACACCACACAACTGAAGAATGTACTGGGTCGAAGAATGAAATTGAGCGTCTTGTCCGTCAAGTGATCATTAGAAGATTTCTGCAAGGGCATACGCCAGATCAACGGGCACCCCTAGGTCTCCAGTCCAGCTGAAACTTTTTGCATGAACCACGCGACTTCTCTTCACGACATCTCCCAGTGCGTGAAACCATATTTCCTTCTTCAATAGATTGCTTCGGGTAGCCCAATCGACGGTGACGACGACGAAGAAGCTCCTGAAGGTCATTTTTCTTCTCAGGTCACTTATTTGGCCGTTCTTCTTCCTTCCACCCTACTTATTTCCGATGGCATAGATATTTGTATGCTCATATGCATGGTTAGATTTCAGATTCGCTTAGATTTACCGTCGCAAAAAAACTAAAGCCCTGATGAAAAACACGGGCCCGGAAAAAAACACGTGCACGAGCGAAAACGCGCTCTCGGGCAAAAAATGTGCGTCCAGGCGAAAAACGTGTTTCCGTGCGAAAAACACGTCTCGGCCGGAATTATCCAATTCTTACATAGATTGAAAAGAAATATCTTTAGTTTAAACTAAATTTCACTGAATTTATTAAAATTTCACAGAATTCATTATAATTCCAATTTCAACGTCAAGTGAGCAAAAGAACAACATAAATTGAATTAGATAACCGCACGAAGTCTTTACAACATCAGCTCGGGCGAGCATGCTTGGATCCCTTTTCTTATTTACAATACTCTCCATGTATTACATCTCTACCTATGCTCGTTCTCAATGATTGCAAAAAATCAACAGCAATGCAAATAACTTGTGGCATATGTGGAACTGCAGCCCTGCAGTTTAGCACCAGCTGAACTGCAGCCGGGGCTGCATTTGCAGTTCTGCTTCAGCTGCAGTTCCCTGCAGCTGCAGAAATGCAGGGTTGCAGTTCAATGCAAAAGAGAATTGCTATGAGTGAAAATTTCGGGAGAGTTACAAAATTACAATTTACCTTTGCAACACTCTGTGTAATAAAAATAAAAAGCAGTAAAGAAAATAAATAAATAAATATAATTACTTCAGACAAGCAGTAAAGAAAATAAATATAATTACTTCAGACGTGAGAGAATAACTTCATAATAAAAGTGCACCCATATATTGTTCATTAGTTGTCTCAACAAGGATAACACTACAACAAAAGATCCTCATCAACTAAGCCATGGAACATGTTTCTGTTGTAACGATTCTTTAGCCAGACAACCTTCCTATCACTAGGTATTTTCATGAAGGCAACTCTCTTGACCGTCTCCAATATGAACTCACACGCAAAGTCATATAAATTGGGATCTTCATATATTTCTGGATGTCTTTCAAGCTCTTCAAAAGCTTCTTTCAGCAAGTAAATATTAAGAGAAAGATCGCGCTTACAAGTACTCCCAAAGTCTTTTCTGAGTACTGATGCTACAAACTCATTGATATAGAATTTATTGAAATGCATTGAATTTGTTGGCTCGCTTGATCCACTATCATTGCTCATCTACGAATAATGAAAAATGAGTTAATAGAGAACACACATATTCTACATATTCATAGCATTGTACAACAGAAAAAGTTAAGAAATAAAATTACATAAACTAGAAACTAGAATGCACTGTACAAGCAATTGTTTATTCCATACGTGGAGCAGCGGTTTCCGAAAATTTTGAAATACACAATAATTCCAACATTAAAGAGCACTGCTACAAGATGCTGAAAATGACTATCATCCAAGGTATAATTATCCATTAACCATCATCACTACTAGGCCTAACAACCACTTCACTATCACCAACAATTAAACTTTTAAGGACAACCTTCAAAAGTATTATACATGGATTTTGGATTGCATATAACAAATTTTTTAAAATGCAGTGTGCCACTATGTATTCATATATTTTTAGTGTTGCATCTAAAACTGGGGAAAAATACAAAAAAAAAGAACTAAACGAAGAAGAACAAATCATGAATGATATTGAAAATAGAAGAAAATTGTTGAAGTATATAATTTAGGGTTACACTGATCGAGATGCATTCCACCTGAGATGCTCAATTGATTTTTTTGACTTATTTATTAATCAGTTCAGCACTATACATACTCGAAGGATATAAACCTTAATTTAAACATAATTAATTTGAATGAAAAGGCTAATATAGCACATACAACAAATTCTTCAGATGCAGTTGCTGAAGAAAATAATAGAGCATTCAAAAAAAACCGAGTATTTGATGTTCCAAATTTAAAAGATGTGGTTATTCTTGCTCTTACCGATTCTCTCCGTCTCCGCAGATGCAATTGGTTTTTTCTACTAGCAATCTTGCAGGTGAAGGCCAAAAGTCCAAGCATTAGTGTGATGAGTACTATCAGTGTCAGAGGAATTTCTTTCAGTGTGGGACTTGCAACTGCAAAGAGGAAAAATCTTTTATTCACTTATTTTAAACAACTTACTAAAAATTTATGAAAAAAAAAATTCAAAATCAAAAAATATCCACGTGCTAAATTATAGTTTAAAGGTCTTATAATTATTATTATTATCTCCTCTTGAAAAAATGTCAGAAAATATCATATATGGTAGAATGTAAAAAGTGGGCACTACATAGAAGAATTCTCAATAATTATAAAATTATAGACAGGATATTCTTTGTTAATTTAAGAAATAAATGTGAGATTAATAGAAGAATGCAACAGGAATAAGCACATCATAGATATTCTCCTGGCTTTTAAAATGTTTTATCTGTTTATATGTGGGTGAAATACTACTGGCCAGATGTTACATTCAAAAATGGTGAAGAGTAGCAACAACACAGAGGTTCAGTCACAGTCACCAACTATCGTATCAGATAGACTTTTAGCAGTTCAAAGAAGTGAAACACTTTAATCTTCTCAATTACTTTGATAGTTCAATCTACTCTCTGCCCTGAGTAAAAAAAAGAGGAAGAAAAGAACCCTCCTTCTTTCTATGACAAATTGGGAATTTTCTCATTGATAACGAGCTTATAAAGACTTACACTGCTGGTAAAAAATTCACCTATAGTAGGAAGCAACTGGAAAATAGGAACATTCATGAAACTTTGGATAGACACTTTAATAAACATTGTCACACGCTAGGGTATGCCTGCTATGAACCATGTATCGTACTGCATAAGGTTCAGCTCTGATACCATCTGTAATACGTCAAGTCGTCAACCCAAAATATCGGAGGCCTTGTCTGTTTTGATTCAACCCAACTAATACTAAGCTGAACCATGGAGCTTTGAAATCATTAATAACAACTTCCCTCCTCCCGAACACCTTTAATACTATCATAAATATCGGGGGTATTATCTATTCTGATACTAATAGTGGAACTCTGACATCAATCATAACAACTTCTCTCCCCCCAAAACACCATACTAAATTAATAACCTCAAGAGACCACTCACAACTTCAAGAGACCACTCAACCTGCAAGGTCAATACTTATATATATAAATATATATATACACACACACACACACACACACACACACACACGAGTGAGAGTGTATGGGGGGTCCACCATGCCCCGTACGACAGTACCCATACTGCGGCGGCGGGTATCCCCCCCCGGCGGGCTTCACCATTACTAACAAAAAAAGAATTCTTGTACTAACAGAAAGAATAAATGTTTAATTATTAGTTTTTTGGGCCTCCGAGCACAAATGTTTTTAGATCTTCTTATCGTAGTTTTGATTTAGATTCGTATTTATATATTATTTATTAAATGTAATACACATGTTGCACTTACGCACCGACATTCACGCCTATGTTAAATAAAAAATGTTTTTAACATTTTCGCAAAAGCCATCCTAGCTTGGTGGTAAGGCGCTTTATTATTGAACAGGCGGTTGGCGGCTCGAGTCCCGACAGTGGTGTTTTTTAATTTCTTTTTATTTTTATTTTATCTTTCTAAAGTTTGTCCCACATCGTGAGTTTAGAATGCTTATTCGGGTTTAAATAATAGGAGAGGAACACATCATCTGCAATTTGATATAGAGCGGGTGGGCTATACTCAACAATCTGTGTTAGATCGGACGGGTATTTGCCAAGTGGGTTGGCTAGACAGGGCGGGTTAGCAGGCTTTGTTATGTCTTGAAAGAACCTGCCAACCCAATAGTTCATCTCAAAATCCAGGTATTGAGATGAAGAGTGGCGAGGTACATGAACACGGAGGGGAGAAAGCTGCAGGCAATGTGTGATTAATTACAACCACAGGACCGCAGGGATATTCCACCACAGGGGCCCACCGGGATCAACACCCAGACCTGGAACGCGGTGGGGAAGCCATAACACGGTCTCACATACACGTGTCCTGCTGGCAAATTAATCTCAACACACCCCCGTAGCAGGACAACCTCCTCTAGTACCATGAAAGAACTTGTCAACCCAACAGTTCATCTCAAAATCCAGGTATTGAGATGAAGGATGGCGAGGTACAAGAACACGGAGGGGAGAAAACTACAGGCAATGTGAGATTAATCCCAACCACAGGACCGCGGGGATATTCCGCCACAGGGGCCCACCGGGGTCAATACCCAGACCTGGAATGCGGTGGGGAAGCCATAACACGGTCCCACATACACATGTCCTGTTGGCAAATTAATCTCAACATGTCTAAACCTGATTAAATTTTTTCCAAATCGTAAGGATAAAATAGAAAATTCAAATTATAGGTAGTAGCCCCTAATAAAATTATAGGTTTAGGACCCCCTACTATCTTAGGTATAGGAGCCCTATGAAAATCTTCACGGACATTCATGAATGATCGGATGATATGTCAGTGATCGAACGGTCGAGATATTATGATCTAACCAGATCGGGCGGTCCAAGTTGATTGGATGGTATGTCAAGATTACACGGTATGGATGAAAGTATTTCTTTATATATATACGAGTGACAGACACGGGGATCTGCCTCTACGGCCAATTGCGACGGCACGGGGCTCCGGCCGTATGTGAGTTCAACGGCACGGGCCTCCGACCCTACATGAGTGCAACGACATGGGCTTCCGGCCCTATGTGAGTGCAACGACAGTAAATACTGCTAATGGTAGATTACCGTCGCCTAGGCGATTTGCCGATTTTCCTTCAGCGTACAGCTGATCGGTTATGTCTAGACGATTTCTGTTTTTGCCAAAGCAGGATAACCTGCCGAGCTCTGAGAAGTACTAGTTCGCAGAAGGATGGTGGGCTCGAGTGTGTGTCATGTAGGACCCCTCGAGGGTCATTTCCCATAACTTGTATCCTGGACTTCGTATCCAGGTAGCAGAGCTGGTAAAGATCTCCATGGTTGGATTGGGACACGAGCCTTTGACCTGTTTCTCCTAAATAGTCCAGAGCGGACAATGGGACAATGCTTCAGGATTTAAGCATCCTTGTAAGACCGAACCCCCTGCATTGACGGCCGAGATAAGCTCCCCTTCCATGTCGGTCTAGCTACCCCCGATTGCATCTCTCCTCGGACTTGAGGAACTATCAGGAACAGGTTTGCACGCCAACCTCCCAACATTATAAAGAAGATCGTCGTCTCTTTGAAATTTCCTAAAACTCTCATAGATATTGGTGCGTTTAATTCTTTTAGCTACCTCCTAAGCAGCATATCAAATTACTTTAGCATCGATGCAAGTCCTCGAGCCGTGGAGTTACCGTAGTCCGAGTCCCTGCTCGAACTCCTCTCCTGCAAGACGACTACTTGCCTCACGAGTCAACATCCACCGTCAAGTGCGAGTATCATCGTGCGAGTACGCGACTATGATCATGCATGCGCGAGCAACAATGTGCGAGTATGTGGTGGAGCGACTATACAGGTGTGAGCAATGATTGAGCGAGTATGAACGACATAAACGTGCGAGTAAGCGCATGCCGAGCTTTCAACCTCTCCGCACCCATGAGCCTAGCGAGCATCATCAAACAGGCGAATATACACACGGAAACGAGTAACAGAAAATTCTTATATTTCATGGCGAGCATTACATAAATTTATAATTTTTTGTCTACAAAAATCTATACAAGTGTGGGCGCAGGAGGTCGTCATCCGACTACGATACGTCGTCGCCAATATCAGGCCTGTACTCATCGTCCCCGATGATGACATCTTCCTCTTCCTCAGCGTCATCCTCGCCGTCATCCTCGTCGTCGATGTTGTCGCTACTGTCGCAGCCGCTGAAGCTAGAAGCCGAGGATAGGACGCGATCAGGCAAGTTTGACTCCTCGACAAGAAGGAACGGGAGGAGGTCCAAAACAGTCAGGTGGTCGGTCCCACATACACGTGTCCTGCTGGCAAATTAATCTCAGCATGTCTAAACCTGATTAAATTTTTTCCAAATCGCAAGGGTAAAATAGTAAATTCAAATTATAGGTAGTAGCCCCTAATAAAATAATAGGTTTAGGACCCCCTACTATCCTAGGTATAAGAGCCCTATGAAAATCTGCACGAACATTCATGATTGATCAGATGGTATGTCAGTGATCGAACGGTCGAGATATTATGATCTAACCAGATCGGGCGGTCCAAATTGATTGGATGGTATGTCAGGATTACACGGTATGGATGAAAGTATTTCTTTATATATATACGAGTGACAGACACGGGGATCTGCCCCTGCGGCCAATCGCGACGGCACGGAGCTCCGGCCATATGTGAGTTCAACGGCACGGGCCTCCGACCCTACATGAGTGCAACGACGTGTGCTTCCGGCCCTATGTGAGTGCAACGGCAGTAGATACTGCCAACGGTAGATTATCGTCGTCTAGGCAAATTTCCTTCAGCGTACAGCTGATCGGCTATGTCTAGACAATTTCTGTTATTGCCAAAGCAGAATAACCTGCCGAGGTCTGAGAAGTACTAGTTCGCAGAAGGATGGTGGGCTCGAGTGTGTGTCATGTAGGACCCTCAAGGGTCATTTCTCATAACTTGTATCCTGGACTTCGTAGCCAGGTAGCAGAGCTGGTAAAGATCTCCATGGTTGGACTGGGACACGAGCCTTCGACCTGTTTCTCCTAAATAGTCAAGAGCGGACGATGAGACGATGCTTCAGGATTTAAGCATCCTTGTAAGACCGAGCCCCTGCACTGACGGCCGAGATAAGCTCCCCTTCCATGTCGGTCTAGCTACCCCCGATTGCATCTCTCCTCGAAACGGAGGAACTATCAGGAACAGGTCTGCACGCCAACCTCCCAACATTATAAAGAAGATCGTCGTCTCTTTGGAATTTCCTAAAACTCTCATAGATATTGGTGCGTTTAATTCTTTTAGCTACCTCCTAAGCAGCATATCAAATTACTTTAGCATCGACGCAAGTCCTCGAGCCGTGGAGTTACCGTAGTCCGAGTCCCTGCTCGAGCTCCTCTCCTGCAAGACGACTACTTGCCTCACGAGTCAACATCCACCGTCAAGTGCGAGTATCATCGTGCGAGTACGCGACTATGATCATGCATGCGCGAGCAACAATGTGCGAGTATGTGGTGGAGCGACTATACAGGTGTGAGCAATGATTGAGCGAGTATGAACGACATAAACGTGCGAGTAAGCGCATGCCGAGCTTTCAACCTCTCCGCGCCCATGAGCCTAGCGAGCATCATCAAACAGGCGAATATACACACGGAAACGAGTAACAGAAAATTCTTATATTTCATGGCGAGCATTACATAAATTTATAATTTTTTGTTTACAAAAATCTATACAAGTGTGGGCGCAGGAGGTCGTCATCCGACTACGATTCATCGTCGCCAATATCAGGCCTGTACTCATCATCCCCGATGATGACATATCTTCCTCGTCAAGGAAGTTGTCCATCCTCAATTTGGCGAGAATGGTTTCCCCCGATGCTCGAGCTATCCCGCGGCAGATAGTGGGCATCTCGTCCCCGTGCATGCGGATCTTCTTGCCATCCCATGCGTGGATGCGGCCTCCTGCGACTCAGCTGGGCAAGTACCGGAAGGACCCAGGCGATCTTCGACGGAGGCCTGCCGAGTTTCCAACTCGGCAACCTGAATCTGAGAAGCCTCCAATCGGCCTTGGTGTTGGCGAGCTCTTGCCCGAGCTCGGAGAACTTCTTCGCCATCTCAACCTCGGAGGCCGGCGAGAATCAATCAGCCAGCAGTCAGAAAAATTTCAAGTACAGAAGCGACTAAGTCGCGCCGAGGAGGCGACTTACCTCGTACTCTTTCCACCGGATCGACTGCATTCTGAGGTCGATCGCCTTCTGCGAGACGACCTTCAACACCTCCTGCGTCTCAAGGAGCTTCCTCGCCGTATAGTGCCCGAGCTCGGCAGTCTGAAGGATAGAGCGGGAAGTCTGGTGGGCGAGTACCTCCGGGCTAAGCTCCAGCATTGACTCGGCATCAGTTCGCCCGTAAAGCGCGAAACCGACATCGAAGGCCTCCCCCTATCCTCCCAGTCTTACGACCAGCTGGGTAGGTTGGTGCTCAGCCATACCCGATGCTCACTTTCGGACCATGATACCAGCGGGCAACCATAGGCGTCCTTGCCCCCTCGCCCGAGACTGTAGTTCGGGTGGAAGTAAGGCGCCCTGACATCGGCGGGAGACTCCCTTTCATCGAACAGCTGGCGGGAAACCCTTGCGCGCTTGCTCGCATGATCGGTGGACTTGGCCTTGCCCTTCCCCTTGGCGAGCTTCTTCTTGAGCGCGCCACCCTTGTTGTCGGCGAGCGGCTAGACCTTGCTGATCGCTGGAGGCGGGATCTACTCAACCTCGGCGAGTGGAAGGCTCGAGGATTCTTGGCGCGAGGATGTGACTTCCTTTGTTGGAGGAAGCGGCTTTTGCGGGAGCTCGCGAGCCTCTGCAGATTGAAGAATAGTCAGCACAATGTTCGACAGCTAGCAGAGATAACTTGGCGAGTACGACAGAATCTCGCGAGTTTTTTTACCTTCGCAGGGAAAGACTTCGTCAAGCGCGTTGACGTTGATACGCCGGTGGATGACATCGAATCGTCGCCCGTGAAAAGCTTCGACCAGCTTCTCGAGCGCGCCTTCCAAAATCGGCGGCAGGAAAGTGACATCGGCAGGTTGATGCGGCCTTCCCAGCATGCCTTCGAAGTCGCCGGTGACGGCAACCAGAAACTCGCTCCACCGGTGGACCTTGTTCGCCGTCCCGACCAAGGTGCAGACATGGTTGCTGAAGAAGATGACCCCCTCAGAGATCGCGGCAAATGCGAAGACCTTCCGGAAGACGGAGAGGTCGAACGTGATCCTCTCTTCCCGAAGGAAGCAGAGGAAGCCCATGATAATCGCCACGCCGTTAGAATTAATCTGGGCGGGCGCAATGCCGAAGTATCGCAGGATTTGGCGATATTCGGGCCACAATGGAAGTCGCGGGCCGACTTCAAAGTGGCGAAGGGACATGATCATTCCACCTTCGATATAGGTGTTTAGTCGCTTGTTCCGGGCGGGGAGCCTGGGCGAGTATCCCTCTGGAAGATGTCTTTGGTGGAAATCTTCCAGATCTCGCTCAGTGGTGGCGGACTTCTTGAATACTGCATCAGCAAAGTTCGTCGCATGGGCCTGTCGGCGAGCATTAACATCATCTCCAACCATCTTGAGCAAGTGGTGAGAATGAGAAAGGAAATGCGAGTAGAGCTAGAATGAGAAGGAAGACGTGAGCAAGGGCAGTTACTCGCGACCAAGAGGTCAGAAATCGCAACAACGTACTAAAGTCTCATATACCCCTTCTATTTATAGGCAGAGGACAAGGGGTGTATATCGTGCTCGGGCGGGTATCCACCTAAGTCGCGTCCAAACCATTAGATCTGTCCTAGTCACGAGCCCTATCTCGCACAAAGCAACTCAGAATCTCGCTAGCTCGCCAAAACCTGCACAGAAATCGAGGCATCGCAGAAAGAAGACGAATATTGAAGAAAAAAAAGCAATCACAGAGAATACAAACTCGGCGAAATCAACGCAAGATGCAAACTCGCCTTATTACATTAAAGAAAAGTTTATTACAATAGTCACCAAGTGGCGAGTACAAATTGTGAAATAAGAAAATTTCCTAAGTTCTAGGAGACCGATCCGGAAGATGTGGATGACGGCTAGCCCATCCCATCTCGCGAGCCCGCCGGAAGTGCTCGATGGCCACCACGATTGCGTCGTCGCCTCACCGCAGCTGCTCCTCCATCCTTGCCAATTGCCCAGCGGATCCCATGCTTGCGCGTATGCCGGCTAATTCCTCGCCAAAGAGCTGGACGCGATGGTCGGTCAGCGTCTGATGCCGCTCCACCTCTTGGATCATGTAGAAGCGGGCCTCGTAGGCCGCCAGGCTTTCCCGCAGCTCTTCCATCTTCACCATCCTCACCTCCAACGCCGATTTCCGGCGATGAGACTCGCAGATGGAGAGCTGGTCGAACTTGGCCTCCAGCTCGATGTAGGCGCGAGCAGCAGCGTGGCGGTATTCCTTCCCGGAGAGCCCAAGGACGTCGATAAAAGCACCTCCAGGAGTGGACGGGCGACCTGTCAAAGCAGAGAAAAGTCGTTAAGTCAGTTAACAGTCAGCAGCAACAGTCAGATCAGTGCGGCAGCAGTGCGAGCTACCTTGCCGAGGAGAACGAGATCGTCGAGGAGAAGGGCTGCGGCGAGCTGATTCTCGCGGGCCTGATGACGAGCCGCCAGGGCGTTCGACGGGCTGCCCCTGGCTGCGACCGCCAAGGTCGTGACTTCTGTTTCTCGGCGGGAAGTAGTTTGGACGCCTTCTTTCCAGATCTCGCATCGAGCCCTCCGGAGGGATCCGAGGTCCCGAGGTGTCCGAGCAGAGCTCAGGGCACGGTTCGCCTCGCGAAGGCAGAGGAGGAGGTGGCGGCAATATCGTGCTCGCCGCTAGTCGCCGCGAGCTCACAAGAGGAGGCGGTGGCATTGTGGGAGCGCTCTTCGGTTTTTGCAGGTTGGCCGGAGGAGGTGGTGGCGGCAACAGAGTGCTCGCCCCGGCAGTGTGGTTTTGGCCGGAAGAGGTGGCGACGGCGGTGGGATGCTCGCCGCCGACGGTGTCAAGGTAACCGAAGAAGGAGGGACTTTGCCCGTCCCGAGCTGTGAGGTCTTGGTCACCGGGGAATCCTCATTTCTCGCTGGAGAGACTTGTTTTTCTGACCCCTTCTTGGAGCCAAGGTTGATCCGGATGGTGTGCGCGATCCGGAGCAAAGGCCGAGCTTCGGGTGCGACCAGCAGAACTCCTCGCTGCGAGGCGACATCTAGAATCTCGCGGAGAGTGGTCGTCGGGGATACCTATGGATATAAAGGGTGAGTCAGTATGGGACCAAGACGATCAACGAACTTCTACAAAGTGCTACAAAGTTGCGACCGTGCGAGGCATCGAGATCTGCCTGAAGTTGGGCTTGCGACCCAGCGACTTCCGGAACGGAAGTAGCAGGCGAGAAGAGCAGGGCGATGTCGGGAACGGATGACTCGGGAATGTCGCCTAGCCCGAGATCGTCGAGAAGCTGTTGGGTGCTAGTCGAAGGTTCAGGTTGGTCGGCCGGGATTGCGACTTTCTTGGCCGAAGAGGCGACTTTCTCCACCGACTGGGGCGAATTGTCAGCCTTAGAGGCGAGCAACTTCTTCAGTTTCTTCTTCTTGGCAGGAGGCAGATCGTCAGCGACTTCGTATTCTCGCGGTCTTTTGGGCCTAGATGGCTCTGGGTCGAGAAATCCGAACAGCGCGGCAAGGCTGTCTTGTTAAGCTTCCTCGGCAGATTTCGACATCGCGTGCGAGTTCAAAATGCGTGCTCAAAGACCAACCACCCCCTATTTATAGAGTTCAACATACATCCATCAAGAGCGAATAACCCAGATACTCGGCCAAGCAGCTCGCCGAAAAAGTGCTGGATGATTCTTTCCGAGTTCCTGCGTCGCTCGAAAAGAGCGGGGATTGTGTACAACCCGAATTCGTCGAGAGTGGACCCCTCTAGAGCCAGGTCGGCAGAAGTCAAAGTCAACAAGTCAGACAGAGGTCAGAAGTCAAAGAGCCAGGTGGCAAAAGGCCCGGGCGAGTATGACGACTGACGAGCTCCCCTCGCATACTCGCCAGGTAGGCGACTGGGCAATCTACTCGTCCAGTCGTGCGAGCTCCCACAGGAAGTCGCCTAATCGTCGGGGGGTGGGCTATAAATAAGACTCACCCCTCCCCAGGATTTCCCTATAAAGAGGACCCCAGAGGTACGAGGAGAGAGACTTCAGAATCTCGTCGAGATCTCTCAAACTCTTTTCTTGGACGTCAGCTGAGCCTATGAATTCATTTTTCTAAGAGACCAGGCCGCGACCATGCGACTATCCTCTTTTAGTCGTCGCGACTTAGTTACCAGCTAGTCTCCCTCGTACCCTACTCAGCCATTTTTGGTTGTGGAGGGGTTGCTTCTTTCAAGCTTTGAGTACGTGGTGGGACCTTCCTGCCGCAGCGTCTGGGGTCCTGTTTGTTGTTTGGCTATTTCCATGCTTTCGCCCGCTAGCCGTCGAGTCTATCCATTGAGCCAGTAACCTTAGCCTGGCTTGATCTGATTTTTGGAGTAGAAAATTTTTTCTGCTTCAACACTTAGGCATTAGTGAGATTATGACAAAAGATAGGGCACAATGTCGGCAAAGGATCTTTAAGATCCACTATAGTGGGATAAAGGCTTGAGTGTTGTTGTTGTGATATATTATAAATATATATACATAAATACATATACAAACATGAGTGACAACTATGTTGTTAAAGGCGCGCCTAAGGCTCAAGGCTCACCATGCTCAGAGGTTTGCGTTTTAGCGCACCTTTTATGCACCTTTGGAGCATAAAAGACGCGCATTGGTGTGATTTTTGTTGAAATATTTTTTTCAAAGTAATGAAAAAATTATGCAAGACCTCAATATTTTTGTATGATTTAGTATTTTTGAAACATAATCGTGCATTGAGACTTAAATATGATGCAAGTGCATTGATTTTATTTTTAAGAGATAAAAATGGTAGTAATGAATGATTAATGAGTATAATAGATGAAGAATTTGTTCAAGAAGATGAATTGATGTTTGATAATGAGTATTTAAAATGAATGTGATTGCGTCTTGTCTTCTTTTGGCGCGCGCATGCACCTTGAGTCATATGCCTCGGCTCTAAGACCCATTTGCGTCTTGGTGCGCCTCACGCCTTTAATAACTAATAGTGATAATGCACGGGGGGGCCCGATGCCCTGCACGACAGTGTCCGGCTCGCGACGGCGGGCTTCACCCTCCCCTGACGATTCTTATTATTTATATTGTTTTAATCTATTTTTTTTTTAATTATTTGAAATTAAATTATTTTTTATTATATAATTTTTTAAATTTTTAATATTTTGTTTCTAATATAATTTAATTTTAAAATCATTAAAGATTATTATATTTTGTGTGCTTAAAATATAGAATGAAATAGAAAATATTAAAACAAATTTAAAAAAACACGTGTGCTGAAGGGGTACACTCCGCCGCCACCGACAGTGCCGCCTGACCGGAGCCCACCGGCGGGTTCGCTGGGGTCCAGCGAAGCCGCCAGGGGTTCTTCGGCGGCGAGCGAACAGGGCTACCACCAACGGTGACCCTGCCCGTTCGCCATCGAACAACCCCGGCGGGTGCTCCGGACCCCGGCGAACCCGTCGGTGGGCTCCAATCAAGCCACCGGCAGGCACGAAATAAAATCGATGAAGATTTTCTTACCGCCGGCAGGTACGAAACAAAATTGGCCCCCAGACTCCCCTTAATGCCGACAGAAAGGTTATACTCCACATTCTAAAAAGGTCCACTTCAAACCTTAAAAAATTAACACTCAAAAACCAAGATTTTCTACTACAATACCATGTGTCTACAATATGTTTTGTCTATTTCCTGATCATCAACATAGACCAACTTTTTGCTAGAAGAATACATCAAGCTTTTGTTGAATGATCCACATTTTGCTCAACACATCAATATTTTGTCAAAAACATAAAATATAGTATGTTCTATCTATTTCCATTTGTGCCAACTAGCATTTGCCTACAATATGTTCTGTCTCTTTCCTGATATGTCAACATAGATCAAGCTTTTGCCAAAAGAATAGATCAAGCTTTTGCCAAAAGAATAGATCAAGCTTTTGTTAAATAGATCAAGATTTTGTTGAATACATCAAGATTTTGTTGAATACATCAAGACTTGGTGACGCGGAGCAAAGACGACGACGCGCTTTGGGCCCGTTCGGGGCTGATATGGCAACTTTTCATATATGGCGTGCTCGGATCGACGATCGGACTCCGTGATTGTGTCTGGAGCGTCGCCGCGAGTCAAAATCTTATATTACTTTATTTTTTTGGGACTTTTTATTTCATGTATTTTGAGTCATCTCCCTCCGGTCAATCATAGCCGTCGAATGGGATTCCCTAGTGCTTCTTTTTATTATAAATGAGAGTGGTAGGGGGCTGAATTCAGATTATTGCAGATTTTGGAGACATTGAATCCCGGAATCCCGCGATCCCTCCCAGGTGTCGACGTCGTGGAACCCTAAGTGACGACTCTTAGGCCTCCAAACTCCTCCCCAAGGTAATCCTACCCCCACTTTCATTTTCCACGCCTCAAACCTTCGTTCCACCCGCTGCAGCCCTCCATTCCAGCCCTCGGAAACAGCCGGCCTGATGTCCTCTTGCCGCCGCCCAACCTGCCTCCTCCACTCCAGCCCGCCGCCTCTCCACCGCCACTATAGGACCGCCGACCCCCCATGTCCTCTCCCTATTGCCGGCCGACAGCCCTCACCCTTCCCCACCGCCGGCCACCCCATAAAAGTTGCCCTAATAACCCACCGGCCACCACCTCCCCTTCCTCCCCAATCCGCCAACTCCCCTTCGTGGATCCACCGTTCTAACCCTAAAATCCTAGATCCACCCAGATCTAGGGTTACAGCCTCCCGATCCGTTATTTTCTCCACTCATACTTTCCTCTTTCCCCCGGATCCGACCCTAAATAGTGGATCCACCCCTCCCCGACTCAGATCTACTTATACGTGGCCGGATCCACCATTTTATTGTCTGTTTTCACCGTTTACCACCGAGGACAGCCCCCGCCACCGTCACCGCGCCGCAGGTTTCATCTCTGATCGCCGATCTACACATTCGACCCACTAAATCTTCAGTGCCTCGGTTCAGCCCTCTACTTTGTGAGCTTTTGTAGTACTGTATTATTTGATTCGATACTTTCCATTTAATGATTTACCATATTTTGCTATGATTCATGTTTGTGGAAATTTGTTTTGATACACTAATAATTTGCAGTAGGAAACATTCGCCGCAGGCTTCGCTTTGGCCCTCCGAGCGGAGGAAGCCAATATAATTTGCTAAATTAAAATATTTGTTTTCTATTTAAATATCTGCATGGTGTTGAAAATTTACATTCCTATAATTTATTCGTCAGCATATCGATCATTACATTGCATGTAGGTTTGGATTAGCATGTCACTCTTGCACTATCACCTAGAGTCGTAGATTTTGTGCACTCGTAGTCTACCCTTACATCATTTTGGTATCAGGGACAAGGTTAGGATATTTACATGCTTCGTAGTGGTAGGTTTTAAATAGTCGTTGGATTCATTTATGTCTAGTTTTTACCGACGGCAGACTCCCCTATCTAGGTATCCTGAGTCTACTTATATCCGACCTCATAGAACCCCTTTAGAAAAACCTTCCTGTTATCATTAGGATTATCATCATTCCCCGTACACCACTCCTAGAGATCGTGTCGACCCCTCGATACAATCCCATTATGTTAGTTGTGATCACCACGACGAGAGGTCTTCACGTCTTAATCATTACACCTCTCCGCGACTTCACGATGATAGAATTGAATATCGCTCAGGTCATCGCCGCTACACATCTCCTCTAGGAGAGGAACCTGAGTTTGTGATGTAAACCAAGGTGGGGTGTAGTTTTTGGAAAGCTAATAAAATGAGATCTTTTTAAAATAATTGTGGCGCGAGAGACTTTCGCGAGCTATTTTAACGAACTAACGGTCAAGGCGTCGCTCGCGAACGCAATACTACCGCACAAACGTATTAGCGTCATGAACCTTTGTTCCACAGGCACTAGAATTAATTGGTGACATGCACGTGTAAAAAAACAATGGTGATCAGGAGATACGATTAGTAGGGCAAGCTCTAAATAATTAACCATTCATTTATACAATCTGAGCACAATATTTAACTTCAGGATGGGACTAGGAGAGGTCGAGGTATACCAGCAGAGCTCGGGTTCGGGCACGATTTCACCAAACAGAGGCTGGAGGGAAGAGGTGGCTGGAAGTTCGATGGTTTACTGGAGGAAGCTGAATCCGCCGGAGGAAGGCAGAGGAGGCCTCGCCGGTGGCTGGCGAAGCATCAGGTAGCGGAAATGGCGGCCACCGGGGCTGGCTGAAACAAGAGACGATGTCGTCGTGGACAGGAAGTAACAGATCTGGACGGAAGACTGTGTCAGGAGTACTGGACGGAAGATAGCGTCGGTCGTTCAGGACGGGAAACAACGTCGGGATCGTTGGCTAACAGTGGAGGAGGCAATCAACTAGAAGATGGGGAAGATGTGTTCACCGGTCTCTGAATGGATATCCAGAGGCGGCGTCAGAATCGGATGGGGCGGGAGAACGGGGCTTGCGCCACTGGGGAAGGAACCTAACCAAGACAAATCTGTCTAGTTCAATTCTATTCACAGCCACCGATTAGGGTTAGGAGGGTTTGCTTTTAAAGGACGGGTTTAGGGTTTCATGTAGGAGTTAGTGGGCTTTTGGGAATGGGCTTTCAAGTGAACCAAACTAAGAGAAATTTTAAATAGGGCTCTCAAAGGGAATTATATTTTCAAAACTTATAAATTATAGTTAACTATTTTTAGCTTGCCCTAATTAACCTATCTCCTAAAATACCGGACCTATGCATTTAAGGTCTCGTTGGCCAGTCACACCAACGAGCCAAACAAAAATTGCGCGAAAGCGTGCGCAATACAAAATTAACATCTAAGCGCTCATACATGCGCGGAACAATTCGACGCTACACAAAAATCCAAAAAATGCGCAAAAACGTGCGCTAGAATAATAGAAGACACGTGCGATAAAAATAATAAAAACAAACCGACGCGGGTTGCATCAATTTTCCCGGGGATGAAAGAGCTCGACCCCGACGAGACTCGATGTAACCTGCAAGTAGAAAAATCAAGCGTCGATCGGAGAGATGTTGCATATTGTCTTGTTGATGTCATGGTTGCGGCCCAAAACCTGCACGTAACCTCTCATCCCAAAAGCTCGCAATCCATTAGTCAAAATTTGATGCCAAATAGTTAAATAAACAATAATTATTAGAGTTTTCAGGGGATGACAGAGGGTGTGTGTGTAGCAAACAAGTGGTGGGAGGGAGAGCGTGAAACAACTGGAAGCAAGCCGTGGAACCAGTAATTCATGACGCAACATACTCTTGTTTGGTAGACACTCACGATCGTCCTCTAGACCAGGATCTTCCACCGCTTTGATTTCACCCGATGAAATCCCCCTCGAGTCACAAAATTTTAAACAAATCTAAATATTTCGAACAAGATATTCCACAAAAACCCATGGAAACGGGTGTCCCGATGAGGAGTATAAAATCTACGGGTCATCTAAACTCTCCTCGTACGTCTCGACCTAAAGATCTCAAACATCAAACGATCGAGGTGAGGTGCCTCAATGTGCTCGACTGCCGCCAAGGAAAAACGGTGCGGACTAAACGCGTGCTCGTCAAATACGAAGTCAATAAAAGGTGGTGCTTCCAGAGTGGGTAGATGACTCTCGAGAATAAGGTGCCACTTCCTGGAGCGAGGGCCCAGGCTGAAGCATAACACTAAATAGGAGTGGTGTAGTAGAGACTAAGGATGACGAAGTAGAAGCTAGTGAGGTCCTCCCAAGTGCTCTAGGGACAAGACCATTCTTCTGGAGAAGAAGAATAATCTTGCGCCTATGATGAACAAAAGAATGGGAGTTCCTCACACCATCATGTAGGACATGTCGGTCATACTGTCATGGTCGTCCTAGAAGTATGTGGCATACATCGATGGGGGCGATGTCGCAGAGTACCGAATCTCGATAAACATCTCTGATAGAGAACTCGACCTGACAACGATGAGTAATGGGGATAGTCAAAAGACTACTAACCCCGGCTAGGTGGTACGGTTGCTCTAAGGGCCGCGTCATAAGTCCTAACTTCTCCACCATATGCTGTGACATGTAGTTTTCCATACTGTCACTGTCAATAATAATAGAACAGAAATGCTTCTGAATGTGGGCGGTAGTGCGGAAAATTTCCTTTCTCCGAGGATCATGCTCAGTGGTCTTGCCAGAGGTAATCAAACTAGAGCGAAGAAAACAGACTAGGTGCTCTGTTTGCTCTCCCTCGACCACGATGGCGTGATCAGCTTCGGGCAGGGGTTCTGGCTGGGGGTCACTAAGGAAGACCCCATATTCAGGTTCACCTCCAGTGATAGAGTCAATCACTGCGATGAACTGGCGTCGCGAGCACTCAGAAGATTTGTGCCCAAGCTCCATGCATTTGAAGCATCGAAACACTCCAGTGTGGGGTCGGGCTCCTATGGGCTCCTTATCCTAGGGCAGGCCAGGGTGTAGAGTTGGGGCACCTGTAATGGTAAGAGGTGGGGAATCAGTAGTAGCAAATGTGGGTGTAGTAGTGATGGTGCTCGAAGTGGGTCTATCAGCAGACTTAGGTCCATCAGCAGACCTCTGACCAGATGTCCTCTTTTGAAGAGCTTCCACTCGGCGTGCCCGATTGGAGATCTCTCCCAGGTCCCGGAAATCATGTAGCTCTAACTGGTCTCGTATCGCGTGTCGTAGCTCATTCAGATAACGGGCCACAACCATGTGGTCTTCCTCCTTCAGATCTAAGGCGTGACTGGAGGACCGGGAACTCGTTCATGTACTCGTCGATGGTTTGTTTGTCTTGTCGTAGGTTGTAATACCTGCAATACAAGGTCTGCATAAAATTAGCGGGGACGTACCTCCTCTTGAGTTGAGCCTTGAACTTAACCCAGGTGGTGATAGGTGGTTGTCCAATAGTGTATCGCATCTGCTCGACTTGCCCCAACCATGTGAGTGTGGGGCCCTTCAGCTTCAGGGTAGCATACTCTACCTGCCGATGGGCAGGTGTGCGCTTCTAGCTGAGGAGCCGCTCAAGTCGTTCGCACCAATCAAGACACACCTCAGGATTAAGTGTGCCCTCAAAATCCTCAACATCTAGTTTAATATCGGCATCCCACCTAGGGGGATTCCTATAATCTTGATGTGCTAGTTAGGGTTCTGGTGGTGGTGTAGGAGGTCGTGCAGGAGGGGTAGGGGGTTGTGCAGCAAGACCCCCTAAGTGATACTGTGCTTCCAAATTGTTGATCGTAGTACGCAACCCAATCATGACTTGGTTTGTGTCTCTCACTGAGAGCGTGAGTGTAGTGACAACGACCATAATTTCTTCCATTCGCTTACCTATATCTCCTAAATTTTCCTCTAGGTGTTCCATTCTTGACTCCATGGATGCACTGGAAACCTTAAACTTAAAATTTTGGATGCATCAGTTTGGATATGTGCAACCTCCACTGCACGTTCACAGAGCTCATACACACCCACGAGCACCATCTGATTATGTTAGGAACTACTGTCTAGACGACCCTCAGAAACCCTATAGAGATCACCATCGGCAGGATCGCAATACATGTCAAGACCCTCTTAGTATTCCACCAATATAGTTACCTGAGGCTGAATTTCTGCAATTAGTTCTTGACCGCTTTGATCACTTAGAAGCCCAATTTGATCACCTAAGGTCTACATTACGAAGACAGCCTAGGGATTTGGGTCAAGCCACTGATGCGGCGAGTAGTACTCCCACCGAGCCAAGAGACCCGACACTTGGTTTTAATCCTTCTCAGATGAGATTCAGTGCTCATAAGATCTTGAGGTTGAATCTGATCATGACTTTATGATACTGGTGGCGAGTGATACTAGCCTGACTAGTGAGCATGGTCACGTGGGTGAGTACGGGGGACCTAGTGATGTTGTGATGGTATACCCATCCTTTTCACCTCACCTAAACCTACATCTAGAACTAGTGTCCCCTTTGAACAGAGACACGATTCTCAATACTATATCGATTAATCCACACTTGAGTCTAGTCACCCCCTGCTCTTCCCTTAGGACTATCTCGAGTCACTTCACTACTGAGAGTCGAGAGTATGGTGTTGACTTCATAGTGGCTACCTCACTCAGTTACGAGGACACTACCTCTGGCAGCGATACTCACCTGAGGGATCTTCCCATTATTAATGACCTCATTATTGAAGCTCCAAATAAGCCTCCTGATGAGCCACTAATCCCTTGGGAGGTTCATGAATCTAGCGTTGACTTTGTTGTGGGTGTCCTCTTTGCTCCCACTGACACTACTGTTATTGGTGTCCTCCTTGTGGTGGACTATCCTATCATTATCGACCTCTTCGGGATCAAGTCCCCGAGAGGCTCATTTGACAAGCCTTCCCTCCTACACTTTAGTGATGGATCGTGTATCCGCACTGGTGATCATCTCACACGTGATTACTTTTGGTATACACCCCCTGATGAGCCGCATGATGGGATATATCATTTGAGATGTACCCATCACACAAGGGCTCCGCACTATTTTGTCACCATCTATGTCGTCCTCACGGGCGATGACGTCGGTTACCCCAGATTTTTCTATCAACCACCTGATAAGCCTCCTGATAGGCCACCCCATGTTAGTAATATCCAAGTCATTGTCAGACATTCCCTTAGGAAGTGTGTTGAGTATGTTGTGCTCTATGTGCATCATTCGCTTTATTTGCATGAGTCAGTTGGGTTGCTTGTTCATCATTTGCACATATTACATGAGTCGGTTCGCCGACAAATAATAATGAGCAATAAAAGTTATAAAACCCATGCAGATAAGCGAAGACGAGAACAAATATTTAATGCAGGCGAGAAAGTAATGGTGTGAATCCGCCTAGAGAGGCTCCCCTCGGGGCCTGCCCAAAAGTTAAGCGCAAGGCGAATGGCTCTATACTTTATTATTAGTCGTATTTGGACAAATACCTATTGGCTCGATATCTTGGCTAGTAAGGGAATTCACCTGGTGTTTAATGTCGAGGATTTGATGTTGTACTATGAGCCTTATGAGTATGTGGACCCGAGTAGTAGAGATGTCCAGCCATCGCCATCCCACTTTTGTTGTCTTACCACTCACTTACCCCACCTACGTCTGATGGTCACCACAGTCCACCCCGTGCTACCACCCACCCAACTGGGGATTCGTCTTCTTTGGTTTCACCACCAGCACCGCCGATCACACTGGGTTCCACCTTTCGAGAGATGAGCGATAAGAGCATCACAGAAGTCAGATTCCACCAGTTTGTTCCTATTTCAGATGGGTCGCGCTGACGTTACTTGGTACATTGGCGGGGCCGCCCCAATGTAGTTGACGTTTGGATACTTGCAGCAGAACTTGATCGACTCACCCCCGGACTTCGACTTCAGCATGTCCGTTTCCATTCACCAGAGATGACAAATTTTCAGTCAGGGAGAATTGATTGGCAAGGACACCCTTCCGCCGATGACACTTGGACGACTTTCGGTGGACCTCTTCGAGTTATACCTGGCGATCAGCGAGAGAATTCCGATGTCAATTCATCGGGAGATGAATTCTTTCAAGTCGGGGAGATTGATGCGGAGCAAATACGAGGACGCGCTTTGGCCCGTTCGGGGCTGATTTGGAAACTTTCCATATATGGCGTGCTTAGATCGACGATCGGACTCCGTGATTGCGTCTGGAGGGTCGTCGCGAGTTAAAATCTTATATTACTTTATTTTCTTGGACTTTTATTTCATGTATTTTGAGGCATCTCCCGCCGGCCAATCATAGACGTCGAATGGGATGTCCTTGTGCTTCTTTTATTCAGATTATTGCAGATTTTGGAGACATTGAATCCCGGAATCCCGCGATCCCTCCCCGGTGCCGACGCCGTGGAACCCTAGGTGGCGACTACTAGGCCTCCAAACTCCTCCCCAAGGTAATCCCTACCCCCATCTTCATTTTCCACGCCTCAAACCTTCGTTTCACCTGCTACAACCCTCCATTCCAGCCCCCGAAAAATAGCCGGCCTGCTGTCCTCTTGCCGCCGCCCAACCCGCCTTCTCCTCTCCAGCCCGCCGCCTCTCCACCGCCACTATAGGGCCGCCGACCCCCCTTGTCCTCTCCATATTGCCGGCCGACCAGCCCTCACCCTTCCCCACAGCCGGCCACCCCTTAAAAGTTGCCCTAATAACCTGCCGGCCTCCACCTCCCCTTCCTCCCCAATCCGCCAACTCTCCTTCGTGGATCCACCGTTCTAACAACCCTAAAATCCTAGATCCATTCAGATCTAGGGTTATAGCCTCCCGATCCGTTATTTCCTCCACTCATACTTTCCATTTTTGCCCGGATCAGACCCTAAATAGCGGATCCACCCCTCCCCGACCCGTATCTACTGATATGTGGTCGGATCCACTGTTTTATTGTCTGTTTTCACTGTTTATCGCCGAGGACAGCCACCGCCACCGGTTTCATCTCCGATCGCCGATCTACACATCCGGCCCTCTAAATCTTCAGTGTCTTGATTCAGCCCTCTACTTTTTGAGGTTTTGTATTACCGTATTATTTGATTCGGCATTTTCCATTTAGTGATTTGCTATATTTTGTTGCGATTCTTGTTTGTAGAAATTTGTTTTGGTACACTAATAATTTGCAGGAGGAAACATTCACCGCACGCTTCGCTTTGGCCCTCCGAGCGGAGGAAGCCATCATAATTTGCTAAATTAAAATATTTGTTTTCTATTTAAATATCTGAGTGTTGTTGAAAATTTACATTGCAATAATTTATTCGTCAGCATATCGATCATTACATTGCATGTAGGTTTGGATTAGTGTGTCGCCCTTGCACTATCACCTAGAGTCGTAGGTTTTGTGCACTCGTAGCCTACCCCTACATCACTTGGTCAATAGACTAAAATGTTTACTGATATTATCTTCATCTTAGAATTTTATGCAAACTCTAAAGTTAATTTGTAGACCTAATATAAATTTTGAGTATGAAGTGCATTATGTTAATGTATATATATATATGTGTGTTGAAAGTTAATTTTTAAATTTGAATGGGCAAATAAATATAAATGATGTTATTAGTATGACATGGATATAAAACTCATTCCTGCTCATTCGCATCATGTCTCTTTACTCTTGATCCCTCTCTTCATTCTTTATTACTACGTAACTTAAATGTCCCAAGGTCCAAGGCATGTACAAGAAATTGAATTGAGTAATAGAATATAACTTATATTTGACCGTGTGATTCCTTATACTTCCGGGTACAGCTCTTGATCAAGTGAGAGGCATGATTTTCGGGGGCAGTTAGCTATTTCTGCAAGAATACAAATTCTACGGGAATTCCAAACCTACTCATTTGTTTTCCTCTCTTCTTATACGCTATTTTTAGGGTTCGTTTGGGATGGCGTTTTCACACCGGTGAGGGAGCAACCACCGCCGCATGGCGGAAAAACAAACGCCGGGTGGCAGCGTTTGCTCCCGCAGCAAAGAGGAAAACTCCCCCAGCCGCTCGGTCTCCAACCCCCGTCCCTCACCTCCGGTCCCAGACCTGCCTTTCCAGTCACCGGTTCCACTCGCCTAGCCGCCCCAAACAAACCCTTAGTAGTGTAAACATGTCATCATGTGTTTACAAAAAAAAAATATTACAATATGTTTTACAAAGTGCATGAATTTTAAAGCGCTTTCTCACTATCTTGATTATGCATTTGTATTAGAAAGTCATTGAATGGATGAATTTTAAAATTTCATATGGAATTTTTGTGCTTTTTCAATGGTTTTCTTCTTAGATTTTACTTTGAATTAACTATTTTGGGCTTTAAAAAAATCCTGCAGATAATGTTAAAATAAACTTAAGAGTCTCTAAATGCATGGATAACCAATTATATAGTTCAGATACTTTTAGGAATCACATGCTACAATTATACTACAAATCTCGCTCCTTCATCAAAAACTTTGGTAACTATTTTGATTTCACTGAATTTGATCGTATCTCCACACTATGCAGTGGATTGAGAAGTTGGTTAGATGCATCTAACAGAATCCAACCTTCTTTCTCTTTTTATCTGATTTATTTTTTATTAAGCCAATTAATATAACATGATTATGGTGGTTATTTTGACACATGTTTATAAATATATAAAAATAAAATAAAATATAATCCTAAGTGGTATTGGGTTTGCGGCACAATGGTTGAACTTTTAGAGGGATGTTTCCCTTTGGAGGTTACCTTCGTGCTCACGGCATTGACTACTTTTACACTTCATTTATGATTCCTCATAGTTTCCCGAATGGTATGCATCATTAGTATATAATATTCAATGAGCAGTAGTTTAGAATTTGTTTTTCATATTTATCCCCAACGGATAATGCTAATAGCAATTTCTTCCTATTCATAATTTTGTTTAGAAACACTTTTCCTATCTAATGATTTATTTTACCTTACAAATGGATAAATTGATGGAAACAGAATCAAAGGTGTTGATATAATACAAAGCAATATGATCTCCCATACGCAGTTAGGAGGCGCTTGTTTCTACAGTTTGGAGGTACCTATTTAAAGTCATTTCCATCTATATCAGATTATACTGCAATCAAAATTCAATCTAATATTGGCGTGGAATAGCATGAACAGAGCAGAGCGTGCTGTCAGATTAGCTTTATCAAATAAGCTTTTACTTTTTTCAACTAAAGACGGTTGTCTGAATATTTAATTCTAGCTGTTACGAGCTCAATTCTATTCTGCCATTTTTTGTTGGAAACGTGATCCACACCCTCAAGCTTCCGACTTACAAACCAACTCAAACTTCAAGCCACAATACACACCTACTTCACCCACTCTCCACACTACCTAGCCAGCAAGGTTTAAATCGGCGGGAACTCCCCTTCTTCCAGCGAGTAGCTTCCCGGCGAGTGCACCCGACAACACCAGCGAGGTCTCTATGCGGAAAGAACCTCTCGGCGAGATCGCCCTACTCGCACGAGTAGTACAACGGGCGAGTTCCTCCTCCTCTGCGTCGAAACTCTCCGGCGAGAGCTAACCCAGCGAGACCTTGGATGAGCTCAGCGGGAGCCAACTCCGGCGAGATCTTGTTGGCGAATGCACACGGCAGAAAAAAAACAGCACAGTGATTATAAAATTAATGTTCCTGCGGGAACTATTGAGGCGGGAGAGTTAAATAATACTCTCTCTAGCTCTCTCTATCTCGCCTTTTCACTCTCTCTCTCTCTCGCCTTTTCTCTTTCTCTCTCTCTCGCTCTGTTTCTCTCTCTCCCGTGAGCTTTCTCACTCTCTCTCTCTATCTCGCTTTTCTCACTCTCTCTCTCTATCTCTCCTGCGGTAGATAAAATAAGGCGCCTAAAATAATGAGAAAGCTTTTTACAATTTTTCATTCATTCTTCAAAACCAATACAGCCGGCCTATATATAGGTTTGGCCAACAAGTAGGGAGTCGCCACTTGGCACTCAACATAACTCCACAATAAATGCACAAAACAACAAAACCTTCTCTCTCCTCCGCCATACTCCATCATAAGTATAACAATTTGTTTGACCCGGTCAAACAAAGACAAAAACTAACAAACTCCCCCTCAAACTTGGCAGCACATGCTGAGTTTGCCTTTGAGCCTCTCGAACGTCTCCACCTTCAACGCCTTGGTGAATATGTCCGCGACCTGCTCTCCGGTAGGGCAATACACAACTTCAACTGTCTTCAGCTCCACCTGCTCGCGAAGGAAGTGGTACCTCGTCTCGATATGCTTGCTGCGCCCATGCAGCACCGGGTTCTTCGCAAGCTGGATGGCCGACATGTTATCCACTAACACTGTCGTTGGGCCATCCTGTACATGATGCAGTTCCTCCAGAAGATTCCTTAGCCAGATGGCTTGGCAGGCGCATGCCGCCGCTGCGATGTACTCCGCCTCGCAAGATGATAAGGCTATAGTAGCCTGCTTCTTAGAACTCCATGAGAACGCCGCGGTTCCCATGTTGAACGCATACCCAGAAGTGCTCTTCCGGTCGTTCACATCTCCTCCATAGTCGCTATCCGAGTAGCCGACTAGCTTCAACTCTCCTCCAGATGAGTACATCAAGCCATGGTCCCGAGTCCCGTTCACATACCTCAGGATCCTCTTCGCTGCAGTGAAGTGGTCCTGCTTGGGCTCTTCCATGTACCTGCTCACGACCCCCACCGCATACATGATGTCCGGTCTGGTGAAAGTCAGATACCTTAGACTCCCAACCAGACTCTTGAACATGGTTGGGTCAACACCTTCCTCCTTTGAGTCCTTCCTCAACTTCGTTCCGGGATCAGCAGGAGTGGAGATAGGCTTGCTATTCTCCATCCTAAACTTCTTCAAGATCTCCTCCGCATACTTCTTCTGCGCGATGAAGATCCCATCTTCTCTCTGCTGTACTTCCACCCCTAGAAAGTAACTCAGCTCTCCTAGGTCTGTCATCTCAAACTCCTTCTTCATCAGCCTCTTGAACTCTTCGAACATCGCAGGGTTGCTCCCGGTGAATATCATGTCATCCACGTATAGACATAAGATCATGATATCCCCACTCTTCTCCACCTTCATGTAGAGAGCATACTCATATGGGCACTTCACGTAGCCATGCTTTTGGAGGAATGTATCTATCCTCCCATTCCAAGCTCTTGCCCCTTGCTTCAGCCCGTACAATGCTTTTCTCAACTTGCACACTTTCTTCTCCTGGCCCTTTACTACATACCCTGGAGGCTGCTCGATGTACACATCCTCCTCCAGGTAGCCATTCAAGTACGCCGCCACCACATCCATTTGCATGATTGTCCACCCATAGTGAGCTGCCAGTGCGATGATCAACCTGATGGTGTCAATCCTCGCCACTGGGGCATAGACCTCGTCGTAGTCCACTCCTTGGACTTGCCTGTAGCCTTTCACAACGAGCCTAGCCTTGTGCTTCTCCACAGCTCCATCCTTGTTCTTCTTAATCTTGTAGACCCACTTCACCCCGAGGGGTTTGTGGCTAGCGGGTGGATCAACCAGCTTCCAAGTATCGTTCTTCTTGATAGATGCTATCTCAGCATCCATTGCCGTTCTCCAAGATTTCTCCTTGGCAGCTTCGTCGTAGGAGTGCGGCTCGCAATCTACCAACAGACAATATAAAGAAAAATTGTTAAGTGTCGGTGCCGTCTCCTCGTAAAGCTCCTCCAACCTCCTCATCCTAGGTTGAGGACCATCAGAGTTGCTCCTGCTAGTGCTCGCTCCACTAGGACTTCCTCCACTCGTGCTCGCTCCTCTTGAGTAGGGAGTAGAAGCTCCCCCTGAACTTCCACTCGGTGGTGATGGTGGCTCAGCTCCACCAACCTCAGCTTCCTCTTCATGACCACCTTCTTCCTCATCTTCAAAGAACATTCCCTTCATGTTCCTTGTCTCCTCATCCCAGCTCCAGCAGCTGTCTTCTTCAAACACCACATCTCTCGAGACTATGGCCTTCCCAGTCACCGGGTTGTAAAACTTGTACGCCTTGCTCTCCGGAGCATAGCCTACGAAGATGCACTTCTCGCTTCTGTCATCGAGCTTCTTCCTCCTCTGGTCCGGGATGTGAGCATGAGCTACACACCCGAAGACCCTTAAGTGCTTCACACTCGGCTTCCAGCCACTCCATGCTTCAAATGGCGTCATGAACTTCACACTCTTTGTGGGGCATCTGTTCAGTAGATACACCGCACATTGCACTCCTTCTGCCCAGAACATCTTCGGTAGCCCCTTCTCCTTCACCATGCTTCTCGCCATGTTCATGATGGTGAGATTCTTCCTCTCTGCCACTCCGTTCTGCTGCGGTGAGTACGCTGCCGTTAGCTGGTGTGATATCCCATTCTCCTTGCAGAAACTATCGAACAGTCTCGAGGTGTACTCCCCACCTCGATCTGTCCTAAGCACCTTCAATGGTTGCCCACTCTCCTTCTCGGTCATCGCCTTGAACTCCCTGAACTTGTCAAGGGCCTCAGACTTCTCTTTCAGAAAATACACCCAACACTTCCGACTATAGTCATCCGTGAAGGTGATGTAGTACTTGCTTCCGCCTATTGAGGTGGTCTCAAACGGACCCGCAATGTCCGAGTGAACCAGTTCAAGTTGCCGCCTTGCTCTCCAGGACTTTCCTCCTTCGAATGTCTGCCTCTTGAGCTTCCCCTTCGTGCACGCCTCACACACCTTCTGCGGAGGGGAGATCATAGGCAAATCCGCCACCATCTTGGAGTGGGATAGTAACTTCAACCCTGTGAAGCCCAAATGGCCCATCCTATGATGCCATAGCCATGCTTCTTCCTCTTCTTTTGTTCTCGCGAGACAAGCCGTCTCTTGAGCATCCATCTTTAGCGTGAAGAGACGGTTTGCCGTCATCTTCACCTTCACGACCTCCTTCCCTTGATCATTCTTCATTGCCAGAGACCCATCCTTCATCTGCACACAGTAGCCTCTCTCCACTAACTGCCCAATGCTTAAGATGTTGGTCTTCAACCCTGGCACGTAGTACACATCATTCAAGTGTACTCTCTCCCCATTCAATTTCACTACCACCAGGCCCTTTCCTTCCAAAGAAATCTTCGAAGCATCCCCGAAGCTAACTTCACCCCCACTAGATTCAAGGTTAGAGAACATCTCCTTATCTCCACACATGTGGTTGCTCGCCCCTGTGTCCAGGTACCACACTTCATTCCTTCCTTCTTCCACGCCTCGGTAGGTTAGAAACATCATTGGGTCTCCACCCCCAGCGTCGTTCCCCTTGTTCCTAGCCTCCGCATAATGGTTGGCTTCTTCTGTCTTCCTCGGAGCCCAACAGTCATAGCTCATGTGCCCAAACTTGTTGCAGTTGTAACACTGAACTTGGGCTCTTCCTCCTCGGCCTCTTCCTTGGCCTCTTCCTCTTCCCCTTCCTTCTTGCCAACCTCCTTGAGGTCGCTCCGCCTCTCTTTGGAAACCTTGGTTCCTCCCTTGATCTCTACCTCCTCTTCTACCTCGGCCTCTGCCTTGGTGACCTCGGCCACGCTGGCCGCCTCCTTTTCCGGAGCTCTCTCCGAAGTTCAGCTGGTTCTGGAGTGCTTTTCCCAAGCCACTTGCTTCTTCATCATCTTGCATCATCCTGTACTCATGAGCTTGCAATGAGCCTACAAGCTCGTCTACGGTCATCTGGGTGAGGTCCTTCGACTCCTCGATTGCCACTACCACGTGTCGGAACTTCCTTGACATGGCCCTCAGGAGCTTCTCCATGAGACTCACATCATCTATCGTTTCTCCGTTTCTCTTCATCTCGTTTGTGAGCGTCCGCAGACGGGTCACAAAGTCTCCGACCTTCTCCGTGGCCTGCATTCTCAACATTTCATATTCACCCCGGAGAGACTGCAGCTTCACTTTCTTCGCCTTGTCTACTCCTTGCATGGAGCGTTGCAACACTTCCCATGCTTCCTTTGAGCTCACAGCTTCCGAGATCTTCTCAAAGGTGGCTTCATCCACTCCTTGGTATAACGTGAACAACGCCTTCTTATCCTTCTTTCTCGCTTCCCTCAACGCCGTCCTCTGCGCGTTGGTCAATGCCGCCTCTGCTTCAGCATCAGGCTCTTCATAGCCGTCCTCGACTACTTCCCATAGCTCCTTTGAGGCGAGCAACACCTTCATCTGGATACTCCAATTGCCGTAGTTGGTCTTCGTCAACTTGGGGACTTGCCCCGGCATCCCTCCTCCTGTCTCCATCTCTTCTATACTTCACACCTTCCGAGCAGCTTCCAAGGATTCAACCTGCCTCTGATACCAGTTGTTGGAAACGTGATCGACACCCTCAAGCTTCCGACTTACAAACCAACTCAAACTTCAAGCCACAATACACACCTACTTCACCCACTCTCCACACTACCTAGCCAGCAAGGTTTAAATCGGCGGGAACTCCCCTTCTTCCAGCGAGTAGCTTCCCGGCGAGTGCACCCGACAACACCAGCGAGGTCTCTATGCGGAAAGAACCTCTCGGCGAGATCGCCCTACTCGCACGAGTAGTACACCGGGCGAGTTCCTCCTCCTCTGCGTCGAAACTCTCCGGCGAGAGCTAACCCAGCGAGACCTTGGATGAGCTCAGCGGGAGCCAACTCCGGCGAGATCTTGTTGGCGAATGCACACGGCAGAAAAAAAAACAGCACAGTGATTATAAAATTAATGTTCCTGCGGGAACTATTGAGGCGGGAGAGTTAAATAATACTCTCTCTCTAGCTCTCTCTATCTCGCCTTTTCACTCTCTCTCTCTCGCCTTTTCTCTTTCTCTCTCTCTCGCTCTGTTTCTCTCTCTCCCGTGAGCTTTCTCACTCTCTCTCTCTATCTCGCCTTTCTCACTCTCTCTCTCTATCTCGCCTTTCTCACTCTCTCTCTCTATCTCTCCTGCGGGAGATAAAATAAGGCGCCTAAAATAATGAGAAAGCTTTTTACAATTTTTCATTCATTCTTCAAAACCAATACAGCCGGCCTATATATAGGTTTGGCCAACAAGTAGGGAGTCGCCACTTGGCACTCAACATAACTCCACAATAAATGCACAAAACAACAAAACCTTCTCTCTCCTCCGCCATACTCCATCATAAGTATAACAATTTGTTTGACCCGGTCAAACAAAGACAAAAACTAACATTTTTGATGTTCTTAGCCTCCATTATGGAATTTCTAGCTAGCTCTGATCACGTCACTCATGTTCTACATTTCAGGTGAGGTGGGATAGAGAAGATTTAGGAGTTGGATTCTCTCCACCTATAGTTTAATCTATTGTGTCGCCGCCCCGGCCAATGCCGCCGCCCCCCCCCCCCCAAGTGTCATCACTACATTACTATTCTAGCATTGCTGGACTGCAAGCCGCAAGGTATCTCCTATCAAATAATTGTTGATTTTTTTTACAACAGTTAGGAGCCTTCCTCTTCTAGGATCATGTGAATCTCTACAACACTTTCTATGAGATCACCGAGCTTATCTTTTTTAATCTTTTTGAGCTGCTGAAGGACTCCCATTTCTGATTTGGGTAAATCTCAGGGCAAGTCCTAATTGCTAGGAAATCGTACTTAGCATATGTTATCAAGCTTAACTTCCCAACAAGTATTCAGTCCTAATTGCTGGACAATCATAGTTTGTTCAAAGTCATGATCTCACTGTCTGCGGATGTTCTTAGTGCCTCAGTAGGTATTCTTTCATGTTTTCATCTTCTATTTTTTTAACACTTCATGTAAACTGATGGATAATGATGACATATAAATTATTACAAAAGTATATTAAAGACAAAAAATAGAATGATTGCAAACCATAAAATTGCTAAAAGACAATGTATCAAAAGAAATAAACCATTAGCTCAAGAAATTAAGATGCTCGAGATAAAAAAGAAGAATGCAAGAAGCAAGAAGAAGAAATAAATACCATGTGCAGCATGCAAAGATTATTTTGCGGTGGCCCCAAGCACAGAAGACATGTTTCTGGTGTCATTTGAGATGGTACTAGCCTTACAATAGAGTATGTCCGGCGAGAGCTCGATTGGTGTGCTTGACTGAAGAGGGACGAAATCATGAAGGAACACATCCAAGTTGTTTGTCACATTGCAATAAGGCTTGATGAGCTCTGAGGTGGGGATTTGTGGAAAATATATGGCAGTATGAGAAGGTTCCACAATTGAGAGGATTGTTGTGGTCGTGAGGAGAAGGAAGTTGCGGCTCATGCTCGGAAGTGGAAATTGATCTGGTTTTTTGGAAGAGTATGGACTCTTTGTGTTGCTGTTAGGCAAGTAATAAAATGGTTTGAAAAAAGAAGATATATAGAAAACAACATGTATTGCTCATGCTAAGAAAATATAAACATGTGAGATTATAACTCTTAAAAATAATTGTTTACATATAATGATTTGACCAATTTATATAGGATACAATCATCAAAATTGTTATAAAATATAAACCTCTATTTATGCATGTTAAAAAAAATTATCTAATTATAATATTTTTATGCTATAAATTAAATTAATGAATCATTTATCATACTATTAAATCAGGTAGCAATAAACAATCATCTTAACTTTCTACCATTATATGACAATCAGCATAGTCAGCGCAACAATGTCAATCATCGCCTGACAAAAGGATTCGAGACCAAGACAAACATAATATTTTTATCTCTGAGAAAAGAACCACTACCTGGGGGTCAGTATCAAAGCCATCAAAGTTATAATTATTCCAAATTTCACAAGGAGTTGCTATTGTGGTTTGGTTTCTAATTTAAAAGCAGAAAAAAAAATGTATGAAGCCACTATTAATCATGGTAAGAAGATTGTTGTATGAGCATTAATTCGAACGGGATATTGTTGCATGCCGAATGGTTTAAGGTTTATTTTTTATGTTTAAGTATTAGGAGAGGGATACTTTTGTAATCTCATAACCACTCTATATAAGGTTATGAGTGTAGGGTTTGTTATCATCTATCTGTGTTATTGTCTGTGAGTTGGTGGCCTGCTCTTGTTCCCTGCTTATTCCTCAGTTCAGGGCTTGTCCATAGGTGGAATCATTCACTGTTTTACCGTCACTCTGTTCTGCGTTGAAGCCATCCCTCTTGTATCGTTTATCTATTGAATATCAGTTTCTCTATTCTTATAAGAATCGCAACAGTGGTATCATTGTGTCCTAGAAAAATTGCAACAGTGATATCGCCGTATTCTTAGAAGGACGCATCTAAGGTATCAGATTCAGGCACAAGAAGCCCTTCCAATTCCGGCATCAGAGGCGACCCATTCGAAGGATCTGGTGAACAAAATTGAGATCCTAAAGCAGAACCAAGAAGATATGGCCTAGAATATAGCGCAATCTCTCAAAACTTTGAACGACCAACACAATAAGGCGATGGATGAAGTGCGACAGATGTTTTCCAGCCTTGGGACTGCCAAGGGCCCTGCTCCAGAGACCCGGGAGCCACTTCAGACAATCGCGTCGTTAGTCCTCCGACCACCCACCTGCAAACTAGATTTTTCTGTTTGTTGCTTCCGCGATTTTTTGTGGAGGACTCGCCAATTGGGTTTATAAATGCGACCAATTTTTTGATATCGACAGCACACCGGAGGATATGAAGGTGAAGGTGGCGTCGGTCTACATGGAGGGGAAGGCCGTGTACTGGCACCAAGCATTCATGAAGGCCAGACTGACTCGGCAATGGCCCTCATGGGAGGAATACTGTCAAACACTATCAGCTCGATTTAGTTCTCTTTTTGATGACCCCATTAGTGACTTAAAAAATTTGAAGCAAAAAAGTTTGGTGCAAGCCTATCTAGATGAGTTTGACATCCTTCTACATTGCATGCACATTTCGGAGGAATATGCCAAAAGCTTTTGTGAGGTAGGGTAGACTATGTATTATGCAACCTAGGTTGACTCGAGTGAGTGGAAACGTGAATGCTACGATGAGATGCACAAAAACCCGTTAGACAATTACTCCAAATAATGATTCACAACCATGCATAATTAAATTAGACAACAACAATTCTTTTAGGGCAATTAAGCAAGGCTTTTCTCCAAGCGGAGGGCCAAATTAAGCGCGCTGCGAATAGCTCCTTCCTGCAATCAATATTTTCACGGGCAAAATTCCACAACAAATATTTTACGCAAGCACAAAATATCTCAAACAATATTCAAAAACTGAGAACTAGAAATCCATACAACAAACAACTCACAAACATAAGGGATGTCCGAGGCGGGAGAGATCCGGCTGTTTCGGGAATAGGTCCGGGTTGGTGAATCGAAACGGTGGTTGTCCACGGTGGAAGATGGGTGCGGAGGGTTGGAAACGGGTAGATCCGGTAATATTATGACGGATCCGGGTTACGGAGGGGAAATCTGTAAGTGGAGAGTAGATCGGTGAAGGATAGCGCTAGATCAAAGTAGATCTAGGGTTTTCGGAGTGGTTGGAAGTGGATCCACGAAGGGGAGAAGAAGTGAGGGGGCGGGTGAACAGTAACGGCAGATGAACAGTGCCGCCGGATGAACAATACGTATGAACAGTTCCGGCGAGTGAACAGTACGGGTGAACAGAAATTTCAGGATTTCTGGACAGCGGTAGGGTTGGGATTTGGGGGCTATAGGGGTTGCGGATGAGGGTTTCGGAGGGGGAAAAAGAAGGTTATGGATGGGTAGTACCTTGGGGATGAAGTTCCACCACTACGAGTCAACACCTAGGGCACCACGGCGTCGGCACCGTGGCGTGATCGCGGAGGTCCGGGAATCTCTTCTCCAAAACCAGAAATGAGTCTCTCCAAGCCTCAACACTCCTATTTATAATATTCTAACATTAGGGCGACCCAGATTCGACGGATATGATTGGCCGAAGGATCCACGTGTCAAACATAAGCAAATGAAAATAAAATAACAAAGTTTATATATCAAAAAGATTCGCGGTGCGCATCCGGACGCATCCGCGGAATCGGATCGTCCCTCCGATCAAGTCTTCCGGCGAGAATAGACGAAAGTGGGCCCCACCTTGTTATGGGCCGATGGTCCCCCATCATTTTGCTTGGCGGGGCTGAAGAATGAAATTGAATTCAATGTAAGAATGTTTCAACCAAAGTTGTTGCAGGATGTCTTTTCCCTGGCCTGTTTGCAAGAGAATAAGCTAGCTATCACACAGCGGAGGACGCAAATGAGTACGCACATGGATGGCTCAGCTAAGGAGAATTTATCACCTCCCTTTAAATAGCCGAGAGCCACACTGCACCCAGCTCCATCTCAAAGTGCAGCAGCAGGAAAAAAGGGGACACCGCCGCCTAACATCAAAGAAAATGGATGAGAAACGCAGCCAAGGCTTCTGCTTTTGGTGTGATAGTAAGTTTGTGTAGGGACACCGCTGTGTGGATAGACGTTAGTCCTATACATTGAAGATGATTCCCGATGGCGACGAAAACCCAGGTGATTCATGGGACGGTTTAGAGGCCCCATTGGAGGAAGGGGAACTGGATATAGAGGAAGAAGCGGAGGCAGATCAAGCCAACCCCAAGTTTCAGTCCATGCTCTTACGGGTTTGATAGACTTTCATACGATGTGGGTGACAACGTCATACCAAGGACAGCCCATCAACATTTTGATCGACTCGGGAAGCACTCGCAACTTTCTTGATGTGGAGGCGGCAACTCGATTGCAATGTAAGCTCACCCCCATACCAACTTTTAATGTGGTAAAATGTTAGTATTACACTTGGGCGGCTACGACGTTGTGCTCGGCGTTTAATGGCTTGTTATGTTGAGAGTGATCCATTGGGACTTCAACAATCTACAAATGGAATTCTCTAGTCAAGGCAGGAAGATATCATTGAGGGGATCGAAGAATGTGGCGGGAGTATGGATGCGGGAGCAGAGAATGCAAAAACTGATTTCCAAGGGCACACATATTTGTATGATGGTTGTCTGCAACATTCAAGCACGTTCGACCAGTCCAGCAGTGGATCAGGCATTTTCAGAGATGGAGACAGGGCAAGTGATGGGAACCAATCTTGGTATTCAGGAGCACTAACAGTTGAACGAACTGTTGCAATCATTTCAAGATGTATTTGAGGAACCAAGGGGCCTGCAACCGGGTCGAGGACATGAGCATCATATCCATTTAAAGGAGGAGAGGGTCAACATTAATTTGCGCCCATACAGATATGCCCCCTTGTAAAAGACGGAGATCAAAGAGATAATCAAGGAAATGTTAAAAAGGGAGTCATTCGAATGAGTCACAATTCGTATGCATCACATGTGGTGTTGGTAAAGAAAACAGACGAAAGTTGGAGTTTATGTGTGCATTACCGAAAACTTAATCAGAATATCATAAAAGATAAGTTTCTGATACCACTCATCGAAGAATTGATAGATGAATTGCATAGGGTGGTTTTTTTCTCAAAGTTGGATCTAAGGGCCGTTTATCACCAAGTTTGGATGGCGGATGAGGACATCCATAAAACGGCTTTTAGGACGCATCATGGACACTTTGAGTTCTTTGTCATGCCCTTTGGGCTAACCAATGCGTCGTCAACATTCCAAAGCATGATGAACAAACTCTTTCAACATCAACTACGCAAGTCCATCCTTGTGCTCTTCGACAATATACTTGTATTCAGTTCATCGTGGCAAGCGCACATGGAACATTTAAACTCCACCTTGGAGGTTCTTCGACAACAACGGCTTTTTTTGAAGCGGAGCAAATGTGCATTTGGCTTACAAGAAGTACAATATTTGGGGCGTATTATATCCAACCGCGAGGTAGCTACTGACCCCACCAAAATCAAAGCCATGTTTGATTGGGGGACTGCAAGGGTGGCAAAGCCTCTCACTAACCTCACGAAGAAACCAACCTTCTCTTGGAACAAGGAAGCCACCCAAGATTTCGAACAACTCAAGCTAGCGGTTTCGTCTTTGTCGATGCTCGGCCTACCGGATTTTCAAAAGCCTTTTATCGTGGAAACGGATGCGTCTGAGGCGGGAATCGGGGCTATTTTGATGTAGGAATCCAAGCTGATTGTTTTTTTTTGTAAAACTTTGGGAAGAAAGAACACACTCCTTTTCGTTTATGAGAAAGAAATGTTGGCCATTATAGCGGTTGTGCAACATTAGAGTCACTATCTCGTGGGAAGCCAGTTCATAATCAGAACGGATCATCAAGGTTTGTAGTTTTTGAGGGATCAAAAAATAGCAACTCCGGCCCAACAATGATACCTCGACAAGTTAATGAATTATGACTACGTGATCAAATACAAGCAAGGTAAAGACAACATTTGTGCGGACGCACTAACCCGCAAGTTTGAAGTAAACATAATGGAGCTATGTGTGCTTAGCACAGTGACCTCCGACGTCATCCAACAAATTAAAGAACCATGGAAGAATGATCAAAGAAGTACGAAGATTATCGAAGCGAAGGAAGTGGGCAATTTGGCGAACCCCAACTGCACATGGGTTCACTGCCTTCTAAGGAGGAAGGGGGGTTGGTAATAGGGAATGATGAAGCCCTCAGGCCGCGGTTACTCCAAATGTATCATGATGGGGCGGTGGGTGGACACTTCGGAATAACGGTTACCTACCAAAGAATGAAAAATGTTTTATTGGAAGGGGATGGAACCGGATATTTATGATTACATTCAACGTTGCCAGGTATGCCAAAGATGCAAAGCGGACAGCCAACGACCATCTGGGTTGCTACAGTCCTTACTAATTCCGAAAAGAGTATGGCAAGACATATCACTGGATTTCATTGAAGGCCTGCCAAAGAGTAAGGGAAAGTCAACGATCTTCGTGGTGGTGGACAAATTGAGTAAGCATTCTCATTTCACAGTCATTACTCACCCATATACGGCGAAATCAGTGGCTCAAATCTTCCTTGACGAGGCGTTTCGTCTACATGATCTTCCGTCCTCTATTGTCAGTGATCGAGATGTTGTTTTTGTGAGCCAATTTTGTAAAGAACTTTTCTGGCTTTTGCAAGTACAGCTGAAGTTATCAACAGCGTACCATCCCCAAACGGACGGTCAATCGGAGGTGGTTAATCAGTGCATTGAATGCTATTTGCGATGCATGTGTCACGAACGACGCGAAGTTGGGCAGAGCGGCTACCGTTGGAGGAATGGTGGTACAACACCACTTTTCAAAGCGCAATCCGTAAGACACCATATGAGGTGGTCATTGGCCAAGAACCAATATTACACATGCCTTATATTGCAAGGGCCGCATAGGTTGATGAGGTTGGCCGGTCTCTAACGGCAAGGGAACAAATGATATCTATTCTCAAACATAATTTGTCGCAAGCACAAAATTGGATGAAAGTTTTGGCGGACAGGAAGAGTCAAAAACGGAGATTGGAAGTGGGAGCATGGGCTTACGTGAGGCTTCAGCCCTATAAACAGACAAGTTTACGGTCGCACAGGGTTCACAAATTATCTCCAGAATTCTTTGGGCCCTTCCAAGTAGCTGAGAGAATTGGAGAGGTAGCATACAAGTTGCGGTTACCACCGGAAGCAAAAATACACCCTACTATTGTTATGAACCTCTTTTCATGCATGTTAAAAAAATTATCTAATTATAATATTTATAATATGCAATCAATTAAATTAATGAATCATTATTTAAAATTATCTAATTATAATATTTAATCAGGCAGCAATAAACAATCAACTTTATTATATGATGATCTGTTAGACAAACTATATTTCTAGGGCATGCCTAGAGCGCAACAGAAACGCAAAGAGGATCACGCATAGAGAAGTAAAACGAAGTTATACCTCCGGCCATGGAGCCAAATGAGAGCAGGAAATATTTGGTGCAGGAGAGGAGGTGCAGTCGGGATGGATGCCCGATTGAAGCCGGAGTTGATCCACTGCCTCCAACCGGATCCTGGTGGAACGCCGCCTGGACCGCAAGGAGTGCCGCAAGGAGTGCCGCCTGGAGTGCGGAGGAGCGCCGCATGGAGAACGATCTAGGGCTCTTCGGAGGCAGGGCTTCGGCCTCTGGATGTCGTCGCCGGAGAGGGGAGGCGGAAAACCTAAGCCCGGCCTCTGTATTTCGTCGCCGGAGAGAGCAGGCGGAAAACCGAAGCCCGTCTGTGCCTGGATCGGGGAAGAACCTCCTGGAGCGGATCGGAAAAAAACGCCTAGGGTGAGACCGGCTGCTAGGGCTTCTTGAGTGGGAGAGAAAACCTAATGGAGTTTCAGAGATGGGTTTAATACTCCTATTTATACCCCCAATCTGGGGCCTCAAGCAAGCTTGATCAATCGTGGCCGTCCATCCTCTCATCTAGAGGATCTTGACAAAAAACCGCGATCAGGCTCGAACCACTCGTCACAAATGGGTTTGTCGAGTCACCCCATTATACTATCACCCTACTGGACTCCGACGTGTCGAATTAAATTAGATAATCCAGCATTCTCCCACTTGATTCAATACGGAGGGAATCCTACCTATCATTTAGAAAAATAATAATTTTGCTTTATCAGAGTAAAGTAACGCTAGACTCATAGGGTGATAGTGAACATAAAACCTGTTCGTATGGTCATACATAATAATTAAAAAAACAGTGACTCTTGGCCCAAACTATATGTGACGTCTTTATACTTGCATAGGACGTCACCACCACATGGACTACAGCGGTTGTACCTTAAGCAGCAGGCACTTCCCTTCCGCAATCACAATGTAGCCGTTAAATCCTATCAAGTGTTTTATGCGGCATTAGTTCTTTATGAGTGGAAGCTCTCACTCTTTAATGCAATATTAAATCTCTAATAATACTTTAATGTGCGCAACAGAGATAGTAAACTGGAAAATATTGCATTAATCAATCAAAAACAGGAGAATAACATAAAATATCATGGCAACTTCAAACATCAAATGAGTCCACGAGTCTCATTCTTTCTACATGACTTTTGTATAGCTTAGGTGGGAGCCCTTTAGTCATGGGATCTGCTATCATAAGCAGTGTGCCTATATGCTCGATGATGATTTTACCCTCCTGCACGTTCTCTCTAACCACCAAAAACTTTATATCAATATGTTTGTTGCGGCTCCCACTTTTATTGTTCTTGGCAAAGAACACTGCTGCAGCATTATCACAAAGAAGCTTCATAGGCTTAGGAATTGTATCCATCACCCTAAGCACTGAGGAGAAATTCCTCAACCACAATGCTTGTTTCGTTGCTTCATAGCATGCAATAAACTCTGCCTCCATAGTCGAGGATGCAACGAGGGTCTGTTTGACATTCTTCCACGCTACTGCACCACCAGCCAACATAAAAATGTAGCCCGATGTGGATCTCCTCGAGTCTTGGCAGCCTGCAAAATCTGCATCTGTGTATCCGACCAGGTCCAGATTGTCGGATTCTCTATATGTAAGCATGTAATCTTTCGTCCCTTGAAGATATCGCAATACTTTCTTGACAGCTGTCCAGTGCTCCATTCAAGGATTACTTTGGTATCTTCCCAACATCCCTACAACGAATGCAATGTCTGGTCTAGTGCAAACATCTAAGTAGACCAAATTGCCAACCGCAGATGTATATGGAATATTTTTCATGGATTCCAATTCCAGAGATTTTTTGGGACATTGTGACAAACTGAATTTGTCACCCTTTACAATAGGAGTTATTGAACTGGAACAAGTTTTCATATTGAATCTCTCTAGAATTTTGTTGATATAGGCCTTCTGAGATAACCCCAAGATCTTTTTAGATCTATCTCTATGTATCTCGATTCCTATAACATAGGAAGCCTCCCCTAAATCTTTCATATCAAAATTCTTAAAGAGAAAATGTTTAGTCTCTCATATCATTCTCAAATCATTGCTTTCTAGCAAAATGTCGTCAACATATAGGACTAATAACATAAACTTGCTCCCACAGACCTTGACGTATATGCAATCATCCACAATGTTTTCCTCGAAACCGAATAAGATAATCACATTGTGAAATTTTATATATCATCGCCGTGCGGACTGTTTTAGCCTATATAATGACCTTAATAGTTTGCATACAAGATTATGGTCTTTCTCCGAAACGAATCCTTCGGGTTGGATCAAGTATACTTCCTCCTCAAGTTCCTCATTTAAGAATGTCGTTTTGACATCCATCTGATGTAGCTCCAGATTAAAATGAGCTACGAGTGTCATGATTATCCTTAACGAATCCTTCTTAGAAACTGGAGAGAAGATGTCGTGATAATCAATGCCCTCCCTTTGAAAGAAACCTTTGGCTACAAGTCTTGCTTTATATCGTTTGATGTTACCATAGGCGTTAACTTTGCTCTTATAGACCCATTTGCAACCTACCACACGGAAACCTGCCGGTAACTCTACTAGAACCCATACTTGATTGACTGTCATTGAGTTAATTTCTTCCTTCATAGCTTCATGTCATTTATCAGAATCTGTACGGCTCATGGCCTCTGAAAAGGTGAGGGGGTCTTGATTGAGTCCAGACAGATCATCGACCTCTTGTAAGTACACTACATAATCTAATGGAATAGCCGACCTTTTAGCTCTTGAAGATCTCCTTAAATCTGGTTGATTAGGTGGTTGTGGCGCAGTTTGAACCACTGGTAGCGGTTCCTGGATGACTGCTTCACTAACCACTCCTTCATGAGAGTTCTGGACAGGAGGATCACCGATCACACCTTCATAAGTTGGGATCCTAATAGGTAGATGTTGAGCCACAGTAGGTATGAGCCCACCAGGTTCAACACCACTACCAGAGTGTGCAGTCTCCTGTACCTCTTCTATCACAACCTTATGAGAACTACTCTCACCAGTGTGGATTTCCTCAAGAAACTTGGCATTCTTTGCTTCAACTATTTTTAGCGTGTGAGAGAGACAATAAAATCTATAACCCTTGGATTTTTCTGCATAGCCAATGAAAAAACCACTAACTGTCCTCAGGTCTAATTTCCTTTCATGTGGGTTGTACACCCTAACCTCTACTGGACAACCTCATATGTGCACATGGTTTAAACTGGGTGTCCATCCGTTCCATAACTCAAATGATGTTTTAGGAACTGATTTGGATGGAACCCGGTTCAAGATGTACACGACCGTCTTCAAGGCTTCACTCCACATGTTAGGAGGGAGAGAAGAGACACTAGTCATGCTCCTTACCATGTCCATTAAGGTACGATTCCTCCTTTCAGCTACGTCATTTTGTTGTGGCGTGTCAGGCGTCGTATATTGAGCTATGATTCCATGTTCCTAAAGGAATCTAGCAAATGGACCTGGTCTTTGGGTTCCATCTGTGAACCTGCCATAATATTCATCGCCTCTGTCAGATCTTACAATTTTGATACTCAAACCAGATTGTTTCTCTACCTCTGCCTTATAGATTTTGAAAGCATCGAGCACTTCAGATTTGTCATTCAAGAGGTAAAGATACATGTATCTTGTAAAATCGTCAATGAAAGTAATACAATATTTTTGATCATTCATGTAGTGGGTGTTAAAGGGTCCACAGATATCAGTGTGAATAATCGTTAATTTAGCCTCACTTCTTTTAGCTCCTTTACTGGACTTGCTTGCATGTTTTCCCTTTATGCATTGTATGCAAGTCCCAAAATCAGTGAAGTCAAGTGTTTGAATGACACATTTCACTAATCTCTTAAGACGCTCTATGGAGATATGACCTAATCTCCTATGTCATAAGCTAGATGAATTGACGTTTTTCACATTATGAGTACTACTGTTATCAAGCACTGTAGTGAATGATTGCATATAATTTAAATCTAAATCAAGATTATATAAGCCATCAATTAATCTACCAAAGCCAATAGGGACTGAATTTTTAATAATCAGAATTGAAAAATCTTTAAACTGAAAAATAAAGCCCTTAGGCGTTAGTCTTGATACAGATAATAATTTTTTTGAAAAACTAGGAATGAAGGTCTTCTCTAACTCCAAAATGTATCCGGTTTGAAGGACGAGCATGTATGTCCCAACAATTTCAACAGAAGACGACATCTTGTTTCCTGAATAGACGTATAGTTCTCCATCACTGGGTTTCCTTAGGCTTTGAAACCCCTGCATAACAGTAAAAACATGGATTGTAGAGTCTGAATCAATCCACCATGTGTTATGAAAATCATGAGAATTTACGAAATTTGATTCATAACACACTAAAGACATCATACCTTCCCTTTTCGCGAGCCAAGTTTTGTACTTGTTGCAATCCTTCTTCATGTGATCACTCTTTTTGCAGAAGAAACAAGTTGATAGCTTCATGTTTTCCGATTTCTTTATGGGAACAACTATCCCCTTGCCCTTGCTCTTTGGGTCACTCTTCGTTTTGCTGGATTGCCCTTTCTTGTGGTGCACAAAGTTCACCGATTCCAGCTTCTCTTACTTTAGCCTGCCTTATTCTTGAACACACATGTTCAATAGCTCGTTCACTGACCATTTTTCCTTATGTGTCATATAAGACACCTTGAAGGCAGTGTAGTCGGCAGGCAAGGAAGTCAAGATGAAGTGGACAAGAAATGACTCCGAAAAATCAACGTCCAATGCCTTTAGCTGAGCAGCTATGTCTCTCATTTCCATTATATGACCCCTTACGCTTTTTGTCCCTTTGAGCTTCATGGAACAGAGCTTTGCCATCAGGGTGCTGGCTTGAGCTTTATCCGAGCTGATGAACTGTTCGTCAATGGCTACCATCAGTTCTTTAGCAGTTTTGCACTCAGGGATAGATCCCCTAATGCTCTGACTAACGTGGGTCTTGATCACCATTATACTGAGACGATTAGATCTCTCCCATCGCTCGTATAAGGTACGGCCAGCTAGTGTGCTCTCCGCCGTGGGGAGAGCCGGCTCATCCGCGCGGAGTGCTAAATCAAGGTCCATACACCCTAAGACTAGAAGCACCTTATCTTTCCATATTTTATAATTGTCTCCCGAGAAAGTGGGGATGAATTGAGTTGGGTCGATTACTCGATTACCGTATTAAAAACTGCAAGAAAAAATAGGAAAAATACATGCTTACAATTTATTTTAAAACAACGACATAGATAATAAGAAATCACGCAGAGTGGCACAAAACTTTATTTTAACAATTAACTCATATTAATTGTTAATAATAGAAATCCAGTCTCCCTGTGGGCAAAGACCGCTATCGCATAGGATTTTTATCAATGTTCTATATTTATATAGCTAGTAAGACTGTATCACGATCAATGAGAATTCATACCTGTGGGCATGGAGACTCATTAATCGAGATACACTCTTACTACCACATACCAATTAAAATTTTGTTGTTATCAATCACTTCCCTGTGGAGCCGAGCAATTTTTAGCAACCTAAAAATTCAATTGCAACGTGCAAAAATTAGATGTTTGTGACTATAAGAACGCACCCCATGATGTGTTCTCTGAGCAGTCACTATTACCTCGCTTATCAGGATGCTTTGGCTACCCCTTATAATCACGATAAACCAGTATTCTAATTTTATGCAAATAAACTGAAAAAAAAAATTTGTTGGAGCTCACACAAGAAAATGACCCGAATCCGATTTCCATAAACGCCTTCAACCGAAAGGCTTCATATGTACTCTAGATCCTCCATCATCGCCAAGACTTGGACGGTTTGATATGTTCCTCCACCACCGCATCGGAGAGCCCCAAAGATCACCGGATTGGAAGCGCTTGATCTCCTCCATAAGGTGGTCACGATAATCGGATTCGGGTCAGGAGAGCGGGGTTGTCCATTGCGGTTACAGTACATTCCAGATGAATAAATTATGAATTATTACAGGGCCTTGAAAAAATATTGCACCATCACAGAACCATCGGCAATAGACAACCACGACGATCCCTAAAATCACAAAACAAAAGAACGAGCATCCAATGAGAAAGCTACGCGCATTTGGGAAGAAATCTTCACAGCATTTTTTGAAAAAAAAAACACAAAGGAAATTTTTGGGGGGGAATAAAATCTTCACAAAAAAAATTTGTAAAACCGCATTGTAGACCTCTATACGGTGCTCTGATACCAAATGTTAGACAAACTATATTTCTAGGGCATGCCTAGAGCACAGCGGAAACGCAAAGAGAATCACTCATAGAGGAGTAAAACGAAGTTATACCTCCGTCCATGGAGCCAAATGAGAGAAGGAAATACTTGGTGCAGGAGAGGAGGTGCAATCGGGATGGATGCCCGATTGAAGCCGGAGTTGATCCACTGCCTCCAACCGGATCCTGGTGGAACGCCGCCTGGACCGCAAGGAGTGCCGCCTGAAGCGCGGAGGATCGCCGCCTGGAGAACGATCTAGGGCTCTTCGGAGGCGGGGCTTTGGCCTCTGGATGTCGTCGCCGAAGAGGGGAGGCGGAAAACCTAAGCCCGGCCTCTGGATGTCATCGCCGGAGAGAGGAGGCGGAAAACCGAAGCCCGCCTGTGCCTGGATCGGGGAAGAACCGCCTGGAGCGGATCGAAAAAAACTCCTAGGATGAGGCCGGCTGCTATGGCTTCTTGAGTGGGAGAGAAAATCTAATGGAGTTTTAGAGATGGGTTTAATACTCCTATTTATACCCCCAATCTGCGGCCTCAAGCAAGCTTGATCAATCGTGGCCGTCCATCCTCCCATCTAGAGGATCTTGACAAAAAACCGCGATCAGGCTCGAACCACTCGTCACAAATGGGTTCGTCGAGTCACCCCGTTATACTATCACCCTACTGGACTCCGACGTGTCGAATTAAATTAGATAATCCAACACGATCAACATGGTCACCGCAACAATGTTAATCATCGCCTGACAAAAGGATTCAAGAACAAGACAACCATAATATTTCAATCTATGAGAAAAGAACCACTGCTGGGGTTTGGATTCTAATTTACAAGCAGGAAAAAAAATTGTATGAAGTCGCTTATTAGTCATGGTAAGAAGATTGTTGTACGGACATTAATTCGAACGGGATATTATGGAAGCTAACATCACCGTGAAATGTAATAACTGCATTCTGAAATGTAATAATAGATCGATACTATGAATTCTGAAACAAACAAAAAATCGGTCAGAAAGGTAGAAAATATAACGGATGGATACATTACGGTGATTTGAGGAAAAGATATGGGAAGGCGAGAACAATTATTAGGGCTTAGGCTCTGACGAAAGAGCAGCCGACGATCCTGGGTTGTAGCGATAGATCAATCAATAGAAGCACGATCTAGAGCATACCTCAGGCGACCTTCTCAGCGATCAGGGAAAGAAAGAGAGAGGAAAGCTTAATGACCGATAACTCGGCTCTACAATGAAGGAAATAGTTGATCTCAAAATGCGCGGATGATCTTCTATCGATCCGCCGAAAAGGATGCCGGAAGGAGAGGGAGAAGATCCGGCCAGTGGTTGCTGCGTGTGAGTGAGAGAGTAGCGGAAGGGATTCGCCGGAAACTCGATGCCGGGCCGCTGTATTATTAACTACCGCTTTTCAGTTCCTAATTACAGCTTTTCAATAATCCAAGTAATTAATACTTTTGTTCATTAATACTTTTATTAACTGCCGCTGTATTATTAATTGCCTGAGTATTTTTGTCTAAAATTAATTGTGTGAATATAATTTTGACGCGACTTCACCCAAATTGAAAAGACACCATCGAGGATATATGGGGAAAACCAATATTGGCAGGGGAGGATCCAGAGGGGGGCCGATGGACACTGCCCCCCCCCCCCCTCCCCTCTATATTTTTAAAAATGATTAGTATATTTGGATTTCTCTCGTCGAGACAATGAATATTGACTACTAATACGTTAAAAGTGGTGGTCAGATGAGGAAGAAACAGCTTCGATAAGATGGAAACGTTCAATTTTTTGTGTGCACCCCCATTATTAATTTTCTGGATCGACAACTGCTGACCGGACAAGTCGCGCACGAAAAGCCATGCCCCCAAGGCTCGAAAACACACGAGAAGAGGGCAAAGTCCACGCACGAGCAACGCCCCCGCGTGCGAGCGGTTAGCCCGTGCAGGCACGCGTCCCCGCGTGCGAGCGGTTAGCCCGTGCAGACAGGCGCCCCCGCGTGCGCGGCTCGAAAACACCCTAGAAGAAGCGTATTTAAGAAAACAAAACAACTTTTTTGCTTTCTCTCTTTCAAATGATTCATCTCGTCTCCCGTTCTCTTTTTTTTGTTTAACCTTTTGCAGGAAACGGTCATGGCGCCTTCAAAGTTTAAGAACAAATTTGATATTGACCATAATTATCTTGCCCGTGAAGATGTTAAATATAAGAACATTCTCAGGTTGTTCAAAAATCAACTAGAATATTAGAAGTGTTGAACTAAAAGCATTCTTTCTTAGTGTTTAGTATGGTAAAACCAATCTCGCAAATCAATCTACTAATAAAGATTTTGGTATATTATATGATACAACTTAGAGTTTTGGTATTAATTCAGGGTTATGGCCCAAGATCACGTGAACACTAAAGAGTCATAGGAATTAGTCACAATGACCATCATTATATATCCAATTTTCAATTAATGGCGCCCCTTTTATGTCTAGGGTAATTAGGAGCATGAGCATCGAGCACGATACGAGGAGAGCATAGACACTCAGAATGAGGTATTTTAGAATTGCCAAAGTGCTGCTCGAACAGGGCCTGCATTGGAGGATCTTACTCGAAGCTTCACTTAGTTAACTGAAATTATTCGTGCGTCTCCAACCCTAACCCCACCCCAGTTCTTACAAGTATTGTCTCAGCTGCTGCTGAGGGGTTGCATATAGTGTTATTTATTATGCAATTCCAAAACTATAGTAGGCCGGCAACTTTCCGAGGAGTTCCCCCACTAGAGACAGAGGAATGGATCACTCGGGTTGAAGAAATCTTTGACACTATGGAGTGACCAACGTAACTCAAAGGGGAGAGTTACACTTTGGCGACTTTTATAGCAAGAGTTTGTGCAGAAGTTCACTTATTGATTTGTCCCTCTTTCTGCGAAGAGAGAAATGCAGAAGCAGTTCCTAAGAATGTCTCGATGGAGATTCTCTCCTCCAGTATGAATAAGAATTTCACATTTAGCATTTTATGCGAGAAATCTCATCACTTCAGAAGAAGAGAGATGTAATCATTTCTAGAAAGGACTTCGAGAATCTATTCACTTGTTCACCCAAGAAGTTGGCAGTCACCCCCAGGACCACTGCAGTGTGTGTGGTTAATGTGGGGAGTGTTCGCCAACTTAAGAGAATGTCCGCCCATTATGCGAATTCAAGTGGGGTAGTCGCGCCTAGTACCCCTGAAGCAAGGGAGGTTACATATGCAATAACTGTGCCCTCTTCCAGTGAGTCGCTAACCAAGCTGGACAGCCCTCAATCAATGTCAGTCCGCTCCAACACCATGAATTTTGGCGGGTACTCAGCGGGATGGGCGGTTACTTATTTAGTAGTCCTGCTTTCCACCTCCTCAGAAAGGGTATGTGTGGTTACCTGAAGAGTATCTGCGTGCTCCTCCTACTTGACCTCAACAATGCCCAGATCAGAGAAGCCAAGGGCATATGCAATACAATATCGCCATAATGCCTATTATATTTTAGCTAGCAAAGGTCTACACGATCACAACTTGTTGTGTCTGTGTGGCCTTGTTTCCTCTCCCCCGCTCCCTAACACTTCGTGTGCCCAAGGTAGTTGAGTATTAAATGCTCCTAACCATCTGGGCAGCCTACCTTTATGAATAAATAGAGGGTCAGGGGTGCTTGGAAGTGATACAAAATAGAGGCCAGAACCTACCTGGTAGTAGGTGCGATTACAAGTTTCTAGTGTCCGTCGGCTGCCTAGAATTCTCTCATATTTGCCCCTTGTAATAGTTTGTAATAGCAGATTTTATGGAATAATACTGCTCGCACCAAGTGGTATTCGTCATTGTGGGCAAATCTTATGCCTACCATTGCTAGCGACGACCTCTCTTTATGTGCTCTATTTGCTCAAGCATCAAGGGCTAGTAATCTACCATTTATGGTATTTGATTCCTTATTATCCTCTCAACCCAACATTGAGTATGGAAGTTTGGTGGCAATTATGGTGTCAATAGCTCAACACGCGACCTTCAGATCAAGCGGTTGGTGAAATCTCCCCTGTAGTTGTCGGATAGTAATAGTATTCACCCAAGCTCAGAACCATTCCAGTGTGTGCGGCTACTCTTGTAACATCCTTATTCCTACTATACCCCTTGATAGTATTAGAGCATGAGCTTGAGTTAGGGCAAGTGGTTGACCCTAGGTCTCAATAAGACAAGGTGATCTCACCCGGTGCACACAAAGGAGCAAAAGTCAACTTAGGTCAAATCACCCCCAACTTGAACTCACAAGCTCAGATTGACTCCACCACCACATTCCTAACACAAAGGGGGAGACAAATGACCATTTACTTCATGAATTGGTCATCAACTAGCCAAGTTGACCAAAGTCAACATAAGTAAACTTACCCTAATTTGACTCAATTGAGTTTCAATTGGTCAAATTAACCCCACCAAAGTCTTCTTAATCACTAAGGTATATCATTAGGGCAGTTGTTGGGTATTGTATTCACAATTACCTGGATTTGAAGAAGCCTCTTGTCAAGCTAAGATGAATTCACAATGTATTTGACAATCTTCCGTTAAGTTATGCTTGCAGTTATTCCATGTTAAGTACACACTAATGTCAGAGTGTAGTGGGTCAATATACACGGGTCTGCGCAGCATAATCCCTCGTTGAGCAGATCAGTGTGTTGACTCACGTGTACTCTCTCTATTGGAGTGTACTTATTTTCAAGTACAGGGTCGAGATAGATCAAGAGCAGAAGAGGAGCAAAGATGGGTCAAAGACCAAGTTAAGAGGAAGGAAAAGAAAAATCGTCTAAGTCAAAATCGACGGGAATCACTGAGTGATTCTCGCCGATTCAACGGGAATCATTAGTAATTCTCGCCGAATCGTCGAAAATCACTCAGTGATTCCCGCCGACTTCATCCGGCTGACAGTCCTCCTTCAAGAATTCTGCTAAGGCAGAATCGACGGGAATCATTAACTGATTCTCGCCGATTCGTCGAGAATGACCTTGATTCTCGCCGATTCGTCGAGAATGACTTTGCATTCTCGCTGATTCCCTCCGGATGACAAGTGTTTCAACTGGAATTCTGCCAAGGCAAATTCGACGGGAATCATGCGTGATTCCCGCCGACTTCGTCGAGAATCACCAATGATTCTCGCCGAATTTGCCTTAGGCAAATTTGCTCTGTTTGCTGGACCGAACCAAGAAGCTGTGCGTTGTTTTGACCGGAACTAGGGCTTCTTCTTGTGGGCCCCACAACGGTCATTTAGGGTTGTTTTACAGTATATATACTCGCATATTTTGAACTTACAAAGCAGCGATTCACAGAAAATCAAAAGCGGCCGTGCATGACCTAGACGATCGCGGAACTCCACCGCTTGTCGTCACCGCTTGCAAAGTTGTCGTCGCCGCAGATCTTAGATCATCATTGATCTTCCGGCGACAGAACCGAGGCAAGTCTAACATCTCACGCCTCTCTCTCGATATCTATTGTCTCTCGATTTGTTGAACGAGGTTAGTTCTTCATTCCAAATCGATTGAGATGACCGATCGGATTGAGATCGTTGGTAGACCTTGATTGCTTCGTCAAGAAGTTTGGATCTACAAAGCATCGTCGCCGCAATCACTTGCCGCCGCCGATCTTACCAAGATCCTCTCCAAGAGAGTATTCTGGTCGTGGACTCTTCGTCACCTTCAAGAAAGCTTCAACGAACGAAGAGGGACATCAGGTTCTCCACAAGTGTAGTTTGTATTTCTTGTACATTCTATTTTAGTTTTGTTGTAAAGGAATATTGATTCCTAGTTGTAAGGGTTGGGTGCAACCCATGGTGGAGTAGTGACTCCTTCGGGTGGAAGGGTTTCTTCCATAGTGTGAGGATTGGATTTCAATCCGTTTGGTGAAGTGACCGAGTCGTCCCTTGGTGGGAGATAGGTCGAAGGGGGAGAGTGGACGTACCCAAATCGGGGAACCACTATAATTGCATGTGTGCTTTCGTGTGATGTGTTTGTTTAATTGTGCATGTTATTTAAATTCCGAAAAAGACTGCACCACACCTATTCCCCCCCATAGGTGGAATTAGTTTACACTAGAAAACTTTCAAGTCGTATCAGAGGGAGGTTACTCATCAACAAGGCTAACACCTTGAGTAAGATCCTGCCTCTAGTGTCAAGAAGTAAACAAGACTCAAGCATGGAGCTATACAATGATGTTTCTCCTCTGAGGCTCCTTGCCTGCACAAAGGAGTATTATCCCATCTGGAAGATGAGAGTTCTGTTTCACTTGGAGGCCATTGACCCTCGCATATCATTCATCATGGAAGAGGGTCCCTTCATTCCCATGAAGGCTTCCAGCTCTGGAAAAGATCTCCAAATCCCCAAGAGTCCCGAAGAGATGTCTGAGACTGAGCTCTCACTCTTCAACTTGGACAAGCTGATTCGTCAGATCATCACCGACATTGGGTTTGGATCATCTCGTACAAGATTGGACAAGTGTAAGACAACAAAGTCTATATGACAAACTATCTCTGACCTTATGGAGGGAATGGAGACGGCTGGGACCGGATGCCAGCAAGAGGATGAAGCATATGTGGGGGTCCTCATCTCTGAAGATGAAAGTCAAAACCAATTTCTCAATATCAGGGCTCCCGTGTCTCTGTCTGAGACTGAAGAAGAGATTGAGGAAAGCAGTTCTGATGAAGCTGACACATCAGTCTCTGCAGATCTTAACGCTAACCCTGATCATCACAGTCAGGATCAGGTAACTTCCTCATCATGCTCCTTTCCTCTTGAATCTCCTGAAGACAGGAGTAGTTCAGAGGGTTGTCCATCAAGTGATGCAAGGGAGACGGACAGCTTCAATCAAAGGATTGAAAATCTTGATTCCCTTCATAGAGCCCTTCAGAAGAGCAACTTACTTGTTGAGGAACAAGCTAAGGAGATTGCTCAGCTGAGGACCATGATGGATCTCCAATTGGAATCCATCAAGGTGAAGGACTCCAAGATCTCGGATCTAGAGTTTCGTCTAGAGACCGAAAAGAGGATAGTATCTAACTTTTCCAATATAGATGCTATTAAGAGAAAGGGAGAAGTCGGGTGGATCTCACGAATCATAAATTCGTGGAGAAATGGGGAAACTGTGTTCAGACCCCCCATACCGGGTAGGAAGGGCACACATCATGCTTTCAGGTATGACCATAAGAACAACTATGGTCACTACAAGAGTGATCGGCCCTCATGTGGAAATACCCACAGTGCAAGAGCTGTTATGGCTACCCATGAGAGAATACACAAGGCTCATCATGAACCCTTTGTATTCTCGGCCTCAGCCCCAACTCGTCATGAAATTGCAGGAACCAGCTCTCACAGCAACTCTTACCACCCTAGGACACAGGAAAAGGGGGTTGGGAAACATGTAGCAAGTACCCATGGGGCCCCCGGATGTGTGCTGGCTGAAAAGAAGGCACCACCTCCCAGGCCTCATGACACTCACCACATGTTCTCTATCCACCCTCCCTCGTGTCTCGGTGGAAAGGGCAAATCTGTGAGCAGAACCTGCTCTGCCCTTGTCAGACCAAAGATCGTGACTAACTCAGTCAATATACCAGGTCAGAAAAGGAGATATAACATTCATGAGTGTTGGTGTTGTGGCAAAGTGGGTCACTTTGTCATAGATTGTTGGCACAATCCTTCTGTGCCAAGGGCATGGGTATGTCCACTTCCTTTGGCTAGAGATAGCCTTCCTGACAGAAATCCTGTAGGAAGGCATTCTGTATTTTATGCTGACAAGAACCTAGGACCCAATACATATTGGGTTCCTAAGGTAAGGTAATTCGTTTTGCAGGATAATCTAGGTACCCGTGAACATGATGGGACCTAGACACGAGATGTTCCAGGAATGCTATGGAACAAGCATATTGGATAAGAGATAATGCTAACTACAATGTGCCACTTGAACTGGATACCTGGTGTACTTCTAATATTGGATCCGAATGATCAACCCAATGATCCCAGGTACGCGCATTCAGTTTTGAACATTGATTCACAGTACATTGATTGTTATATATATATATATATATATATATATATATATATATATATCCAAACAAATATATAGATTCTCGTTCAAGATATAAATATATATATATATACTCACACTTGATGGAAGGACACGGATGCTAAAAACTGTATGTTCCTTAGGTTGGAATCTGATAAATTTTTTATATATATCATTGATAATGGGTGACAGTGGGTGTCAATCGGTCCGATGAAACTCAAGGGACGTGTTTCAGTAGTTGTAACAAAAACTGTTCATTTTTTGACTCACCGAGAAATAGTCAGTGCTTACTTCTAGGGTTAACATCCCTTAGACTTGCCTTAGCTACTCTGACTAGTAAATCAAAAGGGCAAAGTTCCGAATTAACAGGAATTCAAATCAACTATTTAAATTTATCAATATAAAATCGGTCAGCGGAAACCTGTCTTTAACAGAGGAAATTTTGGTTACAGCAGCAATCGTAGGAAATAAATAGTACATTTGCGGTAACCCCGAATCTTCGCATTCTGAAAATAGCGGAAATCCCGTCGACCGTACGGAAATTCCTCCCGTTGCTCCCGTCGCTCGGTGTTCTCATCGACTCCCGCTTGCCTCCCGTCGACTCCATTTCCGTCGATTGAAGTCCGCCGCTGTCCTCTCTCCGTCGGCTCGGTGCTCCCGTCTCCGACATCCATTTGACACAAGGTTCATGCCGATTCAGCATTCCCTCTCCCGTCGACTCCCTCTACCATCGCCAGCGGTCCCGACGCAAGCCGACTAGGGATTCTCTCTGCTCCGCGCAAGGGTAACGACCATTCCTCCTTAAATCGAGCTTGTTTGTAACTTCTCTAGTTTCTACTAGTTTAGTCCATACTAGTTTGTAACTTGTCTAGTATAGTGCCTAAACTAGAGATTTAGATAGAGTTAAGTCCCTTGGATTTTACTTGTTTAGGTCTGTAATGGCTCCTCGAACCACGGTTGGGCTCCTCATCGGGAGTGAGTTGGTTAGGACCGACTTCTCCCATACCTCTGATGAATTCAGGAACATCATCCTGATGCTTGAGCAAGCTGGGCTCTCCTTTATCCTTGAGCACCCGTGCAAAATTCTAAATAAAGAAGTTCTTGAATTCTATGCAACCGCCAAGCTACGTCATGAGGACAGCTTGATTAAGAGTAAGGTTGCTGGACTAAGAATCAAGATGACTGCTGCAAAATTGTCACATAATCTGCAGCTCAACAACGTTGTACAAGAGGACTACCTGGATGAGAATGATCGTGCACGGACACAACTGCTTTGTGGATTAGCACGAGAGACAAAGGCCATCAAACGCAAGGACATGAAAAAGGAAGAGAAGCTCCTCTTAGACATCATAGGAAAAGTTCTAATCTGCAAACCCGGCTCCTATACCATATTTAAGGGGATATGTTTAAGATACTGATGGCTGTGGTGTGCAGAAAAAGATTCAATTGGGGAGCCATGTTGTTTGAAAAGATTAAAGATACCCTACGAACGCCTAACTTTGGGAGAATCATAAGCTTATATCTGAATCAGATGGACAGAGACAGGTTTGATATGAGCAAGGGAGTTCCTCTTCACTACTTAAAGAAGATGGACTCCAGCATTTTTGATCGATGGGAAAGGAGAATTGGCTAAGGAGGTGTAGCTGAAGCACATGCTGATGAAGAAGACAGAGCTCCGGAGCTCAGTATCCCCTTGGATGAACCCAGTGAAGTTCCTGATTTGCTGCATGCAGGAACTGAGGGGGAGTCATTACATATTCCTTCTGATGCCCTCAGGACGAAAGTCTCAGGTTCAGATCATGCAGATGCTGTTACTGACATTACTCGGATCGCAAAGGATGCAGTAGATACCCACACTACTGATCAGGCTGAAGAGGAGGAAGTCGAGGATGACATGGAAAATGTTGCTGCTGACGAGGATGATATGGAAAATGAGGCTGCTGATGAGGTGAATGATGAGCTAGCTGAAAATAAAATGACCATGAGGGTGAGTTGTGTTGACCTCCCCTCTGGTGAACAGGTTCCATTAAGAGTTCCTGATGAATCTGGTACAACAATGGAGGGGGAGACCTCCCGGCAGGGGATGATAAGTATACATGGAAAAATAACAGATGCTGCCCCAATCCCCCCGCTGGAGACTGTGAATCTTTCAAGCTCTACCAGTGTATCTGCAGAAGAGAATCCTGACTCCCAGAGTCCTATCCCCCCCTGAGCATGACCAGTACATGCATCAGGTTCATCCACTAAGACCTAACCTGGCGAATCACACGGTCAATATCGTTCAAGGTATAGTGGATGAACTGAAGGCTTCTTTTGAACAATCTCACAATAAGGTGCTTAAACAAATTAAGCAATCTGAGGATCTGATGCTTAAAAATGTTATGGAGATAAATCATAAACTGGATATGATGGAACATAAATTTGACGCTAAGTATGCAGAGGTCGGCACTGCCGTAAATCTTCTAATGCAAGGACTTAAGAAGAATACAACTGATCTGACAGTGGTAAACCAAAATGCACATGTTGTGGCCAACAACATCAAGCTGTTTGATGCCAATATGGTGACACTCAACGCAAATCAGACATCCCTACTGAACGAGTTCACTAAGACTGTTAAACATATAGATGAGTCATTGCATTCCTATGCAAACTCCATTGACCTCGAAGCCAAAAAGGGGGAGAATGAATATAAAGCTAAGATGGCAGGTCTAGAACAAATTATGGTCAACAACTTCAAGCAGTCCAATGAATATGTCTTTGAAAGCTGTCACTGGCTGGTTCAGCAAGCTTCTGGCATACATATTCCGGTTGCTCCTCCTGATGAGGTTACTACTGTTGCTGATGAGGTTCCCCTGAGTGAAGCTGATGTCAGGAAGGCTGCTAGGGCTGCTGCCAAAGCTGCTCGCAGTGCCATGTTTGACTAAGAGGCTATTGTAAAGGCAAAAGAAAACTCCAAGAAGGGACTTCCAAAGAGACTCCAGCTGAGAGGAAATTTAGATTGAAGGAAAGTGAAGTGAGGAATGAACGATGGAGCCCTATATCAAGGAGCATCATACTGGACACATTCATGTTGCAACAGCGGGGAGAACTTAATCGAAATGATGTGTACAGTCAGTATGAATGGGAGATGCACAAAGAGTATGAAGCAAAAAGAAATATATTTTCAGGACTAACACTGTGGAAAATAAAGCTCCTCCCCCCATATACTATCCGAAGCCAAAGGAGTACTTTGAGAGACAAAGCAAGAAGTCCTGGCTAAACAACTTAAGGATGATCAGTCTAAGGAGAAATAGTTTTGGGATCTAGACTTATCATTTTCTTTATGCGTGTATATCTTTTCATGTATTTATATGAACAACTTTTGGATATATATATATATATGATCACATGTTGACTCAATTGTTGTTCTGAATGTGTTTATTATTCTGTGTCTTGTCTCGCTTATTTTGTTATGTATATTCTTCTGGTTGGTGTAATTCATCTTAGCTAGTAGGATTTTGGCTTCTTCAAATAGGGGGAGATTGTTGGGTATTGTATCCATAATTACCTGGATTTGAAGAAGCCTCCTGTCAAGCTAAGATGAATTCACAATGTATTTGACAATCTTCTGTCAAGTTGTGCTTGCAGTTATTCCATGCTAAGTACACACCAATGTCAGGGTGCAGTGGGTCAATATACATGGGTCTGCGCAACGTAATCCCTCGTTGAGCAGATCAGTGTGTTGACTCACGTGTACTCTCTCTATTTGAGTGTACTTATTTTCAAGTACAGGATCGAGATAGATAAAGAGCAGAAGAGGAGCAAAGATGGGTCAAAGACCAAGTTCAGGGGAAGGAAAAGAAAAATCATCTAAGTCAAAATCGACGGAAATCACTAAATGATTCTCGCCGATTTGACGGGAATCATTAGTGATTCTCGCCGAATCGTCGAGAATCACTCAGTAATTCCCGCCGACTTCATCCGGCTGACAATCCTCCTTCAAGAATTCTGCTAAGGCAGAACCGACGGGAATCATTAACTGATTCTCGCTGATTCGTCGAGAATGACCTTGATTCTCACCGATTCGTCGAGAATGACTTTGCATTCTCGCTGATTCTCTCTGGATGACAAGTGTTTCAACTGGAATTCTGTCAAGGCAAATTTGACAGAAATCATGAGTGATTCCCGCCGACTTCGTCGAGAATCACCAATGATTCTCGCCGAATTTGCCTTAGGCAAATTTGCTCTGTTCGCTAGACCGAACCAAGAAGCTGTGCGCTGTTTTGACCGGAACTAGGGCTTCTTCTTGTGGGCTGCACAACGGTCATTTAGGATTATTCTACAGTATATATACTCGCGTATTTTGAACTTACAAAGCAGCGATTCACGGAAAATCAAAAGCGGTCGTGCGTGACCTAGCCGATCGCGGAACTCCACCGCTCGCCGTCACCGCTCGCAAAGTTGTCGCCGCCGCAGATCTCAGATCATCTTTGATCTTCCGGCGACAGAACCGAGGCAAGTCTAGCATCTCACGCTTCTCTCTCAAGATCTCTTGTTTCTCGATTTGTTGAACAAGGTTAGTTCTTCATTCTGAATCGATTGAGACGACCGGTCCGATTGAGATCGTTGGTAGACCTTGATTGCTTCGTCAAAGAAGTTTGGATCTACAAAGCATCGCCGCCGCAATCACTTGCTGCCGTCAATCTTACCAAGATCCTCTCCAAGAGAGTATTCTGGTCATGGACTCTTTGTCACCTTCAAGAAAGCTTCAACGAACGAAGAGGGACATCAGGTTCTCCACAAGTGTAGTTTGTATTTCTTGTACATTCTATTTTAGTTTTGTTATAAAGGAATATTGATTCCTAGTTGTAAGGGTTGGGTGCAACCTGTGGTGGAGGAGTAGTGACTCCTTCGGGTGGAAGGGTTTCTTCCATAGTGTGAGGATTGGATTTCAATCCGTTTGGTGAAGTGACCGAGTCGTCCCTTGGTGGGAGACAGGTCGAAGGGGGAGAGTGAACGTACCCAAATCGGGGAACCACTATAATTGCATGTGTGCTTTTGTGTGCTGTGTTTATTTAATTGTGCAGGTTATTTAAATTTCAAAAAAGACTGCACCACACCTATTCCCTCCCCCCTCATAGGTGGAATTAGTTGACACTAGAAAACTTTCAGCAGTAGCATTCCATTGGGCTCAACCAATTTCATGGAATTGACTAAAGCAAACTTTAGGTCAGTATAGTCCAATTCAACCCAAATTAGCTTAATTAGACTTCACATGGTCAAATTGACTCCACCACCACATACCAAACCCTAATAGAGGTTCAATTGACCATAAGCTCCAACATTTGGTCAAGTAATTTGCCCAAATTGTGTGAAGTCAAACCCATGTCAAAATTAGGTCAAATTGAACCATATGGATCAATTAGCCCAATCAAGGCCCATCATGGCCCAACCAACATTGGGTGATGTCACATGACTCACCAAAAATATATGGGACTAGTCAACTCATCAAATTGACCAAGTCGACCCCAAATTCAGCCATGATTAAACCTAGCCATAAAAAGTAAATTTAAAGCTCAAGCCAATTCCAAAGGGCTAAGGCATTGACCCAAAGGCCCATCCTACAACCCACTAGCATATTTACCACACATGCTCTCTGAATTCAAAATGGGTGACATGCATTGGGGAAAATTTGACATTTCCCCCAAATACATATATGACAATGGAGGAATTTTTGGATTGGAGGCCAGTTGGCCCTCCTCTCAACTTCCAAAACACTCCATTAAGCTCCAGCAATGAAGCTCAACCGAAATCTGGGGAGAAAGGATCCATTTGGTAACTAGAAGGAGCTTCTAAAGAAAAGGTCGAACCCCCTTTATGGTTTCTCCATATATAATCCACCACAGTCCAAATTTACAATTCCATTAGCTTTAGAGGTCCAATAGAGTTAAGCTGTTATCTTAGATCAAAGAAATTGGTGGTGAATCAGAGTTTTGAGGAAGCTCAACAGAAAGGATAAAATCCATGCAACCCGCCAAAATTCCCGTTTTCGGGCCCCAATAGAGGTTTGTTTCTCCTCCCCTCTATTGGGCTTTGAGATTTAAAGTAGTGGCCCATATTTTTTGTTTTGATCCAATGGAGGTGATAAAGGGCACGTGTTAGCCTCAAAACATCATCAAAGGCAGATATAGTTCACATGTTAGCCTCAGAACATCATTATATGCATTATTCAGCAGACCTGACATGTGTCCAGCCTCAAGGAACATCATAGGCGGTCATCAAACATCATACATCATTATAAGGGGCTAACAGTTATATTAGGATTAATGACTAATTACTTTGTAATTAATATAAATAAAGCTATGCACTTAGAATGTAATAAGAAGATTTGAACTATTAAAGAAGAGGTTTTATTATATATATCTTCCTCGTCGTCTTCTTCCAACCCCAGACCACCTCTCAGGACTTTTCTTCTTAATTCATGAGTTAGAGTAGATGGACCATCACCAGTACATCGTCGGATTGCTTCATTATTGGTGCTCTCGTTGAGAGAATCTGTCATCATGTGTGACGGAACCAGATCCAAGGAGATCATTCAACAATTATTGGAACTCAAGAGAGCTATTAAAGATGAACAAAGTTCAAGAAATTAGCTGATCAAAGGAATGCAAATGCAGCTCAGTGCAGAGTTACAAACTAAAGAGAATTTCTTGGTACAACAAATCATCGACACCATGAAATAAGCCAATAAACATATTAATGCCCAATTCAGTAATCTGCGGAAGGAAATGATGGATCAATTCAATATTTTGCATAGGAATATGAGAACAAATCAAGCTTCTTATTCCGGTAATAAAAAACTCATCTATCAATCACCAGATTTGAATGGCTAAGGAAGATATACCCAAACAGCTTTTAGAACACACTTGTGCCATTATAAATTTAAGGTAATTCCATTTGGACTTTAAAATGCACCCTCCACTTTTCGAGCCCTAATGAACAATATCTTTCAGCCTTATTTGAGGAAATTTGTTATGGTATTCTCTGGCGATATTCTAGTATATAGTGCAAATGAAGAAGAACATAAACATCACTTAAAACGTATCCTGAAAATCATTTCCCAAAACCAACTCTATATTAAGAAAATCAAATGTAATTTTTTCACCAAAAAATAGAGTTTTGTGACATATTATTACTAAGGGACAAGTCATGCCTAATAAAAATAATTTTAGAGCTGTTAAAGAATTTCCAAAATCCATCTCACAGAAAAATGTATGAGCATTCTTAGGCATTTCAGGATACTACCAAAATTTCATACAAAATTATTTCAAAATAGCTCATCCACTGACAGAATTAATTAAAAATACTTTTTTAGTGGACCAAAATATAGCAAGATGCATTTGATGAATTAACACAAAAATACTAACATATCATATATTAACCTTAGCTAATTTTAAGGAACCATTCACGATTGAGACAGATGCTTCAAGGACAGGAATAGGAGCTATTTGGTGCAAAATAATAGGACAACTACCTATTATAGTAAGAAATTTTCACCCATAATGCAACAAAAATCTACTTACATAAGGTAAATGTACTACGACTGTAGCAAAATGAAGGGGGTACTTATTGGGGCATCAGTTCACTATACTTGCTGGTCATCAAAGTTTACATCAAATGTTAACCTAGGAATTGCACACACATGAACAACAAAATTTCCTAACTAAATTACTAGGCTATGACTACAGCATAAGGTATAAGGCAGGAAAATTAAATAGTGCAGCTGATGCATTGTCCAGAACTAATTCAATTCTTAATCAATGTGCTCCAGTAACCCTCCAAGAATCATCAGTTATTGTCTCTCCTTTATTAGATCAACTAGAACAAAAATATGAAACAAGTAAGGAAACACAAGAATTACTCCAACAGATAAAATCTCATCCTCAAAAATTTCCTGAATGGACAATAAAAGGGAAATACATTTACTACAAGCACAGATTATATATTCCTTAAGGGTCAAACACAAAGATACTTATAATGCAAGAGGCGCATGATAGTCCCCAAGGAGGACATTCAGGAATTAAAAGGACAATGCATACTCTACAAGATCAATTTCATTGACAAAAAATAAAAGAGGATACAACAACTTATATAAATAATTTTGAATTATGCCAAAAAGCTAAATCAGTAAACCATAGTCCATATGGTTTACAACCACCATTACATAAAAGAACCCATGAATGTCCACTTAGGAATGAAAAAAATAAACTTGTTTTGGGAACTTAAGTGTTCCAATGAGTTCTTTTAGCAATTTGTCTGTCGTCTAATCAAGGGTTTATGCTATTATAGGTGTCTAAAAGCGGTGCGGGGCAATCGGAGCGTCCGCAATCAGTGGAAAGTAGTGCACTTATAGACATGCCTGCAACACCTCCTTCAGCAGAAACCATCAGATTGGTGGCTGAAGCAGTTTTTGCCATGAAAAATGCCCAGCAAGTGAAGCGCGCACCACCTGTTAATGAGCAAGAACTGATTAGGGTGGCAGTGCCGGGAGTAGATGAGCATGTGGCAGTTAATCTGGTAGTTCCAAGAAGAGCCACGGAGAAACAGCTCAAGCATATGCTGAGCTTTAATCCTCCGGTATTCGATGGGTTGGGAACGCCAACTCAAGCTGAGGACTGGCTCTCTACAATGAAGAGGGTCATGACCGCCACAGAAACTGCAGAGTGAAAGAAGACCATAATAACAACCTTCTTATTGGCTGGTGAGGCAAGGATGTGGTGGGACGAGTTAGAGGTTCATCTCTTAGTGGGAAGACAACTTGCTGACGTACCGATGGAAGAATTCTCAAGGTTATTCCTGGCTAGATACTTACCTTCTGCCCAAAAGCTCGAGATGTAGAACAAGTTCCTTGGTTTGGCACAGGGAGAGAAAAGCGTGGATGAGTATCTCCACGAGTTTACCCGTTTAGGTCGTTATGCTGGTGCTATGTTTACTGAAGAAGAGCGAAAGACCAACCGAGGGTCTATGGAGCGACCTGCAGCTACTCCTTGCTGGGCCTAAGGTGCAGGGCTTTCTAGCCTTGGTAAATGCGGCTCGGTCTTTGGAAAGGGTTGCGAGCAAGGTGCAACAGAAGAAGGACCCAGTGGGGAAAAAGTTAGAGTTAAAGTGTCAAATTCAAAGTCAGGTTTCCGCAGATGGAACAAGAAGCAGAGGACTTCGAGCTCAGCCCCTTCGACTAGTACAATGGGGGCAAACCCTAATCGAGTCCCAGGAGCCTGTTACAACTGTGGAAAAGTGGGACATTTTGCAAGAGAATGTTGGAGCGGACGTGCAAAGTCCGAGAGGAGGCAAGGAGCAACTTTTGAGGAAAAGGGAAAGACGGCGGAGTCAACCTCGTCCCATCATGCTCCATCCCAGCCTAGAGTATACAACCTTGGTCTACAAGAGGCCATCAAGCAAGCTGACGTGGTGACAGGTATGAGTTAATTTTTTTATAATTTAGCTTTTTGTGCAACTGTTACCTTTGTTCATGTTAGCTTACTTATGTTGGTCCTAGGCTTTGTTTTGATTTTTGGTCGTCCGGCGAGAGCCCTATTTGATACGGGAGCATCGCATTCTTTCTTGTCCGAAAGATTCGTATCACTTATCAGAGTCCCTTCTTCGATAGCAAAGGACAAGCTGGATGTGTTGCTAGCCAATAGGTGCTCTATGCGCGCAGATAGAGTCTGCATGGTTAAGTTGCGTATTGGGGAGTAGGAGTTCGATTTGCAAGCGTCGGTGCTGCCGTTAGTGGAGTTCGACGTAATCTTTGGTATGGACTGGCTTTCGGAGCATTGAGCCTGCATTGACTGTAACCAAAAAGATGTTAAGTTGGGTCTGGATACTGAGCGAGAGACTACGTTCGCGGGCATGAAAGGGTCGAGCAAGATTATGATGTTAGCTCTTCAAGTGATTAAGGCAGTTCGATCTGGCGCTGAGCTGTTTGTCATTTCAATTCAGGCTTCAGCGCCTAATCCTAATTTAGACAGTATTACAGTGGTGTCCAAGTATCCTGATGTATTCCCAGACAATCTCCTGGGAGCCCCTCCTCAACGGGAGATTGATTTTATAATTGAGCTGGTGCCGGGTGCCAAACCGGTGTCATGCTCTCCTTATCGGACAGCGCCTAAGGAGATGGCAGACTTGAAGGTACAACTACAAGAGTTGTTAGAGCAAGGGTATGTGCGTCCAAGTTCGTCGCCTTAGAGTGCACCGGTCCTTTTCGTTAAGAATAAAGATGGGAGTTTGCGACTTTGTATTGATTATCGGGAGTTGAACAAACTTACGGTAAAGATTAAGTATCTGATCCCTAGGATTGGCGATCTATTTGATCAGTTGGTTGAGTCAACGGTATATTCGAAGCTAGATCTAAAATCCGGATACTACCAGTTAAGGATAAGGGAGAGTGACATCCCTAAGACAGCATTTAACACGCGGTTTGGACATTACGAGTTTACGGTTATGCCGTTTGGGCTGACCAATGCGCCATCCGTGTTTATGTATTTAATGAACAGGACGTTCAGTGAGTACCTGGACCAATTCGTGATAGTGTTTATCGACGACATTTTGGTGTACTCGCGGTGTGAGGATGATCACTACAAGCATCTGCATGTGGTATTGGAGACATTGTGGAAGAATCAGTTGTATGCTAAGTTCTCCAAGTGTGAGTTTTGGTTATCCTCAATAGCGTTCCTTGGGCACATTGTTAGTGGTAAAGGGATTGCGGTGGATCCGGCGAAGATAGCGGCAATTCAGGAGTGGCTTCAGTTGACTTTGGTGGCGGAAGTCCGGAGCTTTCTAGGGCTTGCCGGCTACTACAGGTGCTTCGTGGAGAATTTCTCACGGATCGCGCGACCACTCACGATGTTGACAAGGAAGGACCAAAAGTTCGTATGGACTCTGGATTGCTCGCAGGTTTTTGAAGAGTTAAAGAGGCGGTTGATCTTGGAACCTATCTTGTGTTCGCCGATTGAGTCCGAAGGATTTGAAATTTATAGTGATGCTTCAGGCAGTGGTTTGGGTTGTGTCCTACTACAACATAGGAGAGTAATAGCGTACGAATCACGATAGTTGAAGGTTCATGAGAGAAATTATCCGGTCCATGACTTGGAATTAGCGGCCGTGATATTTGCTCTAAAACTGCGGAGGAAATATTTGTACGGTGTAAAGGTCGATATTTACACCGATCACAAGAGCCTGAAGTATTTACTAGATCAGAAGGACCTGAACATGAGGCTACGAAGGTGGATGGAGTTCTTGGGGGACTACACTTTCAAGATACATTATGTGCCTGGGAAAGGAAATGTAGTGGCTGATGCTTTGAGTCGTAGGGCTCCGGCGCAGGCCAAATGGTGGGTGGTGCATGATGAGAGATTAGTCCGTGATTTGAAGGCTTTGGAGATCTCTTGCGTCGACAAGCAGTCTATTGCTGAAGCAATTTTGTGTTGGACGGAGGTGCAATACGACCTAGCTGATAGGATTCGGGAGGCTTTGGCTCAGGATAGCAGTATGAAGCAGGCTTGTGAGGAATCATTGGATGGGTCAAATCCCCGGTTTGCGGTTGTGGATGGACTGCTAAGGAAGGATGGTCGCCTATGCATTCCAAGTGCGGATAGTCTTCGGGAGGAGTTGATGTACGAGGCTCATCATACCAAGTACTCAATCCACCCGGGGAGCACAAAAATGTATAGAGACATGAAGAAGTTATTTTGGTGGCCAGGGCTGAAGAAGGATGTAGCATTGTACGTAGCAAAGTGCCAAACTTGTGCCTTGGTAAAGGCAGAGTGCCAGAAGCCTGGAGGATTCTTGAAGTCTTTGCCTATCCTGGAATGGAAGTTCGACAAAATATCAATGGATTTTGTGCACGGGTTGCCAAAGTCGCAGAAGGATAATGACGCCATCTGGGTGGTCGTAGACAGATTGGCTAAAGTGTCGCATTTCATTCCAAATAAAAAGGAAGATCCGGTGGAAAAGTTAGCCAAGCTCTATGTGGATAATATTGTATGGTTGCATGGTGTGTCCCGCAATATTGTTAGTGACCGCGATGGACACTTCACGTCCAATGACTGGAGGCTTGTGCATAAAATGTTAGGAACTAAGCTGAGTTTCAGCACAGCCTTCCATCCGCAAACGGATGGTCAGACTGAGAGGGTCAACAAGACGATGGAGGACATGCTCTGCTTGTGCATCCTAGATTTCGGAAAACATTGGGAGGATCACCTGTACATGGTAGAATTTACTTAGAATAACAGTTATCAAGCGAGTATTAGAATGACACCTTTCGAGGCCCTTTATGGGAGAAAGTGTCATACGCCGATGTCTTGGTTGGAGACAGGCGAGTGAAAGCTATTCAAGCGGCAGACAGTAGAAGACGCCACTTATATGGTATGTATAATTCAAGAACGGTTAAGAATCGCCCAGGACAGACAGGCAAAATGTTATAATGCCAAGCATAGAAATGTGGAGTTCAGTGTCGGCAATTTGGTGTATTTGAAAATAAAGTCATTCAAGGGTGTCTCGCGGATTCGACGCTTGAAGAAACTGAGTCCGAGATACCTTGGACCATTTGAGATCCTAGAGCGTGTTGGTGAAGCAGCGTATCAGTTGAAGCAGTCGATGGAGTTGAGTGGGCTTCACAATGTGTTCCACGTATCGGTGTTGCAGAAGGTGGTTTAAGAGCCTTCGTAAGTCGTTGATGTTGATCAAGTGCCGATTGATAGTGGGTTGACGACAAAGGTCAAGCCGATTCGCATCGAAGACTTTGAGGTCAAACGGCTCCGCAACAAGGAAATTCGTATGGTCAAGGTCCGTTGGGATAACTGCGTACGTGAGGAGCTTTCTTGGGAGCGAGAACAGGCTATGTTGGAGGAATATCCCGAACTTTTCGACTCAGGTAATGTTTAACTTATTTTGAGTACCCCTTTATTTAATTTCGTGGACAAAATTCTTTAAGGAGGGGAGGTTTGTAACACCCCAGATTTTAGAATTTGAATCGGGCAGTGTTTGAACAAAATTTCATTTTTTTTTGGTAGGGCGAACACGGCCTGTGACACGGGTAGTCACATGGCCGTGTCATGCTCGGGTCATCCAGAGAAGGACACGACCTGGGACACGGGCGTGTCACATGGCCGTGTACTTCTCGGGAAGATTCTGGGTTCTGTGCCGACTATTGGACACGGCTGAGGAACACGGCCGTATACTGGTTGACACGGGCGTGTTGTCACCCGTATCCACTGAAAGATAGGGTTAGATCTGATATACTCTAGAGGGGGGTGAATAGAGTATATCTGTGTGTTTTTGAAATTTTCTTTGTTGACAATATATTATATCTAACTATCACAGATTAAAATAAATAAAAAAACACAGAGTGTCTATCTAACACAACCATAACAATAATAAAAAGAAAGAGCAACCAGCCAACACAAGAAGTTTATAGTGGTTCCCCAAACTGGGTACATCCTCTCTTATACCACACTTGGTAGGAATCCACTACAGGTTTTGATCAGGTGACTGCCACCAATGAGCTTTTGATAAGGTGCTCAAAAACCAAACCTCAAGTCTTTTGGTTAGGAGACTTGCAACGAGATATAATTTTGAAGGAATTTAAAACCCTGTACAGAGGTGGGGATGAGAGATTAATTTTGTCTTCTCTTTCTCAAAGTACAACTAAGAAGACTGTGGATTCAATGATGTTGTCAAAGCTCCCCCTGAGATCTTGAATGGTTTAGGAGTGGAAGCTTTGTTCAAGGGTGTAGGCCTTCAGCTTTGATGATTGATCTGCAGCAGACTTCTTAGACTGATGAGTATTGTTTGTCTCTTTAGAAGATCTGGAACAGAATGAGAACAGATGAAGATGATCAAGATTTCTTTTTCTCTCTATATTGTATTGTTCTCGCGTGTCTATTTTGTATTATATTCTATCTTGTATCACATTCAGCAGAATCAATATACTTTATTTTGTCGATGACCATTTGAATTTTCAAATTATTCATGTAATCAATGCTGTTGATGTTGAGAATTATACGGCACTGATTACTTTCCCCAACCGTTTCATTGGAAATATGGCACGCAATAATCCTGATTAAGACCGTAATTAATGCTCTGTCTAATGGTAATATTCAGAGAATGTTTAAGCATTAATTACACAGGAATTACTGTAATAAAATCGAAATAGAATGAAGGAAATAACTTAGTCTAGAATCATCGACCTGAAGACAGAATTCGTCGAGCTGAGTCCATAGTTCATCGAGCTAAGTATTGTTGTTCGTCGAGCTGAGTTATAAGATCGTCGAACTCTGAATAGCTGACTGCTGCTTGACGAAATCTTCTTGTTCTGTGCTCTGAGTTCGTCGAGCTTAGTTACAAGATCGTCGAGCTCTGAATAACTGACTGCTGCTTGACGAAGTCTTCTTGTTCTGTGCTCTAAGTTCGTCGAGTTGAGTTACAAGATCGTCGAGCCGATTCTGAGGTCTGGACTTAGAATAATTTCTGAGTGTTGAATCACTATAACCAGGATTAGTCGATCAGAGAACAAAGTACTTTTAGCTGATGTTGTAGTTCGTCGTCTGAGTTTCTAGCTGAGGCAGTTAGTTTTTGATCCATAGTTCGTTGAGCTGGGCTTAGAGAATTTCCCTGAGTTCGTCTAGCTGAGCTCGACTATCGTCGACCGGAGTTCGATGAACGTAGAACTACTTTATCAAGTCTTTAATTCTCTAAGTGCAGAGTCTCTTGTAGGGTTGAAAGCTGGTCCTTTGTGTTGTTGACTTCTAAGGACTTGACCTAGACTCTAAGACACACCTATGACCATGATCTATACATGTTGGGTCATATCCTTACTCAGTGAACCTAGCCCAAATCCAACTAGGGTCCCAACATCCACCAAGCGTCGTGGCGGTTGGCGTGGCGGTTTTTGGGGACACGAACCCTAGTCACGGGCGTGTCGAGTACCCAACACGGGCGTGTCAGGTCGGGACACGGACGTGTCCCGACCCATGTTCTTTTTTGTGCTCGATTTGGGTGGCTAGATCGAGGCACACGGCCTGGGACACAGTCGTGTGCAAAGCCGTGTTCGGCCCAGGACTTTAGATTTCAGTCTAATCTGAGCTATTCGTTTTCTTTAAATAAGATCTAATGGCTCAGATGAGTTCTTGCTTGTGTTTAATCCATGAGTACAGGTTTAATTCCTCATTTCATCCCTAACTCCCTATTTCTAAGAGTTTAGAGAGAGAAGAGACCAAGGAAGAAGGAAGAGAGGAATCCGGCCACCGGCGGAGCGTCGGAGCGACAATATGAGAACCGAGACCGGATCCGCGGATAGAATCCAATTGCGAAGCTTTCTATCCGACTAGTTTTTCATGGCACCGAGGCGGACTTCAAGGGTAACGATTCTCATCTTAAGCACTTGTAGCTTTCTTCCTTTGCATGGGAAAAACCCGCTCCCGCAAGTGTGCGGCGAGTTTGGTGTTCCTTGGGATAGATATGTGAAGTCTCCCTTATTTAGAGTCCGAAATCGAAGTACGGGCATATGCATTGTTTGTGAAGCCTATCCGGACGTGTTTGTCTTGATCGGTGATGTTGCATTGCATGAATAGCCGGAGAAGACTCCGTGTGCTGTTTTCAAATTTTTATGCGGTAGATTGTAGCAGGGATCCTAGGGGATTAGCCCCAAGGCGCACTAGGAAAACTGGGCAGAAACGAAATTCTACCAACCTAGCGGCCGGGGAACCATTCTTGAACATAACTGGGTTATGTATTGGATTGGGTTTGATTTAGGATCCGGGTGAAGCTTGACCCACACATACATCTTAAAGTGACTAGGCGGTGTGAGCAACGAGCGGGTGGATACGGACCTGGGCTATGTGGTTCGGTGCTAGAGTCCCTAAAGTGGAACTGGCCGATGACATAGTCGTGAGTCTTGGACTACGGTCGGAAAGACTCAGCAATGCTCACATTGGTTGTCGTCCTAAGGATGGTGGTGAAGCCACGGAATTGGCCGGATTCACCGTGAATGTGCCCTGAGTGCACGGGGTGTTTGGTCGAGCGAGTCTACGCTTGTGGCAAAAGTCTTTCTATGCACTTTTACTATTTAGCTGGGCTAACGATATACAGGGAAGAAGCACCGCCGTCCCGAATAAGGGGCGGGGTCATTATAAATTGGTCAGCTTTAGCTGACCGTTGCTCTATTTGCCACCGTGTGGTGGAATATTACTTGTAGGTGCTGCGGATCCAAGTGCCAAGTAGCGGGTTGAAGCCTAAGCTGCTGTGCTGGCCCTAAAAGGCCGAAGTGAACTGCTATCTTTTATTTTCTGTCATGTATGGCCGGCCTGCGAGCCGATGTTTGTAAGACATTAATTTGTTTAGTGAAACTTTGTAAGACCATAAGGCAGATGCTTTGTGTATTTGCTTTATTTCATTCCTGGGTTGTTATGTGGACATTCATGCTAGTGTTGTGAATTCATGGGTTCGCTTTAACTGTTTAAAAGCTTCCGCTAGAATGCTCTGTGTTAGGGCGAGTAGTTAAGTATTTGGTATTATTTCGTAACCCTTCCGACTCTTCGTGGTATATAGCGTTGGGTTCCAGATGGACCTTCTGTTATATGTCATACGACGGATGAGGGTGTTACATGGCGGTAGGTGGTAAGCCCTTCCACTGTACCAGCGCTTCCTCGACCAGCTTCCCTTGTCATATGATTTGTCGGGTACTGATGATGGCAAGGGGTTCGTGAACTAAATTATTGTCGTAACCGAGTGGAGGTAAAGTGATGAGTGGGATATTAGTATCTCCCATATATAGATTAAGTATGGAGACACAAAAACTGTATTTATATTGTATTCGGGCAGTAGATCCAAGCGGTAGGTCGTGTTACAATTTACCTCTGAGATCTGGAAAGGGCCATAAAACTTCATGTTGAGTTTATGGTTAGAAGTCCTTGTGAGAGTTAACTGTCAGTAAGGATGTAACTTTAATAACACCTAATCTCCTTTGCTAAATTGAACATCAGTTCTTTTAGTATCAACAAAGGTCTTCACTCGATGCTGGGCTTTTCTCAAAATTCTTTGAGCAGATGTAGAACTTCATCTCTATCTTTTAGTGTTGCTGTTACAACTTCATTGCTTGTCTGCCCTACACAAAATGAAAGTAAACCATTGGGCTTTCGACCAAACATGGCCTCGAATGGGGTCATGCTGATCGAAGAGTTAAATGATGTATTGTGATGGTATTATGCAAGGCTTAGATAAAAGACCACTTTTGTAGAGTATTATGAGCAAAAATCGTAAATATTGACCTATACATCAATTTGTTCTCTATCAAATCTTCTATCTTCGGAAGGTATGAAGAGTTGTATCGTAGTGTAGTGCCTTGTTTTATGAATAGTTCCCTCCATAAATCACTTAAAATATAGTATCTCTATCAATTATTATTGATTCTAGAATTTCATGTAGTTTGCCAACATATTCCCATAATGCGTTAACCACAATTGGTCTCATAATTGGCCCCTTTAAGGGAGCAAAATGTGTGACCCTAGATAGCATATCCACTACTACAAGTATGAATTTAAGGAAGGAAGGTGCGTTATAAAATCCATTGTTAATTTTGCCTATAATTTTTGAGGCACGTATAATGGGTGTAGTAAACCATATGAAATATGGTTTACTGATTTAGCTTCTGGCATAATTCACAATTATTTATATAAATTGTTGTATCCTCTTTCATTTTCTGCCAATGAAATTAATCTTGTAGCTTATGCATTGTTCATTTAATTCATGAATGTCCTCCTTGGAGACTATCATGAGCCTCTTTCATTATATGTTTCTTTGTGTTTGACCCTTGGGGAATATATAATATGTGCTTGTAATAAATGTATTTCCCTTTTATTGTCCATTCAAAAAAAATTTGAGGTTGAGATTTTATCTGTTAGAGTAATTCTTGTGTTTCCTTATCTATTTTATATTCCTGTTCTAATTGACCTAATGAAGGAGAGACAAGAACTTATAATGCTTGTAGGGTTACAAGAACACATTGATTAAGAACTGAATTAGTTATGGACAATGCATCAGCTATACTATTTAATTTTCCTGTCTTATACCATATGTTGTAGTCATATATAGTAATTTATTTAAGAAATTTTGTTTTTCAAGTGTGTGCAATTCCTTGGTTAACATGTGATGTAAACTTTGATTATCAGTAAGTATAGTGAACTGATGCCCTAATAAGTACTGCCTCCATTTTGCTAGTCATAGTAATTGTATACATTTCCCTTATGTAAGTAGATTTATGATGCATTATGGGTGATAATTTCTTACTATAATAGGTAATTGTCATATTATTTTGCAACAAAACAACTCCTATTCCTCTCCCCGAAGAACCTTCCTCAATTGTGAATGTTTCCTTAAAATTAGGTAAGGTTAATATAGGATATGTTGTTATTTTTTGTTTAAATTCATCAAATGCTTCTTGCTCGATTTTGGTCCACTAGAAAGGTATTTAAGTAGTTTTGTCAGTGGATGAGCTATCTTTGCATAATTTTGTATGATTTTTTGATAATATACTAAAAGTCCTAAGAATGCCCATATTTTTTTTCTGTGAGGCGGGTTTTGAAAATTCTTTAACAACTCTAATATTATTTCCATTAGGCATGACTTGTTCCTTAGTAATAATATGTACCCAAAACTTTATTTTTGTGTGAAAATTTTACATTTGCTTTTCTTAATATAGAGTTGGTTTTGGGAAATGATTTCCATGATCTGTTTTACGAAAGGCATTGCTCATTAAGGCTTAGAAAGTAGAGGGTTCATTTGAAATTCCAAATGACATTACCTTAAATTCATAATGGTCCATGTGTGTTCTAAAAGCTATTTTGGGTATATCTTCCTCAGCCATTTGAATCTGGTGATACCCCGATCTCAAATCTAGCTTAGAAAATAGTCTGGCTTCGTATAAGTCATCTAAGAGCTCATCAATAGTAGGAATTGGAAATTTATTCATTACTGCAAGTTTATTCAGTGCTCTAGAATCTACACAAAATCTCCAGCCTCCTTCCTTTTTCCGAACCAAAATAACAGAACTAAAACTTGAAGTATTGTGATAGATTTGTCCAGCTTCAAGCATCTCATTAATTATTCTTTATAGTTCATTTTTTTAATATAAGGATAATGGAAGGGTTTCAGATTTATTGGAATCGCGTCTGGAATTAATATTATTTGATGATCTATAGTACGTTTGAGTGGTAGTTCCTTGGGTTCCTAGAATAAATATTCATACGATTCTAATACTTTCCCATATTTTTCTTTTTCTATATCATTTGTCTTTTTGACATCTTCTGCTGATATGAAGGCACGAAATGCGGTGGATTGAAAAGACATTAATCTTACAAACTGCGATGATGATACGACTCTTAATTGGGCATTTGGTTGTCCCGTCAGAACTATTATCCCTTCCATGTCATCATATGATAATGCATTTTGGATATAATTTGTAGTTAAATGCCTTAAGGATTTGCAACCAGCAGATTCTTAAGATAATATATGATCCTTCTATATCGAGGAAAGAAAGATTGATGATGAATTCTTTCGCTTATATGAGCAGTTTTACTTCCCTACACAATCCATTGCATTCTACAGTCGTCTCATTCCCCATATAAACCAAGAATTTTCTAATAGAATGAATTAGTGATTTTAAAAACCTGGACATTCGAATGGAAATGAAGTTATAGGAACTTTCTTCGTCGATAAACGTTTCAATGGGTTGTTGGTTACAATATGATATTAATTTTAATCCATGGTGGGAGATTGACCAGTTAGGACTTGAATTGTCACTGCAGATTTTGGTACTTCATCACTTAACATTCCTAATTACGTGTCTTCGAGACAGTCTCCTTTCATTCCCTAGACATAAATAGGGCTCCCTTACCCATACATTTGTGTCCCACGTGATATTTTTCTTTGCAATTATAACATAATCCTTTGTCTCTTCTTGCTTATAATTCCTCAAGTGTTAGTCTTTTAATTCGTGGGAATTTTGAAATTTTTTGTTTTGGTCGAAATACCTTTAGATTATTGCTTCATTTATATTTGGGGTTTTGTGTTCGTAGTCTTTCATTTTCTTTTTCTTAGTTTTCAAACATATGGGCTAAGACATATGCATCGTGAACTTCTCTACATTGCTGAATTTTAATTAGTTGTTTGATGTTTTCTTTTAGTCCTGATACAAACTTGCTTTTAAGGAACCAAGGAGCTAATCTCGATACCTTAGTGGTAAGCTTTTCAAATTCTTATTTATATGCATGATCAATGGATATATGTTGTAATTTAGTGAATGTGCTGGTGGGATCATCATAAATAGAGGGTCCATTTCTTTTTGCAGTGTGTCAACAAACATTAGAAATGATATGGCTGGGTGGTCTCATAACATAGCTTAGTACCATTTAGAAGTAGGTTTGTCTAAATACAATGTGGCTAGTATTAAATAATCCTAGGGCCTTTTAGTATGAAAATTAAAATATAATTGCAATTCATATAAAAAATCTGTGGGATCCCCTTCAGCAAATCTTAGACATTACAAAATAACTAATTAATTTGGTCGATTAGACATTATCGATTTGCAGCCATCATATGATTGCTTCCTTGAATTTATCCATCACTTACTTACACAAATTACTAAATAGGGCATTAATATGTTCCTTGTATTGTTCCCTGGTGTCAATGATTTTTTGTACCAAGAAATTCTCTTTAGTTTGTAGCTCTGCACTGAACTGCCTTTGCATTCCTTCGATATGCTTACTTCTTGAACTTTGTTCATCTTAAATAACTCTCTTGAGTTCCACTAATTGTTGATTGATGTCCTTGGATTTGGTTTCGTCACACATGATGTTGGATTCTCGCAACGAGTGCACCAAAGATGTAGCAGTCCGACGGTAGTCCAACTACTCTAACTTATGAATTGAGAAGTAAGGCCTTGAGAGGTTTCCTAGGGCGGGAAGAAGATGATTGGGAGAGAGATAGAAGAAAATATATTTTTTATTAATTCAAATATGCTTATTACATTCCCAGTACATAGCTCTATTTATATTAATTACAAAGTAATTAGTTGTTAATCCTAATATAGCAGTTAGCCCTTTATAATGATGTGTGATGTTTGATGACCGCCTATGATGTTCCTTAATGCTGGACACGTATCAGGTCTGCTTGATGGAATAATGCATGTGATGATGTTCTGAGGCTAACATGTGAACTATATCTGCCTGGGATGATGTTTTGAGGCTAACATGTGCCCTTTATCACCTCCGTTGGATCAAAACTAAAAATCTGCGCCACTACTTTAAATCTCAAAGCCCAGTGGAGGGGAGGAGAAACAAACCTCTATTAGAGTCCGACGACGGGTATTCTGACAGGTTGTATGGATTTTATCCTCTTCAATATACTTACTCAAAACTCAGATTCTCCACTGATTTCTTTGATTCATTGTTGGGGTTTGTCTCCACAATACCTATGATTTGTAGGAGGTCAGACCTTGAACTAAGATGAATTAAGATGTATTTGATGTGGTGTTTGAGTTGTATGTGTGCAGGTTCTCATTGCCAAGTGTAGACCAATGTCAGTCTATAATGGGTCACCAAACACAAGACCATGCAATGTAATCCCTCATTGTGTGATCCAAAGTGTTGGCCCATGTATAGCCTCTCTATTGGGATACACTTCTCATTCATGCACTTGGATTGATGGACAGATGCATTGGAGCTAATTTCCTCAGAAAAATTTTCTTTCTAAGTCCAAATACTCGAGTAAGCCCTTTTTATACTCGAGTATCAGACTTAATACTCGAGTAGTTAATTTGACATACTCGAGTAATCAGTTAGACATACTCGAGTAGACTCTGAATACTCGTGTAGATAAATCTATACTCGAGTAGTTAGTTAGTCACTCGAGTAAGTTCTTTTCATACTCGAGTAAGTGACTTAGTCACTCGAGTAAATCATTATTCATACTCGAGTAGATCCATTTCTTCTCTTCTCAGAAAGTTCAAGTATTTATACTTGAGTAAGTTCTTTTCATACTCGAGTAATTGCTTTTCATACTCGAGTAATTTATTCTATACTCGAGTGATTAATTTTAATACTCGAGTAAGTCCTTCTATACTCGAGTAATTGACTTTCATACTCGAGTAAGTGAATGTTTTCCCGAGTAATTTCTTTCCCCTCACTCGAGTATCTTCAACCCCTTTCACTCGAGTAGCTCTTCGTTTTCTGTCTAAAGAAAATTCTCTTAAATCCTATTACTCGAGTATATACTCTGATACTCGAGTAATTCCCCTTTCACTCGAGTATATCTTTTCTGATACTCGAGTATATCCTTTCTGATACTCGAGTATATCTATTCTGATACTCGAGTAGTTCATATTTCACTCGAGTAAATTTCTCTTCTTATACTCGAGTATACTCCTCTTTGTCACTCGAGTATCTAACTTCTCATACTCGAGTATATCTTTTCTCTTACTCGAGTATAGTAGTTCTCTATTCCAGAATTTTTCTAAGTATAAATTCGCCTGTGTATTTTGAATCGGTTAATTCTGATTGGTCCACGTGTCATCCCTAATTAAGATTATGACCGTTGGAGTCCACCTATAAATAGGTCATTTCAGAGTTGACTAATTACAAGATTACAGAGATATTCTTTTTAAGAAAGAGAAAAATCCGTGAACCCTAATTCTTCACGCCGCCGCCATCGTTGTTCACGGAAGAACTTCTGGATCGCCGATTTCTGTCTTCAACGATTATTTCTCTAGCGATCCAGACAAAAGTGAATCACTCGATCTCGCCGAGCCTCAAAGATTTCAGATCTATCTTCTCGATCGAGGTGGTTCTAGTTTTCAGATTCGTGGATCTCTCTCAAGTCATCTTCAACCTATTCTGATCAAGCCGAAGTTCCTAAAGAAGAAGACTGTCAAGGATCCAGATCTGAGATTGTTGTTTTGATTTTTATTCTCAAACCAAAATTTCATTGTAGGAGTTTTTCTCCGAGATTTGTAGGAAGACTTTCTCTTTCGAGTTTTGTAGATCCGATTTGGATCGAGATTTGTAGGAACGTGGTTCCGAGGTGTAGGATTGTTTTCAATCCGAGATAGTGGAGTAGCTGAGTCTAGTGATTTGCTAGATCGGTGAGGAAAGTGGACGTACCCAAGATTGGGGAACCACTATAAATCTCTTGTCTTCTGTGATTGCTTGATGTGCGCTGTGTTAAATTTTTAATTCCGCTTTTGACACGCATTTCACCTATTCACCCCCCTCTAGGTGATATAGGCTACCAACTTAGCACTTTCAATTGGTATCAGAGCGAGGTTGATCATTAAATAGGTTAACACCTTGATCGTATCCTTCTAAGTTGAGTATCAAGCATGAGTAAGACTAAGGATTTTGCCAAGCTCCCTATCTGCACCAAGAACAACTTTCCTATATGGAAGGAAAGGGTCAAATTCTTCATGGAAGCTGTAGACCCTCGGATCTTCATGATTGTTGAAGAAGGTCCTCATGTTCCTATGACCGTATCAAGCATAGATCCAACCAAAAGGGTACCAAAGAAATTGATGGATCTAGACAAGGATGAGATTGCACTTGTCTCTCTGGACAAGAAAGCAAAGAATATCATAGCAAGTGCAGTCGATGACTCAATGCTGCAAAATCTGATTCATTGCCAATCTGCTAAGGAGATGTGGCAATCCCTAGTGACTCTGATGGAAGGTACTGAAGAAGTGAGGGATGATCGTAGGTCCCTACTGAACCAGAAGTATGAAGCCTTCAGGCAAGGACCAAAGGAGGCTATTGCTGACACATTTGAAAACTTCTTCAAGATAGTCAATGGCCTAAGAGTGTATGGCCGAGTCTTCACAAATGGAGAGCTGAATGATAAGTTTCTGAGATCTCTCACCAAAGAATGGGATAACAAAGTTTGTGCCATCCGAGAGTTTGGCAGACTAGCTGAGACAGATCCTCAGAACCTATTTGGCAAGCTGATGTCCTATGAACTGCAAATCAACTCCAGAAAAGCTGAAGAAGAGAACAGTCGCTTCTCCTCAAAGGAAAGGTCAGTTGCTTTGAAGGTCGACTGTTCAAGAAAGGGCAAAGCTGCTTCACCAGTCCCTCCTCAAGAAATAAGTGAAGAAGAAGGCTCCGAGCCAAGCACCTCAGGCTCAGAACTATCTGAAGGAGAATTCTCTTTGCTCTCCCGACAATTCAAGAAATTCTTAAGTAAGAAGAAGCAATGGAGAGGCAAAGATGCCTCATTCAGAAGATCACGACGTGATAATGATCAGAGAAAGAAAGGCTCAAGTAGCCACGACAGGTATAACTCTAAACCGAACAAACAGATTTTGGCTGACATCATTTGTTATTGCTGCAATAAGCCAGGTCATGTCATCGTCGATTGCCCTCACAAGAAGAAAGAGGGTGGAAGAAGAGAGGAAAATAAATCCTCACACTATAAGAAGAGGACAGAGAAAAGCCTAGTAGCCAAGAAGAGCAAAACTCTCAGCGACTCTGACTCAGCAGAGTCGAGTGAAGAAGAGGAAGCTTACTTTGGGCTCATGGCTCACTCAGATGATGAACAAGTCCCCCAGTTCACTGGGGAGGTAAAATCTCATACTCCTCTCTCTGATTCTGATGATGATGAAAATGAGCACAAGGGATATTCCTCAGAAGATGAATCTGAACTCATGAGCCAGTACAAGGAGTTACTCACTGCCTACGAAAAATGTCGTAGAGTAGTGAAAACTCAAGCCAAAGAGATTAAATCTCTACAGGCCAGTGAGAGCAGCTTGAGAGAAGAAGTCTCCAAGACTAACTCTCTTCAAGAGGACCTCAACAGTGCTATGGAGAAGCACAATCAGGTTCTTAAGCACCTCGACCTTAAAGAGGAAATCATCAAGGAATTGGAACAACAACTTGAGGCTGAGAAGAAACTCGTTGAGAGTTTCTCAAAGCCTAAGACCGTTCTTCCACTCGTTGCTGAATTCTCAGCTAAGGTCAAGGGTGCTGGTTTAGGCCACATTGGCTCTCCTAGTAAATCCTCTAGGAGAAACATGGCCAAAAGGAAGAATAAGGCTGCCCAGAAGGCTCTAGCTGAAGAAAAAGGGAAAACTCCCTTGAAACCTGTATTGTTCAAGAAAGTTATCTTTCCTACGAACGAACTCGACTACGAGTCTACCTATGGACACTTTTCTAGGCCGATCCCTGAGAAGCCTAAGTCAAGATACCAAGGTTGGACTCATCCTCGTAACTTTGGCGAGAGCGTCTTCAAAGCACCTTATGAAGAGATTCAACTTCAAAGCTATGGATCTTATGCTCATGGTCACAACATTAAGAAGACACCAAAGGTAAAACCTCTTGTGGAAATGCCTATGAAGGAGAAGACTTCATGTAAATGTTCTCACCATGAAGCCTCCTCCTCCAAGAATAAGGTTCCTGCTCGACCTCCACTTCAGAAAATCAAGCAGGAATACACTAGGCAAAGATACAACAGGTTCGACTGTTGGTGTTGTGGCAGAATTGGTCATTTTGCCATCGATTGTTGGTTCAATCCAAGAAATGTTGCAATCCCTCAAGTTAGCAACGTGAGAATGACCACTCATGAGGCTAATACTCGTAGGGGGAGCTTTCTAACTCGAGAACAAGGACCCAAACATGTTTGGGTTCCTAAGGCTAAGTGATTGTAATTGCAGGAATGTCCAAAGACCAACAAAATGCCAATCTGGTATTTGGACAGCGGATGCTCTCGGCATATGACCGGGACAAGAAGCCTACTTCAAAATTTTACCCCAGTCTGCAACGGACCAAAGGTTATCTTTGGAGGCTTAGATCGTGGGATAACTAAAGGCTATGGTATGATTTCTAATGGTAGCGTATCCTTTTCGAATGTAGCATATGTTGAAGGATTGGAACACAATCTCATCAGCATAAGCCAACTATGCGACAAAGGATACGTAGTTGAATTTCATGCTGACAAGTGTTTGATAAAATCGGTTGACAACATGGAAACTATTTTATCTGGCACTCGAAGCAGAAATATTTTCTGTTTAAACTTCATCTGTATAGACTCTTCAACACCAGTGTGTTTATTAGCAAAAAATAGTGCATCTCTTGCTGACCAATGGCACAAGAGACTAGCGCATATTAATTTCAAAACTATTAATAAATTATTCTCTCAAAACTTAGTACGTGATGCGCCTAATGTCAAGTGCGTTACGGACAGCCCTTGTCACGCTTGTATCAAAGGCAAGCAAACAAGAAGTATGTTTAAAAGCATAATAGGCAAAGATTCCAATAGAAGCTTACAACTTCTCCATATGGACTTGTTTGGTCCACTGCAAATTAGAAGTTTGGGAGGTAAGGAATATATGTTGGTTATTGTGGATGATTACTCGCGCTTTGCATGGGTATTCTTTCTGAAACACAAGTCAAATACCTTCAGCATTTTCACTAATTTTGTTAGGCAAATCCAGAATGAATACAACTGTTCCGTAGTCAAAATCAGAAGTGACAATGGAACGGAATTCAAGTCTGGAGCCATGACAGAATTCTGTGAAAGTCAAGGTATCTTTCATGAGTTTTCCTCTCCTCGTACCCCACAGCAAAATGGAGTAGCTGAGAGAAGGAATAGAACACTCATAGAGGCTTGCCGGACCATGTTGAGTGATGCCTCACTCCCAGAATACTTCTGGGCTGAAGCTGTCAACACCGCTTGTCACGTGAAAAATCGAGCACTCATCAACAAGAACCATGATAAGACCCCTTACGAACTTCTAAAAGGCAGGAAACTAAACATTTCATACTTCAGAATCTTTGGCTGTAAATGCTTCGTGCTTAACAACGGCAAGTATCACTCTACCAAGTTTAGCGAGAAAAGCTTTGAAGGTATTTTTGTAGGTTACAGCAGCCATAGTAAGGCTTATCGTATATTTAATAGAAAAACTCTAGTGGTAGAAGAGTCGATACATCTTGTATTTGATGAGACGAGTATGCTGCAAAGCAACTCCTCTAGTGTGCCTATTGTAGATGCATGTATAAAGCTGCAGGAACTTAGTCTGGATGAATCTGCAAAAGGTGAAGACGAGACGTTCATCAAGATCACCTCTACAACCTCAAATGGAGAGGCAGAGATGTTCAAGAAGAAGAACTCACTCCAGCTGAAGATGCAACTCCAGTGGCTGAAGAGATTCCTGATGCAAGGACCATGGGGTTCAGGCACCTGAAGGATCATCCCATTGATCAAATCATAGGAGATCCTCTGGATGGTGTCAGAACTCGTCGAGGTACAACTAACGAGAATTTACACTTAAGTTTTCTCTCACAGGTTGAACCAAAGAAATTTGAGGAAGCCAACTCCGATGCATCCTGGATTCTAGCCATGGAAGAAGAACTGAATCAGTTCAAACGATGCAAGGTTTGGACACTTGTTCCTAGACCCAAAGGTAAGAACGTCATTGGGACAAAATGGGTCTACCGGAACAAGATGGATGAAGATGGGACAATTGTAAAGAATAAGGCCAGACTCGTCGCTAAGGGATACCGTCAAGAAGAAGGAATTGACTTCGACCAGACATATGCTCCAGTGGCAAGACTGGAAGCGATCAGGTTATTTCTTGCCTACGCCGCACTTAAGGGCTTTACCGTCTATCAAATGGATGTTAAGTCCGCTTTCCTGAATGGTGACATTAAGGAAGAAGTGTACGTAGAGCAACCCCCAGGTTTCGTTGATCCAACTTTTCCTAACTATGTTTACTTATTACAAAAAGCACTATATGGTCTTAAGCAAGCCCCTCGGGCTTGGTATGAGACGCTGTCTACCTTTCTTCTTGAGAACAAGTTCACAAGAGGAAAGATAGACAAGACATTATTTCTTAGGGAAATAAAAGGCAAGATATTGCTAGTGCAAATCTATGTCGACGACATTATTTTTGGCTCTACAGATAACAGCCTCTGCAAAAAGTTCTCTAAACTTATGCAAGGGAAGTTTGAAATGAGCAGTATGGGAGAGCTGAAGTATTTCTTAGGGCTTCAAGTGAAACAATCTGAGGATGGAATTTTCATCTCACAGACCAAGTTCACCAAAGAGCTACTTAAGAAATTCGGAATGGAGAGTGCAACCTCCATGAGGACTCCAATGGCCTCAGCTATGTCTCTGGACAAGGATGAGAAAGGGAAACCTTTTGATGAAACCAAGTACAGAAGCATAATTGGGTCCTTGCTCTACCTCACTGCAAGTAGACCAGATATAATGTTCTCAACATGTGTATGTGCTAGATTTCAGGTGAACTCTAAGGAATCTCACTACATCGCTGCAAAGAGAATCTTGAGATACCTCAAAGGTACACCAAATCTTGGCTTATGGTACCCAAGAAATAATGATAGTGAACTAATTGGATTTTCAGATGCAGATTTTGCAGGTAGCAAAGACGACAGGAAAAGTACCTCCGGGACTTGCCAATTCCTCGGAAGGAGACTCATTTCCTGGAGCAGTAAGAAACAGAACTGTGTAGCCATCTCAACGGCTGAATCAGAGTACATCTCTGCAGGCAGCTGTTGTGCACAACTTCTATGGATCAAGAATCAGTTTGAAGACTACAACATGAAGTTCCAGAACATTCCCTTGTTCTGTGACTCTTCCAGCGCCATAGCAATAGCCAACAACCCAGTATCCCACAGCCGGACCAAGCACATAGAGCTTCGCTATCATTTCATCCGGGAGCATGTGGAAAATGGAGACATAGATCTACAATATGTCTCCACAGACAGGCAAGTTGCAGATATTTTCACCAAGCCGCTGGACGAGTCCAAGTTCTCGTTCTTCAAAACTGAGCTTGGACTGCTCAACAAAGAAGACCAGTGATGGACTCACAAATTAAGAAGATATCTGTAATGTTGGCTGCTCAGAGGTACAGTTTTCAGTGGCAATAGACATCTACCAGGGAAATTCCTTCAAGTATTAGAGACTCGAGCATCGTTACACTTACACGAGTAAACGGTTAATACTCGAGTAAAAAGTTTCATATACTCGAGTAATCCGAAAGATACTCGTGTATGAACTTCATATACTCGAGTATGAAAATTCTTCAAGTATTTAATACTCGTGTATGAACTTCATATACTCGAGTAATCCGAAAGATACTCGTGTATGAACTTCATATACTCGAGTATGAAAATTCTTCAAGGATTTAATACTCGTGTATGCTGATTACATACTCGAGTATGTGTTATTGATTACTCGTGTATGTTGTGACCTACTCGAGTATACTAAACCTCATACTCGTGTATGCTGTCATCTTTTACTCGAGTACTCGGATTTTTTCTGGATTTTCAAAATCTCTATTCGCACCAAGCGAATTGCCGCCTCCTTCAGGTATGACCGTATTTTTATTTACTTTTAAACCTAATTAGGATTACTTATATATATATTCAAAACAAAAAAGTCCTTTCCACTTCTCATTCACTCGAGTAGCCGCCGACTTCTCGTATTCCCGAACCCTGTTCTTCGTCTTCCGTCGCCGCAAGTTCTCTGGATTACAGATGGCTCCTCCTTCCTCGAAGATCGGAATAGGCTCTGAACTCGTCCCAGAAGGCATTGCCGACCTTTCCGTTGACTTCCGCAATCTCCTGATCTTGCTCGACACCGCCGGATTAACCTTTCTCCTCCAGACGCCGTGCAGAGCGATCGTTCCAGCAGTTGAAGAATTTTACAGTAATCTTAAGGTAAAAAGGAACGGGAAAGTTCTGAAAACAAAGGTCCGTGGAATCAAGATCCGTCTCGATAAAACTTCTATGTCTACCTTGCTCCGACTGCCTATAGTTGATGAAGAAGAAGACCTAACTCCTAAAGATTCCGACCGGACTGCTTTGTACTGTGGAGTTGATCCAGAGTGTGATACCTTCAGCCGGGCCGATTGCAACAGAGAAGGGAAATTCCTAATTGATGTAATCTCTAAAGTCATCCTCTGCAAGACCTACTCAATCAGAGAAATCTCACACAATATGTTTGCCATAATGCAAGCCATTGTCTGCAGGAAGAAATTCCAGTTTGGAATGATGCTACTGGAAAAGATTCAGGGAAGCGTCAAGCAACCCAATTTTGCAAGGATTATCTCTCTCCTTCTCCATGAGATAAATCCTCAAGTGTTTGACCTCTCTAAAGGTACTCCCCTACATCACATGAAAAAGGTCACCCTCTCCTCTATACAAAGATACGAGATCAAGCTTCAGAACACTGCTCAAACCTCTAAGGCCTCCCAAGCAGCAGATGCTCCCAGACATTAGGCTGAGATCAGGACTCCATCTCCTCCTCAACATCAAATTGCTGACACTCAGGGTGCAGTAATTGAGGGGGAGCCTGCCTCATCCACCCTTCAAGTACAGACTTCAAAGATACCAGTCCACACTATCAGAGATCCCTCTCCACCATCCCCTCCAGATCTCCAGATATCCTCAGAAGCTCTCAGCCAGCCAGAAACCCAGGTTCAGGAGGAGACTCTATCATCTGCTGCAGACATAGCAAGCATGATTGAAGAACTGAGAGATACCAGTTCCCCTCCTCCAGCAGATACTGTCAGTCATGATAAAGAACCAGAGATCATAACAGAAGAACAGATCCCAGCAGCAGAACCATCTCCATCTCCAGCTCACTCACCTTTGGATGCAGCAGATTTTCATGATGGTATCATTCTGTCCGATGACGAGGAGGATTCCCCAGAACCTGTTGACCCTCCTCTGAGGACACTTGACTTCCCTCTCCCCTCATTCACTGATCCATGTGAATCCATTGAGGTAATCCAAACCAAGAGAGCTGTAAGCTCTGTGGTTGTGGAAGAGATCCCCCCTTGGACTGCTCCTGCTCCCTCAGTCCCTGCATCCACCTCAGCTCCCTCTTCCTATTCCTCTTCAGATCTAGTAAGCAAGATTGAGCTTATGCTCAAAGAACAGAGAGATTACTTTGATGCCTCTCTGCAGTCAGTCAACTCCAAGGTCTCTGCTCTGGAAAAGGAGATGAGCAGAGGCTTTGCTGAAATTCAAGCAAATACTGACACTCTCAAGCAGCTGTTCAAGATTGGAGGCAAAGCCATAGATCACACCATCACAAGCATAGGTGAGCTAAGAAACCAGGCAGAGACAGTAGCTCACAATCAGCTCAAGCTAGATGAGAGAGCTGAAACTAATGTTGTAAAAGTATGTAATGAAGTAAGCACCTTCAGAGATGAAGCCATTGCCCAGCTATCCATAGATATCAGCAAGGGGGAGAAGATTGTAAAAGAACAAGTTGAAAAACTTTCTGAACAAGCTGAAGCTCAAGTCAAACAACTATCTACCCAATCTCAAGATGCTGTAAGTGATCTAGTAAAAGGATTGAAAGAATCTATTCTTTCCCAGCTCTAGTCTGTCAAATTCTATACCTATGACACTACTGTCTGGCTGCATAATCAGAACTTCCCTGAGTTTCAACTAAATCCTACCATTATACCTCAGCATCTAGATCCTCTTGCAGAACAGCCTCCAGCAGATGATTCAGCTCAAGCAACCTTTCAAGGAGGTGTGCCAGTCTTCTCACCCAGACCTGAGGGTGATGTGACTGAGCCTCCCCTATCCTATACTGAGGCATGGCAAGATGATTTTCCTTCCAGTTCTCAAGGTCCTCCTAAGAAGAAAAGAAAATATGGTGACGGCGCTTCTGCCAGCCGGTCTGCACCCAGGAAAGAGCCAGCTTCTGAAGGTAGACCACCTATTGTACATGCTGAAGTGTGGAGTCCTACCTCCAAGTCTCTGATTCTTGATACTTTGAGGTTAGTGACAGATCTTGGGGAGAGCAGAGATAACCACTACAGCTATTCAGAATGGAAAGCCTATGAAGCATCTCAGATAAAGATCAGGCTACATGACAGGAATTGGGGGCACAACAACCCAGCTGCTCCTCCTAGGCCCAGGACTTACTTTCCAAAACCTTTCAGTTACCTAGAGAGGCAGGAGCTGAAAAGAGAAAGGATGCACAAGGATGCCCCATCTTGAGTTGAACTGAGAATGTGAAAATGGACTTTTATTTCTGTGATTAAAACATTTCTATATATATATATTTAATTCTGATTATGGCAATGTTTTGTTTACCCTGCTTTAGCTTAGTTTATTCTCCTTTTATATGCATGTTGTTCTTTTACTCTCAAGTAATTCACCTTAGTATAGAGAGTGCTGACATCTACAAATAGGGGGAGATTGTTGGGGTTTGTCTCCACAATACCTCAGATTTGTAGGAGGTCAGACCTTGAACTAAGATGAATTAAGATGTATTTGATGTGGTGTTTGAGTTGTATGTGTGCAGGTTCTCATTGCCAAGTGTAGACCAATGTCAGTCTATAATGGGTCACCAAACACAGGACCATGCAATGTAATCCCTCATTGTGTGATCCAAAGTGTTGGCCCATGTATAGCCTCTCTATTGGGATACACTTCTCATTCATGCACTTGGATTGATGGACAGATGCATTGGAGCTAATTTCCTCAGAAAAATTTTCTTTCTAAGTCCAAATACTCGAGTAAGCCCTTTTTATACTCGAGTATCAGACTTAATACTCGAGTAGTTAATTTGACATACTCGAGTAATCAGTTAGACATACTCGAGTAGACTCTGAATACTCGTGTAGATAAATCTATACTCGAGTAGTTAGTTAGTCACTCGAGTAAGTTCTTTTCATACTCGAGTAAGTGACTTAGTCACTCGAGTAAATCATTATTCATACTCGAGTAGATCCATTTCTTCTCTTCTCAGAAAGTTCAAGTATTTATACTCGAGTAAGTTCTTTTCATACTCGAGTAATTGCTTTTCATACTCGAGTAATTTATTCTATACTCGAGTGATTAATTTTAATACTCGAGTAAGTCCTTCTATACTCGAGTAATTGACTTTCATACTCGAGTAAGTGAATGTTTTCCCGAGTAATTTCTTTCCCCTCACTCGAGTATCTTCAACCCCTTTCACTCGAGTAGCTCTTCGTTTTCTGTCTAAAGAAAATTCTCTTAAATCCTATTACTCGAGTATATACTCTGATACTCGAGTAATTCCCCTTTCACTCGAGTATATCTTTTCTGATACTCGAGTATATCCTTTCTGATACTCGAGTATATCTATTCTGATACTCGAGTAGTTCATATTTCACTCGAGTAAATTTCTCTTCTTATACTCGGGTATACTCCTCTTTGTCACTCGAGTATCTAACTTCTCATACTCGAGTATATCTTTTCTCTTACTCGAGTATAGTAGTTCTCTATTCCAGAATTTTTCTAAGTACAAATTCGCCTGTGTATTTTGAATCGGTTAATTCTGATTGGTCCACGTGTCATCCCTAATTAAGATTATGACCGTTGGAGTCCACCTATAAATAGGTCATTTCAGAGTTGACTAATTACAAGATTACAGAGATATTCTTTTTAAGAAAGAGAAAAATCCGTGAACCCTAATTCTTCACGCTGCCGCCATCGTTGTTCACGGAAGAACTTCTGGATCGCCGATTTCTGTCTTCAACGATTATTTCTCTAGCGATCCAGACAAAAGTGAATCACTCGATCTCGCCGAGCCTCAAAGATTTCAGATCTATCTTCTCGATCGAGGTGGTTCTAGTTTTCAGATTCGTGGATCTCTCTCAAGTCATCTTCAACCTATTCTGATCAAGCCGAAGTTCCTAAAGAAGAAGACTGTCAAGGATCCAGATCTGAGATTGTTGTTTTGATTTTTATTCTCAAACCAAAATTTCATTGTAGGAGTTTTTCTCTGAGATTTGTAGGAAGACTTTCTCTTCCGAGTTTTGTAGATCCGATTTGGATCGAGATTTGTAGGAACGTGGTTCCGAGGTGTAGGATTGTTTTCAATCCGAGATAGTGGAGTAGCTAAGTCTAGTGATTTGCTAGATCGGTGAGGAAAGTGGACGTACCCAAGATTGGGGAACCACTATAAATCTCTTGTCTTCTGTGATTGCTTGATGTGCGCTGTGTTAAATTTTTAATTCCGCTTTTGACACACATTTCACCTATTCACCCCCCTCTAGGTGATATAGGCTACCAACTTAGCACTTTCATTCATGATAACATCTCAACTCTTTGGGGCCTCTAAAGTTAATGGAATGGTCAATTTGGACTACGATGGATTGTATATGGAGAAACCATAAAGGGGGTTCAACCTCCGCTTTGGAAGCTCCTCCTTATTGTGAAATGACTCCTTTCTCCTTGGATTTAGGTTGAGCATCGCATCATTATTGGAGCTCAGTGGAGTGTTTGGGAATTTGAGAGCTAGGAAGGCCAAGTGGCCTCCAATCCACAAATTCATCCTTTGTTATATATAGATTTGGGGCAAATATCCAATTTGCCAAAATGCATGTCACTTCATTTTGAATTCAGAGGGCACGAGTGGTAAATATGATAATGAGTTTTAAGACGGGCCTTAGGTCAAGGCCTTAGCACTTTGGAATTGGCTTGAGCTCTTAATTTCCTCTTTAGGCCTAGGTTTGACCATGGTTGATTTTGGGGTTTACTTGGTCCATTTGATGAGTTGACTAGTCTGGTATATTTGTGGTGAGCCATGTGACACCACCCAATATTTGTTGGGCTAGGGTGGGGCCTTCATTGGACAAATTGACCCATAAGGTTCAATTTGACCTAATTTTGACCTAAGTTTGACCTAGGTTTGACTTCAGTCAATTTGGGTCAATTTGTTGACAAAATTTTGGGGCTTTTGGTCAATTGAATCACTATTAGGGGTTGGTAGTACAACCCCGTATTTATCGAGTAGGACACGCTAGCCCGAGGACAATGTAACGGCTTAGGAAGGCAACCTGGCGCCGCCGGCCCACCAGGAAGCACTGCTTCCGGTGGTACAGCCGAATATACAAGGGTTGTAGCCCAGTGCCACCTCAAACCATCATTGTGCCTATTTCTCAATGACAGTAGGTCCTTGGCACAAGGATTCGATCAGCGCAGTTGGTGATAATCGATGTTGAAGGCGGGTTATCAAGGGTTGTGAGATCGAATCCTTGTACCAACAACTTACTGTTGCTGAGAAACATGCACAGTGAGGGGTTGGGGTGGCACCAGGCTACATCCCTTGTATATTTGGATGTACCACCGGAAGCGGTGCTTCCTAGTGGACTGAAAGCGGTGCTTCCTGGTGGGTCGGCGGCGCCAGGTTGCCTTCCTAGGCAGTTATAAAAAAAGTGCAATTTTTTGTAATGGCCCGGGAAGGAAACCTGATGCCCCCGGCCCACCAAGAAGCACCTCTTCCGGTGGTATAGCCGAATATATAAGGGTTTCATCCCTGAGCCACCCTCAACCCATCACTGTGCCTGTTTCTCAGCAACAATAGGTTGTTGGCGCAATAATTTGATCCCACAACCCTTGATAACCCGTATTCAACAACAATTATTATTATGTGCGCTATAGGTTTCCTTCCTGGTCTGTTACAGACAAGGAGCAAGCACACAGTTTCACTAGACAATCAATGCTTACCCAATATAGTGGTGAGTGACCAGAGAAAATTAGTAGAAGTCTCGCCCATGGGCGAGAGGCAAGATGGCGAGTGCCCAGCCTCATTGGGTGCTCATCAGCCGAGCAAATGGCGAGTGCCATGTACCATTAGGCACTCTCCACTGAGGCAAGTAGGCCAAATTGCATCGACCCGCCATTAGTGGGTATTCTTTCCCATTCTTCTATTTATCTATAATTTGATTTTTGTCTGCCATTATCCCCTCCAAATAGTGGAGTTACGATGTTGGCAGACCACTTTGGGTTGCATCTAATAGTTACTAAAAGGAGGGATCTCACTATTGGCAGACCACCCCCAGAAAAATTTAAATTGTCCCTCAGGGGCACCTTTGGAGAAGACCACTTTTTGGTTTTCCTCTCCCTTTGCCAGCTTTGGTTGGCAAGATCTTCAGCTCGTCATCCACCGTGGTTTTCGGGTAGGTAATCGGGAGCTCTCGCGGCCCTCTAAAGGTGGTCGGTCCAACATTGGATTGGGAGGGGAAGCAATCTTAAATCTTCTGGGTGTATGACGGGACCTCCTCGCTGCGAATCAAAGTCTGTTTGGGGTTGTTCTGGTAGGAAGGTCTTCGAACCCTAAGTCAAAAGTTGAGGCTTTAGCTTGAGGGAAGTAAATGTGAGCTACCACTAGATTAAAACTCCTCATTGAACCGTGGTTTTTGGGTTCAATACTTTTGGTGCGGTGAGCGTGGACAATAGCTGGTCAAGAAAAATCTCACGAAAGTGTCATGGTCGGAGACGAGGGTCAGGGAACTGACCCGGGCGTCTCGCCACTCACAAATAGCCCTGTGACTCAAAAACAATTTGGCGAGTTTATGAATGTTATGCTCAAGACCATTCATTCTGGTCTCGCAATGTGGGTTGGCGAGTGCTTGACCCCCGTGGTCCTGGTGCTCGTCCAGCCTTCTCTAGGCGAGGAGGTGCAGGGTCAGTGAGTCGGGAAAGAGATAGGGTAGATGGAGGAAAGTGAGAGCTCTCGGGTCGCGAGTTGTTTCCCATCCCACTAATTGCCATGATATCTTACGAGATGGTTAGGCGAGATCTCGCAAGATGCCATGAAAGCTTAGGGAGTCCCTTCTGTGATCTAAATCTCTCGACTCCGGTACTAGATGGCTTCAGAGATCCGATTATGACCTTCTATGCCGGTAAGGTGGACCCAATCCAGTATATGCAGTGGTTTGAGTTACGGTCTCCATCAGGTAGATGACGAATGCATTCAAATACAAGCACCAACTTCCTTTCGAAACCATCTACAATTTCGAGGATCTGCACTACGATTTCTTATTGTGCTTTTCAATATCAAAGAAGAGTAAGAATGGAGCTGAGTTCTTGCTTAAGGTCAAGTAGAGGTCGGAAGAAACTTTGAAGAGTTATGTTGTCAGATTCCAGGAAGATATACTTCAAGTACAGGAAGCACCAGGGTATACCCTAATGATGGCCTTCACACTTGGGCTTTGTCAAGGATTCTTCGGGATGGAATTGAAGCGAGATCCACCTCTTTACTTCAAGGAGCTAATGGAAAGGGTGGTGAAAGAGATTAAAGGGGAATCCACGTGTAACACCTCCATCCGCCACGTAGAATACATAAGAAGGTTCGAACAGGGCCCCACGCCATATTTCATGGACAGTCAGCAGAGTTGCTTATTGAAACCAAACTAATATGGGTATCCTAACTCAGAGTGCATTTTAGCGGAAGCCGTTATTTTAGTTGTAGAACCCACATGCCAGGAATGTCCACTATAAAAAGGAATGAATATATACAATACAACATGTTCAGGCCTTAAGGTCTTACAACTGTTGTCTTTATAAAATGTGTTTTTCATACATCGGCACACGTGCTGGCCACACATGAAAATAGTAAATATTCGCCGTTTTGGGCCTTCAAGGGTCAGTCAATCGCAGCATAGGGGACTTAAGCCTGCTACTTCCCACTTGGCTCTCAAGCACCTGCATAGCACGACCCACCAAAACGTGGCAAAATAACGCAATGGTCACCATTAGCTGACCAAATTATAACGAACACATCTCTTACTCGGGACAACGGTTCTCCTTCCCTATAAGCAACATCATATTTAAAAATGTGCAATTTAAGCATCATTTCCCACAGACGTTGGCACGATCGGTCACACACCCCTTACACTCAGAGCGCATATCGGTGTGCTGAAATTCAAGCCCCCACCATCATTCTTCAGACGGTACTCTTGAGCATTTCTATTCTTTTCTTCCTATGCTACGACAAATTCAAATGCGCTCTATTACTTTGAGATCCATGCTAGTGACTCACTCCAAGTCAATCACCATAGGGTGGGTGCAGGTTATCCATAGCCCGTGGCTCAAACCATCAAGCTCGCAAGCCACAATGCGGGTCAGTGTCCCCCTTTCCAAAGCTGAACATTTTAAGTTCCCACTACGTACAACGAAATAATTTAAGTTCCCTCTTTGAAACTGTGGAACAGTTTAAGTTCCCACTCAAATATAGTGTAACAATTTAAGTTCTCGCATACAATCATAATGACCCACAGGTCTCCACGAGACAAGCCTCACAGTCATAGCTCACTGGGAGCTAGCGCCAGCAATAGCACCACCGCCGCACGGTTAAGGATAGAATCCCCAATTTTGGGTGTTTTTCCTAAAACCAACTCCAGTACTATCACTAAAGTATCCTACACACCCCCTGACCCCAAAAACTACATGTTTATCCACGGAATCTTCTCTGGTATGCAAATTAATCATCACTAATCAAGACCAACCTGTCTAGATGGGCGTCACACAGTATACTTATTCCGTACTTCGGTTTTAGATTCTATATAGAATTTCTATCGAGGATCACAACGATCTACTCATTGGAAACCATCCTTTCCTTTACCCTTTGGTGAGGGGTTCTATGCACGTATGCAAATTGAGAATTTCCAAGGAGAAAGTCGTTACCCTCATTGATTGCGTAGGAGCCATTCTCTTGCTCTTGATCTAGATAGAACTGATCACCACAGCTTCCTCTCCACGGATCGTGCTTCGACTCACAAATCTGATCACACGAACGCCTTTTCAATAGGGCTGGATCACCCTTGCTCTTGCTTCCTGGCTTTTCCCTTCTCTTTCCTCAAGAACCAAGAGAGTGAATGAGAGAAAAAGGAGAAAATAATCTCATCACCAGCCTTTATCAGGAAGCTACTGCAGCACGATACCTTGCGATCGATACCCTTTGGTGGCGGTGGTGGACTCATCCAACACCGCTATGCCGCTCATACTACTGTTATGTGGTAGATTACTACCGCCAGGCGGTATCTACCAAAAACCTTGTTAATATAATTCAGCTATCGCCGCACGATACCTCACTATCGCCACACAGTAGGCTTTCAACGATTCGTCAAGTGTGTCGAGTGGTATCGCCGTGTGTTACCTCTCTACTGTTGTATGGTACCTTCCTGAAATGAAGGTTGATTTAATTTAGTTGGATACCACCGGCGTTAACTCTACCGTCTGGCGCTAACTCCCAAAAATCATCTTCTTGATATTTTGAGAAACTTTGGGGCATTACAGTTCTCCCTTCCTTTAAGTGATTTCGTCCCGAAATCAAAAGCAACATAGAAGTACAAATCATATTAAATGTACCTCATGGAACAGCTCAGGGAATTCTTCCCACATGGCGTGCTTGCATTCTCATGACAACTCCTCATACCCGAAGTTGTCCCATTAGACTTTGACATCTTAATTTCTTTGTTCTATAGTCGTTTCACTTCCGCGTCTTCAATACAAATAGGCTGACTTTTGTCGTCAGCCCACTATCGACCGTTATTTGCTCCACAACAATAACTTGTGTAGGCTCTTGTACAGCCTTCTACAGCACCGATATGTGATACACATCGTATAAACTATTGAGTTTAGCTGAAAGCTTCAATCGATAGGCAGCTTCTCCAATTTGCTCAATAATTTCAAACGGCCCAAGGTATCTCGAACTCAGCTTTTTCAAGCGTCAGATCCGCAATACGCCCTTGAACGGTTTAATTTTGAGATAAACCCAATTGCCAACCACAAACTCTGTGTTTTGGTGTTTGATATTGTAAAATTTTGTTTGCCTATCTTGTGCAATCTACAACCATTCTCAAATTAAACGTATCGTTGAAGTCGCATCTTCAACGTCCTTACACTTATACAGCTTCGATTCACCTATTTCTTCTCAAGCCAATTGAGTACGGCACTATCGAACATATAAGGCCTCAAAAGGTGTCATTTGTATACTCGCTTGGTAGATGTTATTATAGATGAACTCGATCATAAAGAGATGATCTTCTCATCTCTTTCCAAAATCTAGGGCACACATGAAAAGCATATCTTCCATCATTCTGTTTACCTTCTCAGTCTGACCATCGGTCTAAGGATGAAAGGTCGTGCTGATTTTCAGCTTGGTACCCGATAGCTGATGAATACGCTTCCAATCATTCGATGTGAAACGCTCATCTTGATCGCTAACGATGCTACGGGGCACACCATGCAATCGTATAATCGGCTCAATGTAAAGTTTAGCTAACTTTTCAACTGAATTGTCCCTTCCATTTGGAATGAATTGTGCTACTTTGGTCAACCGGTCCACGATCACCCAAATGAAATCATTTCTGCATTGTGATCTCAGCAAACCAGGCACGAAATCCATTGATATATCATCAGACTTCCACTCTGGAATAGGCAACGACTTCAGGAAACCGCCAAGTCTTTGACACTCAGCCTTTACTAAGCCGCAAGTCTGGCACTTCGCCACATAATGTGCGATGTCCTTTTTCAACCCTGGCTTCAAAAATAATTTCATGTCCTTGAACATTTTTGTGCTCCCCAAGTAGATTGAGTACTTGGTAAAATGGGCATCGTACATACACTCCTCCCGCAGCTTACCATTATTCGAGACGACCGACCGACCATCTTTCCACAAAATAACGCTTCATGTTTTCGTCGAGCTCAAATGCCTTTCGAATTCTGTCCGCGAGGTAATAGTGCACCTCCATCCAGTTCAAGCATGCTTCCACACTCATTTTCCTATCAATACAAGAGATATCTAGGGCCTCTAACTCATGAATTAGACGCTCATCAGGCATCTGTAACCAATTTTCTTGTGTTAGAGCTTTGCGACTTAGTACATCTGCGACTACATTTCCATTCCCGTGAGTGTAATGAATCTCAAAGGTGTAGTCCCCAAGGAACTCCATTCACCTCTGCTGTCGCATTTTAAGATCCTTTTGGTGCAACTAGTATTTCAGGCTCTTAAGGTCCGTAAAGATATCAATCTTTATGCCATGCAAATAATGTCGTCATAGCTTTAGAGCAAATATCACGACCAAGAAAAGCTACCAAAGACAACCAAAACACACATTTCGAGAATTTGACATATAAGTGATTTCTTCTCAGAGTATGCAAAACCAACCTCAAATGTTTTGCATGCTCCTCTTCTGGCTGAGAGTATACCAATATGTCATCTATAAAGACAATCACAAATAGGTCCAAATACTCTTGAAAAGTTCTATGCTTCAAATCCATAAACACTGATGGCACATTATTGATTCCTAAAGGCATCACATTAAACTCATAATGCAGATATCGTGTACCAAACACTGTCTTGGGAATATCACTTTTTCGAATTCTCAACTGGCAGCAGCCGGACTTCAAATCCAACTTTGAATATATAGTTGATCCAACCAGCTGATCAAATATATCATTGATTCGCGGAATCAAATACTTGTTCTTCTCTATCTACTTATTCAATTCACGATAATCAATGCATAGACGCATGCTTCCGTCCTTATTCTTTAAAAAGAAAATCGGTGCACTCCAAGGTGACATACTTGGACATATATAGCCTCGCTCTAGCAATTCTTGTAACTGAACTTTCAGTTCTGCCATTTTCTTTGATCCCACTCGGTAGGATGAGTGTGGCATAGGTTTTGCACCTGGTACCAGCTCAATAGCAAAGTCGATCTCTCATTGGGGTGGAATCCCAGAAAGATCCTTAGGAAAAACATCTGCAAACTCCGATACAACAGGAACGTCACTCAAACTGGGCTTCGTCTCTACAGCCTCCAATAGCATGAAAAATAATTCTGCATCCTTCTGAATCACTTTGACTACTTGGAGAGTAGACATTAACATCTTACTCGATCCTCACATACCCACAAACTTAGTCTCGTGTTCGGTGGTTTGCCCCAGTATAACTTCCTTAGAGTTGCAATCAATACAGACACGTTGCTCTGAGTGCTAGTCCATACCAAAGATTACATCAAACTCAAATATCGGCAGCACAGATGTTTCTAAGCCAAAATAAGGACTTCCTATCTGCACCTTAACACAAAAGGCTCTATCCACATGCATCAAGAACCCATTAGGCAGCAACACATTAACTCGATATGTCGGTACAAAATAAGGCACTCTGATACACACTATGAAGTCCTCAGACAAAAAGGAATGAGAGGCTTCTATATCGAACAATGCTCTCGCCAGATAATCTGATATCAGGACAAAGCCTAATAAAAGTAAATTATATTCAAGCAACACACAATGTACTAAGTATAGAAAGTGGTAAAAAATATATCTTAACTCATATTTGTTACGACGTCACTTTGTTTTTGGCCTCCTGTTGGCCAAGATTATAGACTCGAGGTTGCGCTTGGGATGCAATTGACTCCACCACTGTCTTTTCCTTTTCAGCATAAGTCGCATATGTCTTTTTCTCCGTCTTTGGAGGGCCACTCGGACATTCTCGAGCTATATGTCCCACCTTGCCACATATATAACAAGTGAGCAGACCTCACCCTGTCGTCACTTCAGACTTATTAGAAGAAGAAGCCTGTTCAGAAGTTTTGGACTTCCTGTTCCACCTTCGATACCCATACTTTGCAGAACTATGTACTTTGAACTCTGGCATTGAAAAATTTGGTTTAAAGATCCTAAACACCTGGGGGGTGAATAGGTTTAAATATTATTTTAACTTAGGCAATTAAAATGTTAATCTTAGCATAGCTAATTAAGTTATAACTATCACAACACATGATAAAATAAGCACACAAAAACACAGCACATCACACAATGTTTTATAGTGGTTCCTCAATTCGTGGGTACGTCCACTCTCCCCCTTCACCTATCCAGCTGAGTGTTGGATTCGGCCAAACTTCCTTCCACTAACTTAGATCCTCAGATCTTATAACTCAGAACCCAACTGGTTCCTACAGCTCAGACTTCTTCAAGTCCTACAACTCAGATTCTTCCCAAGAATCCTACCTCAGGCAAACATCCCTACCTCAGCTCTTATCACCAGGCCTACAACTCAGATCACAAAGATCCTACCTCAGGCACTCGACCCTACCTCAGCCTTTATATATTTAGGCTTACAACTCAGAGAGATAAATCTCCTACACTTATATCTATAGAAGATCTTACAGAAAAATTGATTATTAAAATGAGAAATCCTTCACCCAAGTAGAGAGAGAAAGGGGTGAAGGCTTCTTGATCAATTCTTGATTGATCTGACTTCTTAAGTCCAACCTGTCTTAGCTTCTTCAAAGCTTCTTGAATCTGAACAAAGTAAGGTTGATCTTCTTATGAAGTTGGAGATGATCCTCAATCAAGCTTCCTTCTTCTGTTCAGAATTAGATCTGAATTCTTCTTGCAGACTTGTTCAGAATCTGCCTTCTCTTGAAGACTTGTTGATTTCAACTGTTAGAAAAATATCAAGTCCTTCCTTCTTCTGATATCTCTTTTTATGATAGAACAGGTCTTTATATAGATCCCATCTGAGGTTATCGGTTGATCCGGTTCATAACCGACTTCTGACAGCTCTGACAGATGTGACAGTTTTGTTAGTTATGACAACTGTCAAGTCTTTAGTCTTGACACTTGATACCTCATAGTACCCTATCTCAGCAGAAAAGCGTCGAGACAATACTCCATATATGTCAACACAAATAGACCATGTGTAGATACAATTCTTGATGATGTCGATACAACTCACACAATGTCGACACAACCATTCTTTATCTTCTCGACACAGCTTCTGTAGAATGTGTCGACACAAGTCCTGTGTGTCGACACAATAGCTTCTAGTCTCGACATAGTTGGTGTTGATAGAATTCTTGTGTGTGTCGACACAAGTCCTGTGTGTCGACACAATTATTGCTGATAGAATTCTTGTGTGTCGACACAAGTCCTGTGTGTCGACACAATCTGGCTTCTGGTGTCGACACATTTCCTTCACAAGTGTCGATACGTGTACTTAGAATATTTTTCTGCATTTCTTTAACCTGTACATTGAAACTCAACATCCCATCAAATACATATTGATGTATATCATTGAGTAAAGTGAGACTTCTTCCAAATCAGGTATACAGTTTCCAATGTACCCAACAATCTCCCCCTATTTGGAGAAGTTATAACCCTCAGTCAATGATATACATCACTTATAATAAAACAAAGATTAGGATGTATACAATCATTACATAGACAGGGTAACTCATAAGAAGAAATAACATGTAATATCATCACACAATATGATAAAATACAGTTAACAAGAATCAGTTTTGAATTACAAGGATTTTAGAACAAAAGATTACATAGTTCTAAACCTAGTCAATCTATCCCTAGGATTGATCATGCTCCTTGATGACAATTCCTTTGCCAGACTGAATCCTATCTTGTACATTAACTTCTATATCATCAGCCAGGTTCTTTCCTTTCAGATCCTTCTTCTTGAGCTCTTCAGCCTTGATCTTTTGACTTTCAAAGTAATGATAAGGCTTTGGGAAATACTTGCTAGGCTCCACAGAGTTAGCAGATATCTTCCCAGCTCTAAGGTCTCTTCTGAACTGGTATATGGCAACTTGCCGCTCCTGGTATTTGCTCCATTCCTGTTTAGAATACTACTTGCCTCTATTATGCATATTCTCTTTAACAACATGCCAAGCAGTAAGAATAATATTCCTGGAGGTTGGACTCCATTGTTCAAAATCAGGCTTTAATTCTGCCTGTTCTCTGAACCTTTTCTTAGACAACTGAGCTTCTTTCTGAGCATCCCTTACTCTTTGTACTTCTTGTTCTCTTTGTAATGCAGCTGCAGACATTTCAACTTTTTCAAGAATAACATTATGTGCCTCTTATGGAGGGATATACATTTGGTGTACTGCCTGCTGGATTTCTTCAAAATCAGAAGGGGGATAAATGACTTGGGCTACTTCATACTGAACCCCTTCAATATAAGCAGGTTGAATTCTAGATTCAGCAGTGTTGTCATCATCACAAAGGGGTGGATAACCAAAAGTTGCTCTAATGCTATTGGATATCCATTTAGCATGATCTGAGCTTGCTTTGACTAAAACTCTCTCCCCCTTATGACTTCTCTAGCCATATGGTCTCTCATATCATCCTTTTGAAACCTTACCTGATCAACCAGATAATATGTTCTTTCTTTATAGTAGGTCCTGAACTTCTTCATTTGATCAGTGATAGCTTTTAGATATGCATGCATTGCTGTTTGGACAGCTGCTAAATCTTCTTTGATTTTCTTGGACACTTCAGTCTTTACATCAGTTGCACTACTCCCAAGTTTTGTTAGAATAACAGCATGTGAGTCTTTAAGATTTTCATTCATTCTGAGTTGATTTTTTAGGACATAACCTTGTTTGACTGCAATGTCCTCTATTTCAATCTTGATCTCCTGTTGTTGCTTGGCCAAGTAGACTACAACATTACCTCCCTTATGGAAGCAATCTGTCATCTCTTTTTTATTCTGATTAACTTCAAATCTGATAGATTTGATATCCTGTGCCAGCTGAAATTGCAGTTCCTTATGGGTCTCATCCACATAATTTTCAAGAGTAATTCTTTGCTCATCCATCTTCACTTGCAGTTGCACCAAAAGTGAACTGAAGTCTACTACAAGAGCTGGTGTTTGTGGGGCAATCTTCAAGGCTTTCTTATACCCCGAGCTCCTCCTCCTGAGCTCCACAAGTTTCCTTTTCTTTGCCATGGAGGATTCTTCATCTTCAGAGGAATCAGATGAACTAGCTATATCCACTGTTTCTTTTAGACTAGAGATAATGATTGACATCTCCCCCTCAGTCCTTAGCAAATCCCCCTCAGTTCTTGCTCCTTATAAGTCTGGAAATAATTCTTCTAGAGTTACCTCTTGTTGCATCTGAACTGGAGGAATAACTTTCTCATTCTCAACAGATGGATCCCCCTGGAAATCAAAGTCCTTTTCCAGGGATTTCTCTATATTAGGAGAGTTTTGTTGCTCAGATTGATCAGGATCAGACATATGCACATGTTGTACTTCTTTCTCAGTAGTGGTGGTTGCAGCATTATTGATTTTTGAAACTATTTTCATGACTGTGTCAGTTGCATTTTCACTATCCAGTTCAACTTCATTTATACCTCCCCATAGGTCTGATAGGTGTGGATTTTCTGGTTCATGGACAAGTGTAGTTTCAGTGTTGTCTCCCCCTGAAGTTGATACCACCTGGTTGTCTGGAACTTAGATGGTCTCCCCTTGGACCTGAACCTCTTTATCAGGCGATGGTGTAGGTGATTCCCTTTTCCTTGGTTGTTCTTCATCCGTGCTGAAGTCAACTTGCTCCTCTAAATCACTAGAGGATTCAAAGAGCTTGGCTGGTGTGTTCTTTTCCTTAATTTTCTTATACTGTTTTTTAGGTGTAGGAACATCTTTAATTAATACACTTTCCCATCTTGACAGGATTTGTAAGTCCATCTTCCTCATGTGATTAATCTTAAAACCTGTAGTCTGATTTATCACTTATGGAATATTGATAGCCAGATACGGGCTTAGTATTCTGCCCAGATTAGGTTTCTTGAGACTTTCTTTGATCATTTCAAACACAACAGCAGACCAGTTAGTTTTCACCTTGAATATGACTCTGATCATGAGATTGAATATATAGATTGAAATCCAATCATGTCCTCCTGATTTATACAAAACAACCTTGCTGATAATCTCAGACAGGAATTTGCCCTGGGAATTCATTCCCTTCCTGTTCATTGATGATCCAATCTTGGTAGTAGGATCCAGTCCACACTATTGGAGAGCATCTTTTGTCATGGAAGATGTTATGCCATCTTCTTCCTTAATCCTAGGAAGCTAAAGTGTCTTACTTAAATTCTTCTGTGTGAGTTTCACCTTAGTACCTTGGACTGATGATTTTATCTTCATTCCCTTTGAATCCATTGATGCCGATGAGTAGAATTCAAGAACCTCCTTCCATATCCTGGTAGGTTCTGAGACTAGGTACTCCAATCCATTGTCGGTGATTAGAGTAATCACGGCTTTGATTTCTTGTGAGGCAGTCTCATACGCATTGCAAACCAGTTCATATCCCTCATTTACTTTTTCTTCTATCTATGGCGCCATGGATGAAAGAGAGAAAAGAGACTAGACTGAAGAATTTCTTGTCGACACAGGGTTTAGAGTCGAGAGTTCTGGATAGCGCAGTCGACTAGATTTTGTTTTCCCCTATTTATAGAATTGTTGTAAAGGGTAGGTCAAAAGACGTGCCTAAATAAGAATCTTATGAGTCGACATAATTTTGCATGTGTCGACATAGAGTACTTAGGTCTCGACAGAGAATTGTAGGTGTCGTCATGTCTATGTGTCGACATAAATTTTTGTGTGTCGACACAGAAATTTTCTAATATAAGGTCTCGATAGAGTTGTGTCGACACAAACCTTTTTTGTCAATCTGTGTCAACACAGTTTATTCCTTTGTCGACACAACTCATTGATAGTGTCGACACAGTGAACTTGTGTCGACATAAACTTTCTAACTTAGCCAATTTTTTTTGAGAAATTTTGTGCTGACCTAACATTTTATTTTAGGTTTAACATACCTAATTCAATCTTAAAATAATAGAATTTACTTTCATCCAGAGGTTTTGTAAATATGCCAGCATTTTGATTGTATGTGTTGACAAATTCTAGACTTATGTCTTTTTTCAACATGTTCTCTAATGAAATGAAACTTGATTTCTATATGTCTAGTTCTGCTATGTGAAACAGGATTTCTAGCAATAGATATGACACAAGTATAATCACAATATAATGGAGTTATACTTACCTTGATGTCATAGTCTTCATGTTGATGTTGTATCCACAATAGCTGAGCACAACAACTGTCTGCAGCCATATATTCTGACTCAGCGTGGATATAGCCACACTTATCTGCTTTTCTCTGCTCCATGACACCAATCTTCCACCTAGGAACTGACATGTGCATGTGGTGCTTTTTCTATCTTCTTAGCAGCCTGTAAAGTCTGCATCTGAATAACCTGTTAGCAGAAAATCTCTATTCTTAGGGTACCAAAGACCAAGATTTAGTGTGCCCTTAAGATATCTTAAAATTCTCTTGACAGTAGAATAATGAGGGCAAGCTTGGTATCTTGCACAGACACATGTGACATACATGATGTTAGGTCTACTAGTAGTCAAGTAAAGAAGGGAGCCAATTATCCCTCGATACAAAGACTCATTAATAGGTTTTCCTGCCTCATCTTTGCCTATAGGCATATTTGACCCCATTGGAGTTCTCATGGTGGAGACTGACTCCATGTCATATTTCTTAATTAATTCCTTGGTGAACTTAGACTGGGATATGGACAAGCCATCATCAGTCTGTCTAACTTGGAGTCCCAAGAAGAATTTCAGCTCACCCATGTTGCTCATCTCAAACTTCCCTTGCATAAGTTTGGCAAACTTTCTACAAAGGTTGTTTTCAGTTGATCCAAAGATAATGTCATCAACATATATCTAGACTAGGATGATCTTGCCTTTTGATTCCCTAAAGAATAGAGTCTTGTCAATTTTCCCTCTTGAGAATTTATTCTCAATGAGGAAGGTAGACAGAGTTTTATATCAAGCCCTAGGGGCTTGTTTCAATCCATATAGAGATTTCTTAAGCCTATAAACATAGTTAGAATAAAGAGGATCTACAAAATCTGAAGGTTGTTCAACATAAACTTTCTCTTTTAAGTCACCATTCAAAAATGCTGACTTTACATCCATCTGGAATACCTTGAACCCTTGGTAAGCTGCATAGACAAGGAACAACCTTATTGCTTCTAACCTTGCCACTGGGTCAAATGTCTGGTCAAAGTATATTCCTTCTTCCTGCCTATAGCCTTTTGCTACCAGTCTGGCTTTATTCTTGACTATAATGCCATTTTCATCTAACTTGTTCCTGTATATCCACTTAGTCCCTATGACATTGTGATTCTTTGGTTTAGGAACCAACTTCCAGACTTTACATCTTTTGAATTGATTCAGCTCTTCCTGCATGACATCAATCCAATTTGGGTCTTTTATAGCCTCTTCAAATTTCTTAGGTTCCATGTGGAATAGGAAGCTTGAACATAAAACTGTGTTCATGCTCTTGCTTCTGTTCAGAAATCCATGTCTTGCATCGCCAATGATTTGGTGTGCAGGATGATCCCTCAGATGTCTTATTGTTGGAGGAAATCTGTCCACCTCTTGATTTTCTTCATTTTCCTCACCAAGCTGTACTTTATTGTCTTCATCTTCATCTTGTGGGTCTTGTACTCCCCTGGACAGCATCCATCATTTTCCTCATCCTATTTTATAAGTTGGTCTTCACTGATGATTAGCTTGTCCATCTTATCTTTCAACCTTGTATAGCTAGAAGAAGTGCTTGACAGTTCACAGATAATTAAGGTAGATTCATCAAAGAGTACATGGACAAATTCTTTTACAACTTGAGAAGTCAAGTTGTAGACCATGTATGCCTTACTACTATTGTTGTACCCAACAAATATCCCTTCTTGGGATTTGACAACAAACTTACTTAAATAGTGCTTGCCATTATTAAGAACATAATGCTTACTACAAAAGATTCTAAAGTATGCTAAATTTGGTTTTCTGCCTTTCATAATCTCATAGGATGTCTTCTTGTGGCTTTTAGTGATGGAAGCTCCGTTGAGAACATGACATGCAGTGTTTACTGCCTCAGCCCCAAAATATTCTGGGAGAGAAGTGTCACTTAGTAGTGTTCTACTAGCCTCAATACAAGTCCTATTCTTTCTTTCAGCAATCTCATTTTGCTGGGGAGTTCTAGGTGACGAGAACTCTTGATGAATCCCAAGTTCTTCACAGAACCTTGTCATCCATTCAGACTGAAATTCTGTCTCATTATCACTTCTGATTTTGACAACTGAATTGTTAAGTTCATTCTGAATTTGCCTAACAAAATTCTGGAAGACAGTAGGGGTTTCAGATGTCTGCCTCGGGAAGAAAACCCATGTAAATCTATAATAGTCATCCATAACCACAAATATATAAGCTTTCCTACCTAGACTATGAACTGTCATAGGACCAAATAGATCCATATGCAGGAGGTATAGACATCTCACAAAATCTTTTGTATCGTGGTCATGGAAAGAGGTCTTGGTCTGTTTGCCCTTTTGGCAAGCTAAACATACACCCTCTTTAATGCACTTGACCTGAAGACCATTCCTCACTAACTCCATACTAAAGAGTTGGCCTATTGACTTGTAGTTCAGGTGAGCTAGCCTCTTATGTCATTGGACACAATGAGATACCTTCTCATCTACAACTAGACAAATAGGAGAGTTCTTATTCTCATAATCAATGTAAAGACAGTAGACATTTCCTTTCCTAGTGCCTGTCAAAATGATCTCTTGATCACTTGACCTTCTTATTTGGCGCACACCCTTGAGGAAAGAAGTGTCATAACCAAGATCACTTAGTTGGCTTATGCTTATTATGTTATGTTTCAGACCTTTCACATAAGCCACTTGGGTGATAGTGATAGAGCTATTGGAAATGTTACCAAACCCTTTGATTACCCCCTTTTTAGATCTACCAAAGATCACTTTGGGTCCATTTTCTATGGGAGAGTAATCCTTCAGCATCCTTCTTGTTCCAGTCATGTGCCTGGAACATCCACTGTCCAAGTACCATATTGGGGTATGGACACTTGGACTCACCTGCATCAAATAAAATTACCTATCCTTAGAACCTCAATTATTATTGGGTCATAGGTTCAGGTTATCTTGATATTTGACATACTTACCTGTGGCCTTATTGATAGGTAAGCTGACATTTTTCTGGACACTAACATTGTGACAATAATTAATGCCATAGTGGCCAACTTTGCCACAACACCAGCACTCATATATGTTATACCTTCTTTTAAGTACAGGCTTAACAACATTGTTGTCAGCAGTCCTCAAGTCTGTAGGAACAACTGTCTTTTTAAGTGCTGGGGTTGGTGCATCAAACACTGATGATTTCTGAAGAACATGGTGTGTTTGCTCATGGGCTGCCCTATTAGCATTTGCACCCTTGCCATCCTGATCACCATGCTTACAGTGACCATGTGTGATGTCATGATCATACCTGTTAGTAGGATGCATCACTTTCCTGAAAGAAATATGGGGTTTTAATGATAGTGGCTGAACTGGGGCTTTGCCTTTTCTTTTAGAATTTACTTCCCTTGTTCTTCCCTTGAAGCCTAATCCTGTCTTACCCTTTTGGGAAATGAAGTTATCAATTAAGGGTAATACTGACTTTGTCTTTGAGAATTTAGCAACAAGATCCTTATCTCTTTGAAGTCTGACTTCCAGACTCTTTATGTGATCATTTTTGATGGTAATTGTACCCATGTGAATAACAGTTATGTTTTTCAGTTTGGTAACTTCATTCAACTTCAAATCTAGCACTTTTGCTGAATCTGATGCATCCAATTTGAGAGATGCAATTTCCTCAGCCTGCTTCTTGACAAGGATTCTACTTCTCTTAAGAGATTACAATAAACCACCATACTCATCAATTCGTTGATGAACATCCCCTTCAGATTCAGAACCATCCACATCCCTTGATTTAGATGCTTCTGATTCTGATCCAGTATAATAATCAAAAACTAAAGATAGATTGTATGTCTTACTAGGACCAGGATAATCCTGGCATTGATCTTCCTCATACAGAGCCATCAGCCCTCTACAATGATGATCTTCAATCTCATTTATAGAGTCCAGCATTTGCATGATTTCAGTTTTTACAGAATCCTCTTCAGTAATGAACAATCCAATATAGGCTTCAGCTTCAGCCTCTTCTCCAGATTCTGATGATGAGGAGTAAGTCCAACTCTTCTACTTCTGGGAAACAAAGGATCTCTCCTTCTTTCCCATATTTTAATGCTTTTTCTTATCATTAGATTCCTTTTTTTAATCAGGACAGTCAGCTATTACACGTCCTGGCCTATTACAATAATAACAAACAATTTTAGAAGAAGATTATTTATTGGGATTTGAGCCATACCTGTCATCCTTAGAAGTTTTCTTCTTCCTGTAGTATTCATCCTTGGAGGAAGATGAAGATGGCTTTGTTCTCCATTTCTTCTTCTTCACGAACCTTTGAAACTTTCTTGTGAAGGCAGCAAAGTCTTCATCAGAGTTGTGGTTGTCTGAAGTGTTGATGTCAGTATTTTCTGATTCAACTTCAGAAATTCTCTTGGGAGGAGAAGGAGACATTCTCCTTCCCTTTCTTATAACTTCAGCCTTGAAGGCCACTGACTTCTCTTTGTATTCAGACCTATTGCTTTTCTCCTCCTCTTTTCTGGCAGTGAGCTGCATCTCATATGATAACAGTTTTCCAAATAAGGTTGGTGGAGGTGTTTCAGCAATCCTGGCCACCTCTCTGATGACAAATATTTTAGTGTCCCAGACCTTAGTTAGTGATCTGAGAAACTTGTCATTTAGTTCATATGTGCTAAATACTCTTCCATATTTCATTAGCTCATTTACAATTCTAAAGAATTTCTTATAACATTCAGCTATGTTATCTGTTTTGGCTTGTCTAAAACTCTCATATTCTTAATTTAGCATAGACTTTCTATCCTCTCTTACTTCTTTTGTTCCCTCTATGTAGACAATCAAAGTGTCCCACATCTCCTTGGATGTTTTGTAATGGACCAGATTCTGGAATGTAGAATCATCTATGACACTCACAATTATGTTATATGCCCTCTTGTCTAAGGTTACTAGGATGATCTTTTCCTTAGTCATTTCAAAATAACTTTTTGCAGTCTTGAGGTAGGCATCAAGAACTGATATATTCATAGGAATAAATGGCCCTTCTAGAATTGTGATTAAATTCTTGGATCAGATGCTTCCATGAATAATCTGACCCTCTCTTTCCATATGCCAAAATTTTCTTTCCTACAGATAGGAAGTTTCATGGATCCAAGTTCCTTTTTTGATTTTCACCTGAACCCATTCTAACTAACAAATAACTGCCTTGGAAATCAACTCAGACTGTTAGGTCTATGTTTGAGTGAACCTCCCTTTGATACCACTTGAAAGATTTGGTTTAAAGATACTAAACACCTAGAGGGGGTGGGGGGGTGAATAGGTTCAAATCTTATTTTAACTTAGGCAATTAAAATGTTAATCTCAGCACAGCTAATTAAGCTACAACTATCACAGCACTAGATAAAACAAGCACAAAAAAACACAGCACAACACACAGTGTTTTATAGTGATTCCCCAATTCGTGGGTACGTCCACTGTCCCCCTTTACCTATCCAGCTGAGCGTTGGATTCGGCCAAACTTCCTTCCACTAACTAAGATCCTCAGATCTTACAACTCAGAACCCAACTGGTTCCTACAGCTCAGACTTCTTCAAGTCCTACAACTCAGATTCTTCCCAAGAATCCTACTTCAGCCCTTATCACCAGGCCTACAACTCAGATCACAAAGATCCTACCTCAGGCACTCGGCCCTACCTTAGCCTTTATATATTTAGTCTTACAACTCAGCGAGATAACTCTCCTACACTCAGTTCTATAAAAGATCTTACAAAAAAATTGATTATTAAAATGAGAAATCCTTCACCCAGGTAGAGAGAGAAAGGGGTGAAGGCTACTTGATCAGTTCTTGATTGATCTGACTTCTTAAGATCCAACCTGTCTTAGCTTCTTCAAAGCTTCTTGAATCTGAACAAAGTAAGGTTGATTTTCTTATGAAGTTGGAGATGATCCTCAATCCAACTTCCTTCTTCTATTAAGAATTAGATCTGAATTCTTCTTACAGACGTGTTCAGAATCTACCATCTCTTGAAGACTTGTAGATTTCAACTGTTAGAAAAATGCCAAGTCCTTCCTTCTTCTGATATCTCTTTTTATGGTAGAACAAGTCTTTATTTAGATCCCATCTGAGGTTACCAGTTGATCTGGTTCATAACCGCCTTCTGACTGCTCTGACAGATGTGACAGCTTTGTTAGTTATGACAGCTGTCAAGTCTTTAGTCTTGACACCTAATACCTCATAGTACCATATCTCAGTAGAAAAGCATTGAGACAATACTCCATATGTGTCACCACAAATATACCATGTGTTAACATAATTCTTGATGATGTGGACACAGCTCACGCAATGTCGATACAACCATTCTTTATCTTCTCGACACAACTTTCGTAGAATGTATCGACGCAAGTCATGTGTTTCGACGCATTAGCTTCTAGTCTCGACATAGTTGGTGTTGACAAAATTCTTGTGTGTGTCGACACAAGTCCCGTGTATTGACACAATTGCTGCCGACAGAATTTCTGTGTGTCGACACAAGTCCTGTGTGTCGACATAATCTGGCTTCTGGTGTCGACACATTTCCTTCACAAGTGTCAACACTTGTACTTAGAATATTTTTCTGCATTTCTTTAACCTGCACATTGAAACACAACATCTCATCAAATACACATTGATGTATATCATTGATTTAAGTGAGGCTTCTTCCAAATCAGGTACACAGTTTCCAATGTACCTAATAGGCTTCTTCACTACCAAGCCATTCTTACGATGTATGTGCTTCATATCTTGTTATAAGGAACGAGTTGTATTGACCAAGGTCAGAAAAGCTTGCATCATCGGACCTGAGAGAAGCAACCACAGGTCATCATACAGTCCCTCATATAATTGATTTGTCTTCCGTTCCTCATCTGCAAACATGAAACCTGTATAACATCCAAACCTTGCAAACTCGTGCAAGTAATCATCCACAAAACTCTTGTCTTGAGTCAACCTTTGAACCTGATTTTTCATTGCAATCTGCTGTGCAAATGGAAGATATCTTGTGAGAAATAGTCTTAAGAATTCCTTCATCGAGATGTCAACCAACGGCTGACCAACAAATTGGTGCAGCTCCAACTTGTCCCATCATAGCCTCGTCTCTCCCTATAATAATGTGGCTATAGTGACTTTCCTACACTCCATTTCTATTGTCGTCATGGTTCTTTTTATTCTTGAGAGCCAGTCTTCAACTTGTGTTGGGGTTCCAGTACCCGCAAACATAGAAGGATTGAAACTCATCACGTGTTTCAATTGCTTTTTTGTCGCTCTCCTTGTGGCCAATGGCTCAACGACCACCTATCTCATCGCCACATGCTCAACTACGCAAACCACTTCTTGGACCACCATAGGAGTAAAAGGTTTTACTCTCCCTCCTGGTTGCGCATTGATTAATGAGAATACGGATTCTACAACCAATCGTATCATTTTCGTAGAAGGAGGAGGTGTTGGCACCTCAGTTAGTGCACTACTCTCCACTGAGCGCTGAGGTTCACTCTGCCCCGCACCACTTCTAGTCGCCTAAAATCGTGAAACACACAATTAAGAAACTAATATCATTGTAAAAAGCAATTATAGGAACATGGAGGTTCCATAAACGTGTGTATTTTTAATCCTAAGTGGGCATTCATGGGTTCATTCATGTTATCACGGTATTGCAAATACACGTGCTCACCACCCCTTAAAAGAACTCAACCATGAATTCGAATAAGGAAGACTGACACAAGAGGATGATACCAAATTATAACACATCCATCCGTCATATAGAATATAACAGAAGGTCAGGTCAGGGCCCCGAGTTACTCATTGAAACCAAACTAATTTGTTCATCCTAACTCAGAGTGTATTCTAGCAGAAGCTATTATTTTAGTTGTAGAACCCACATGACAGGAATGTCCATTATAAACATAGGAATAAATATATGCAATACAACATGTTCAGGCCTTAAGGCCTTACAACTGTTCTCTTTACAAAATGTGTCTTTCATACATCGGCTCACATGCTGGCCACACATGAAAATAGTAAATGTTCTTCATTTTTGGGCTTCGAGGGCCAGTCAATCGCAGCATAAGGGACTTCAACCCGCTACTTCCCACTTGACTCTTCAATACATGCATACCACGACCCACCAAAACATGGCAAAACAACGTAACGGTCAGTATTAGCTGACTAAATTATAATGACCATACGCCTTACTCGGGGCAGCGGTTATCCTTCCCTGCAAACAACAACATATTTAAAAATGTGAAATTTAAGCACCATTTTAAAAATGTTCAAGGTGTTAACCTTATGTCGAACAACTTCCCTTTGATACCAATTGAAAGTATATAGTATCTACCTAAATCACCTAGAATGGGTGAATACGTGATGTCTGTGTCTTTTCATAGAATAAAAACAACTTTAAAAATAGAGCACACAGAACACAAAGATATATAGTGGTTCCCTGAGTTGGGTACATTCACTATTCCGCCTCGCCTATCTACCATGAAGGACTAGATTCAACTACTTCACCTTTCTCAAATTTCAACAAATCTTACACCTCGAAGCCTCAACTTCTACACCTCGGAGACAATGCTCTTACTACTTGGAGAACAACCTCTCCTAAAACTCGATCCACAGACAGATCTACGACTCGATCCAAAAATGAATCTATTACTCGGAGATAAAACCTCCTACAAATATAACAAGAGATTTATACAAAATGATTATAAATAAACCTATTTAGATCTAAAGTCTTCAGTCCTTTGTTCTTCAAAAAGTTGATCTTGAAAAACTTGGAGAATAAGGAAACATTGAAAGCTTTGAAGACTTGAATCTAAATTCACAGAACAATTAGATCTGAATGAATAAGAATCTTCAGAGAGCAACGATCCAGTCAATTTGGTGGAGGAATATCTAAACGTACAACACACTTGCGTCGGTCGAGAGTCGTCGCGCGACACGTATAGAAGCTGATAGAAGTTTCGTGATCGCGAGGTTCTTGAAAAAAAGTTCGATTAACATGATTAGAGCTTTTGAATAAATCACCCTAAATATATAAAGATCTTCATATGCAATGACTAGAAAAGTTATTGCAAGTCAGAAACCTCGCGGACCATTGTCTACAAATATCAATCACAGAAGAAATATTAAGTCTGTTTTCCCCTTGCTTTTTTGACTTTGCCTTTCAAAGTATGCTTTCGGCTTTGGGTAATATCTTGGCGGAGCTAGAGGTGTATTAGGATCATCAAATCTGTATTTCCTGAAATGTATTCTATGTTTAGCATTAGATACCTCATGCTTGTGCCATTCTTCAGTACTTTAATGGTCATATCTGCTCTCATTGGCCAGGTCCACTAATGTAAAGGTATCGAGGATGATGCCTTTGGACGTTGAACTCCAAACCTCAGCCATTTCTCTGTTGGGATCAGTCCTTACTGCAGGCAGGCCTTCACTATATTTTCTCCTTTTCTGGGCTAGTTGTGGTATGTCTTCAACTATTTGCACCTTTAGATTTGCAGCAGCAATAACATCTGGTTTAAACTGAGGGAAATTTGGAGTGTTTGCCTAGTATTGAGAATAATCCTGAGTAGGTTAACATGAGTATGTACTAGAGCAAGCACTGCAGGTTCTGGAAATATGGTTTGAGTTTGACCTTGTCCACCAACTAACTCATTGAGAAGCCAATTGAAGTTATTATACCTATATGTATTGACTCCCTTGAAGTTTTCCACCATACGACTTTAAGGGATGTCACCTTAGCTTTCAGCGCATCCTCCCCCTTTTTAAATTCTTCCAGTACTGCATTTGATATGGAATTTGAATAATAAACCATTTGATTTTCAAAGTAGTCCAGGCCTGTATTCTAGGCAATAATGATTATTTTGGCATTTGCATCAACATTCTGTAGCACATCCAAGTTACTTTTGGAAGTGAGGGGTTAGATCTGGAATACTCTAGAGGGGGGGGGGGTGAATAGAGTATCTTTTGGTTTTAATAAATTGTGCTATAAATAAAAACTTATTCCTGAACTACTATGATTTATCACAACATAACAAATATAAAAATATCACAAGCATAACAACCTAACTAGCACAGCCACAACAAGAACAAAAGAAAAAGGGCAACCAGACAATACAAGAATTTTATAGTGGTTCCCCAACCTGGGTACATCCACTCTTCTACCACCATGGTAGGAATCCACTCAGATTTTTGTTCAGGTGACTGCCACCAATGAGCTTTTGATCAGGTGCTCAAAAACCAAACCTCAAGTCTTTTGGTCAGGTGACTTGCAACCAGGAATAACTTTTGAAGGGAGTTAAGAACTCTTTATACAGTGGGGGATGAGAGATTGATTATGTCTTCTCTTTCTCAAAATACAACTGAGAAGACTTTTGTGGATCTGATGTTAGCAAAGGCTCTCCCTGAGATAATGAATGGTTCAGGGAGTAGGAGTTTTGCTGCAGGGTGATAGGCCTTCAGGCTTTTGCTTTGACCAGAAGATCTCCATGAACTTATTGATTGATGCTGTAGTTGTTGTCCTTTGAAGAATCCTGTGATGAGGACAGAAGAAGACTCTTGATTTTGAATGGTTGTTCTTCTTCTTATTCAGCTTGATGTTCTACCTATGGTCTATCACTTGTTTCTCTCTATCACTCTACTGTCGAGAGAGAGAGAGAAGAAGATCCTTGTTCACTGTTGTATTCTTCTGTGTATCTTATTTTTTTTGTATTTCTAGTTCTGATCGTTACAGGAAGGAGGAAAATCCATTTTATATTTTCCATATAAATTTCCTTTTAAACTTTGAATTCCTTCCTACATTCAATGTTGACGGCCTTGAGAATATTTGTATTGATTGATTTCCCCAACTATCCCTTTGAAAAATGGCAGGCAATAATCCTGATGAAGGCCATAACTAATGCTCCGTCTAACGGTAATATTCAGAGAATATTTTAGCATTAATTACTCAGGAATTATTGCAATAGAATATGGACAGAAAGATGAAAATAACCAAGTCTGGATTCGTCAAGCTGAGTCCACAGTTCGTCGAGCTGAGAATTGATGTTCGTCGAGCTGAGATCCAAGATTGTCAACCTCAGAACTGCTGACTGCTGCTTGATGAATCTTTCCCATTCTATGCACCAAGATCGTAGAGCTGAGAAGATGTATTCGTCGACTGGAGTCTGTCCTTGGACTTAAAAATATTGAGATGTTTTCTGGACTTGAGTGTTGAAGTAGATGATCCAAAAATCATCAAACTGAGAACCTACTTTATCGAGTTGATATTCTAAGTTCGTCGACTGAAGTCTGATTCTGGACTTAGAAATATTGAATCACCGTGTCCAAAGATCATCGAACAGAAAACCAAGTTCGTCGAGCTCAACTCAGAGAATTGTCTCTGAGTTTGTCGAGCTGAGCACGACTTTCATCGACCTGAGTTCGACAAACATCATACTCATTTTCTAAGTCTTTGAAATTTCTCTAAGTCTTGAGTCTTTGGCAGTATTGATTGTTGGTCCATGCATTATTGACTCTAAGGACTTAACCTAAACTCTAGGACACAACCATGACCCTGGCTATACATGTTGTGTCATATGATCCTAACTTAGTGAACCTAGCCTAAATCCAACTAGGGATTCAACAACTTTTCAGTCCGGCCATTGTGTGAACAATTATTTTGCCACCCTGCACAAACTACGAATCCATCCTATCATCCAGCTTATCAAAACGTACCTTGATCTTCGCAAGGCCACTATTTAAGTCTTTCTTAGTGTCCTTCACTTTCTTCATCACTTTCTTCAAAGATCGATCAAAGTGTGCATTCTGCTTGGCCATCAGGGCTTCTATGGATTTAAGAATAGAAGTGTCTGCACTGGTTTACGAAATATTTGTAGCCTGAACACTGGGAGGGGAGGGGAATCTGCTCTTCCCTTGGAGTCACTAGAGTACTCTTCTATGGGAGTGATAGTAGCTTTGGAGAGTAGGTCAGCAGCAGGCGCTTCCAGGACAGAAGGATGCACCTCAACATCTCCTTCCTCATCATGCAAATCAAAAACCTCTACCTCCTCCACTAGAGGTCCACCTGGGATCTCAGCCATTCTCCTCTATAGTTGTATAGTAAACCTATCGAGTATGGTTTACATAGAGGCCATTGGATGAGTTTGCTCCCCCACAGTCCTTATATGTAGAACATCAGGGAGAGGAGCAAGTAGATTCTCTGGGACAATGATCGCAGAAAAATTATTTGTAGTATCAGCAGCAGTCAGCTCATCATCATCAACGATATCATAGTCAGCAACATCTAGCTCAGTATCATCTACTGACTCATCCACACCGTCATCAACATCATCCAAACCATCAGTAGCAAGCAGAACCTCATCAACAGCAACATCAGAAGTGACTGGAATATCCTCAACAACATGCTCATCCTCAGCCACATCGGGTACTAACTCATCAACTGTAGCCTGAGCAATCTCTGTAACTTTTATAAGAATATCACATGTCCTTGGAACTATAATCTCTGTAGCTGGAATCTCTGGCTTAGAACTGACTAGACCATTTGTCTCTATAGAGGAAGGAACACTCAAGAGCACTGACTTAGTGTCCACTTGTGTATCAGTTGGATCCCCCTTAACTCCTGCACTCAATCTATCAGGAGTGTCCCTGGGAGTGGAAGCAGGAATTTTGTCCTCAAGTACTTCCTCTTCTTCTACCTCTAGCACATCTTTAACTCCCCTAGCCTTTGGATCCTCCCATACCACCTCGAGAAGATAGAAGCATCAATCTTTTTCAGGTGGTGGATAGGTACACCCTTGGACATTTCAATTGTATCTCTATCCATTTGATTCAAGTACATACTTAGAATCCTTCCAAATTTCGGGGTGCGGAGGCTATCTTTGATCCGAGCAAACATAATAGCGCCCTAATCCATTATTTTTCTACAGATGATCGCCACTAAAATCTTGAACATCTCCGAAGAGAGTTAGTCATGAGAACTGGTCTTGCAGAATAGAACATTACCAATGATGTCAGACATTAGCTTTCCTTCCTCATTCATCCATTTTCTCTTAACGGCTTTGGTGCCCCTAAGAAGACCACGGAACAATAGAGCTCTTGTGAAGTCCTCCTCTTCTAGGTGATTGGCTTCATCACAAGCTGGAAGCCTCAGAAGCCGAATTAGGAGAGAAGCCTTCACCTTAATTTTCAACTGGCGAACTCTACTTTTGATGATAGTATCTTCCCTGCGAAGCTTGACATGTTGATAGAAGTCAAGAACGTTCTTTTCCAATACATTATAGGGGTGCTCTAGCACGAAAGAGAGGTATGTTATTTCCAACATAGGAATGACATTCCTGAACTCATCTGAAGCTAACACAATCCTGTCCGAACTAGTTATCCACCACCTAGCAAACTGCTGGTGCTTCTAGGAGCCATGGAGAATCTAATAGATGAGATCTTAGAGAGGTTTCACTAGAGGACTGTCGGATGTGTACCCGAACAGCTTTATCTAGATGATCGACGGGAACATGTTGTCAGTATCAAATTTCTAGAAGAATTGACGAGGAGTAGAGTCAACTCGATGGAAATAAGATATTGCACACTGTACGGTATCTGAATCGTCGGGAAGAAGACAATGAACAGTCACAGAATCTGAATCGACGGGAAGAACTGTTCGGCGGAATCAGAAAGTTTCTTTTCATCGAAATGGTTCGATTTGCCCCTAAGAACTAATTATATATATATATAGATTTAAAGTTTTGAGAGGGAAAGCAAATATATCTGAAAACCGTGACTCTTCGGATCCAATATAAGAAAAGAAAATTTTTTACCTAAGTCAAATTTGGCAAGATTCTTCGGAAGCAGAGCCAGATTCGTCGAATATCATCATAAATACAAGACGTATTTAGATGATTCAGCAAAATTTGATGAGTGATACTCTACAAATTCTCCTTAGACAAATTTCTCTACTTTGAAATACTTCCTGAGTGGATTTCTTTCTTCTTAGCGATCTTTACGAGTCTTTGTTCAGCATACCTAGTTCTGTTTTGAAAATTGAGAACTTGGCCTCGTCTAGTGGCTTTGTGAATATAGTTGTGGCCTGCTTATCCGTCGAGACATAGCTGAGGGCTATGCCCTTGTTATTCACATGCTTCAGGATGAAGTGATATCTTGCGTCGTTGTGATTTTTCCGACTGTGAGAGACTGGATTGTTCTCAATTGCTATTACACTGATGGAGTTGCAAAGCATTAAAATCTTTTAAAACTTTATGTTGTAATCCTCATGCTAATTCCTGATCCAAAGAAAGAGATGTACTCCGGCTTGGCAGTGGAATTTGCCACACAATTCCACTTCTTGCTACTCCATGAGATAAGCCTTCTTTCGAGGAATTGTCACATCTCGGAAGTGCTTTTCCTATCATCCCTGCTACCAGTAAAATCAACATCTAAAAATCAAATTAGCTCGACACCATTACTTCTTGGATACCATAAGCCAAGATTTGGTGTGTCCTTAAGGTATCTTAAAATTTATTTTGCAGCGACATAATGTGATTGCTTAGAGTTCACCTGAAATCTAGCGCATACATATGTTGAGAACATTATGTCAGGTCTACTAATAGTAAGGTAGAGAAAGGATCCAATTATGCTTTTATACTTAATTTCATTTAAAGATTTCCCTTTCTCATCCTTGTTTAGAGACATAGTTGAACCCATTGGAGTCCTCATCGAGGTTGCGTTCTCCATTCCGAATTTCTTTAGTAACTCCTTGGTGAACTTTGTTTGAGAGATGAAAATTTCATCTTTATATTGTTTCACTTGAAGTCCTAATAAATACTTGATCTCTCTTATACTACTCATTTCAAACTTCCCTTACATAAGTTTAGAAAGTTTCTTGCAAAGGTTGTCTTCTGCATAGCCAATGATAATGTCGTTTACATATATTTGTACTAGCAAAATTTTGTCTTTTACTTCCCTAAGAAATAATGTCTTATCTATCTTTCCACTTGTGAACTTGTTCATAAAAAGAAAGCTAGAGAACATCCCATACCAAGCTCGGGGTACTTACTTTAAGCTGTAAAGAGCTTTATTAAGAAAGTAAACATATTCAGGGAAAGTATAGTTGACAAAACCTGGGGGTTATGCTCGTATACTTCCTCTTTCAGATTCCCGTTAAGGAATGCTGATTTTACGTCCATTTGATAGACCTTGGAGCCTTTGAGGGCAGCATACGCAAGAAATAATCTGATCGCTTCGAGTCTGGCCACTAGAGCAAAGGTTTGGTCGAAGTCAATCCCCTCTTCTTGTCTATATCCTCGAGTTACAAGCCTGGCTTTATTCTTTATAATGATTCCATTTTCCTCTAGCTTGTTTCTGAAAATCCATTTGGTGTCGATCACGTTCTGTCCTTTGGGCCTGGACACCAACTCCCGGACTTTGCATCTTTCAAACTGATTGAGCTCCTCTTACATTATCAATACCCAAGAGCCATCCTTATTTGCTTCTTCAAACTTCTTTGGCTCAACTTGAGACAGAAAATTAAGATGTAGAATCTTATTAGAAGTACCTCTTCTAGTTCTGACAGTGTCGACTGGCTCTCCAATGATCTTGTCAACCGGGTGATCTCTCAGGAGTCTGAATGCTAGATTTCTTCCTCGCCCACCAGCAGGTCTTTCCATGTCTATAACATCTCCTACATGTTAAAGTTGTTCTTCATCTAGTCATTCTTCATCCACCATACTTGGATTGATGACCTTGACTGAGCTTGGAGCATATTCCTTGACAGCTTCCTCCATGCTTAGATCCTTGAATCTAGTACCTGCATCTACACCAACAACACTAGACGAGTTGCTATGAAGCATGCTTATCTCATCAAATAAAAAATTGATAGACTCTTCTACCACCAGGGTTTTCTTATTAAAAATCCTACATGTCTTACTATGGCTATTATAACCTATGAAAATACCTTCAAAACATTTATAACTAAACTTCGTGCGATAATACTTCTCATTATTAAGTACAATTCATTTACTGTTAAAGATTCTAAAGTAGGACGCAGCCAGTTTTCTACCTTTCAATAGTTCGTAGGGAGTCATACGATGGTTTTTGTTGATTAGTGCTATATTTTGCACGTGACAAGTTGTGTTGACTGCTTCGGCCCAGAAGTACTCTAGTAGTGAAGCATTATTCAACATAGTTGTACATGCTTCAATGAGGGTTCTATTCCTTCTCTCGATAATTCTATTTTGTTGTGAAGTATGCGGGGAGAAAAACTCATGAAAGATACCCTGACTTCCACAAAATTCTGTCATGATACCAGACTCTCAACTCAACTTAGTGGCATATCATATATTGGAGCACAAAAAGTTCAATGTAGCAGATTTAGTTCTATATATAATCCAATACAACTACAAGATGAAATATCCTAGGAGAAAATGACTCAATACTCTCCCATTGGGAGGCATCATTCAGCATATCATGTATCACAAGTATCCTAGGATTGATCTGTGGTTCTATCTAGATGATAATATCTATGTTATATATACTACTGACTCGATATGTCTTCCGCCAATACAGAATGTACCCTCTACTTCTACGAGACCGCCACCTCCACGAGGGGGATCTCTTCGTGAGTCACAAAGGGACATAAGAGAGCCCTTTGAAAATCATAAGGTGGATTAGAAAAATAGGCTATGAGGACTGCAAAAAATGATGAAATTCATCATCAAAATTCTTAAACTGAAGCCTATTTCAGCTAAAGAAGAAGAGTGAGAGAACCCTGTGGTGGATCCGTCTCAACACTCCATTCGACACACGAGGAGACAGAGATAGAGGAGAGGGCTTGAGTGAAGATTGACCAGAAAGAAACAGTGAGAGTAGAGACTTCTGATTATATGTATTATACAGATATTATGATATTTTTTGAACTACTTGTAGTATCACCTGGCAATATTAATATAGCTGGCGATATTTGTTATTTGTTATCTTGTCGTGCTACTTGTTGTAAGCTTTTTATTATGATATTGTTTCTGTTTGCAGCGGTTGAAATTTTTTTGTTTACAGATTTAAAATTTCTACCCTAAAAAGTCCAAAACTCATAATTCTAATCTAAACATTGTAAATCGTGCATCGGGCAGTGGCTTGGTGAATATGCCTGCAAGTTGAGAATCAGTTCCAATAAAACTAATTCTTACATATTCCTTTTTAATACTATCAATAATAAAATGATGTCAGACATCTATATGTTTAGATCTAACATTATGTACGAGATAGTTTCTAAGATTGAGAGCACTTTTGTTATCACACTTTAGGTTTATATTATGTAGATGTACTACAAAGTCTTATAATGTTTGAGTCATCCATAAGGCTTTTGCACAATAACAACCTAGTGTTATATATTGGGCTTCGGTGGTGAAAAGAGCAACATAATTTTGTTTTCTACTCGATCATAATACAAGTGAAGGACCTTAGAAATGACATGTATCTCTAGTGCTCTTTAGATCTAATAAATGGATAAAATCATGTAAAATAAAGAAATCATTATGAGAATATCATAAGTCAAATCTAGAAGTATCGATTAGATATTTAAAAATCTGTTTAACTGCTTTTAAATGTGATTTTTTGGAGTTAGCTTGAAATTTAGCACAATACAAACGATAAGCATAATATTGGGTTAGAAGCAGTCAAATACAATATAGGAGAATTAGCTTGCTTTATATGTTCAAATCTAAATCTTTTAAAAATATCATGAATATATTTTGATTGATAAATAAAAATATCATCATATCTTTGTATGATTTGAAATCCTAAAAATTAATGGAGTTCTCCTAATATGCTCATTTCAAATTCATTTTTCATTACTAAAATAACATGCCAGAGACGTCCGCAAGCGGAGCCCGACGAGCTCAGGTAATATGTTAAAACTTTTCTGCGGGATAGAGGGCGAGCGATGCGCCCGTGACCGGACGGTTCCATAGCGGCCAATGGGCGGGTATGTGCAAGGACCGAGTCACACATCCGGTTGCGCGTGTGCGACCATAGCGAGTTACAATGCGCGCACTACGGTTTGCGTGTAACAATAGCGTGCACTACAATGCGCGTGTGCCAGGGTGCGCGGTTCAGCGCATGGACACGTGATATTGTGTGTGGCTCGTACGCTGTTGCACGCGGCGGCACTGCCGCGCGCTGCGCGTGCGCGAGCTGTTCTGTGCGGCGCGCTGCTACTGCGCGCGGCGCGCGCTGCTGCTGCACGCGACGCGCGCTACTGCTGCGCGCACGGTGTAGCGTGTGCGTAGCTCCGCGTGCGCTGTAGCATGTGGCGCTGCAATGCGAGCAACTGCGTGTGTGCCGCGCGTGCAAGCAGCCGTGCGCACGCGCGACATTGTGCACGTGTAATTTTGCAGTGCGTGCGACTTGCATGTGAGCGCCTGCGCGGGGCACGCAGGAGCCATATTTTATGCGTGCATGCATACAGGGGTGCCCCTTGGTTTGCCTTAAGGATCTTTCTGTTGCGAGTTATTCTTCTCACACTGCGCCCGACTTTTCCTCTCTTTTTTTGTGCACAGGCCTTGAAGCGTTCTGCGAGACCACTGCGTCTATGCTCTTCTCTTACTGAGGACCAAATTATTACTTGAAGGAAGAAGTTTGGGCAACCTGCTGATTTGGAAGTGAGAATTCTGCATGTCGAGGAGAGAGTGCAGAATCCCCCCCCCCTCGAGGCTGGCTGACAGTCTGCGAGAGAACTTTGAGGTATGGCTTCCGATTCCCGCCTTGTGAGGAGGCGACCGAGATCTTGAAGTTTTGCGGGGTGCCAATCTCCCAATTCACCTCATTGGGAGTAGTGCGCCTTATTGGCATGGTTGTTTTCTTTTGTGAGCATGGCGGGAGGCTTTATGCGATGTCCGCTCCGATGGCAGGGAGTGCATGGAGATTCATAACAACAAGAGTCAGCTTAATTTTGAGGCTCGAATAGATTGACGTCACTGGAACACCCATTTTGGCAATATCAGGAACCCTTAGGGCTTACCGGAGGTGTGGAATTTGCTTCCCGATCGTTGTCGCTGCCAGAAGGGGAAAGAGTGGGAATTTTCCCCAGTGCTGGGGTTTTCAGAACCCCACGAGTTGGCCAACTGCTTGTTCAACATTTTCTCATTTTTGGAGGTGAAGCGCTTGCTGTAGTGCGACATTTCTTCAGATTCTTTGCAGAGTATTGAGGCATCTTCCGGTAGCTATCGTAAGAGAAAAACAAGCGCAGCTTCTTCTAGCAGTGTTGAGATGATGGACGAGGAAGCTCCTTTGGTTGCCCGAGATGACACCACCCCTGAGGTTTAGGTACTTGAGCGCCCTGCCCTTCGGGATCCCTCTGCAGAGGCAGTTGGCAGTGATGCGGTAAGTATTGTTATTTGCGTGAAATTTTCACTTTTCGTCTTGACATGCTAATTTTCATTTTTCCTTTGTGTAGGGCCGAGACTCAGGACCGGACTATCATTACATGGAACGACCACTATGTGAGCTTGAAGGACGAGTATTTGTCCCTTGAGTAGAAGCTTAGATCGACGACGAGCTTGCTTGCCTCCTCGAGGGAGGAGCATGCCCGTAATGTTTCACGATTCCGTCGAATAGGGTCCGGACCAAAGTCTGAGTTGGAGGATGCATGCGTGGCATTGGAGATAGAGAAGTCACTAATGGAGAGGACCACCCAAATGTTGAAGCACTCCCAGGAGGAAGGCACTGGTTTATAGACTCGGCTTCAGGCGGTGTGGGCCCAAGTGGAGATGCTATCTTCCGAGAGCCGCGTGTCGAAGTTAAAAACCGATGGACTTGTGGAGTACTTGGAGTCATTGGATTATATGCGAGACCGTAGCCTGATTGCGAAGGAGGTGCGTGATGAGATCTGGTCCAAGGAGGTGGAGCATCAAGTGGAAGATGCTCGTGAGTTAGGCCTTAGGTGTGGAGCGATGAAGGCATTTCGTTTTGTCGGTCGGTGCATGGAATGAGACACTTCAGGATTTAGCTTTGATGATGTTTCTGAGGACGAGCGATCTGATGTTGATGTTGCTGATGTGTAGCGGCCTCCTGTATTTTTCCTCCAGTTATCTGTATCGTATGTTGTTTTTTGATTTGCAGTTGTGGTGGACGCTCTTGTGCGCTGACCTGTATGACATCATTGTTTTTATGTCATTTAGCTATTTTGTTTTCCCTTTGTCTCCTTTGAGTATTGTTTTTGTAAGCTTGGCTTGCGGGAGAGCGCGAGCGAAGTATTTTTTATGCGAAGTAGATTCGAAACTCCGTTTGCACAGTTTCGTCCTGCGATTTTGTTAGCATGGGGATTGCTTGTGATTTAGTTTGCACGAGGGTTTCTCATGGCTTAGTTTACGCGATGGTTGCTCATGACATTGTTTGCGCGTGGGTTGCTCGCAGCTCTGTTTGCATGAGGGTTGCTCGTGGCTTGGCCATGAGAGAGGAAGGCCCCCACAGGGAATTTGCGCAAGGGTTGCTTGCGGCTTTATTTGCACGAGGGTTGATCGTGGCTTGGCCGGGAGGGGGAAGGCCCCCATGGCGAATTTGCGCGAGTGTTGCTCGTGACTTTGTTTACGGTAGGCTTGCTCATGGCTCAGCCATGAGGGGGCAGGCCCCCACGGGGAATTTGCGTGAGGGTTGTTCGCGGCTTTGTTTGCACAAGGGTTGCTCGTGGCTTGGCTGTGAGGGGGGCAGGCCCCCACGCGGAATTTTAGTGCGTCGTCTTCCCTATTTGAATAGACAAGATTTGCAGCAATATAATGCAATACTTGAATAAAGATAACTTGCGCGGGACCAGAACCGCGACTTACACACATCATAGAGTCTTTTTGCTAAAGAATGCGTTATACAACTAGAAAAACATAAAGCAGGAAATCATTGATAAAATCAGTGTAGGTTTTGCGTGTTCTAAGTGCGGGGAACTGTCTTTACTTCGACGGTCTATAACTTGTATATTCCTGGTTTCACCATTATTGTGACGACGAAGGGACCTTCCCATATAGGAGAGAGCTTGTCTCCTTGTGTCCCTTTGCCATCGGCCTCTAAGGTGCGGAGGACCAAGTCCCAGACATTGATTGGTCGGGGTCTCATCTTGCGATTGTTGTATAGAGCAGTCCATTATTGGTAGGACGCAGCGCGGAGGGCTGCCTCCTCGCGGACTCTAGGGACCAAATCCAAGTTGTCTCTGAGTGCTTCATCATTCTTCTCAAGGTTGAAGTTGGAAACCCGGGGGCTTGGAACTCCGATGTCGACCGGGATGATGGCTTCGGTGTCATAGTAAAGATTGTACGGCGTTTCTCCAGTGGGAGTTCTCTCGGTTGTTCGGTATGCCCATAGCACATTGGGGAGTGCATCAACCCACTGCCCCCAACATCTTGAAGTCACGTCTTAAACCCTTTTAAGATGGTACAGTTGGTCAACTCAATCTTCCCATTAGTTTGCGGATGCGACATAACCGTATATCGCAAATCGATCTTCAGATCTTCACATAGCTTTGTGAAGTACCTTCCCGTGAACTGAGTACCATTGTTAGTGATGATGATTGCAGAGATTCCAAAATGGCAAACAATGTTCTTCCAAACAAACTGTCTTGCATTCTCCTCGGTCATCTTGGACAGCGGCTCCGCTTACACCCATTTAGTGAAATAGTTGATGGTCATTATGAGGAATTTCCTTTGCCCCGAAGCTTGAGGTAGATGGTCAAAAAGGTCTATTCCCCACTGTTCAAACGACCAAGCTCCTTGCAGCATTGAGAGGGCAACCGGAGGTTATCACGGGACATTGACATACAGCTGGCAACTCTTACACCATTAGACGAATTCGGTCACTTCCTTCTTCATAGTGGGCCAGTAGAAGCCTTGACGTAAGATTTTGCGTGCAAGATCCTTTCCACGTAAGTGTTTTTTTGGGTCCATTGCCCACAATGCCCTGGATTGGAGTGAAGTTAATATTATCAATGATATACACATGACTGTAGATGACTATGATAGGTCAGGTACCTAAGTGGCTAAGTCAGGTAAACACTTACCTAAGGTGTGGGATGACAGAAATATATCCAAGTCCACAGGCGTTGAGTGAAGGAACATCACTCAACGCCAGATGACGTATAGCACTGAGTGTAGCCTATACTGTCATAGCCTAAGTTAGAATGAGCTAAAATATGGCTAAGTACACAGGCATTAAGTGAAGTTAACTCACTCAACGCCATGCTTCCAAATATAGAAAATTGGCTAAGGCAAAATGCGTTGAGTGAGGCTTGCTCACTCAACGCTCTCAACGCTTATGTTGCTGAGGAAGCAGAAAATTGGAGGCAAAAAGCGTTGAGTGAGGCTTGCTCACTCAACACTCTCAATGCTTATGCTACGGAATAAGCGGAAATATGTTTAAGGAAAAAACATTGACTGGAGGTTACTGACTCAACGCTGTCAACGCCTAGTGAAGACAAAATTTGTTCTAAGGGGTTTGGTATTGAGTGATGCTTACTCACTCAATGTCAAGCAGCAGAAAGCGGATAAAGCAAGTTTGGCATTGAGTGAAGCTGATTCACTCAACGCCTAGTAACAGATTTATATTCTAAGTATTTTAGCGTTGAGTGAAGGTTACTCACTCAACGCCAAGAGACAGTAAATTTGTCTAAGTGTTTTGGCGTTTAGTGATGCTTACTCACTCAATGTCTATTCTAATATTGTTTGATTTTTTGCTAAGTCTATAGCTGATGACATCAGCAAATCAACAAGTCAACATATGTCAAATCAGACATAGGGAAGCTACACTACACGACAAAATTTGCCGATGAGCTACTATACGTCTTCTTTCGTTAAAGTAAGGCGCAGCTGGAAGCTGCAGGTAGGGCCCATTGATCTCTTCTTCCGATTAAAACAAGGCGCAGCTGGAAGCAGCAGGTGGGGCCCACCAATCTCTAAGGGTCGTTGATCAGCGAACTACAAAAGGAAGAGATAGGGCCAAATCAAAGACAACTTTTAGGGCATACCTTATTCAAAAAGGAGAGCAGACGTCTTCATCTTCTTCATCATTGCTGCATGTGAAAAGCTTGAAGCTCTCCAGCAAGAAAAGTTCAGTTAGCTATTCAAGTCTCCATCTGCCACAGCAGATTCAAAATATGTTCTGAAAGAAGAACCATCATCCATTGGTAGGTTCAGTGAACTGTTTGAAGACTCAAGATCAAAAGATCTTTAGCCTTCAGCAGTAAGTTCAGAAGTTATCTTCTGAGTTCCTCCAGCAAATCTTTTCCCTACTGTGAGGAGATTTGGAGCAGAGAGTTTTCTGATAACACAGAGAAATTTCTCTGTATCAAAGTTAATTAAAACTGTGTCTCTTTGTAGGATCCTTCTGGATCTGAGCTGTAGGGCCTTTGGGTCTGAGGTAGGGCAAATTTGCCTAAGCTATAGGAGAGTGCTGCTCTCTAAGGTAGGTGAGTTTTACTCACTATAAGTAGGGCAGTTTTTCCTGAACTGTAGGAGAGTGTATCTCTCTGAGATGCAGGAGCAAGCTTGCTCTGAGGTAGGGCTATCCTCCATATCCTGAGTAGTAGGGCTTAAGCGCATGAGGTAGGAGATACTTGTATCACTGAGTGTAGGCCTTTGTGGTTGAGGTATGTCTTGGTGGAGACTGAGAGATCTTGAGGGATCTGAGGTGTAAGCTCCTTAGAACATTGGTTTGGAGAAGTGCCTTGACTAACAGGAATTTAGCAAGGTAGGAGGAGAGTCGATGTACCCATAATTTTGGGGAACCGTTATAAAATACTTATATGCTTTTTCTGTGTTTGTGTTTATTTTCTTAAGTGCAGGTGCTAAGGACAAGCTCTAGATCACTATAAGCTGAAAGCTAAAAGACACAATCAAGTGATTTAAAAAGACTCTAAAAAGACCTAAGCAGACCTATTAAACCCCCCCTCTAGGTTACTAATTACCTTGAAAATAAGATCTTTCAAGTGGTATCAAAGGGAGATTCCTCAAAAAGGATTTAATAATCTGAGTGATCCTCCAAGGTAGTTGCTGCTAAGTGGTCATGGGCTCAGGAGAGATCCAAAGAGAGCTAAGTTCAATGAAACTCCCCATCTACAAAAAGGAGCAATTTGGAATATAGAAGGAGAGGGTGAGGCTATTCATGGAAGCCTATGATCCAAGAATTTTTGCAACTATTGGGGAGGGACCTGTCATTCCCATAAAGGTCTCTGCTCTGGATGCCAACATCCAGACACCAAAGACACTCTCTGCAATGACCAAAGATGAGATCATACTAGCTGGCCTAGACAAATGAGCACAGAACATCATTGCCAGTGTTGTAGATGACTCAACCTTCCTGAACTTGGTTCACTGCCAAACCTGCAAAGAGATATGGGACACCCTTGTGGTCTACATGGAGGGTACTGATGAAGTAAGAGATGATAAGAAGTCTTTGCTCAATCAAGAGTATGAGGATTTGAGGCAAATCCTGCAGGAAAACATAACTACCTATTATAAAAGATTCTTCAGGATCATAAATGAGTTGAAGACCTATGAAAGGGTCTTCAATAATTATGAAATTAATGACAAGTTTCTCAGATCTTTCACTAGAGACTGGGATACTAAGATCTGTACCATAAGAGAGATGGACAAGCTTACTGAAACTCCTACACAAATATTGTTTGGGAAGCTGCTCTCCTATGAGATGCAGCTGGCTGCCAGGAAGGAGAAGGATGCCTACAACAAATCATTGGGCAAAGAAAAGTCTTTGGACTTCAAAGCTGAAAGCACAAGGAAAGGCAAGGAAAATTTTTCCTCTCCACCATAGATACTAGCTGAGTTTGACAGCTCTGACTCAAAGGACAGCATGTCTGATGAAGATTTTGCAGCCTTTTCCAGACAACTCCAGAGGTTAATGAAGAAGAAGTATTGGAAGAAAAGGCCTTCCAATTCCACTCATCACAGAAAGGACCAGTCCAAGACTGACAGGTATGGTTCTAAACATAATAAATATAACTCATCTAAAGTTATTTGCTAATGTTGCAGCAAGCCTGTGCATGTGATAACTGACTGCCCAAAGAAGAGGAAGGAGACTGAGGAGAAGAAGCAGCACCAACAAAAAGGAAAGAAGGAAAAGTCCTTTATTGCAAAAAAGGAAAAGAGTTGGACAGACTCATCATTTTCTAAGTTAGAAGAAGAGGAAGCCTATATTGGGATAGTTGATGCTACTGTTAAAGATGAGGCTATTCCAGCATGAAAAGTCAATCCTCCAGGGAGGATAAGAATCAGAGCCCCCCTCTGACACTGTCAGACAGTGAGTCAGAGGAGGATGAAGCTGTCCACAGCTATATAGAGCTGATGGCAATAAGTGATGAGGAAAGCAACCAGGATCAGCCTGGTCAGAGTAATATACATCTATCACCTGAGTCTGTTTATCTATCTGAGTTTAAGACTAGTCCTTGCTTAGAAGCCTTTTCACCTGGTGGTGAAGAAGATTCTGGATCTGAAGGAGATGTCAATCAACTGATTGGCAAGTATGGAGAACTTTTGAATGCCTTCAATAAGGTCAATAAGTTATCTAAGAAGAAAGGTAAAGAGATCTCATCTCTTAAGCTTGTAGTTGCCCAGCAGATTGTAACAACAAATTTGTTGGACCAGAAAGTTAGGGAAATTAGCCAACTAAAGTCCCTCTTGGACATTCAGGTTGCCTCCATCATGCACAATAACTGTCTCATCAGGGAACTTGAAGATAAGCTTTAGAAGAAGAAAAAATAGTGGCTAATTCTAAGCCAAGTACTGTCCTCCCCTTAATTGACTCCTTCTCCTCTCAAAAGGGCAAGAAGGGGTTGAGATTCAAGGGAAGCATAAGAGTTACTCCATCCAAAAGGAAGGGGAAAGCTCAATTTCCACCTCAGCCTATTGCTTTTATGCCTCCCATTCTTTTCAAAAAAGTTTTGATACCTTCTAACAGGTATGACCAAGAAAGTTCTTGTGGTCACTGGGAGAGGGGTTGTTCATCTGGAGTGAACAAAGATGTTCACTGTCATGATGAAAGTTTTGGCAGGGTGTGTGCAGTCAAGGCTGACAATGAGAAATTTCAAATGGCCCAATCTGGGCCATTTGTCTTTGGTGCTTCTGCACCAACTCTCAAGAATGTTGTTGCAGCCAAGGCGCAGAATCTGACAGCAAAGGTTCTGACTAAGGGTAAGTTTAAGAATCAGGCTGATCTGGGAATATTTGAAGCCATTATAAGCATGCTTTTTAGAAAAGAAGCTAGCTACTGCTAGCACTCAGGGCATACCAAATAAGCCAGCTATAAGGCTTACCTTCAGTCAAATTCTGGCTAAAAGAAATCATAAAAAGGCTGCAGTACATCTTCCTCCTGCCATGGTTGTATTACCCTGTATTCTCCGAGTAAGGTCCGTTCGGCAAGCGCAGGACTAGCCTTGGGTTTTTAATTTTTTTAGATATTTGCACTCTTGGTAGCCAATTTAGGCATAACCCTTATAATATACTAGTAGGGGGAGGAAAAATCTGCCTCCCCCCGGTGGCCTCTTTTGGGAGGCGCGTATGACAAGTTGTCCAGCACTCGCCCCGGCTTGTTAGGTGCGAGGTCGGAGCGGCCCGCGGCTAGGCTCTCGCCCCGAGCGGCCTTCTCGTGCGGGCGAGAGTGGCCTGCGGTCGGGCTCTCTCCCTGGGCGGCCTGCTCACATGGGCGAGAGCAGCCTGCGGCCGGGCTCTCTCCCCGGGCGGCCTGCTTGCGCGGGCGAGAGCGGCCTGCGATAGGGCTCTCGCCCTAGGCGGCCTGCTCATGCCTAACAAGCCTAGCTCAAGCATTAGCTAGGGAGGGGGAGACCTCAAAGGTCTTCCAGGTGTGAGGTGGGACCTCCACACTAGAGCCGAGGGTCCGTTACTAGCTTCTTGAGCCTTTGGCCTATGACGTTCTACTGAGTGTAGTAGGTGTGAGGTCACCCCTCTTTTGGGAGACCGAACTCCACATAGGTCATTTTTGGCTTCAACACTTTTGGTGCGGTGAGCATGGAGAGTGACCAGCACAGAAGATTTCGGGCGAGTTTCATGGTCGTAGATCATGGAGGTGGCGATGATCTCGGCGAGCTCCCTAACTCTAGACCATTCTTAGGAAGGGAGGAGTTCATGGCTTCTGTCTAAGGAATCATGGAGATGCTGCAAAGCATTGCCCCTCGGGATGATAGCTCAACCCCCACCCCCCAGGGACTGGCTCCAAGGGGACTCGACGAGCTGACCCATAGTGGTCTCGGCGAGCTGCCTCCCAGGGGCATGACGAGATGAACCCCGCAAGAGGAGAAGGAAGTGCACCAAGAAGAAGGCCTGGGAAGGACAGGATGGGAGAGGGGGTCGAGCGAGACCTCCTCGGCTGAGAGCTGTTCCCCAGCCCGGTGAGTGATAACCCTCCAAACGAGCAGGTCGAGCGAGTAGAGGTTGCGAGATCACCCATTAGGGGGTCACCCTTCAGCGAGCTGATCATCTCGGCTCCCGTTCCCGAGGGGTTCAAAAAGCATGACATGGCTTACTATACCGGGAAGGAGGACCTTTCCAGCACCTGCAGTGGTTCGAGGATGCCGTCTCCATTAGGCCAATGACGGATGCCTTCAAGTGTCGTCTCTTTGCGATCACGTTGAAAGAGAAGGCAAGGGACTAGTTTCATCAAGTCCCCCCAAGATCGATTTATGGGTTCGAGGACTTGAGCCGGAGCTTTCAGCTTCGCTTATCCACCTCCAAGAAGAGGAAGAAGAACCCTGAGTCACTCTTCCTGATAAGATAGGGGGCTTAGGAGTCGCTGTCCCACTATGCCGATAGGTTCCAAGAGGAGATCCTGGATATCCAGGAGATGCCAGGGTATGCCCTCTAGATGGAATTCGCGGTGGGATTGCGTGAGGGGTTATTCAAGATGAGCCTGACCCGGAAGGCCTTCCTTTCCTTCAAGGAGCTGATGGAAAGGGCAGCAGAGGAGATAGCCATGGAGGCTGCCAACCCAGTATTTGTGAAGAAGCTAGCAAAGCTAACAGAGTTGGAACCGAAGGAGAAAGGAAGCTCAAGGCATCAGGAAGGAAGATGGAGAGAAGAGCAGAGAGCTCATGGATTCCAGGGACAGGAGGGTCCGGAACTAGGTTGGAGACAGTAGGGAGGACCTGCCCAGGGTCTAGGAAGAGCTCTCATCCAGGGTGGGGGGAATTTCTATGGAGGCCAAGGGAGGTTCAACTTCCAAAGGCAAGCTCCTAGGCAGCTCTTACCCCCACCGTAGCAAGCGATGCTGATTGGTCGAAGGGAGAGGAGAAACTGCGCGGGAGGAAAAAGAGGCAAAGTAGAGCTACCCTACTATGAGTTCCACTAGGAGGAGGGTCATGCAACAGCTACTTGCCCCGAATTCCTGGAGCTTAGGAGGACTAGGGCCCCGACACCACAACCTCAACAACCGCAAGATCCGGCACGAATTGAACAAGTCCAACCTGAGGCGGCAGGGGAAAGATGTGAGGACAGGGATGATGTGGGCACCTGGGGAGGGATTCAATGATGCACGAGGGAAGAGAGAGGTAGTGAGGTGGATCGTCTTTTGTAATAAGTTTTGCTTACCTTGTATTAACTATGATTGATGAAAAGTAACACTGGGAGATATTTGTGATCCATGCCTTAGCTCTGAGATGAAAAGTAATGCTGGGAGATATTTGTATTAGCTGCAGTGCAGGTCGATTTTTCGTGGAGGCTAAGTCCCCTTGGCTCCGAGATGATTCTGCTGACCAGGCTCCCATTAGCTGGCAGAGCAGATCGATCTCTCGTGGAGGCTATGTCCCCTTGGCTCCGAGATGATTAAGCTGACCAGGCTCCCACTAGCTGACAGGGCAGGTTAATCTCTCGTGGAGGCTAAGTCCCCTTGGCTCTGAGATGATTTCGCTGACCAGGATCCCACTAGCTGGCAGGGCATGTTGATCTCTCATGGAGGCTAAGTCCCTTTAGCTCCAAGATGATTCCGCGGACAAGGCTCCCACTAGCTAGCAGGGCAGGTTGATCTCTCATATAGGCTAAGTCCCCTTGGATCCGAGATGATTCCACTGACCAGGCTCCCACTAACTGGCAGGGCAGGTTAATCTCTCGTGGAGGCTAAGTCCCCTTGGCTCCTAGATGATTCCCTCTGACCAGGCTCCCACTAGCTGGCAGGGCAGGTTGATCTTGATAGTTTTACTTTCAAGACAACCTAAACACCTAGAGTGGTGGGGGTGAATAGGTTCTAATTTTTTTGTAATAACTTCTAGGCAGAATTCAATTTAAGAACTACAACATTAATCACAGCAATCACAGAAACAAAAACATCACAGATTGCACAATGTTTTATAGTGGTTCCCCAAGGTCTGGGTACATCCACTTTCCCCCTTCACCTATCTAGCAGTATGCTAGATTCGGCCAAACTTCCACTAATCTCAGATCAACAGATCCTACAACTCAGAACCCAAACTGGTTCCTACAACTCAGGCACAACAGCCCTACCTCAGCCTTGCCACAAGGCCTACAACTCAGAGAAGACCCTTCTCCTACACTCAGGCAAATAGCCCTACCACTCAGAGTTCAACACTCCTACACTCAGCCTTTATAACACAGGCTTACAACTCAGATCTGTGTAAACAGATCCTACAGAAATTTAGAAAAGATTGTTTAAAGTCTTGCCTAAATTGAGAGAGAAGAGGCCAAGACAAATCTTGATCAGCTGATGAAATCAACTGAATCTGAGCTTTCTTCAAAGCTTCTTGAATCTGAACTTAGCTGAGTTGATTTCCAAACAGCTTCTTGAGAATCCACTGATGGCTTCTTTCTTCTTCTTCAAATTCTGGTTGGATCCCTCTCTATCCAGCACTTTGAATGATTCTTCTGAATTCTGGTTAGAACTCTTCTTTGATCTATCCTGAGATAGTCTTCTTAGATCTTCTGATGAAGATCTTCTTAAGTGCCTTGCACTTTCTTGAAATTAATTGGATTGTAATCCTTCTCAACTTTTTGATTTTTCTCAAAGTTATTATCTCCTTCTGAATCTGTCTATTTATAGACTTTCTTCATGGTAACCGACTGATCCGGTTTCTAACCGTTTTCTGACAAGTCTGACAGCTTCAGTTAACTGGTGGCAACCCACAGCTGTCAAGTCTTCAAACAAGTCCTGTGCCTTAGTCTTGAACCACAAGGTGTCGAGACAGTCTGTCAGAAAGTGTCGAGACCATCTGTCTATCTGTGTCGACACAATTGACTTTGGTGTCGACACAGTCTTCAGTGATGTCGACTAAGCTGCCTTTAAGTCGACACAGCTTCTTCTGAAAATGATTTAGTCTTGACTCTGCAGTGTGTCGACACAAGTTCTGTGTGTCGACACAGTTGTTGTAGTTTCAGAATTTAGTAAGTGTCGACTTAGCCTTCAGGTGTCGACACAGCAATCTTTAACTCTGCCACAATGTGTCGACTCAATCACAATGTGTCGACACATCCTGCTGGTGTCGACAACCTTGAGGTCGACTATTTTCTTCTGTGTTGACTTATTTTCCCAGTGTTGAGGTCGACGATTTCTTTCTGTGTCGACACAATTTTCCAGTGTTGAGGTCGACTATTTTCTTCTGTGTCGACACATTTTCCCAGTGTTGTGTCGAATTACTTCTATGTGTCGACACTGCTTCCTAGTGTTAATGTCGACTAACTTATTCTGTGTCGACACTGCTTCCCAGTGTTGTGTCGACTTACTTCTATGTGTCGACACTGCTTCCCAGTGTTGATGTCGACTAACTTCTTCTGTGTCGACACTTTTTCCCAGTGTTGTTGTCGACTAACTTTCTCTATGTGTCGACACATCCTTCTCTGTGTCGACACATGGACTTAGAATTTTTCTGCATACTTTAACAATTCTTCACCTGCACATGTCAACTCAAAACAACATCAAATACACCTTGATGTATATCATTGAGCTAAGTTGGGCTTCTTCAAATCAGGTACACATTTTCCAATGTACCCAACAATCTCCCCCTATTTGGAGAAGTCATAACCCTTATAGCCAATGATATACACCATTTATAAAAAGTATAAAATGATGATATTTGACAAAGCTGGAATACTTAATAAAAACAAAATAATAAAAACATCATAGATAAAACAATCCATCATATGATATCAAACAATATTTTGTTTATTACTTGGTAATGTTTGATTACATTGTTTTACATTTAATGAACACATCATTACAAAACATTTTGAAAGAACTAAAACAAAATCAAGACTGATCAGGCTCTCTTATGACAATCCCTTTGCCAGATTGAATTTGAGCCTTCACAGGAGCTTCAGATTCTTCAGCTATCTTCTTCCCTTTCTGATCAGCTTTCTTTAGGGCTTCTTCCTTGAGCCTTTGCCTTTCAAAATAATGAAAGGGCTTTGGAAAGTATTTGCTTGGCTCCATAGCATCTGGTGGCAGCCTCCCCAGCTTGGCTTTCCTTCTGAACTGTACAATTGCTTCCTGTCTTGCTTCATATTTCTCCCATTCTATCTCATTATACCACTTGCCTCTCTCATGAACTTTGTCTTGGACAGCCTTCCATGCAGTGAGTATTATATTCCTTGAAGTAGGACTCCACTGCTCAAAATCTGGCTTAAGTGCAGCCTGCTCTCTAAATCTCTTCTTTGATAGTAGAGCATCTTGCTGTTCTTTCAAGTAGGCCTCAGGCATGTCAACTTTCTCAATAACCACATTATTAACCTCCTTTGGAGGACTATACATATCCTGAACTTGCTTATCAAGGATATCAAAATCAGAAGGGGGGTATATAACTTGGGCAACCTCAGGTTGGTTGCCTTCAAGTAATCCTGCTTGAATGCCTGATTCAGCCATCATATCATCATCACACAAGGGTGGATATCCCAAGGTGGCTCTTATACTATTTGTCACCCATTTGGAGTGCTCTTGGCCAGCATGAATCAATAACCTCTCCCCCTTTATGACTTATCTGGTCATATGATCTCTAAGATCATTCTTCTGGAATCTTATCTGTCCATCTAGATAATTTATACCATCTTTGAAAAATGGTTTCAACTTTTGAAGCTTATTAGATATGTCCTGTTGAGAGGTGGAAATAGCAGTTTGTACTGAGGCAATGTCAACTTGAAGTTTCTTATCAAATTCTTCCTTCTCTTTAACTCTTGCCTCAGACATTTCAGTAGAATTCTTTTGTAATTCAAGAAGAATCTGATTGTGGGAGTCTTCCAGATTTGCATTCATGTTAATCTGATTTGTCAGAACATAGCCTTGCTTCAGGGCTACATCATCTACCTTCTTAGTAATTATCTCTTGTTGTTTAGCTAGGTAGACCACAGCATTGCCTCCCTTATGGAAGCAATCTGTCATTTCTTTCATGCATATTAACTTGAAACTGGATGGACTTTATATCCTGAGCTAGGTCAAATTGGAGTGACTTGCTATTTTCATCAACATATTTTTCAATTGCCATTCTGTGGTCATCCAATTTTACTTGTATGTCTACCATGAACTTGTTATAATCAAAGGCAGGAGTTAATTGTTGAGGTGTTGTCTGTAAAGCCTGCTTATAACTTTTGCTTCTTCTCTTAAATACAACAAGTTTTCTTTTCTTTGTCATCCTGGCTTCTTCAGTCTCAGTATCAGATGAAGTATCTATTTGAACTCTTTCTTGAGGAGGATGAAGTGTATCTGTCTCAGTGACATGTTGCTCAGTCTCAACATCCACTGGCTCCCCCTCAACTTGTTGCTCAACTTCAGCATCTTGATCTAACTCCATAACTAAGGACTTCTCAATGTCTTGTCCCTTTTCTATTGTATCAGCAGCAATATCATTATTAGGAAATAACTCTTCCAGAGTAAATTCCTGTTGAGCTGGATCTTCTGCAGTAGTCAAATCTGTAGATAAGTCTAATTGTGCTTCCTCTTGCACTTACACAGATATCTGCACCTCCTATACTTGTTCAGTAGTGGTAATATCTAGGGTAGAGGTTGACACTAGCTCCCCCTGAACCTGTGCAATAATAAAAAACTATGAGAAATGTCTTTTATAGTAAAATACACTAGCTCCCCCTACACTTGTACCTGATCAGGAGTAGATATATTCTGGGCAGGAGAATGAGCTGGCTCCCCCTGCATCTGTGCAGGTATGGTTACTTGCTGGGCTAAAGTAGATTCAGGCTGTTCTTCAACCTGTGTCCTCAGTAGGTCTTCTTGTTGTTGCTCAGTTTCTTGAGCTTGAGAAGGGGATTTCACAGGGGTGTCTTGCCTGCTCTCATCAGGCACATCCTTAGACAGCACCCTATCCCACCTAGAAAACAATCTCATATCCATCCTTCTCATGTGATTGATCTTAGTCCCAGGCAGTTGCTGCATCACCTCAGGAATCACTCCAGTGAGATATAAGCTCATAATTCTAGCCATGTTTGGCTTCTTGATTCCTTCTTTGATCTTTTCAAAGAGTACTCCTGACCAATCAGTTGGAATTGTAAAAACAATCCTGGTCATAAGGCTGAACATATAGGCAGAAATCCTATCATGTCCACCTGACTTGCAGAGAATCACCTTCCCAACAACTTCAGACAAGAACTTCCCTTGCTGATTCATACCCTTCCTGTTGAAAGCAGCTCCAATCTTCATACTAGAGTCCAGTCCACACCATTGAAGAGCTTCCCTTGACTTAGAACTAGGGACTTCCTCTTCATTCTCAACTACTTGTAATTGAAGAATCTTTCTTAAACCCCTTGGGGTGATCTTTACCTTAGTCCCTTGAACAATGGACTTAATCTTGAGGCCATTTGAGTGGACTGATGCTGAGACAAAGAACTCATGCACCTCCTTCTTCCAGATTTTAGACAGTTCTGAGATCAGAAATTCTAACCCTGACTCGGAGAGGAGAGTGATAACCTCTTGAACATCTGGCGGCGCATCCGCAAAGGCATAGCGCACCAACTCATATCCTTCATTGACATTATCTTCGATCTTTGGCGCCATTGATTCGTCGAGAAAGCTTGAAAGAAGAGAGAAAGATAGACTGTCGACACAGGGTTTTAGTCTCGAAAACCTTGGAAGCGTGTCGACAGAAAGAGTTTTTGACCTATTTATACCTTCTGTTAAAAGAAGTTCAAAAGGCGCCAAAAACAGACTAAATGTGTCGACACAGACGGAATGTGTCGACACAAACTTCTATTGACTCGACATCACGTCAGCCTACTATGTGTCGACACCAATTTGTGGTTATGTCGACACCTTGGATACATAGTAGAGCGACAGAAATTCTGTGTCGACTCTAAGGATAAGTGTCGACACAAATTCTGTAAGTGTCGACACCATTATCCTGGTTGAGTCGACATTACATTTCTAGATAAGTCGACAATAAGATTCTTAAGTGTCGACACATATTCTCTGTGTCGACACAAACTTCTCTGACTTGTCGACATTATTTCCCTGAGTCGACACATTATTACTGAATGTGTCGACACATTCTTACTTAGCCAATTTCTGTTTGTTCAACACAACTTGTAAGTGTTACTTCAATGTGTCTTTTAACACTTAAAAATGTTGTTAGTACTTCAACTTACTTGATTACCACTTCAATTGCATTGTTAATGATTTTGTTAATACACTAATCAATGGTTAACATACCTAATTCAATTTTGAATTTATTGAATTTGGTTTCATCTAGAGGCTTAGTAAATACATCTGCTATTTGATAATCTGTTTTTACAAATTCCAATGAGATGTCTCCTTTTTCTACATGCTCTCTAAGAAAATGGTATTTGATCTCTATATGCTTAGTTCTACTATGAGAAACTGGATTATTAGCAATAGAAATTGCACTCTTAGAATCACATAAAAGAGGTGTTCTACTTACTTGAATACCATAATCCTTAAGCTGATGCTGCATCCATAATAGTTGTGCACAGCAGCTTCCAGCAGCAACATACTCTGACTCAGCTGTGGAAATTGCCACACTGGTCTGCTTCTTACTACTCCATGATATTAGTCTTCCTCCCAGGAATTGACAAGTACCTGTAGTACTTTTCCTGTCCTCTCTACATCCTACAAAATCTGCATCTGAATAGCCTGTTAGTAGAAAATCTCTATTCCTATGGTACCAAAGGCCTAGATTAGGTGTGCCCTTTAGATATCTCAGAATCCTTTTGACTGCAGTATAATGAGATTCTTTAGGGCAGGCTTGGTACCTAGCACAGACACATGTAGCATACATAATGTATGGTCTACTAGCAGTAAGATATAGTAGAGAGCCAACTATTCCTCTATACAAAGATTCATCAACAGGTTTACTTGCATCATCTTTGCATATAGGCATACTTGTTCCCATAGGAGTTCTCATGGTGGAGGATGACTCCATACCATATTTCTTAATTAATTCTTTGGTGAACTTAGACTGGGATATGGACAATCCATCATCAGTCTGTCTTACTTGGAGTCCCAAGAAGAACTTAAGTTCCCCCATACTGCTTATCTCAAACTTCCCTTGCATAAGTTTGGCAAACTTTTTACAAAGGTTGTTTTCAGTAGATCCAAAGATTATGTTATTAACATAGATCTGAACTAAGATGATCTTACCTTTGGATTCCCTAAGGAATAGAGTTTTGTGTATTTTTCCTCTTGAGAATTTATTCTCAATGAGGAAGGTAGACAGGGTTTCATACCAAGCTCTTGGAGCTTGCTTTAACCCATACAAAGCTTTCCTAAGATTATACACAAAATCAGGTTTAAGAGGATCAACAAAACCTGATGGCTGCTCTACATATACTTCTTCTTTAAGATCACCATTCAGAAAAGCTGACTTCATATCCATCTGGTATACTTTGAAGTCTTGATAGGCTGCATAGGCAAGGAACATTCTGATTGCCTCCAACCTTGCTACTGGAGCAAAGGTTTGATCAAAGTCAATCCCTTCTTCCTGCATGTATCCTTTTGCAACCAATCTTGCTTTATTCTTCACTATTATTCCACTTTCATCTAGCTTGTTCCTATAGATCCACTTTGTGCCAATTATGTTGTGGCCTCTTGGTTTAGGAACAAGCTCCCAGACATTGCACCTTCTGAATTGATTCAGCTCCTCTTGCATAGCATCAATCCAGTGCTGGTCTTGGATAGCTTCTTCAAACTTCTTAGGCTCTATTTGAGACAAGAAACTTGAATGCAACACTGTGCTTTGATTTCTGCTTCTAGTTTGCACTCCTTGTCTTGGATCACCAATTATCTGATCAGCAGGATGATCTCTTAAATATCTTGTGGCTGGAGGAAAATTCCCTTCTGGTTGTGCATCTCCAGCTTCTTCATTATGATGAACCTCTTGGTTTTCATCAGCTTCCATTATCTCTGGTACTCCCCCTGGACAGCAGCCTTCATTTTCCAATGCTCCATCTTCCTTTGAAGCTTCAGCAATGGAGAGCTTGTCCATACTTTTGCTTATACCTGTTGAGTCATTTGATCTACAAGACAACTCACAATTGATTAATCTTATTTCATCAAACACAACATGCACAGATTCTTCAACAACTTGAGTAGTCAAGTTGAAGACTCTATAGGCCTTACTATTTGTGCTGTACCCAACAAATATCCCATCCTGGGATTTGGCAGCAAACTTAGTCAAATATGACTTGCCATTGTTAAGTATATAGCACTTGCAACCAAAGATCCTAAAATAGGATAGATTTGGTTTTCTGCCTTTCACAATCTCATAGAGAGTCTTTCTGTGGCTTTTGGTGATAGAAGCCCTATTGATGACATGACAAGCAGTGTTAACTGCCTCAGCCCAGAAATATTCTGGGAGAGAGGTGTCACTCAATAGAGTTCTACCAGCTTCAATTAATGTTCTATTCTTTCTTTCAGCAATCCCATTTTGCTGAGGTGTTCTTGGTGAGGAGAACTCTTGAAAAATCCCAAAGTCCTCACATAATCTTGTTATGCTTTCAGATTGAAACTCAGTACCATGGTCACTTCTGATTTTGACCACTGTACTATTCAGTTCATTCTGAATTTGCTTAACAAAATTAAGTAAGACACTTGGGGTTTCTGATTTCTGTCTCAGAAAGAACACCCATGTAAATCTAGAATAGTCATCTACAAGCACAAGAGTGTAGACCTTCCTACCTAGACTGTGAACTGGCATAGGACCAAAAAGATCCATATGCAAGAGGTATAAGCACCTCACAGAATCCTTGTTTTCAAGGCTTTGAAATGAGGATTTTGTCTGCTTGCCCTTTTGACAAGCTGAGCTTACCCCTTCCTTTATACACTTAACTTGAGGCCCATTCCTCACTAGTTCTTTACTAATGAGTTGGCCAATTATCTTGTAGTTTAGATGAGCCAATCTCTTATGCCATTTCACACAATGAGAAGCATTGTCATCAGCTACAAGACAAATGGGGGAAGCCTTATTCTCACATACAAAATTAAGGCAATATACATTTCTCTTCCTATACCTAGTCAATATGATCTCTTGATCACTTGACCTTTTGATATGACATCCATCCTTAACAAATGAAATGTCATATCCTAGATCACTCAGCTGGCTTATGCTTATTAGATTATGTTTCAAACCTTTTACATAGGCCACTTGGGTGATAGTAATTAGGTTAGAAGAAATGTTACCAAACCCTTTGATGACTCCTTTTTCAGATCCACCAAAGATCACTTTAGGTCCATCTTTGACAGATGAATAATCCTTCAGCAGCCCCTTTGTTCCAGTCATGTGCCTGGAACAACCACTGTCCAAGTACCATATAGGGGCATGAGCACTTGGACTTTCCTGCAACACAGAATTACTTACCCTTAGAACCCAAGTAAGTCTTGGGTCCTTGGTTCAGGTTAGCATTAACAAAGCTACCAAAATCTCTTCTAACAGGTAGACTATTGTTCTTTGTAACACTTGTGTTATACCAGCAGTCCAGTGCAAAATGGCCTCTCTTGCCACAGCACCAACACTCAAACTTATTGTATCTAGATCTAGATACATTCTTGATAGAAAAATGTTTGTCCATGGCTAGTGTTGCAGCTGCCTTACCCACTGATTTTTTAAAACCATTGGGTTTATGACCATGGGTAGGCCTACTGGCATTTACACCCTTGTTATTCAGAACACTAGTCTTAATATGACCTTGAGTATTCTCATGATAATATTGGTTAGAAGACACTTCCTCCTTCCTAAACTTTATAGGGACTGAAAAATTTAGTGGCTGAACAGGAGCTGTACCTTTCCTCTTGAATTTGTCAGCCCTGGAGTTACCTTTAAATCCTAATCCAGCCTTACCATTTTGAGTGACAAACTCATCTATCAAGGGTAAGACAAATTTTGGCTTAGAGTAACTAGCCACTAAATCTTTTTCAATTCTAAGTCTGGCCTCCAGACTCTTTACTTGATCATTAGTATAATTAATTGTGCCCATCTGAATAATAGTTATATTCTTCAGCTTGGCAATTTCATTCAACTTTTGATCAAGGACTTTTTCTAACTCAGTTGTAGCAACCCTTAGTTCAGCAATTTCCTTAGTCTGAGATTTAACCAGGTTCTTGCTTTTCTTAAGGGCCTGCAACAAGTCCCCATACTTATCTATCAATTGATAGACATCTCCTTCAGATTCAGATGCATCTACATCCCTTGATGCAGATGTAGCTGATTCTTCACTTGTACTACAAACAGATGTAATAGAAGGACATTTTACCTTATTAGGACCAGACTGATTCTGGCATATGTCCTCTTCTGATCTTGCAATCAGCCCCATGCATTGATGTTCATTGATGGAGTCTAGCAATTGCATAAACTCCTCTTCTTCAGATGCAGCATATAGTCCAATATATGCTTCAGCTTCAGATTCTGACTCTGAAGTTGACTGGTCTGTTAGACTCTTATCTTTCTTTGCAACAAAGGATTTCTCCTTCCTGCCTTTCTGATGAGTCTTCTTCTTATCTGAAGATTCCTTTCTCTTATCAGGACAATCAGCCACTACATGTCCAGGCCTATTGCAACAATAGCAGATAATCTTTGAAGTAGTGGCTTTGCTGGGCTTTGATCTGCTCTTCTCTTTCCTTGATGACCTTTTCTTCTAATAATAGTCATCAACTTGCTGTGATGTGGAAGGCCTAGACTTCCACTGCTTCTTCTTCAAGAACCTCTGGAATTGTCTTGTGAATGCAGCAAAGTCTGCATCTGAATCACAGCTTTCAGAACCCTTATCAGAACTTTCAGAACTACCTTCTATAACTTCCTTAGGAGGAGATGGTGATATCCTCCTATTCTTTCTAGTGGCTTCTGCATTGAATGCCACAGTCTTATCTCTATGCTCTCCTCTTGAGTTCCTTTCCTCCTCCTTCCTCACCATAAGTTGCATTTCATAGGATAGCAACTTTCCAAACAAGGTTGGAGGAGACATTTCTACCAATTTTGCCACTTCTCTTATGGCACAGATCTTTGTATCCCAATCCTTTGATAAGGATCTTAAGAATTTGTCATTCAGTTCATAGGTACTGAAGACTCTTCCATAGGATATTAGCTCATTCACAATTCTATAGAATTTCTTATAGCACTCAGTTATGCTATCAGATTTTCCTTGTCTAAAGCTTTCATACTCCTGATTGAGCATAGATTTCCTATCCAGCCTTACTTCTTCAGATCCCTCCATGTAGACAATCAATGTGTCCCACATCTCCTTGGAGGTCTTGCAGTGAATCAGATTCTGAAAAGTTGAATCATCTATGGCACTAACAATAATGTTCTGTGCGCTTTTGTCCATGGTTGCCAAGATGATTTCATCCTTAGTCATTTCTGAATAACTCTTTGGAACTTGGATATTTGCATCAACTGCAGAAACCTTCTTTGGAATAAAGGGGCCTTCCTGTACTGTGATGTAAATCCTTGGGTCAGATGCCTCCATAAACAATCTGACTCTTTCTTTCCAGATCCCAAAGATTTCCTTCCTGCATATGGGTAATTTCATAGACCCTAGCTCCTTATGATTCTCTCCAGAACCCATCTTCTTGAATCTTGATTCTGCCTTTCTGATCTACCTCAGACTGTTAAGTCCTTTTTGAGGAACCTGGCTCTGATACCACTTGATAGTTTTACTTTCAAGACAACCTAAACACCTAGAGGGGGGGTGAATAGGTTCTAATTTTTTTGTAATAACTTCTAGGCAGAATTCAATTTAAGAACTACAACATTAATCACAGCAATCACAGAAACAAAAACATCACAGATTGCACAATGTTTTATAGTGGTTCCCCAATGTCTGGGTACATCCACTTTCCCCCTTCACCTATCTAGCAGTATGCTAGATTCGGCCAAACTTCCACTAATCTCAGATCAACAGATCCTACAACTCAGAACCCAAACTGGTTCCTACAACTCAGGCACAACAGCCCTACCTCAGCCTTGCCACAAGGCTTATAACTCAGAGAAGACCCTTCTCCTACACTCAGGCAAACAGCCCTACAACTCAGAGTTCAACACTCCTACACTCAGCCTTTATAACACAGGCATACAACTCAGATCTGTGTAAACAGATCCTACAAAAATTTAGAAAAGATTGTTTAAAGTCTTGCCTAAATTGAGAGAGAAGAGGCCAAGACAAATCTTGATCAGCTGATGAAATCAACTGAATCTGAGCTTTCTTCAAAGCTTCTTGAATCTGAACTTAGCTGAGTTGATTTCCAAACAGCTTCTTGAGAATCCACTGATGGATTCTTTCTTCTTCTTCAAATTCTGGTTGGATCCCTCTCTATCCAGCACTTTGAATGATTCTTCTGAATTCTGGTTAGAACTCTTCTTTGATCTATCCTGAGATAGTCTTCTTAGATCTTCTGATGAAGATCTTCTTAAGTGCCTTGCACTTTCTTGAAATTAATTGGATTGTAATCCTTCTCAACTTTTTGATTTTTCTCAAAGTTATTATCTCCTTCTGAATCTGTCTATTTATAGACTTTCTTCATGGTAACTGGCTGATCCGGTTTCTAACCGTTTTCTGACAAGTCTGACAGCTTCAGTTAACTGGTGGCAACCCACAGCTGTCAAGTCTTCAAACAAGTCCTGTGCCTTAGTCTTGAACCACAAGGTGTCAAGACAGTCTGTCAGAAAGTGTCGAGACCATCTGTCTATCTGTGTCGACACAATTGACTTTGGTGTCGACACAGTCTTCAGTGATGTCGACTAAGCTGCCTTTAAGTCGAAACAGCTTCTTCTGAAAATGATTTAGTCTTGACTCTGCAGTGTGTCGACACAAGTCCTGTGTGTCGACACAGTTGTTGTAGATTCAGAATTTAGTAAGTGTCGACTTAGCCTTCAGGTGTCGACACAGCAATCTTTAACACTACCACAATGTGTCGACTCAATCACAATGTGTCGACACATCCTGCTGGTGTCGACAACCTTGAGGTCGACTATTTTCTTCTATGTCGACTCATTTTCCCAGTGTTGAGGTCGACGATTTCTTTCTGTGTCGACACAATTTTCCAGTGTTGAGGTCGACTATTTTCTTCTGTGTTGACACATTTTCCCAGTGTTGTGTCGACTTACTTCTATGTGTCGACACTGCTTCCCAGTGTTGATGTCGACTAACTTCTTCTGTGTCGACACTGCTTCCCAGTGTTGTGTCGACTTACTTCTATGTGTCGACACTGCTTCCCAGTGTTGATGTCGACTAACTTCTTCTGTGTCGACACTTTTTCCCAGTGTTGTTGTCGACTAACTTTCTCTATGTGTCGACACATCCTTCTCTGTGTCGACACATGGACTTAGAATTTTTCTGCATACTTTAACAATTCTTCACCTGCACATGTCAACTCAAAACAACATCAAATACACCTTGATGTATATCATTGAGCTAAGTTGGGCTTCTTCAAATCAGGTACACATTTTCCAATGTACCCAACAGATCTCTCATGGAGGCTAAGTCCCTTTAGCTTCGAGATGATTCCACTGACCAGACTCTCACTAGCTGGCAGGGCAGGTTGATCTCTCGTGGGGGCTAAGTCCCCTTGGCTCCGATATGATTCCACTGACCAGGATTTCACTAGCTGGCAGGGAAGGCTGATCTCTTGTGCTGGCTAAGTCCCTTTAGCTCCAGGATGATTATGCTAACCAGGCTTCCACTAGGTGGTAGGGTAGGTTGATCTCTCGTGGAGGCTAAGTCCCCTTGGCTCCGAGATGATTCTGCTGACCAGGCTCTCACTAGCTGGCAGGGTAGGTTGATCTCTCGTGGAGGTTAAGTCCCTTTAGATCCGAGATGATTCCACTGACCAGGCTCCCACTAGTTGGCAGGACAGGTTGATCCCTCATGGAGGCTAAGTCCCCTTAGCTCCAAGATGATTCTGCTAACCAGGCTTCCACTAGCTGGCAGGGCAAGTTGATCTCTCGGGGAGGCTAAGTCCTTTTAGCTCCGAGACGATTCCACTGACCAGGCTCCCACTAGCTAGCAGGGAAGGTTGATCTCTCATGGAGGCTAAGTCCCCTTGGCTCGTAGATGATTTCGCTGACCAGGCTTCCACTAGCTGGTAGGGCAGGTTGATCTCTCGTGGTGGCTAAGTCCCTTTAGCTCCGAGATGATTCTGCTAACCAGGCTTCCACTAACTGGCAGGCAGGTTGATCTCTCATGGAGGCTAAGTCCCCTTGGCTCCGAGATGATTCTACTAACCAGGCTCCCACTAGCTGGCAGGGCAGTTTGATGTCTCATGGAGGCTAAGTCCCTTTAGCTCTGAGATGATTCTGCTGACCAGGCTCCCACTAACTGGCAGGGCAGGTTGATCTCTTATGGAGGCTAAGTCCCCTTGGCTCCGACATGATTTCGCTGACCAGGCTTCCACAAGATGGCAAGGCAGGTTGATCTCTCATGGAGGCAAAGTACCTTTAGCTCCGAGATGATTCCGCTGACCAGGCTCCCACTAGCTGGTAGGGTAGGTTGATCTCTCGTGGAAGCTAAGTCCCCTTGGCTCCGAGATGATTCCGCTGACCAAGCTCCCACTAGCTGGCAGGGCAGGTTGACCTATCGTGCAGGCTAAGTCCTTTTTAGCTTTGAGATGATTCCGCTGACCAGGCTCCCACTAGCTGGCAGGGTAGGTTGATCTCTCGTGGAGGCTAAGTCCTTTTAGCTCTGAGACGATTCTGCTGATCAGGCTCCCACTAGCTGGCAGGGCAGGTTAATCCCTTATAGAGGCTAAGTCCTTTTAGCTCCTAGATGATTACGTTGACCAGGCTCCCACTAGCTGACAGGGTAAGTTGATCTCTCGTGGAGGCTAATTCCCTTTAGCTCCGAGATGATTCCGTTGACCAGGCTCCCACTAACTGGCAGGGAAGGTTGATCTCTGGTGGAGGCTAAGTCCTTTTAGCTTTGAGATGATTCCGCTGACCAGGCTCCCACTAGCTGGCAGGGCAGGTTGATCTCTCGTGGAGGCTAAGTCCTTTGCTCCGATGACGGTCCTGCTGTCAGGCTCCCACTAGTTGACAGGGCGGGTGGTACCTCTCGTGGAGTCCCTTTTCTTTTTACCCAGAGGGGGTCTCACCACTCAGGCTCCCATCAGCTGGCATGGCAGGTTGACCCCTCTGGGAGGTAGTGTTTTTCACCCCGAGGTGGTCTCGTCACCCATGCTTCCATCAGCTGGCATGAAAGGTTGACCTCTCGGGGAGGCCAAGTGTTTTTCACCCCAAGGACGTCTTGTCACTCATGCTCCCATTAGCAGGCATGAGAGGTTGACCCCTCGGAGAGGCCAAGTGTTTTTCACCCCGAGGTCGTCTCGTCACCTAGGCTCTCATTAGTTGACATGACAGGTTGACCCCTCGAGGAGGCCAAGTGTTTTTCACCCTGATGTGGTCTCATCATCCAGGCTTCCATCAGCTGGCATGACAGGTTGACCCATCGGGGAGGCCAAGTGTTTTTCACCCCGAGGCCGTCTCATCACCGAGGCTCCCATTAGCTGGCATGATAGGTTGACCCATCGGGGAAGCGTGTTTTTCACCCCGAGGTGGTCTCGTCACCCAAGCTTCCATCAGTTGGTATGATAGGTTGACCCCTCGGGGAGGCCAAGTGTTTTTCACCCCGAGGCCGTCTCGTCACCCAGACTCACATTAGCCGGCATGAGAGGTTGATCCCTCGGGTAGGCCAAGTGTTTTTCAACCTGAGGCCATCTCATCACCCAGGCTCCCATTAGCTGGCATGATAGGTTTACCTCTCGGGGAGGCCAAGTATTTTTCACCCCGAGGTGGTCTAATCACCCAGGCTTCCATCAGCTGGCATGACAGGTTGACCCCTCAGGGAGGCCAAGTGTTTTTCACCCCGAGGTCTTCTCGTCACCCAAGCTATTATTAGCATGTATGAGAGGTTGACCCCTCGGGGAGGCCACGTGTTTTTCATCCTGAGGCCATCTCGTCACCCAGACTCCCATTAGCTGGCATGACAGGTTGACCCCTCGGGGCGGCCAAGTGTTTTTCACCCCGGGGTGGTCTCGTCACCCAGGCTTCCATCAGCTGGCATGATAGGTTGACTCTTCGGGGAGGCCAAGTGTTTTTCACCCCGATGTCGTCTCGTCACCCAGGCTTCCATCAGCTGGCATGACAGGTTGACCCCTCGGGGAGGCCAAGTGTTTTTCGCCCCCAAGAAGTCCACTCAGTGAATACGTTCGGTTGGATGTTTCTTTCTGAGCTTTTGCCAACCTCAAAAAGGGCGGAGATTGTGTACAACCCCGTATTCGCCGAGTATGGTCCGTTCGACAAGTGCAGGACTAGCTTTGGGTTTTTAAGCTTTTTGAGAGTTTTGCACTCTTGGTAGCCAATTTAGGTCTAACCCTTGTAATATACTAGTAGGGAGAGGAAAAATCTGCCTCCCCCCCCGGTGGCCCCTTTTTGTGGGGAGGGTGCGGCAAGTTGGCCAGCACCCGCCCCGACTTGTTAAGTGCGAGGTCGGAGTGGCCTGCAGCCTTCTGCTCGCACGGGTGAGAGCGGCCTGCGGTTGGGCTCTCGCCCCGAGAGGCCAGCTCGTGCAGGCGAGAGCGTCCTGCAGCCGGGCTCTCGCCCTAGGCGGCCGGCTCGCGTTGGCGAGAGCGGCCTGCGGCCGGGCTCTCGCCCCGGGCTGCCTGCTCGCGCGGGCAAGAGCAGCTTGTGGCCAGGCTCTCGCCCCGAGCGGCCTGCTCGCGCGGGCGAGTGCGGCCAGCAGCAAGGCTCTTGTCCCGGGCAGCCTGCTCGCGTGGGCGAGAGCGACCTGCGGTCGGGCTCTCGCCCCAGGAGGCCTATGGCCGGGCTCTCGCCCCGGGCAGCCTGCTCATGCGGGCGAGAGCGGCCTGCGACCAGGGGGGATTGGCTCAGCCTCTATTCTCCCCTAGACCTCTTTGGGCCGTGTTTTTATCGTTTTGCCCCTGGGGTGGATTTACCTCTTTACCCCCCTAGTGTGAAGGTTTTCTATTGGCTCAGGACATATTTGCCTTAGGGGTATTTCAGACCTTTTGGCCCCCAAGCTTGGAAAAACTATAAATAGACCCTTGAGGGTGCCTTGGAGAGCATTTCTTCTTAGCCGCTAAAATCCCCTTGCTCTTTTTCTCCAAATCACCTAGCTCAAGCATTAGTTTGGGAGGGGGAGACCTCAAAGGTCTTTCGGGTGTGAGGTGGGACATCCACGCTAGAGCCGAGGGTCTGTTCCTAGCTTCTTGAGCCTCTGACCTATGACGTTCTCCTGAGTGTAGTTAGTGTGAGGTCACCCCTCTTTTGGGACCCCGAACTCCACAGAGGTCATTTTTGGCTTCAACAATGGCTGCAGCTCATCAAGCTGTAGGGCCTTCACATAAATGAAGATATAACATACATGATTATTGGTGCTTGTGTAAGATAGGTCACTTTTCCATTGACTGCTGGCACAATCCCAATATGGCCAGAGTTAGGGTCAGTCCACTAGTCAAAAATTCTGCTGGTGGACATGTTCAATTTCATGCGAACATACACCTAGGACCCAATAAATATTGGGGTCTTGAGGTTAAGTAAATTGTATATTAAAAGATAGTTCAAGGTGTCATACCCCTATATGGTACTTGGACAGTGGCTGTTTCAGGAATATTGCTGAAACAAGGAGCAACTTGAAGGAGTTTACTCCAGTAAATGATGAACCCAAAGTCATCTTTGGTGGTTCAAATAAAGGTGCAACCAGAGGCTATGGTAAGATAACCAATGGCATAGTCACCATCACAATGATGGCTTATATTGAAGGGTTGTAGTACAACCTTATAAGCATAAGCCAGCTTTCTGATATTAGCTATATTTTTGTCTTCCACAAGGATGAGTACCTAATTAGGAGGACAAGTGACCAAGAGGTCATCTCTATAGGCACTAAGAGTGGAAATGTTTAGTACTTGAACTTTCTATGTCAAGACACAGATTCTCCTATCTATATGGTGGCAAATGAGAAAGTCTCTTACTATGTCCAGTGGCACAAGAGACTAGCTCATTTGAATTACAAGACTATTGACAAGCTCTTCAGTCAAGAGCTAGTTAGGAATGTCTCCTAGAACACCCTAGCAAAATGGGATAGTTGAGTGGAAAAATAGGGCTATCATAGAGGCTGGTAGAGCACTGTTGAGTGACACATCTCTCCCATAATATTTTTAGGCTGGGGCAGTAAATATTGCATCATGTCCTCAATAGAGCCTCTATCACCAAAGGCCACAAGAAGACTCCCTATGAGATCTTGAAGGGCAGAAAACCAAATCTAGGCTATCTCAGAATCTTTGGTAGTAAATGTTTTGTGCTTCGCAATGGCAAGTCCTATGCGACTAAGTTTGCTGGCAAATCCTATGATGGAATATTTGTTGGGTACAACAATCATAGCAAAGCCTATAAGATTTACAACTTGAAAAGCCAAGTTGTAGAAGAATCAGTTCATGTAGTTTTTGATGAGTCTATCATGATTAACAATGGACTACGTAGTTTCTCTTATAGTACTGCGGGTATAGAACAGATGATGGACAAGAAACCATTAAGGAAACATCACTAGTCATCCAAGATGATATGGATACTCCAGAAGATCTACCTGGCACACTAAGAGTGGATGAAGATCAACAAGAAGATGCCCCTATTGCTAAAAGAAGACTGCGACCTGCAGTCAGACATATGAGAGATCATCCAGCACACCAAATCATTAGGGAGGCAAGTCATGGAGTAATGACAAGGTGCAGAAGTCAGAACACATCCATGTATTCAAGCTTTCTATCCCAAGTAAAGCCCAAGAAGTTTTAAGAGGCCAACATAGACCAGCATTAGATTGGAGCTATGCAGGAGGAACTAAACCAGTTCAAGAGGTGCATGGTCTGTAAGCTAGTTCCCAGACCTCATGGTCATAATGTCATTGGAGTTAACTGGATCTACAAAAACAAACTTGATGAAAATGACATTATAATTAAGAACAAGGCCAAACTAGTATCTAAAGGGTACAAGCAAGAAGAAGGGATTAATTTTGATAAAACCTTTGCCCTTGTAGCAAGATTGGAGGCCATCAGGTTATTTCTTGCATATGTAGCACACAAGGGATTCAAGGTCTACCAAATGGATGTGAAGTCAGCTTTCCTAAATGGTGACTTAAAAGAATAAGTCTATGTTAAGCAGCCTCCAGGTTTTGTAGTTCTAAACTCACCTAATTTTATTTATGGACTTAGGAAAGCTCTATATGGGCTGAAGCAAGCCCCTAGAGCATGGTATGAGACACTGTCTAGTTTCCTCATTGAGAACAAATTTTCAAGAGGGAAAATAGACAAGAACCTATTCCTAAGAGAATCTAAGGGTAAGATCATCCTAGTCCAAATCTAAGTAGATGACATCATCTTTGGATCTACTTATGACAACCTCTGCAAAAAGTTTGCTAAACTCATGCAGAGAAAGTTTGAGATGAGTAGTATGGGTGAACTTAAATTCTTCTTGGGCCTCCAAGTAAGACTGATTATGGCTTGTCCATATCCCAGTCTAATTTCACTAGGGAGTTAATCAAGAAATTTGGCATGGAGAATTCCTCCACCATGAGAACTCCCATGGGGTCAAGTATGCATGTAGGCAAAGATAAAGTAGGGAAACCTGTTGATGAAACTTTGTATAGGAGATAATTGACTCCCTTCTATATTTGACTACAAGTAGGCCAGACATCATGTATGCTACATGTATTTGTGCTAAGTATCAGGCTTGCCCTAAAGAATCTCACTACTCCGCAGCTAAGAGAATCTTGAGGTATCTAAAGGGCACTCCAGATCTTGTCCTTTGATACCCTAGGAATGGGGAGTTTTAACTAACAGGCTATTTAGATACAGATTTTGCAGGTTGTAAAGAGGATAGGAAGAGCACGTCTGGCACCTATCAGTTCTTGGGAGGGAGACTGGTATCTTGGAGCAGCAAAAAACAAACTAGTGTGACAATATCAATTGTAGAGTTAGAGTACATCTCAGCAGGAAGCTGTTGTGCTTAGTTATTATGGACCCAACACCAGCTTCAAGACTATAACCTCCATATAAGTAGAACTCCTTTATTCTATGATTCTACTAGTGCAATCTCTATTGCAAGAAATCCTGTCTCCCATACCAAGACTAAGCACATAGAGATTAGATATCATCCTATTATGGAGTATGGGGAATGTGAAGACACCACCCTTGAGTTTTTCCCAACAAAAAAGCAAGTGGCTGACATCTTCACTAAGCCACTATATGAAGTCAAGTTTAATACCTTCAAATTTGAGTTGGGTATGTTAAATTTAGTATAGCTTCAATTGCACCTCATCGGGTTGCAAACTATTTGGCATTATGTAGATAGGATGGTCTTTTAAAGAAATGAAGATTCTCCAATTGAGGGGGAGCAAGTCTAGCACAATTCCAACAATTCACTGATGCCTAATTGAGGGGGAGCAGGTGATAAGATGATCAGTTGATCAGGTACATCCTTCATGCTATTTACTGCAGTCAAAAAGGGGGAGAGGATAAGATGATCAGAAAAGCAAGGCAGTAGCAAGGAAGCGACAATTCAGGGGAAGTATGAAGGATGGTATGAAAGATACCACCTGAGGGGTTAGATCTATTTAACTCTAGAGGGAGGGTGAATAGAGTATTTTAAAATCTTATTAGATTTTTATTGCAGAATTAAAATAGTAATACTTATATGTGTAATCAGTTAGTGCGGAAATAAAACTAAACTATTTTGCAAGCAGCACACAATAAAAGTAAGAGAGCATCACAAACGACACAAGAATTTTATAGTGGTTCCCCTAAACTTGGGTACATTCACTCTTCTGCCACCCTGGTAGGAATTCACTACAGGTTTTTGATCATGTGCCCTGCCACTACAAGATCTGATTCAGGTAGATCAAGAAATCCTTCAGGCTTTTGATCAGGTGCCTAAAAACCAAAACAAGTCTTTTGATCAGGAGACTTGTAACCAAGTGTTTAACTTTTGAAGGGAGTTAGAACCATGTGTACAGTAGGGTGAAGTAAAATTATATGTTGTCTTCTCTTTTCTCAAAACAACTGAGAAGACTTGTGGATCCTTGATGGTGTCAAAGCTCCCCCTGAGATGAAGTTCTGTTCAGGAAGATTGAGAGCTTTGCAGGGTGTATAGGTCTTCTAGAAAACGTTCTCCAGGAAGCTGTAGACAGATGAAGTTGATTGTCTCTTGAAAGCTTGCTGGAAGAAGAACACTAGATGAAGACAGTGCAGAATTCTTTCTCTTGAATAATTTCTTGTGTGTCCTATGTTTTTTCAAAAACTTTTTTATATTATATGTAGCAAATTGATCTTGAATTTGAATTCGATTACCTTGATTGACTGCTAAAATCTTGGAACTTGGACAACGGTTAGAAGAGCAATAAAATTAATTCCTTAATTGTCCCAAGAATTAGCTGTATATTAAATATGTGAAAACTAGTAATTAATGGTGCCAAATGAATGGCTATATTCTGAGAATCTAAGCATTAATTACTCAGAGCAATATAAGCAATAAAATAAGCCTAATCAATTCTGAAAATAACTGCAGAGATTTGAAATGTTGAACTGGCAATTTTCGTCGATATGAGAACCTGGATCGTCGAACTCAACCTCTCTTTCGTCGAGCTGAGCCCTGAGAACTTTGAACTGAAATACCGCTTTTCATACTGGGCTCCAAGATCATCGAATAGAGATAGAAGATCGTCGAACTCATTTCTGATAGTAGATTAGAGATCGTCGAGCTCAGTTCATCTTTCGTCGATCTCAATTCAAAGAAGTTACTCTGAGATCATTGAACTTAGAATGAAGATCATCGAGCTCACTTCAGAGTTCGTCGAATGACTTCTTCAACATGAAATTTCTGTCTTGTTCTAGTTTCTACAATCTTCTAAGTCTTCTGAGGGCTTGGCCTTGTCAAAATGAAGTATTGACCTACCCTAAGATCTAATGAAGACCTATGACCCTAGACTATACAAGGTGTGTCAATCTATGCAAATCCTAATAGTGAACCTTAGCCCAAATCCCTAAACACAGGTGGGGTTCCAACAATCTCCCCCTATTTGGGTGAGATCACTATGTGCAATACATAAGAAATGAAAATACAACCATTCATCATGAAAGTAAATATCTGGCAATGAAAAACAATTCAGCAAATAAAAACAATATACACAGAATAAATTTTTTTAGGGCATGTCTGAAGGAGGAGCAGAAGAAGGTTTAGTGAACACAATTGTTCTAAGGGGATCTTCTGCTTCTTGCTTGGACATCTTCAGGTCATGAGCTCCAAGAAGTGTTATAGTAAAAGCTCTTGAAACAACAGCTTCTAGGTGAACCTCCATATAAGCATTAGGGTCAAATAAAACTTTGTCTACCTCAAACTTTTCAAGTTTTTTTGTCTGTAAGTAGACATAATAGTAAACTGTGATGGATCAGTTCCTTCTTTCTTTGCTTTATTCATCTGGGATAAGCCTATCAGCTCATGGAATCTAGCCATTCTGAAATTTGGATCAAGCTCTGGTTTATATCCTGGAGATGGAGGTCTCTCTATATAAGTTGAAACATCCCGAGCAGTCCTTTGTGGCTTCCTGAAAATAACAGACTGTTGCTGAAAGTTTGTTGAAGTATAATTCTTCTCAGATTTTTAGCATAATAAAAGCTTGGAGGTCTGCATTCACTGTATTTTCTGGCATGAATGGAAGAATGTTTTTGAGCTGGCCTAGAAGACTGTCTTGATTGAGAAGGAGCTGGCTTAGAAGATTGAAAAGTACTGGAGGTAGGCCTTTGAGATCGGGTATGATTGCATGATGCTCATACAACATGAGGAGGAGGAGGAGGTGGATCTTTCCTGAATCTTTTCACTGGAGAAGATCTAGACCTCTTCTTCTTCTTCTGTGCTTTTGCATGGTTCCTTGAAAATTTCATCCAATGAGGAGTATTAGTAGTAAGGGGAATGTTGTGTAGGATATATTATGGAATATCATTGTCTAGATTAGGCTTGGGAGCAGCCTTTCCTGTAGCCTTCCTCTTCTTATATTTAGATCTCTTGGAACTGTCAGAATCAGAATCATCTTCAAAAACCTCTTCATACTTAGATGATCTAGGAGGATTATCATACGAATCATCAGTCTCCATAAGTTGCTCAGCTGAAATAGATTGAGTTGGAATAATTGGAGCTAGAACTACTGCAACTTGAACTACTACAGATTTCTTGGCCATTTCTTCAGCAAGAATTTCATCCATAACAGGTAATGGAGAAGTGGAGATTGCATAGGTTGGAGGAGAGAAAGAATTGGGCTCAGAAGACTCATCCGCAACAATTTTATTAGACTCAGCCTCTGGAGCTGGAACAAGCTCAGGCTCTAGAGCTATAATAAGCTCAGGCTCTGGAACTGTAAAGTTACTCTGAATAAGCTGTAAGATATCTATACTCACTGGAGCAGTATAACAGACAATATCTGTGCAAAACTAATTGGAAATAAATGAAATAATGTTGGTGTGAGTCAAATCAAAAGAATCTAGAATAACTATCAGTTCAACTGAAGGAGAGATAATAACATCCAAAGAATAAACTGAATTATCTGTCTCTGAATCTGCAATTAAAAATTCTGCTAGCTCTATCTCTTTTGCATATAGTATCTCAGTATTTGAAATAACTGTATCTACAAGAACTATTACTGGAGGAGGGGGGACTTCTTCATTGAATATCTCCCCCTGCCTGGTATCAGGAAGACCTGATGCCATTCCCCTAAATGAAGAAGGGCCAGAGAAACAAGAAAGCTGAGTAGATAAAGAATTGATGGAAAGAACAAGAGCTGCAATGACATCCTCTATGAGAGATTTGATGGCTGGAGTGAGAAGAGAGATGATGGTAGATGGATCTGGTGATGATGATGGAAGAGAAGAAGTGGTGATACCACAAGAAGTACAGATATTGAAGGAAATGGATGGACGTGACGATAGAATTATAGGGATGATGGTAAATGATGTGGAGGGGATGACTGGAGGAATGAGTGGAGGGATGAAAGATGTGATATCCATAGTGGTGTTAGTAGCAAGTGGAGATTATTGAGGAGTATGGATTGGTGATTGTACTAGTGATGGGGAGAGGAGATTGAAGGTGGGAGACATTTGTGTAGATATATAAGTGGTAAATGGAATGTCCTGAAGATATTGAGGTAGAGGAGATTGAGGTGGTGAGGTATGAGGTGGAGATGGAGTGAAAATGGTTGTGGAAATATCAGGATTAGAAGGTTGTTGATGGGTTGGTGATGGAGGTAGTCTGTAGGAGGGTAATATGGTAGAATCTAAAACCAGAGGAGGAGGAGTTAGAATCTCTGGTGCCATTTCAGTAGGTTGAGGAGTGACTACTATAGTCCTTGTGTCCTCTGAAGTCTTTAGGAGGAGGAGGCCCTGGAGGGCTTTGAGATGGTCCTCTCCCATTTTGCAAAGAGAGTTGAGGTCAGTCTATTGGAAGCATTGATGAAAACTGTTGGAGAGACCAATAGTTAAGGGCATTTCTCCTGGAGGAAAATGCCCAGAATCATCCCAAAATAGACTTCTCTTTTATTATTATTTTCTTAATCAAATCAAACAGAATATTAATCCAATTCATTGATTTCTTATTTACCAGGGCACTCATTAGAAGGAATTGGTGCTTGGTAATATAGTCATGGGTGGTGTGCTTCCCAAGCAGCACCTTACCTACTATGTCAGTCAGAAACTTGTACTCAATAGACAAGTTCTTCTTCAATAACTTACTAGGGTTTCCCTCGGAATGACCCATCCGTGTAAGCATTTCACCAAACTTATTATCTTCCAGTTCTATATCGTCATTTCCATTAAAAAACTAAATATCTCAGAAAGAATATCAGGAGTTAGAATCACCTCTTGTCCAGTAATGGTGCCGACTAGGGTTTGTCCGTCCGGAGAAGACGATGAGAAAACCCATTCTTTTATATCTACCACATGCAGCTTCATCCTGGTAGTCATCACTTTGAGAAGTTGTGGCTCATCAAAGAGCTTCAAAATATCTTGGAAGATTTGGTCTGTATGCTTGAAAGAGTCAATATCAATATCAAGCCCAGCATCAAACTTCATCCTGGAGAGGTTCACCGCAGAAATTGCCATGAGATCTCCTGTAAGGGAAAACAAAGATCAAGTGCAAAGGAAATTGAAAGCGCAGGACGGATTTCGTATAAAACTTAGTTTATAAGTTCTTTATAAGAAAAAAAGACGATCTCAGTCCAACGAAAAAGAAAAGATCTTTGATTTGAGTTCAACGAAACATTTTAATAGAAATTGAGTTCGTAGATCTCAGTCTGAAGAAGACGAATAAATCGTCGATCTCTGTTCGACAAAAAAAAATCCACTGATGCAGGGATCGTCGATCTCCATTCGACGAAATCTATTTCACTAAGAAGTGGTCATTAAACTCCGTTCGACGAACTCTTCACGATGAGTTCACAGATCGTCGATCTCCGTTTGACGAACAGTCAACAAATCGTCGACCACAGACAGAAAGTTAAATTTGCTCATCTCCATTAATCATACCAAGCTGATTTAAGAAGAACAGATGCTTCTTCTCATCCAATGGCTTGGTGAAGATATCTGCTCTTTGTAAATCAGTGGAGATAAAGACAAGATTAATTTTCTTTTTGTATACAGAATCTCTAATGAAATGATTTATAATCTCTATATGCTTGGTCCTACTATGATGCATTGGATTTTGTGTTATTAAAATATCACTAGTACAATCACAATATATTGCTGAATTATTTAAGTTGCATCCATAATCCAGTAGTTGGTTTTGTATCCACAAAATATGTGAGCAACAGCTCCTAGCTGCTATATATTCAGCTTCTGCAGTTAATATGGACACAAAAGTTTGCTTCTTACAGAACCAGGACACAAGCCTATCACCAAGGAACTGACGTGTTCCTAATGTGTTTTTTTATCCACTCTGCATCCAGCAAAATCAGCATCTGAGAATCCAATTAATTCAAATTCTGATTCAGTTGGGTAATAGAGTCCTAGATTTGGGCAACCCTTTATATATCTTAAAATCCTTTTTAGCAAAATATAGTGGTATTCTTTACTGTTCACCTGGAACCTAGCACAAATACATGTAGCAAACATAATATCTGGCCTACTTGTAATGAGATATAGTAGAGACCCAACAATGGCCCTATATGTTTTTTGATCAACAGGCTTCCCAAGTTCATCAGAATCTATCACTACATTGGCAGTCATATGTGTTTTCATTGTCGAGGCATCACGCATCCCAAACCTTTTTATAAGCACTTTAGCATACTTAGATTGAGAGATGAAGATACAATCAGTAGATTGCTTCACTTGGAGACCAAGGAAGTATGAAAGTTGACTCATACTACTCATCTCAAACTTAGAACGCATAAGGTCAGAAAACCTTTTACGTAGTTTGGGATCAGTAGAGCCAAAAATGATGTCATCTATATATATTTGAACTAACAAAATTTTCTCTTTATGATGCCTAATAAAAAGAGTTCTATCTATAATGCCCCTAGAAAATTTATTCTCTAAAAGAAAGCTAACTAGGGTCTTATACCAAGCTCTTGGAGCTTGCTTTAAACCATAGAGAGCTTTATGCAATCTAAAGACAAAGGAGGGATGAGTTGAAGAAATAAAACCTGGTGGTTGATCCATATACACTTCTTCTTTGAGTAAAAAGCACTCTTGACATCCATTTGGTAGATCTTGAACTTTTTATAGGCAGCATAAGCTAAGAAAATTCTTATAGCCTCAAGCCTTTCCACTAGAGCAAAGATTTGATCATAGTCTATTAATTCCTCCTGTGAATAGCCTTGTGCTACAAGTCTTGCCTTATTCCTCATAATGTTGCCTTCTGCATCCAATTTGTTCTTGAAGACCCATTTTGTTCCAATGACTGAGTAGTCTTTGGGTCTAGGAACCAATTCCCAAACCCTATATCTCTCAAATTGATTGAGTTCCTCTTGCATGGCAATGATCTAGTGGGGATATTGCTCTGCATCTTTGATGGAGTCGGGCTCAAGTTGAGAAATGAAGCAAGCATGCATCACATCATTTTTGAGTTGATGCCTTGTTTGCACACCAACTGAAATTTCTCCAATCACTTGAGATCTAAGGTGATCTCTAAGTGTGACAAAATCAATGGGAGGAGCTGGTTGGACAACAGCTTGGGGAAAAAATTCCTCTTGTGGAATTTCATTAGTTGTTGGATAGGGTTCAACCACCTCTAAATTTTCTTCTTCACTTTCTTCTTCAACTTGTGGAGAGTGATGTATTGGAACCTCTTGGGTGAGGCTTAGATCATCCAATCTTTCACACAAGTGAGGTACCTGCGATGTGCTATTGGTAAAAATTTCTTTCTTCTTATAAGACATGTTAGTTTCATCAAAAGTTACATGAACAGATTCCTCAATTTTCAAAGTGGATTTATTAAATACCCTATAATCTTGCTGACTTGGGATATCCTAGAAAAATTCCCTCTGAAGTCTTAGCTTCAAACTTTTTAATATATTTTTTGTCATTGTTATGAATATAACATATACAACCAAATATTTTAAAATATGTGATTTTAGGTTTCTTCCCTTTGAGCAACTCATAGGGAGTCTTATGCTTTAGTTTATGTATCAAATTTATGTTCAGTACATAATTTGTTGTGCTCACAGCCTCTGCCCAAAAGGATCGGGGCATTTAAGCATCTGCAAGTAATGTGCTTGTAGCTTCAATTAGGGTTCTATTTTTTCCTTTCACCTATCTCATTTTTTTGAGGAGTTTTAGGAGCTGAGAAGCAATGCATGATACCTTCCTTCTGACAGAACTCCTGCATAATAAGAGACTCAAACTCAGTACCATAATAACTTCTGATCAATGCAATTTGAGTAGAGTACTCAATCTGTATGGTCTTGAGAAAATCTGTAAGAACCTTGAATGTATCTGACTTAGATCTCAGAAAGAACACCCGAGTGTATCTAGAGAAGTCATCTACAACTACTAGAGTATAAGATTTCGCTCCTAGGCTTTGTACTGCAATAGGGCCAAAAAGGCCCATATGTAGCAAGTACGAGATCCTAGGTGAATCACTCTTATTAACTAATTTAAAGCTAGATTTAGTTTGCTTGCCTAATTGACAAGCCCTGCAGAGGTCTTCCTTCTTGTAGGGAATAAAAGGAAATCCTTTAGCAAGGTTGTCTTTAGATAAACTAGCAATGTTTTTCAGATTAACATGACCTAATATTTTATGTCATAATTCATTCTGATTGCTAACATGATTAAATAAATAAATATCTGATGTTGTAGATTGAAAATTAACTATATATATGTTGTCTTGTCTATTTTCAATTAAAACAGTTTGGTTTTCTTTAGTAGAAATAATACAAGAGCTTGAGTTAAAACCTGATAACCTTCATCACATAGTTGACTTATGGAGATGAGGTCATGTTTCAGACCACTTACATATACAACCCTTTTGAAAGTAACTGCTCCAATCTTAACTGCTCCAAAGTCTTCTGTCTAGCCATAATTTGAGTCACCAAAAATCACCTTTGGTATCGTGGCTAGCATTAGATACTGCTTGGAGAGCTTCTTGTTCTGCAGGGTGGAGGAGAATTGTACGTCGATCGAGCTTCCATTGTTGATGAGAATTTGCCTGACATTATAGCAGGGATCTCCAATCTTGGCGCTGATTACGAGAGGGTCATGATGAGGTGTTAGGAGTCCCTCGAGGTCTTCATCTCTGAAATTTGTGGTGGTGTCTTTCCTACACTTCTTATCTTTATGGATGCACCCCCCCCCCCCCCCCCCCGCACGTGCATACCGAGATAATCTGGGTGGAAAGAATGGGTGATCCGGCTATGGTCTCGATGTTTTCCACCATCTGTCTACCATCAGGTCCTCCTTGCGGGGCGTACTGTTGATCTCTGGGCGGCCAAGGTGGATCATGTTGATCTTGTAAGCATCCTTGCAAAAATCTTCCAAGCAGCCCTAGGCAAACAAGGTGCTCAATCTCCTCCTTTAAGCGGGCACGGTACTCAGTATTGTGCCCCGTGCTTCGATGAAACTTGCAGTACTTAGACTGGTCATTTCTAGGGTTATGAGCCGAATGCTTAGGCCAATTCAGGATTGGCTCATTATGGATGGTGTAGAGAACGTTGGTGCGCGTAGTTTTGAGGGGAGTATAATCTCGGGGAGGCTGATCTCTCTGATGGTCACGTCGTCGTTGCCCGTCCCGAAATTCTTCTCAGAATCTTCCCTCTTGGCGCTGAGGGGCCAGCTCCTTCTCCCACTTGTGCTTTTGTCTCCCATTGAACTATTGACGATGATCTTTAATAGCCTTATCGGCTATAATCTATGCCTCAATGTGGTGGATGAGGTCGGGGTAGCTAGGGTAAGTTTCCCTTATTAATGTTGAGTAGAAACAGCTAGGATGGAGACCCCCAAGGAACACTCATCGTAACAGTTTCGGGTCGACACTTGGGATTTGGCGAGCTTCCGCAGAGAACCTGCGGAAGAAGTACTTCAAAGGCTCTTCTTCATTCTAGCTGATACTTGATAAGTGGGAAGGGTAGCGGACGATCCCCCGATTTGCTATGAACTGATTCGCGAACTGTCTTGTTAGCTCTATGAAGTTGGGAATGGTGCCCACCCTCAAGGAGTGACACCATGTACGAGCATGCCCCTTGAGAGTGGTTGGGAACACATGGTAGAGTAACTGAGCAGGTGCGTTATAGAACCTCATGATAGTAGTGAAGTGATATGTTCCAACAAATTGTCTGTCTCATCGAACGTCTCAATATTCGGCATCTTGAAACCATGAAGAATTGGATGAGCCAGGAATTGCATAGTGAGGGGGGAGCTCTGGCAGATTGGTCTACGAGTATATATGGATATCCCATCGGCGGGCCTGCCTGTATTCTTCTGCGATCACCTCCTGAATCTCTTCATTGGTGAACCTTTCGAGCGGGGGACGTCGGGCCTCGTCTCCCGAGTTGCGGTGGTGTCGCTCAGTTTCAGTTTCTCTACGAGACTAGTGAGTGGAGATGGTGGCATCAGAGTATTCTTCAAGCACCTCTTGACTTGGAGCTTCTTGCACCCTGCCATGATTTGGCAGCGGTGGGTTCACCGGTGCTATAGGAGGAGCAGGGGGTGCTCCCAGATTGCTGAGCAGTGCAAACATTTCAGTTTGCTGCTCCTCCATTTGTCGGACCCACCCCTCGAGGGCAGTGAGAGGCATGAAAGTGGCCTCAGCGGTCAATGGTACGTCCACCAGAGAGTGGGAGCATGTTGGTTCAGAGTGTCCTTCTAGGACAAATCCTTCAGTTGTGCGGGTGCTTCTTTTCGCTATTGAAACTGAACTTGGATGTTGCAAAGATGGAGGTCTTGAATTCTGAAGGATGTTGGGAATCATTGTTCCTATAGATAACGCCAAACTGTTCATGGCAAACTCGGCATCCCAGTCAAACTGGAATAAACTGGACCACCTTAGCTCTCAGTACGGTCGGGCGTGCACACGGTTAGTGAAAAGAGCGAATTGACACAAAATGTTTTTTATGTGGAAAACCCCTCAACTGAATAAGAAACCACGTGACTGGATCTGTGCTGGTCAAAGTCCACTATCTGCTCACGGTTACAAGGTGTTTGGGGAATCGAGGGAGACAGGTCGCTCCTCGTTACAACTTAGAGGTTTGAGAGAATTTCCTGACTCACAATGGGCAACAAGAGCTTTGAATCATTTACCTATGAAGTATATTTATTAATACTTTTAAGCAAATTCTAAATATCATAAGCAGATTTGGAACCATGAGTTCTATTAAATTCCATTATATCTAAAGCACACAATAATGCATTCATAGATTTATCATCATTTTGGCATTTTAATTGTCACTATCATCTCACTTATTTTAAGGATTTTTCATAGTAACATTTCCAACAACAATTGTTGGTAGAGAGTAGTACTGTTCTATTATATTCCAAACATCTATATTTAACGTAATTAAAAAACACAGCAATCTAGTTTTCTAATAATTATAGTAAGTCCTGGTTAAAAGAGATGGTTTACTAATCCCTTGCCCATCATAGAAAGCATGATCGTGATTCATCATTATTCCTGATTGAAACTGTTTTGGAATAACCTGGCTCTGATACAAGGTATTGAATCTTACGACACCCTTAGAGGGGAGGGAGTGAATAAGGACTTTACATTTTAAAATAAAACTATAAATTTTATTGTAAATAATTATAAAATAACAATATATGTATATGTTAGAAAATATATGGAAAAGTAATGTAAAGGCCCAATAAGTTAAGCCATTTATAGTATTTTTGTTTAGTCCCACATTTTTTGTATAGGATGTTTCCTCTCTCTTCTCTCCTATATATTTGTACTCATACTTGTAATTGGTGTATTCATGAAGAATATACAAGCTTTGCACCTTTTCTCTACATGGTATCAGAGGGAAACAGTTCAGCATGTTTTTATCTAACCGACCAGTCCTCCTGTTACTGCGCGGCTTGTTTGTCTGCTGAGCAATGCGGCTTTACGGCTTCCTTCCTTTCTAACTACTTCCTTCTCTCTCGTGGATCCACCTCCTCTCTGTCTTTTCTATGCTCTTTATATAACTTAATCTCTATGGCATGTGGTCCCCACTCCCATGCGGTTAATGTTCTCTTAACCGCCACTGACTGATCTCTACCCGCCGATCTCCCCTAATCACTACAATCTATTCTACTCAAAGAGGTCTTGCTTTAACCGTTGCAATCTTCTCTTGAAGCAGTGGTATGTCTCTTCTCTACTGCAATCTGCTTCTTGTCGCTGCGATCTCTGGTTCAGTTTGATCAACGGATTCTCTTCTTTGTTCGCCCCGTCGTTCTTCCCATTGCAATTGCCTTCTAACCGCTCTTCTAGTAGATTTCTCTTCTTGCATCGGTCTTGTCTTAACACATTGTGCCTCTACCCACTACGAACTGTCTCTATCTGTTGCGACCTCCCTTATCCTCTTATCACTCTTATCGCATGGAATTCTTTCCTGCGGTGGGGTCTTCTTGTACACTCAGACTGCTTCTACCCATTTGTTGCGATTTGCTTCTAACCTCCCTTTGTTACGGTTTGGCAGAAGGACAACCTCGAGCAGCTGGCTAACCCAGGCTTTAAGGCGCTTAGTCTCCTTTTTCAGGACGGAGATCAGAGAATAGAGACGCTTGGCCTCCACGACATCCTACAAAATCATAGGAAGGTAGTAAGCATAGAAAGGAGGGGATGGAAGTGAGAAGGAACAAAATAATTAGCAATTACCGCTCTATCTAGTTGCTTAGGGAGCAGCTTCTCTGAGGTCTCCAACCTCGCCTTCAGACTCACAGCCTCTTTCAGCACAGAATCAAGCTCTCGCTTGCTATCTGCGATGTTTTGATCAAGGTGTTGGATGCGGCACCCCATCACGTGGGCTAGTTCTAGGGCACGAAGCTGAGCTCACGCGCTCTTATGCAACAACACCCGTGTAGACTCCTTGTCAAAGATCAAAGCATCCTTTCGCCCGTAACGGCTGAAGGTGAATGCATATTCCAGGCCGCTGGTGGTGTCCAGCTCTATCCAGAAAGGGAGAAAGGTGGAGATGGAAGGCCTGTTGGCTTCCCAGTCCCAGAGGAGTAAGGGCCCTTCAGCCTCATCACAGTGCTTCTCGCCAAAGCCAAAATTTTGATGCCCTTTCGGGTACGAGCTTCTCGGCAATCTTCTTGCCTGATAGCTCGCTCGGAGCAGGGATCTTCTCCACCATGGTTACCGCGGCCCATTTTTATTTTACGAAACCCAGGGATTTCAATCTCTTGTTTGCAGGGGAGGAAGGGTTATCTCGCAATCCACGGGGCAATCCACTTTTGAACAGCAGGCCCGGTAGAGGTCCCCGAGAGCTCCCGGCAGGTAGCTGCGGCCGCCTTAATATGGGTAAGATCGGTGGGCACAACCCTATAACTTGCATAAGTGGGTGCAGGGGGATATCTCATTCTCCTACAGATGGCATCAAAATCAGTGGAAGAAGGATTAAGGAATAGGTGGGGGTGAATGCGAGAGGTAGTACCCGCTCTATGGAGCACTAGAGTAAGCAAGTCGACATTCCTTCTTAGGTAGCCAACCTTGAAGTTCTTCCCAATGAAGAAGGCGAGGAGGTTGGCCTCGTGACCTCCCACTATGGGAGGGCGGTAGGTAGCCTCTTTCTGATGGATAGGCATGAAGGGGATGTTGACAAAATCTCCCTTGGCAAAGATGAATTTCATCAGACAGTTGTGGTTCTTGTTGGCTGCCTCGCATACTTTGGCGTGTTGACTGGAGAAGAACATGATTTCATCCTTATTAATCTGGAAGGTAAAGAGTTTGCGGAAGATGACGAGGTTGAACTTGATCCGCTCTTCGCGCAGGAAGTAGGCAAATACCACTAACATGACAATGAATTTCAGGATAAGCTGGACCAAGACCATGCCCAAGTACTTGAGAATCAGGCGCACCTCTGGCCAAAGTTATAATCATAACCCCACCTCAAAGAGCGAGATGGGGATGGCGAGTTCATCAGGATGAAGGTTTTTGATTGATTTGAACTCGCCCGGGAGGTGATCAACGAACCCGGTCAAGATGTATTCAGCGACCACTAGGAGATATTCGTTCTCGGTAAGGTTGCAGTTTAGGAACGTGTAATCCGAGAAAGCCGACGCATTCTTCGACCTACCCTTGACATTCACTCGACTACCGCCCATCGATGAGTGTTTGTGAGTGCTCATGGGTGCTTACGAGTACTCTGGAGTGCTTGCAAGAACTTAAGGACGAAGATGGCAGAAGACGGGGCTATTAAATACGGTGGGTGAGGGAGTAAAGGATGAGATATTTATAAAGAAGTAATTAATGGGCGGGAAGAGGTTGAGGCGGTGGGGGTATGGATAGCAAAATTTTCCACACACCTCGATTTTTGAGTTAGCCCTATTCCCTTTCATTTGCCATCAAATCCTGGTCCATCCTCCGTTGTCAAGTCCAGGAGGGATAAAGAGGCACGAGAAGAAAATCCCAAGACTATACGAGCAGAGTAAAAGTTAATGATATTACTAATCGTGAATACTCAAGCTAGCTCAAGGTAATATTACAGAGTTTGGAGAATAAAATAAAAAGTTTGGCCCAAGAGGAAGGGTGGGGAGATACCGTTCTATCAGTAGGCTCAATGTGGGATTCATTTCCATCTACCCTGGCCTCGCACTCCCGAATTTGGTAGTGCCCGAGGATAATGATACTCGCGCACAGCGTGGAGCTCCTATTGAACTAGACTCAATTGGTCCTTGGCCCGTGAAATGTGTCTCCCAGGGGAGGTCACCTCGCTGCTAGCTCCTCATCCCATCTCGCTGAGGAGTTACACATAGTCCCTTTTGAGGTTCGAGAGTCACCTCCCGATGGCATCCATGTCCTCTTGGACTTGGCCATAGATCTCACGCGGCATCAGATCATGCTTTTTGAACAACTCGATCATTGCCTCTTCAGTACCAAGGCATTTGTTTGGTCACCCAAGAAGTTCGCAATCTTATCTGACGAGAGAGGAGGTGAGAATTCCTCCTCAATTATGATGTATGAGACCTCTCGGTAGTCTGTGAATAGAGATTGTTAGCCAGAGAAAAATCAAGCTTTGAGGAAGAGGCATAACATGTATTTTTGCTAACCAGGTGAAGGTATAATCCCCTTGTCAGGGCGTTGGCGGGAGGTGCTGGGCTGCCCCTGAAATGGTTCGCTGGAGGTGATGGTGAGGGGTTTTTACAGGTCGGGGTGGGCTGGTGCGTGATCCACGAGCTAGTGGGGAGCGGGAGCAGAGCTATCAAAGTTACCTTTAGATGGGAGGTTAAAGTCAGTAGTGACGGTGAGTGCGGCCTGGAGAGGAGGTGGCTTCGATGATAGAGCGGGCAAAATAGTGGTTCCAAAGGTGGTAACTGTGAAAGGTAACGATTAATCAATGCACAAAGGCCCCAAAGGGTTAGAGCAAAAAATGATGAGTAGCTCACCATACGGAGGTAGAATAATTGCGATTAAGGGGAGGTTAGCCCCCATGACCATAGGAATAGTCCTCACCGATGAGTGTGATTGATTAAGAGTCGGGTTCTCGCCTATGGTCTCCTCAGAAATAGTTCTCTATGGAAATTAAGAACTCTTCAATTCCTCTTGACATCTGCTGAAGCAATCAACTCACGTACTTGGGGGCGAGTTCAAAGACGAGTGGCGGGTTCGAAAGGGAGGATCTACCCTTCTCCCGGTTGCTCTTGACCATTTTGGCCTTCTTCGGCCTGATGGGCAATCTCGGAGTTTGTCGGGCAAGCCAAGGCATGAAATAAATGGTGGAAAACTGGTTATTCTCTCGCGCAACATCCAGGCGAGCCCGGACTTTGTCTGAAAGTGGCATTGTGTTGCTACAGTATGTTACCCTAGAAGAGAAGAGGAATGTGGTAAAGAGGCACCCTCACTCCATCGGTTGGAGGTATTTATAGTGCATAAGAGGGACTAACCAAAAAATTCTATGCAACTCAGCAGGCACTCTCCAAACACTAGGGTTCACACTTATCTTTCCGAGCTTGGGACAATTTCACAAAGAGCGGGGATTATGTACAACCTCATGTTCGCCAAGTGGGCAAACTACAGCGATTTCGCAGCTCTAGGTGAGCCAGAGAGGCAGGCTTTTACTCGCCTAAACCGGCGAGCCCAAGTCAGTGGGATGAGTCGGGATGTTGAGCAGCATTCTCCCTAGACGGGTGTGTTGGGTTTCTCTATATGACACAACACTTGTGCACGGAGAAAATGGAACAAGGAAACCCAAAAGAAGTACGGATCTAGCGATGAAAATTGATCAATAAGTAATATAGCCAAAATAAATTATACCTTTGAGGTATTGAGTCAATACTCAACCAAGGTGCTCTGAAGAAGTCCAACGAATGACAACAACCTGAGTTCCGAGCGTAGAATAGTTTTCACGCCTCTACAGAATCAACACGAGCACGGAGAACCCTTAGACTATTGTCGCATAAGATCTATGTTGGAAGAAGGTATGCCCTCAACGTCTCCACAGTTTTTTAAAACCGTTAAGGTAGAGGCGATAATGACGATGACAATGCTTAGGAAACACTTTTCGATGAAGTATTAGAAGGGTGAACGGTCGGCGGCGAGAAGCAAAGATCATGCCCTTGATGGAATAGTTCCGTCGGGAAGAAGATCGTCTCACTCGATTAGGTTAGAAGAAAAATCACGTAATCTCTCTCAGTTTAATGTTTACATCATATATATACAGTAGAATGAAACTTCCAATACCTTTAGGCCATGCCGAGCCGGACTTAATGGAATTAAACCAGAGGAAACAGAATTCGTCGAGTATACACTGAAGTGAGACTGCATGTTTGATCACTTCCAAATCACCATGGTAATACCAATAGGGCGATTTTTCAGGAACTCATCAAAGTGGTGGGGGAGTGCTGATTTCATCAGACAATTGCCAAAGTGGTGGGCGAGTGCTGGTTTCATCAGGCACTCGCCAAAGTGGCGGGTGAATGCTAGTTTTGTCAGGCACTCGCCAAAGTGGCGGGCAAGTGTTGGTCTCATCAAGCATTTGCCAATCTAGGAAAGTTCTCCGTGTAGGATTATATTTGTATGTCTGCTGATAGCCATTCCAAACAGCGAAGTTTGGCTATTGGCAGACTAATTTTGGGTGTATTTAGTAATTCCAAAAGACAGGATTGCATTATTGGCAGGTCCCGCAAGAAAAACTATAAATAGACCCTGAAGGGCACCTTTGGAGAGGATCCAATTTTTGGCTTCTTCTTCCTTTGGTAAAATTTGGTTGGCTTCAAAGGCTCTCCAAGGCGCCCAGTTTCAGCATTGGCTAGGGAGGGGAAGCTCTTGAAGATCTTCCAGGTATGTGGTGGGACCTCCGCACTGTAGTCAGGGTTTGTGTCAAGTTCCAAGTCTTCAGCTTAGCATTCTTTCTCGGGAGAAGTAGGTGTCGGTTGCCCCCTTTGGGTTTGAACTCTTCGTTGGGCCAAACATTGGTTCCAACAAATTTAACCTTGAAGTTCCTGAGTCTTCATATGACTTTGCTGTGAAAGCAATCTCTTTGAAGCAGCTCCTGATTTGAGTAAGTCTTCAGGTTGAGTGGATTGTAGGCTCTTCTACATGATCTTCTTATCTAGGAAGAATACCTAATTGGAGTCGTGAAGCTGGACTCTTCCTTGCTTTATCTGAATCACTTCAGAAAAAGCTTGTTTTTGTAATGACAGATTGTGTCGCTGCTCGTGTTTGATGATTCAACAAGATTGAGCATCTGTACTATTCAATTGACCTATTTCATTTTTATATACCTTTGAAATTTTCGACGGTCGTTTGATTAGAATAAGTCCAGTCAAAGTATGGGCAGAAAAATAAAGAACTGATAGGTCTTTATGCGCCATCGCCAAATTTGAAATCCCTCCATTGCACTTGCTCAACGGTAATAAAAACCCTGATGTCAGCACGATATCATTGAGAAAATCCTTCTTTCTCAACAGTATCTCCCTTAACACTGAATTCTGTCTCTTTCTACGTCTTCTCAATTTTATCGTCTCGAAGCTTTCCACGATCGCGACGATACAATGGAGAATCATATTCTGATCCTAATAGTATTCTCCTTAGTACTTGAAGGTGCTTCTGTAGTTGCTTTGGGACGATGTCATCTTGAAGTGCACCACATTCAAGATGATATTGTCGAGAATCCTTCATGTTTCTGAATGATATTACTCAATTTGCACTAACCCTTATCTAAACATGTTTTACAGATAACTCCTGCACAAATGTAAAATAGATATTCCATCGAATACAGTATGTACTTATCATTGTAAGTGTTACTTCTTCAAATCTTGTATTATTTAGGACAATATTCCAGACACACACTGGAAAAATTCTGAGCTTGGGCGTATACTACTACTGTCCGCCAACTACTGGGTGATTTCACCAACCGGTTGATCTGATGGTCGCATGTTGAACTATTGGCACCATAATTGTCACCCTCCTTCCGAACTCAATGATGAGTTGGGAGGATAACAGAGGAATCGAAGACCATAAACAGTCGATTACTATCCCTTGATGGTCGAGCAAATGAAGCACATAAAGAGAGGTCGCTGCTAACAATGGTAGACACAAGATTTACCCACAATGACGAATACCACTTGCTGTGGGCTGTATTATTTTATAAAATCTGATATTACAAACTATTACATGGGGTGAATATAAGAGAATTCTAGGCAGCCAACAGACACCAGGAACTTGTAATCACACCTACTACCAGGTAGGTTCTGGGCTTTATTTTGTGTCCCTTCCAAGCACCCCTGGCCCTCTATTTATTCATGAGGGTAGGCTACCTAGATGGTTAGGAAAATTTAATGCTCAACTACCCGGGGCACCTGAAGTGTTGGGTAGCGAGGAGAGGAAACGAGGTCGCGCAGACACAACAAGTTGTGACCGTGTATACCTTTGCTTGCTAAAAGGTAAGAGGCATTATGACGATTTTGTACAGCATATGCCCCTGACTTCTCTGATCTAGGTGTTGTTGAGGCCTAGTAGGAGGAGCGTGTAGAAACCTGACAGGTAACTGCACATACCCTTTCCGAGGAGGGGGAAGTGAGACCATAAAATGAGTAACCGCCCATCTCGCCGAGTACCCGCCAAAGTCCTGGTGTTGGAGCAGAATGACATCAATTCAGGGTTGTCCAGCTTGGTTAGCGACTCACTAGACGAGGGTGCGGTTACTGCATATGTAACCTCCCTTACTTCTAGGGTACTAGTTGCGACTACCCCACTTGAATCCGCACAATGGGCAGACATTCTCTAAAGTGGGCGAACACTCACCACAGTAGCCACACACACTGCAGTGGTCCTGGGGGTGACTGTCGACTTCTTGGGTAAACAAGTGAATAGAGTCTCGAAGTTCTTTCTGGAAATGATTGCATCTCTCTTCTCTTGAAGTCATGATATTTCTCATATAAAATGCTAAATGTGAAATTCTTATTCATATTAGAGGAGAGAATCCCCCCCCCCCCCCTGAGACATTCTTAAGAACTGCTTCTGCATTTCTCTCTTTGTAGAAAGAGGGACAAACCAATAAGTGAACTTCTGCACAAACTCTTTCTATAAAAGATGACATAGTGTAACTCTCCTTTTAGCTGGTCACTTTATAGTGTCAAGGATTTCTTTAATCCAAGTGATCCATTCCTCTGTCTCTAGTGGGAGAACTCCTCCTTGGAAAGCTATCGGCCTACGATAGTCTTGGAATTGCATAATAAATAACACTATATGCAACCCCTCTGCAGTAGCTGGGACAATGCTTGCAAGGAATTGGGTTGGGGTTGGGGTTGGAGCCGCACGAATAACTTTAATTAACTAAGTGAAGACTCGAGTTAGATCCTCAAATGCAAGCCCTGTTCGAGCAGCACATTGGCAACTCTTAGATACCTCATTCTGAGTGTCCACGCTCTCCTCGAATCGTGCTCGATGCACATGCTCCTAATTACCCTAGACATAAAAGGGGCATCATTAATTGAAAATTGGATATATAATGATGGACATTATGACTAATTCCTATGACTCTTTAGTGTTCACGTGATCTTGGACCCTAACCCTGAATTGATACCAAAACTATAAGTTATAACATATAATAGACCAAAATCTTTATTAATAGATTGATTTACGAGATTGGTTATACCATACTAAACATTAAGAAAGAATGCTTTTAGTTCTACTTCTAATACTCTAGTTTTTTTTGGAATAAATTTGTTGAAACCAGAAATCGGCTTCTGTAAAGTCTGAATCCTTGGGGAAGGGGTGACAACACACTTACTTTGCCTAGTAAGCTTGGCTGACGGAAGATTTAGAACTTGAAACTGACCCAAGGCTGTAGCAAGGAGGTCCCACCACACACCCAGAAGATCTTGGACCGCTTCCCCTTCTTAGCTTGTGTTGAGCTAAGCGCACCTCAGAAAGCACTATAAGATAGGAGAGTAAGAGAACTGGAAAGCTTGCCTTCTGAGGTACCCCCTTGAGTCAATTTATAGATTTTAAAGTATGGCCTGCAAATAGCGAGGCTCTACTGTTCTAAACAGTTATATATATGCAGCCAAAAGTGGTCTGCCAACAACCAAACTTCAATGTTTTGTAAGGCTATTTGCAGCCCTGCAAGGGCATCCAGGTAAATTTACATTTGGACCCCACTGGGCGAGTACTGGGTAAGTCAGGCACTCGCCTCCGCAGAATCCCCATTATGGGTGAATGCTGGATATAAAGGCCACTCGCCTAATACAGACGAGACTTTTGGCGCCTTCTTCGGGCGAGAGCCACCCTGCCAACTGCAGGCGGGAGCCCTTTCACCCCCTTGGGCGAATGCTATTCGGGAAGGTTCCTGCTCGCCTTCCTGAGCCAAGATCAGAAGGTGTCGATAAAATAAGCCTCACTCAATGCTAAAGGCAGAAGGCGTCGACAAAACTTCACTCAACGTCAAGAGTGAAAGGCATCAACATGACAAGATTCACTCAACTCCAAGAGCGGAAGGCATTGATAAGACAAGCTTCACTCAATGCCAAAGCGGAAGGCATCAACAGAATAAGCTTCACTCAATGTCAAGAGCGGAAGGCATCGACAGGACAAGCTTCACTCAATGCCAAGAGCGGGAGACACCGACAGAACCTCACTCAATGCCAAGAGCGGAAGGCATTGACGGGAGAAGCTTCACTTAATGCCAACAGAAGAAGGCGTCGACAGAACAAGATTCACTCAATGCTAAGAGCAGAATGCGTAGACAGCATAAGCTTCACTTAACGCTAAGCGCAGAAGGCTTCGACAGACAAGCTTCACTCAATGCCAAGAGCGGAAGGCATCGGCAGAATAAGCTTTACTCAATGTCAAGAGCGGAAGGCGTCGATAGAAAAAGCTTCACTCAATGCCAAGAGCGGAAGGCGTAGACAGGACAAGCTTCACTCAATGTCAAGAGGAACTGGCTCGCGCCGCTCGCTCTCCATGATTGGAGGACCCACTCAGCAAATACTTGAAGGGTCTCGCTTGCCTTCTTAAGCTCTCTCACTCCTAAAGATCCCGCAAAGTACTGATCCTGGGGGAACCCACTCATCAAATACGGGGTTGTATATAATCCCCACTCTTTGAGAGCTTCTGCGAAGTTCGGAAAGAATCATCCCACCCCAGGTATTTGATGAGTGCTTGCTGACCTGAAAGGGAATCTTTTGTGGGTCTCTCCATGGTTCTATAAATACCGCATGACGACCCTAGAGTCGACATCCCTGTTCATCCTTAAATCGCCCTCTGAGCTCACACCCTCACTATTATATACAACCGACTGTCCGCGCGACCTCTCTCGCAGGAGTTGATGGACTGCCTTGCAGAAACGTAGGAGAATGTCAGCTCTAAGACCTCAAAATAGTCTCCCTGGCTCTCGTCCAAGAGACCAGCCGACCTGCCCTATTATCCAAAAAGGGCAAAAATGATCCAGCAAAACCTGGCGGCAGAATAGAATGCCTCTCCGACACCAACTCCCAATTGTGAGATCCCCTCTGTCTTTATGGAGGTACTTCATTTTCCTTTGGTGTAAACCTTTAAGCTCTTTTGACTTTGAATTCTAGGACCATTCGCAGGTTATTCTGCTAGAATGCGACACGACTGTTCCCCCGGTGAATGTCGAGACACTCCTGCTCCCTGAAGGGAGCAAGCAGCCTCCCTTGAAGACAACCCTCCAAATCACCCGGACCGAGACCACAACCACTCCGGGTATGAGTGGTAATTATCTTCTAGCTTTTTATAGCTGGATACTTTCTCACAAACACCTCTTTCTTTGCAGATTCTTTTAGAACTACATGCCAGGTCAGCCCGACGCCCTAGATCTCGGTTGCTGAGATCCCCAAAGAACCGACACTGGGCTCTCGCCCATCGACCGGGAAGGCTCCAAAAGTCCCCCATCCTACGAAAATCCACCTGTCGGCACAAACGCGAACCCGTCCAGGACGGGGAAAAACTAGCCACAACCTACACGCGGGATCCTTTGAAGGGAGACCCGGTCCTTCCCGTCAAGCTCCAGGCTTGAGCTCCATTCCTTGTCCAGGTAAACCGCTGATCCTTTTTTTTGCTTGAACATTTTGATACTGACCGCAGCTTCTCGCTAAGTTACTGGGTAACCTCGGCGAGGGCTCATTAAGTCGATGAGCAGGAGTTCTTGCCTCCACCTTCCCCCAGCGAACCCCCCAACTTCCTTGGAGACCCTGGGGATGTCGAGACACTCAAGGAGCGTATGGTGGAGGTGCTGGCCGAGCTGATCTGGACACAGCAAGATGACTCTCACAGGGCGGAGGCATTCTAGACAAAGACAGAGTGGAGGCTTGGGGTCCTCGAGTGGGACTACGCGCACCTTGTTTTGGGAAATGGAGCGACAAGGAGACAGATGCGAGGAGACCTCTCCCGAGAGGCACATCACGCGGGCTCGAGACCAGATGCACTTGGTCAACCAGGAGCTGATGGTCGTGAGCGCCTACCACTACCTGTGAGTGCCCCCGCGGTCGGGTAGGCAAGGCCGAGGCTGCTATCAATGGTTCTAGTACTAGGCGCGAGGGCTCTTGCCTCCTTCTGTTTCGGCTTTTCACATAATTGTAATAAGAACGTTTATATTTTGCCCTTGCTCGGCAAGTGGCCATTTGTATAATTAAATTGCTCTTGCTTGTTATAATGTGTGTTTTTCTGAATGCGCTTCCTTTTTCCCTTTTTATTCTGCATTATGCCTTTCGCTTACCCAGGAAATGCATGGAGGCTTTTCGCCATTCACAGGTAAGGAGCGGAAGCAGGCCCGGGTGGATTACTGGGCGTTAGAATATATATTAAAAAGTGATATCTGCACCACACCACTTTTAGGGAAAGTCATGATTGTTGAAATTTTATATAAATAGTTCAGGTCAACAACCACATTTACTCCATTCGACCCCGGACATTAGTCTTCCATCTACGCATTTGCTTTCTTGAGCTCTCGTCTCATGTGAAAACCCGACTTCCTCCTAACTCTCGCGAAAATGCCAGGCGAGACTGACGGTAGGGCCAAGTGCGCGCAGGACTTCCTAGACCGTGAATTCCTCCCCTGTAACTTTACAAAGGGGAGTAGGCCAAGGTAGTGGGCCACTACATCCCGCCAGGATAAGTCATGCGGCATCTGAAAAGCGATGATAAACTAAACTTTCTTCCGAAAGGGGAATTGGTCATTCCCCTGGAGCATTTAGAGGTTGGGTTTCGCCTTCCCCTCTTGCTGGAGGTGTGGTAGACCCTCTACTACTTCGGGGGTGGTCCCGACACAGCTCAACCCTAATTCGGCTTCGCTCCTGGTAGCTTTTGCCTGCTAGATGCACGTGGAAAGGATCGAGTTCAACCTCTCGGTCTTTCGGAAGCTCTTCAATTTTAGAGCCAACGGCAGGATCGTCTTCTTCTTGGGTTAGACGATCAAGTCCTCCGGCCTAGCAAACAAAAATCACCATTGGACCTAGAAGTCTGTGTTCGTCTCCGGGGGCTTTGGCAAAATACCCTTCTCGCCCATGCAATACGATGAGGAGACCTACAAGCCTCCCATGCTTAGGGGGAGTGAGGCCGCCCTCCTCACCTTATTTGGGACCAAGAACTTCGATGTCAAGTTCTTATAGAGGGACATAGACTACCTCCTACCAGTTCTCGCTGGGGAAGATACCGTCTCGCCTGCCTCATTATTATTTTTTACTAATACCCATAAAACTAAACCTTAGCTCTCATGTACGTGAGCGAGAGATCCCCATCCACCAGCCCTACGATGAATCTGGGGCTCTTGCCTGTGGCTTGACATTTGCACAATTGGCGGCTCTGGCCTCTCGGGATAAGCTGGGTACCTTATCTCAGACAAGTGCACGAAAGCATAATCCAGATGCTTCACCCCCAGCTCTCTCCAAGAAGTCCCAAACACCTGTGAGGGATAAGGGAATGTTCGTTGCCGAGACCCCTGTCAGGGCCCCGCCGGCGACTGGTTTGGCAGACATTGTCGAGAGGGTCTCTGCCCTTATTGACAAGGCCCCTGAGGAACTGGTGCCAAAAGGGCATCAGAACTTCGGGCTCGACAAGAGGCATCTAGACGAGACAGGACAACCGCTTCTCCAGTGGGATCCCGAGGCCAGCCGTTTGTCCATATCAACTCTCCTGCTGACTTGGATAGAGTAGGACACCACTAGCGGCGAGGCCTATGCACTCGGCTTCGGTCTGTACAGTAAGGAGGACACCAACCTCTACGATAAGAAGTCTATCAGGACCCATGTGCACGAGACCGTGCGAGCCCAGCTGCGTGCCCTGAAGCTTGCGTATATAGCCTCCCATCGGAGCCTTTAAATCGAACAAAACCTGAACGAGGTTCAAAAGTCCTGGGAACTTGCCAAGGCAAAGGTGGTTTCCCTGTAGGAGAAACTAGCGGCCGCTGAGGCGCTTCTCTCCAGCAGGTCAGCGTAAGAGGCAAGCTGATCTCTTATTAACTTCTCATAGTTTTCGCTTCTCGACTAACTTACCCTACTATTATTTCATGACCATGTGAGTGTCGAGATGCTTTACACGTAGGTGGTCGGCCAAGAACATAAGATATTTGGGATAAAGGCAGAGAGAAAGCGCCTACAAGAGATACTTCTCCTGCCGCCCCGGGCAAAAAGGTCAAACATCACTAATAAAACAACTATGAAATTGAGGTGATGATGCAATAGAATGCCCGGGGGGTATCCAAGCACACCATTGAGGTGCTACGAGATGTCGGGCTTTTAAATGAGAAGGGTGAAAGGTTGATTGCACACAACATCCTACCATGGATGTTCATCCTTATCAACGTTCCCGAGGGCGAGGAGGCCAGCAGCGTGAAGTCGATTGGGTCGCGATCCTGGGCTTGGAGTCCTCCGGTGAGAAGTCCAGCAGTTTGACCTGAAGGCCTTCCAGGAACCCATTTTGCCTTGTAATATATATATTTTTTGACACATGTAACGGACGAGATCCATATGTAATTGTACTATCTTTTCTTTATATATATATATATATATATATATATATATATATATATATATATAAGATCTTTTTTGGGCATGTTGTTTGTTTTTGGTCTTGATTTCTTTCAGCCTTTTTGCTCGTAGCCATGCACGTATTCTTTTGCGCACTTGCGCATACCTTAGGCTTTTAGGTGAAGACCCCAGCGTTAAGCGCAACTCGTTCTCGTGATATGCTGCGAGGACTACGCTGAGAGATATGTCGAGAGGGATATGCTGAGAGCTGTGCCGAGAGGGCTATGCTGAGCGGTATGCTGAGAGGGCTACACTGAGAATTGAGTCGAGAGGGCTATGCTGAGGGATGTGCCAAGAGGGCTACACTGAGAATTGATCCGAGAGGGCTATATTGAGGGATGAGTCGAGAGGGATACACTGAGCGGTATGCACGGAGCTCTACGTTGAGAATTGAGCTGAGAGTTCTATGCTATGGGATGAGCTGAGAGGGCTACGTTGAGCGATATGATGAGAGGGCTACACTGATAATTGAGCAAAGAGGGCTATGCTGAGGGATGAGCCGAGAAGGATACGATGAGAAGTATGCCAAGAGATTTATGCTGAGGGATGAGTCAAGAGGGTTGCGCTGAGCGGTGAGCAGAGAGCGCTATGCTGAGGGATGAGCTGAGAGTGCTACACTGAGCAGTATGTCGAGAGGGATACACTGAGAATTGAGCCGAGAGGGCTATGTTGGGGGATGAGCCGAGAGGGCTATGATGGGGGATGAGCCGAGAGATCTATGCCCTCACAATGACCTTTCTTTGAGCAACTCCTCGAAGCCTTTAATGCATATAGAGGGCCCAACAGCCCTGCCAACTAGGTGAGAGCCTGACAGCGGGAGGCAGGCATCAATCAGACATCTCTTCGGCCAACCACCGGGCGCTACCAATGACCCAATTAGCTAGATAAGAGCCTGATAATGGGCGTTGAGCATCAGCCGGGCTTTTACTTGGCCAACCATCGAGAGCTACCACCGGCCCAATTAGCTAAATGAGAGCTTGACGACGGGCATTGAGCATCAACCTAGCTTTCATTTGGACAACCACAGGGCACTACCGCCAACCCAATCAACTAGATGTGAGCATGACGGCGGATGTTGAGCATTAACCAGAATTTCATTTCGTCAACCACCGAGTGCTACCACCGGACCAATTAGCTAGATGAAAGCTAGATGATAGGCATTGAGCATCAACCAGACTTTCATTTGGCCAACCACCGGGAGCTACCACAGGCTCAATCAGCTAGATGAGAGCCTGATAGCGGATGTTGAGCATTAACCGGACTTTCATTTTGTCAACCATCGGGCACTACCTCTGGCTCAATCAGCTAGATGAGAGCCTGACGGCGGGCGCTAAGCATCAACCGAACTTTCATTTGGCCAACCACCGGGCGCTACTATCGGCCCAATCAGCTAGATTAGAGCCTGATAGCGGGTATTGAGCATCAACTAGACTTTCATTTGGCAAACCACCGGGCGCTACCACCGGCTTAATCAGCTTGATGAGATCCTGACGGTGGGTGTTGAGCATAAACTGAAAGTGAGAGCAAGATCTATCTCAACTCTAGAGGGGGGGTGAATAGAGTTTATTTAAATTTATTTCACAATTTTGAATAACAGCACATATGAAATTCAATTTATATATAAGTATAGAGTGCCTGCAATTGAATTAAAAAGACAGTGAAATAAAGAGCACAGCACACAGCAAAGCAATCACACAAGCAAACCAGAAGACACAAGGAAATATAGTGGTTCCCCAAAAACCTGGGTACATCCACTCTTCTACCACCCTTGGTAGGAATCCACTACAGGATGAGTTGATCAGGTGTCCTGGCACCAATGAGCTTTTGATCAGGTGCTCAAAAACCAAACTAGATTTTTTGACCAGGTGTCTTGCCACCACTGAGTTTTGACAAGGCTCTCAGAACCAGACTCAAAACTTTTGAAGGGAGTTTTGAAAACCCTTTTACAGGAGGAAAGGAAAAAAGAAAAGATTGATGATGTCTTCTCTGTCTCAATCAAGAGAGAAGCACAAGTGGATCTTTTGTTGTCAAAGCTCCCCCTGAGATGTTGAATGAATCAGGAATGGAAGCTTTGCTCTACGGTGATAGGTCTTCAGAAACTTCAGATCTCTAGCAGAAGATTGTTTCAGCAGAGGCTGAAAGATGAGTTGTCTGGAGTCCTTGAGATGAAGTTGTGATCACTCTTTGAGTACACAAAATTATTCAGCTAATTCTCCTTTTTCTGTAACAGTATATGTGTCTCTTGATTCTATTGATTGTATTGAATCTTGATTGATTGTTGAGAGAGGAAAAGAGAAGAAGTTCGTATTCCCTGAAGGTTCTGCATCCAAGATAGCCGTTATCAGGCATTAAATGCCTTCCATAAAAGATTTTGTCTTCTAGAGGAAAGTCCAGCAAAACATTCTCTTGATAATTCCTTGAAACTTGCTCTAGAATAAATGAAAACGACTACAGATCTTCTTGATATAAATGCTGAGAGAATTCAAAAACATTCCAAAGACTGACAGAATTTGAATCCTTAAAATCGTCGATCTCTCAAGAAAAATGTCGATCTGAGCTCTACGATCGTCGAACTGAGCTCAGAGATGGAATAAGATCAACAGACAGAAAACGTTGAGCTGAGCTCGAAGATCGTCGAACCGAGCTCAGCGACCTAAAGAATAAGAGAAGAGTGATCATCGACCTGAGCTAGAAGATCATCGACTGGAGTTCGACGACTAAGCAAAACTGACTGAAGGCAGATCGTCGGTCTGAGCTTGAAGATCGTCAAATGGAGTTCGACGATTTATCATAGTTGAGTTCAGAGAACGTCGAACGGAGTTCGACGTTTCGTCGACCTGAGCTCGACGAAAGTTGTCTTATTCTTGGCTCTATTTCTGAAATGTTGGAATGGTCCTAGGAGCAGCTACAAACCTAAATTCTAAGCCCTAGACTCATTCTAATGTTGACCTTTACAACTATACATCTAGGTCAACCTGGTTTCCTAAGAGAAACATAGTGATCCTTACCCAAATTAGTAATAGGGTGTTCCAACAATCTCCCCCTATTTGGGTTAGGATTACTATTTACATATTTCAGAAATAAAAGATACAACAACATACAGAAGAGCAGTAAACTAAAACAGAATAGAAAAGCAAGTAAATATTGCAGCAATTATATGGAGTTTCAGCAAATATTCAGAGGATTGTACTGTCTGCTTACATATGTTACTTCTCTTCATTTTCCCTTCTTGAATATAATTTCTCTGTTAGGATTGAGAGCTTCCTTCTTTGACCTTCTGTCATCATCTGCACCTAAGGAGGTTTGAGCTCTTGGCCTTGGAACCACAGCCTCAGGATGCAGCTTCAGGTAGTCCACTGGGTCAAAGAATTTACTTGAAGAATACTTTTTCAATTCAGCTTTTCTTTGTTCTGACAGAGTTGTAATGTTAGATGTGTCTCTTCCTTGCTCTCTTGCTTTCTTCAATTGATCTAGAGCAGCCAATTCTTTCATCCTTGCAGTCCAAGATAATGGGTTGTTCTCTGGGTCTTCAAATGGCATTGCAGGTTCATATCTGTTGATTGTTTCTGATGCAGTAGTAGTTCTGATTTCAACCTTTTCTCTGAGCTTGTAGGGGAAAGGACCTTGAGTAGTGTCTGTATGCCTTTGTCCTTCCCTGGCTTGAAATCTGTGCTCTCTTTGGCTTCCTCTATACTGACCCCTTCTTGATTGATAGCCCCTTTGATATTGTCCCCTTTGATGATATCTTTGATAGGACTGGGAGGAACTTTGCTTGGAAGCTGGGGCTTGAGAAGCTGAGCCTGAACCAGAATCTGGAGGAGGAGGAGGCGGAGGTTGATACTGAGAAGATCCCTTTTCATACTTGTCCAGCTTCCTTCGCTTCTTCATAGATTTTAGTTGGTTCTTGGAATACTGCATCCAGGGCTCAGAAATGGGGCAGTCATGCAAAATATAATATGGAATGTCATTTGAATCTTTAGCTTGAGCTGGGGGTACTTTCATCATAGCCTTGCTTCTGGCCTTCCTTTTCTGGGCAATTGTATTGGCAGAGTCATCATATTCAGTTTGAAGCTGATCACTATCTGAGCTTTGTGGTCTATCATACAAGTCATCAATGCTTTTTATGTACTTTTCTTGTTGTCTGACTTGAGCAGAAGTGAGAGCAGGAGCAGCAGCAGTAGCAGAAATGACAGGAGCAGGGACAGTTGGAGCAGAAGCAATTGAAGCATAAACAATTGGAGCAGAGACAGTTTCAGATTCTTCCAAGTAGGTAGCAAGTTCTTTATCAGCAGCAGTATTATCCTCAATCACAGAGACCATTTCAGTATCTTCTGAAAGCAGACTTGTTGTAACAGAAGCAGCAGCACTTAAACTATCAGCATCCACAGTTTTGAAAGAATTTACATATAGAGCAATTTGACTGGGATCACAGTAATTGATAGGCACAATGGCCTTAGTGAGGTCTTCAGGTTGTTGAACAGGCAGAGAGCTGAAATAAATAGTATCAAAAACAGAGAGCAGACTCTAAAGGTCCACTGTAAAAGTAGGAGCAGAACTGGAACCTTCAGCAGTCTCAGGCACATCCACTACTTCATAGGGCATCTCCCCCTACCTTGGTTCAGTGACAATTAAATCAAGGCACCCAGATGAATAGATTGCCTGGGAGGAGAGGAAAGAAGACAACTTGGTAGATAACTCCTGAACATGTTTCAGGAGTGGAGCCAAGGAGGTCTCCAGCAGTGAAGTTAGCCTGGGGGCTAGCAACACATAAAGCTTGTCTACCAGGTTTGAAACATCTACATGCTCAAGATGGGCTTGATCAGAGGTAGGAATAAAAGTTACTGGAGGAGTGGCTGGAGCTGATGGGATGGAGGATGTGGTGGTGGAAAGTGTAGGGATGGATGGCTCTGGGGGAGGAATAGTGGATATGGAAGTTATTGAGGTGGAGATGGATGAGGCAAGGGATGGGGTAAAGGATGGTTGGGAAAGAATATCTTGGAGAAGTTGTTGATAGGAGGATGTTGAGGGAAGCTCAGGAGGAGTGGGAGGAGAATCATCCATAAAGGAATCATCTACAAGAGAGAATGAAGGAGTGGTGAAGGATGGGTAAGAGAATAGAGGATGGAATTCTTCTAAGGTAGTGGTTGGAGGAGGTGATGTTGGTGAAGAAATGGTAATGGGAGAAGAAATGGTAGAGGTTGAGATTGGTGTGGTGACTTGAATAGAAACAGCTGGAGGAGGAGAGGAAGAGGCAGACAATCCTTCTGTTGGGGCAGATACCTGAGAGGGAGTGACTTGGGTAGTCCTGGTGCCTGAGGCCAGTGGTGCAGCAGCAGCCCTAATAGGGTTGATGATCTTCCTGTCCCATTTGCTGAATAGGACACAGGTAAGCCTCTTGGATGCATTGATGAACATCCCACTAGAGGTCAGCAGGTCAGGGCACCTGGAGTGCAGGTAAACCCCTAAAATTCTTCCAAAGCTTACACAGTTTTTGTTCAGTTTCTTCTTGATCAGATTGAAGAATATTAATCCCCAGTCTAAATGCTTCTTATTAACCAGAGCTCCCATTAAACAAAACTGATATCTTGATATAGTGTCATGGGCTGAGTGCTTTGCCAGAAGCACTTTGCCGACCACATCAGCCAGAAATTGATATTCGATAGACAGATTTTTCTTCAGCAATTTGTTAGGGTTCACAGCAGTGTGACCCATTCTATCAAGCATAGAATCAAACTCCTCTCCAGATAAATCTATGGAGTCATCTCCAGAACTAAGGAGGAAAACTTCAGTTAGAAGGGCTGGGGACAATGGTACCTGAGTCCCATTTATTGAGCCGATGACAGAATTCTCATTCTTATCTATCGCTGTAAAACACCATTCTTTTATTTCTTCTGAAGCAATCTTCATTCGGGTGGTCATTATCTGGGATAGCTGCTGTTCTCGGAATAGGTTGAGAATGTCCTTGAAACGCTGATCACTTCCATCAAACGAATTCATATCAATATCAAAACCGGTATCGAATTTCATCTTGGAAATAGCAGCACTGGAGCCAGCCATCTGTACCTGCAATAATGAAACAAACACGATCAAGCGTAGAAGATTTGGAGGGAAAGAGAGAAAGTTACAGAGAGTGTGAAAGCGCAAAAGATGAACGACGGCCGAAGAAATGATTTTATATTAGGGTTCGACGGCGAGACGGAAAATCGTTGAGCTCAGTTCGAAGAAACGTCGACCTCAGCTCGACGATTTGGGCTACTAAAGGAATCTGAAGAGACTTCAATATCGTCGATCTCCATTCGACGATGTTGAAAAGCGTCGAGCTCCGCTCGACGACCGCTGAACAGAAAGAAAAGAATCCTGGAACTAACGGCGGTGCTGAACTCAGATCGACGATTCCGGAAACGTCGATCTCCGGTCGACGATTTTTGGAAAATCGTCGATCTACGTTCGACGATTTTTGGGAAAACGTCGAGCGCAGTTCAGAGACAAAGTCTATTCTACAGACACAAAAGGAACTGAGTTTTTAGCCTAGTCTTGGTCTGTTTTTAGCTTTACAAAATCTTGGAGTTTATTTTAAACAGCCTCCATCTAGCATTCCTAACTGATTTAGGAAGAAGTTGTGCTTCTTTTCATCCAAAGGTTTGGTGAAAATATCTCCCCTTTGCAAATCAGTTGGGATATATTGAAGTTCAATTTTGTTTTTCTCAACATTATCCCTTAAAAAATGATGCCTAATTTCTATGTGTTTTGTCCTACTATGGAGGACTGGTTTTTGTGCAATGGAAATGGCATTGGTGTTGTCACAAAATATTTTAGACTTTACTAAGTTGTAACCATTGTCTATGAGTGATTTTGAATCCACAAGATTTGTGAGCAACAACTGCCTGCAGCCATATACTCAGCTTCAGTAGTTGAAGTTGACACAAATGTTTGTTTCTTACAAAACCAAGAGACAAGTATATCACCAAGGAACTGACAAGTTCCACTGGTGCTTTTCTTGTCTATTCTGCATCCAGCATAATCAGCATCTGAGAATCCAGTTAAGTCAAATGCTGAATCTTTTGGATACCAGAGTCCTAGATTTGGACAGCTTTTAACATACCTAAGAATCCTTTTAACTAGAGTTAGGTGTGACTCTCTAGGGCTAACTTGGAATCTAGCACAACTGCATGTAGCAAACATTATATCAGGCATACTAGCTGTAAGATACAGTAAAGAGCCAATCATTGCTCTATATGTTGTCTGATCAACTGGTTTCCCATGTTCATCAGCATCCAATACAGCATTGGTAGGCATGGGTGTTTTCATGCATGATGCATCAGACATACCAAATTTCTTAACCAGCTCTTTTGCATATTTGGTTTGAGAAATAAATATGCCTTCAGCATGTTGTTTGACTTGCAGTCCTAAGAAGAAGGATAGCTCACCCATGCTACTCATTTCAAATTTTGAATCCATTAGATTAGAGAATCTTCTGCACAAATTTGAATCAGTAGACCCAAAAATAATATCATCTACATAAATTTGCACTAGTAGGGTATGACACTTATGGGTTCTAATAAAAAGAGTTTGGTCTACTCTCCCCCTAACAAAATCATTTTTCAGCAAAAAAACATGTTAGGGTCTCATACCATGCTCTAGGAGCTTGCTTGAGACCATATAATGCTTTGTGTAGTTTAAAAACATAATCAGGATGGATTAGAGAGATAAAACCTGGAGGTTGTCTGACATAGACCTCTTCTTTGATTTCCCCATTGAGAAAGGCACTCTTGACATCCATTTGATAGACTTTGAATCCTTTGTGAGCAGCATAAGCCAGAAAGATTCTTATGGCCTCTAATCTTGCAACTGGTGCAAAAGTCTGGTCATAGTCTATCCCTTCTTCCTGAGAGTACCCTTGAGCAACTAGCCTTGCCTTGTTCCTTACAATGATTCCTTGATCATCCAGCTTATTTCTGAACACCCATTTGGTTCCAACAATGGGATGATCCTTTGGCTTAGACACTAGTTCCCAAACTTTATTTCTTTCAAATTGATGCAACTCCTCTTGCATTGCAATGATCCAGTGTGGATCTTGTTCTGCATCTTGAATGGTTTGAGGTTCAATTTGAGAAAGGAAGCAAGTGTGCATCAGGTTCTGGTTGACCTGATTTCTGGTTTGCACACCAGCTGAGATGTCTCCAATTACTTGGGAAATTAGATGATCTCTTGATGTTACTAAATCAACAGGGGGTGTTGATTGTTCACCAACCTGTTTTGTTGTTTCCTCTTGTGGGACAACAATTGGCTCTTCAAGAGGATTTCCTCCCTGATGTTGAGCAGCTTCTTCATCTTCACTACTGTCATCCTTCTGAGTAACTTGTAATCTATCCATGTCTTCAGTAAGAGAGTGAACCTACAAATGTTCTATGGTAGAAGCATTCTTCTCCTTGAAAGACATGTTATCTTCATCAAAAGTAATATGGATAGATTCTTCAATTTTTAATGTAGTTTTATTATAAACCCTATAGGCTTTACTGATCATGGAGTATCCCAGAAACACTCATTCATCAGCTATAGCTTGAAATTTTGCTAGATATTTCTTGTCATTATTATGGATAAAATAAGTGCAACCAAAAACTTTAAAATAGCCTATTTTAGGTTTCTTCCCTTTAAGCAATTCATAGGGAGTCTTGCCCTTCAGTTTATGTATCAGGCTTCTATTCAACACATAGTTGGAGGTGTTCACTGCCTCAGCCCAAAAGGATAGAGGTAGGTGAGCATCTGCCAATAATGTAGTTGCAGATTCAATAAGTGTTCTATTTTTCCTTTCAGCTACCCCATTTTGTTGAGGAGTTCTAGGAGCTGAGAAAGTATGTCTGATCCCTTCACTTTGACAGAACTCTTGCATGAGAAGAGAATCAAACTCTGTCCCATGATCACTTTTGATCAGGGCAATGTGAGTGTTGAACTCAATCTGAATGCATTTGAGAAAATCTGTCAAACACTTAAAGTTATCAGACTTCTTCCTCGGAAAGAATACCCATGTGAATCTTGAGAAGTCATCTACAACTACTAAAGTATAGGACTTCCCTCCTAAGCTTTGTACTGTAATGGGTCCAAAAAGATCCATGTGTAACAGATACAAAATCCTAGGTGAATCACTCTTATTAATTGATTTAAAACTACTTTTAGTTTGATTGCCTAATTGACAAGCCTTGCAGAGTCCTTCCTTCTTGTAGGGGCCAGAAGGTAGTCCTCTAACAAGGTTGTCCTTGGATAGCTTAGCAATGGTTCTAAGGTTAATATGTCCTAGTCTTTTATGCCATAAAATATTAGGCCTAGATAAGGAATTGAAAAGACAAATATCTACCTTAGAGGAATGAAAGTCTACTAAATAAATATTACCTTTCCTGTTACCTGTCAGCACTGTTGTATTATCTTCTGACTTGATCTTGTATTTTTCTTTGTTGAAGGTCACTTGATATCCTTCATCACACATTTGACTGATGCTTATCAAATTGTGTTTGAGTCCTTCAACATAAGCTACCTTTTTGAAGGTGACTGTTCCAATTTGAACTGCATCATATCCTTTTGTAGTTCCAAAGTTTGAATTACCAAAGATTACTTTGGGTCCAAGCTTGGCTTTAAAGGATGTGAAGTTGTCCTTATTCCCTGTCATGTGCTTTGAGCACCCACTATCTAGATACCATAATTGGTTTGATGTTGGATAGGTCTTCACCTGCATATATAAGAATTCACATATTTTTGACCCAGTTTACCTTGGGCCTAGGTTGATAGCCTTTAAATTCAGAAACAAAAGACATTCCAGGTTGACTCTTATAACCTTCAGGATGGTATCTTCTAGGAGGTACTATCCATTTAGTATAAGGGTTAAAGTTATGGGATGAAGCACTTCTAGGATTGGATTGAGATTTACCTATAAAGGAAGGTTCAAAACTCTGAACTGCGTTCGACGATCATCGAGCTGAGTTCGACGATTTTGGGTAAAATCGTCGAGCTCCGTTCGAAGATCGATTATGAGTGAGTTCAGAGTCCAGGAAACGTTGAGCTAAGTTCGACATTTTTGCCTGAGATCGTCGATCTCTGTTCGACAATCGTCGACCTCTGCTCGACGTTTTTTGTTGAACTTTCTTTTTGTTAGGTAGATCTGAATTTTTCCTAGCAACCTCTACAACACCCTTTCCTTTATCAGAGATAAACTTGATTGGGGTTGTCAATACTATGGGTTGGCTTGATGAAGCACCCAAGCCCAGTGTACTATTTAATCTTGAGTTCACTGTGCTTGTGATGTCCATTATTTTGATACTTCTCCCATTAAGGGATTCTTCAAATTGCTTAGCCTTAGATAGTTCACTTTTCAGTGAGGCTATCTCTTCCCTATAGCATTCTAACTCCTCAGAGAGTTTGAGGTTTTCTGATTTTAAACTGCTATACTCAGACAGTTGATTTCTAAGGGAAATGATTTCCTTCTCAGATTCTAACAGATCTAGGCATAGCATCTTAAATTCATGTTTAAAATCCTCAGAATTGAAATCAAAAGAATTTATTACCTGATCTTCTTCTGGTTGAGTTTCTGAGTCTGACTCTGACTCTTCTGCTTCAGAGTTTGATTGTGAGGCATTAATAGCCATCATGCAGAAATCTTTTTCATCAGCATCATCCTTATCATCACTGGAGCTGGATGAGGCTTCAGACTCCTCTTCAGTTTCACTCCATATCTCAGCAATAAATCCCTTCCTTGTATGTTTATTCTTGCTGGAGGAGGGTTTGTCTGAGCTATTCTTTTTAAAGTCTTTCTTTCTCCCTTCTCTTCTGTCTTTCTTGTCCTTGTACTTGTTCTCTGGACAGTCAGATACAATATGCCTTGGGTTCCTGCAACCAAAGCATACAATTTCTTTATTGTTATTTGATTTGTCATACCTTGGCTTGTCATGTCCCTTGTATGACTTCTTTCTGAAGTCTTTCCTAGCCATTTTGTAGAACCTTTTGGCCAGTAAACTGAGCAGCTCCTCATTTCCTGTGACCTTTTCCTCAGGCAGGTCTTCAACAGCTTTGAAGGCTATTGACTTCTCTCTTCTTGTGGCTGGTGAGGCAGCCTTCTGTTCTTCCTCTCTGTTCTTAATGAGCAGCTCATAAGATTTGAGCTTGCCCAACAAGGCTTCTGTAGTGATCTCAGTTATACTTCTGGCATCCTTGATTGGCCAGATCCTTGAATCCTAAAGTGCTGGGGAAGCACATTAGAATTTTGTCATTCAATTCAGTGATTGAGATTTCCTTGTCCAGTGTTTTTAATTCACTGACTATCAGACTGAGTCTGGTATACATGCCAGCCACAGATTCAGTTTCTCCTTTCTTAAAATTCTCATACTGACTTATGAGATGAGATCTCCTGTCTTTCCTTTCATCAGCAGATCCTGAGACAATTTCAGAGAGTTTGTCGCAGATTTCTTTAGCTGAGTTGCATTCAGCTACCTTCTGAAATATCTCATCAGACATTGTCTGAGCTAAGATATTCATAGCCTTGGCATCTGCAGTCTTCCACTTCTTTTTCTCAGCATCTGTTCCTGAAGGAGGTGGAACAGCATTTGTACTTGAGCTTGCTGGAGGACTTGGACACACTGTCAAAACAGAATTGAATATATCTTCATCAATAGAATTCATATAGAGTTTAATCCTTGCTTTCCAAAGTGCAAACTTAGATAGATTGCACACTAGAGGCCTGGTGCTTGCATAATCCTTGTTCTGTGCCATGTCTTTGAATAATATTAGATATAAAAAAAATAACCCTCTTAAGAGATTGATCTTACCAAGGATCTCTTGGTTCAGGTGTTAGCCTGTATGAGCAACCAACCTGAGCTCTGATACCAATTGAAAGTGAGAGCAAGATCTATCTCAACTCTAAAGGGGGGGTGAATAGAGTTTATTTAAATTTATTTCACAATTTTGAATAACAGCACATATAAAATTCAATTTATATATAAGTGTAGAGTGCCTGCAATTGAATTAAAAAGACAGTGAAATAAAGAGCACAGCACACAGCAAAGTAATCACACAAGCAAACCAGAAGACACAAGGAAATATAGTGGTTCCCCAAAAACCTGGGTACATCCACTCTTCTACCACCCTTGGTAGGAATCCACTGCAGGATGAGTTGATCAGGTGTCCTGGCACCAATGAGCTTTTGATCAGGTGCTCAAAAACCAAACTAGATTTTTTGATCAGCTGTCTTGCCACCACTGAGTTTTGATAAGGCTCTCAGAACCAGGCTCAAAACTTTTGAAGGGAGTTTTGAAAACCCTTTTACAGGAGGAAAGGAAAAAAGAAAAGATTGATGATGTCTTCTCTGTCTCAATCAAGAGAGAAGCACAAGTGGATCTTTTGTTGTCAAAGCTCCCCCTGAGATGTTGAATGAATCAGGAATGGAAGCTTTGCTCTAGGGTGATAGGTCTTCAGAAACTTCAGATCTCCAGCAGAAGATTGTTTCAGCAGAGGCTGAAAGATGAGTTGTCTGGAGTCCTTGAGATGAAGCTGTGATCACTCTTTGAGTACACAAAATTATTCAGCTAATTCTCCTTTTTCTGTAACAGTATATGTGTCTCTTGATTCTATTGATTGTATTGACTCTTGATTGATTGTTGAGAGAGGAAAAGAGAAGAAGTTCTTATTTCCTGAAGGTTCTGCATCCAAGACAGCTGTTATCAGGCATTAAATGCCTTCCATAAAAGATTTTATCTTCTAGAGGAAAGTCCAGCAAAACATTCTCTTGATAATTCCTTGAAACTTGCTCCAGAATAAATGAAAATGGCTGGCAGATCTTCTTGATATAAATGCTGAGAGAATTCAAAAACATTCCAAAGACTGACAGAATTTGAATCCTTAAAATCGTCGATCTCTCAAGAAAAACGTCGATCTGAGCTCTACGATCGTCGAACTGAGCTCGGAGATGGAATAAGATCAACAGACAAAAAACATCGAACTGAGCTCGAAGATCGTTGAACCGAGCTCAGCGACCTGAAGAATAAGAGAAGAGTGATCGTCGACCTGAGCTAGAAGATCGTCGACTGGAGTTTGACGACTAAGCAAAACTGACTGAAGGCAGATCGTCGGTCTGAGCTCGAAGATCGTCGAATGGAGATCGACGATTTATCATAGTTGAGTTCAGAGAACGTCGAACGGAGTTTGACATTTCGTCGACCTGATTTCGACGAAAGTTGTCTTATTCTTGGCTCTATTTCTGAAATGTTGGAATGGTCCTGGGAGCATCTACAAACCTAAATTCTAAGCCCTAGACTCATTCTAATGTTGACCTTTACAACTATACATCTAGGTCAACCTGGTTTCCTAAGAGAAACATAGTGATCCTTACCCAAATTAGTAATAGGGTTTTCCAACATAAACCGTACTTTCATTCGGCCAACCACCGGGCGCTACCACTGGCCCATTCAGATAGATGAGAGCCTGATGGCGGGCGTTGTGTACAACCCCATATTTGATGAGTGGGTCCCCCCTCCAGGATCAATGCTTTGCGGGATCTTTAGGAGTGACAGAGCTCAAGAAAGAAAGTGAGACCCTTCCAGTGTCTATCGAGTGGGTTCGCTAAGCATGGAGAGTGAGCCGTGCGAGCCAGTTCCTCTTAGCATTGAGTGAAGCTTGTCCTATCGACACCTTTTTCTCTTAGCATTAAGTGAAGCTTATCATGTCGATGCCTTCCGCTCTTAGCGTTGAGTGAAGCTTGTCCTGTTGATGCCTTCTACTCTTGGTGTTGAGTGAATCTTGTCCCGTCGATGCCTTCCGCTCTTGGCGTTGAGTGAAGCTTCTTCTGTCGACACCTTCCGCTCTTGGCATTGAGTGAAGCTTGTACTATCAATGCCTTTCGCTTGTGGCATTGAGTAAAGCTTCTTTTGTCGATGCTTTTCGCACTTGGCATTGAGTGAAGCTTGTCCTGTCGACGCCTTCCGCTCTTCGTGTTGAGTGAAGCTTGTATTGTCGATGCCTTCTGCTCTTGGCATTGAGTGAAGCTTATTTTGTCTACGCCTTCCGCCCTTGGCGTTGAGTGAAGCTTGTCCTGTCGACGCCTTCCGCTCTTGGCATTGAGTAAGGTTCTGTCGACGCCTTCTGCTCTTAGCGTTGAGTGAGGCTTGTTATGTCGACGCCTTCTGATCTTGGCTCAGGAAGGCAAGCGAGACCCTTCCCGAACAGCTTTCGCCCAAGGGGGCAAAAGGGCTCCCACCGGCAGCAGGCAGGGTGGCTCTCTCCCGAAGAAGGCGTGAAAAGTCTCGCTCGTATTAGGTGAGTGTCCTTTATATAACGCATTCACCCATAATGGGGATGCCGCGGAGGCAAGTGCCTGACTTACCCAACACTCATCCAGTGGGGTCCAAAGGTAAAATTACCTGGATGCCCTTGTAGAGCTACAAATAGCCTTCTAGAACAACGGAGTTTGGCTGTTGGCATACCACTTTTGGCTGCATATAGTTGTTAGGACAGCGGAGCCTCGTTATTTGCAGGCCAGACTTTAAAATCTATAAATAGACCCAAGGGGGTACCTCAGAAGTCAAGCTTTCCAGTTCTATTACTCTCTTGTCTTATAGTGCTTTCTGATGTGCCCTTAACTCAGCACTGGCTAAGAAGGGGAAGCGCTCTAAAATTTTCTAGGTGTTTGATCCACCCATAATTCAGAGAAACCATATTTCCACACCAGTAAAGTTTATATCTGACAAAGGAAAGAAAAATGCTGAACAGGTTAATAGGGTTAATAAAGTTCTTGAACAGATTCAAACTAAAAATAACCTCAATAACCAGAAAAACAAAAATAACAATGTTCAGCAATTATCGTCGAACGCAGATCGACGATATATGAACAGATCGTCGAACTCAGAACGACGATCTCTGAACGCAAACTTGAGTAATAATCATTCCTCGATCTTTGATCGACGATATCAGTATGGTTCGTCGAACAGAGATCGATGATTTTGGTACTCCAAGAATGAATACTCTCATTCTTCAACTAGAGATCGACGATCTCATCCAACTTCATCGAGCTCAGTTCGATGATCCAACCAGAAATCGTCGATCCCAGATTTTAACAACAGAAATCCAAATTCTAACAGCAACTTTAATCCCTTTAGCACTTGGATAATACCACCCAGAAGATATCATCCCAAAGGCTATAAAAATCAACCCGAATGCTCATATATTTCCAGTTATTCCTATGTAAATCAACAAGGACCCAAGGTCTCCTAGGTTAAGAACAACTAAGTGTTATACTTGCAGATGAAGACCTATCCAGCATATAATCAACACTGGTATCAGGATAGTGGCTGCTCCAAGCACATGACTGGCAGCAAGGACAATTTAATTGACTATAAGTCCAAGCTGGGACCAAAGGTCATCTTTGGATATTCAAATTGTGGCCAAACAGAGGGATATGACAAAATCAGGATTGGAACTGTAACCTTCAAGAAAGTTGCATACGTGAGTGGACTGAAACATAATCTCATCTCCATAAGCTAACTCTATGATGAAGGATATCGGGTATCATTCAACTCTGAATCCTGTACTATTACCTCAAGAGAAAACAAACCAGTTCTAATTGGCAGAAGACAAGGAAACATATATTTAGTTAATTTCCAGTCTATTACTTCAGATATATGCCTGCTTAACATAATTAGTAATCAAAATGACTTATGACATAAGAGATTAGGACATGTAAATCTAAAAAACATTGTTAGGCTATCTAAGGACAACCTTGTGAGAGGTTTACCTTCTGGCCCCTACAAGAAGGAAGGCCTCTGTAGGGCTTGTCAACTAGGCAAGCAAACTAAATCTAGTTTTAAATCCATTAATAAGAGTGATTCACCTAGGATCTTATACTTACTACATATGGACCTTTTTGGCTTTGTTGTTGTACAAAGCCTAGGAGGGAAGTCTTATACCTTAGTGGTTGTAGATGACTTCTCCAGATTCACTTAGGTATTCTTTCTGAGATCTAAGTCAGATACCTTCAAGGTTCTTACAGATTTTCTCAGGGCCATACAGATTGAGTACTCTACTCATGTTGCATTGATCAGAAGTGATCATGACACAGAGTTTGAATCTCTTCTTATGCATAAGTTCTGTGAGAAGAAAGGTATCAGGCACTGTTTCTCAGCTCCTAGAACTCCTCAACAAAATAGGGTAGCTGAAAGGAAAAATAGAACACTCATTGAAGCTACAGGCACATTACTTGCAGATGCTTACATGCCCCTACCCTATTGGGCAAAGGTAGTGAGCACATCAAACTATGTCCTGAACAGAAGCTTAATACACAAACTAAAACATAAGACGCCCTATGAATTGCTCAAAGGGAAGAAAGCAATAATTAACTATTTTAAAGTTTTTGGTTATGTATGCTACATTCATAATAATGACAAAAAGCACATTAGAAAGTTTGAAGCAAAGGCTGCAGTGGGAATTTTTCTAGGATATTCCCAAAACAGCAAAGCTTATAGGGTTTTTAATAAATCCACACTGAAAATAGAAGAATCTATGCATGTTATATTTGATGAGGCTAACATGTTTTGCAAGGAGAGAAATTTCTACCAGAAACCCCTTGCAGGAACACAACCTGTGTGAGAAATTGGAAGAATTAAGACTTGCATCACAGTCTTCTCAACAAGCCAATGAAGAAAGTGATGAAGAAAATCTGGATGCAGTTGAACCCCCCACAATAACAGAAGTAATCCCACAAGAGGAATCCTTCCAAAATGGTGTTACTGAACCAACTCCACCTGCTGATCTTGTCACACTGAGGGATCATCCTAGATCCCAAGTGATTGGAGACATAACAGCAGGTGTACATACAAGGCATAAACTCAACCAGGACTTGATGCATGCCTGTTTTCTCTCTCAAATTGAGCCTCAATCCATATCTAATGCAGAGCAAGATCCCCACTTGATCATTGCAATGCAAGAAGAGCTCAATCAGTTTGAGAGATGCAGGGTTTGGGATTTGGTTCCAAGACCAAAAGACTACCCAGTCATTGGAACCAAATGAGTATTCAGAAATAAGCTTGATGCCCAAGGTGTGATTGTGAGGAACAAGACTAGGTTGTTTCTCAAGGGTATAGATAAGAGGAAGGAATTGACTATGATCAAACTTTTGCTCCAGTTGCCAGGCTAAAAGCAATAAGGATATTTCTTGCCTATGCTTCTTTCAAAAAGTTCAAAGTCTATCAAATGGATGTAAAGAGTGCCTTCTTGAATGGGGAACTTAAAGAATAGGTTTATGTTGAATAGCCTCCAGGTTTTGTTTCTTCAACTCATCCCTCAATTGTGTTTAAGTTACACAAGGCTCTCTATGGTTTAAAGCAAGCTTCAAGAGCTTGGTATGAGACTTTAGCCAGCTTTCTATTGGAGCATGGTTTTTCAAGAGGCATAGTTGATAGGACTTTGTTTACCAAATTGCATCATGATAAAATATTATTAGTACAAATATATGTAGATGATATAATATTTAGTTCTACTGATCCCAAATTATGCAAGAGATTTTCTGATCTGATGCATTCAAAATTTGAGATGAGTAGCATGGGTGAGCTTTCCTACTTCCTTGGTCTCCAAGTGAAGCAGCTTCCTGATGGCATCTTCATTTCCCAGGGTAAATATGCCAAAGAGCTTATAAAGAAGTTTAGGATGGCTGATGCCTCAGTAAAGAGAACACATATGCCTACTAATGCTGTAATAGACTCTAATGCACATGGGAAACCTGTGGATCAGAAACTATATAGAGGCATTGTTAGGTCTCTACTATACCTTACAGCAAGCAGACCTGATATTATGTTTGCTACATGCCTTTGTGCTAGGTTCCAGGTGAACCCTAAAGAATCTCATCTAGTTTTTCTAAAAAGAATTTTGAGATATATAAAGGGTTGTCCTAGTCTAGGTCTCTAGTATCCTACTGAGTCATAGTTTGAGTTAACTGGATACTCAGATGCTGACTTTGCTGGATGCAGAGTGGACAGAAAAAGTACCTCAGGAACATGTCAGTTCCTTGGTATGAGATTAGTATCTTGGTTTTGTAAGAAGCAGTCATCTGTATCTACATCAACTATTGAAGCAGAATGCATTGCAGCTGGCAGTTGCTATTCCCAAATGCTGTGGATTCAAAACCAACTACTATATTATGGCTTCAACTTAAATAATTCAACATTATTATGTGATAACACAAGTGCTATAGCCATAGCACAAAATCCAATTCATCACAGCATAACTAAGCATATAGACATTAGGCATCATTTTATTAGAGAGTGTGTAGACAAAAATAAAATTAATCTTGTATATATCTACACTGATTTACAAAGAGTTGATATCTTCACCAAACCTCTAGATGAAAGAAATCATTTGTTCTTCATAAATCAGCTTGGAATGATCAATGGAGAAGACTTAGTTTAATTTCTGTCTGCATTCGACAATTTTTCAAAGTTCGTCGAACGGAGATCGACGAACTGTGGGAAGTTTGTGAGATATTCGTCGAATGGAGATCGACGAACTCTCTGTGTGAAGTTATTTTCGTCGAACTAAGATCAACGAACCTACTTCAGAAAACTTTCGTCGAACGAAGATCGACGAAATGTCTTCAACCCTTCAGATTGAGATCGACGAATTGTTTAAGTCTAAATTATTTTGTCGACCTCAGATTGAAGATCTATTCATTTTTTGTGGAATGGAGTCTGTCATTTCATATTCAGGAAAACAATATATTTAGGTTTTCTTCGACCTCCGTCCCGTGCTTTCAGTTCTCTTGCACTTAATCTTTGACTTTTCTTGCAGGTATTCTCATGGCGATTCTCGCAGGCTCTCTTGCAGCAATGAAGTTTGATACTGGATTCGATCTGGATTTCGAATCCTTCAAATACTCTGATCCTATATTTGTGAACATTCTGCAAACTCTAGAAGACCAACATCTCAAGACTCTGCTATCAATACGCATCAAAATCTGTGGAACAGAGATCAGGAAATGAGTCTATACATCTACCACTGAGGAGAACGTAATGACAGGAACTATCTCTGGTAATGCAATAACACTCACTCCCGCAGTCTTAACTGAAATATTTGGATTACATAATGGTGAGGAGGAGTTAGAAATTGAAACATAAGAATTTGATATGATGCTAAGTCTCATGGGTTATTCAGGAGGAAACCCACAGAAACTGCTTAAAAAGCATCTATCTATTGAGTATAAGTTCCTTGCAGACATTGTAGGGAAATTGCTGCTAGGAAAGCACTCTGCACATGATTACAAGGGTTGTACCAGCCACTTCCTAGCCTACTGAAGAGGACCATCCCACCCCTTCACCAGCCATTCACATTCAAACTCCATCCACAGCCCACAGACAAATTCCCACCCCTCCATCCTCCTTAATCCATTTGTCTCCATCCCATACTCACATTCCTACACCAGTTCCATCACCAAATGCTACACCAGTTCCATCACCACATGCTACACCAATTCCATCCCCACATGGTACACCTACTCCATCTTCTCATGCCACCCCAGCTCAAACACCACTACAATCCCCTCTCACCTCTTACTTATCCACCCTACCCTCATTCAATCTCCTGTCCTCCCCTCTTTCCACTCCCTCAGACAACTCTCACCCAAACACTCCACCTCCACCTCCCCCAGTACCTGCAACATTATCTACCTCCACTCTCCTAGACCCCTCCCTTGTTGCCCCCCTCATTAACCTTCTTACCCCTCTTCTACAAAAACTCATCACAGAGGCCATTACACCTCTTGTCAACTCCATCACCTCCCTCTCCACACAATTTGCTGCCTTCTCTGCTGCCCCCTCTTCAGCTAGGAGCCTGGCTCCAGTGTTCACTGAACCCAGGCAGGGGAGATATTCAATGAAAAAGCTGCAGCAGTTCAAGCATCTCCAGCATCTCAAGCAGAAGTAGAAGTAGAAGCAGTGACAGATAGCATAGACTCTGATTTGATTGATTTAATTCAATTTATTGACACTGACATGGACATTAATGAGTCAGTAATAGCAAAAATAACAACTGTTGGTGATGTTGTCATCCATCCCACAGTAGACTTAGTAAGTTTGTTAAAAAGATTTGATACAGCTTATTTAAGTCTCCCTCCAGCTGAGCATACTAAGTCATCCTTGGCTCTTATCCCCTACTCCTCCCCAATAATTCCTCATGTTGCTAAGCAAATTAAGAACAGTTTAGCCAAGATTTCCCAACCTTTAGTAGAGACAACCAAAGATGAGTCAGTCAGAGCCTCCTCCCCTACAGAAACATTTCCTGCCCCAACTTTTGTCATGGATGACTCCCCAATGCCTGATCTTGATGCTTTGATCATGGCTGACATTGAAGAAGAGAATAAGGCAGCTGCTGAAAGCACTGTCACCAATAACTCTCTAGCACCAATTGACATTCCTCCTTCATCTCCTTTCCAGCATGGAAAACCTCCTATTTCTGATGAGGCGCTTAAATAAATAGATGACATGTATGACAAGCCTCAATCCTCTGATGATGAGGAGGAGGAGGAGGAGGAGGAGGAACCTAAGAAAAAGAAAATCTCTAAGAAAAGGAAGGCTCCACCTCCTCCTACTCTCAAGCCTGGAAACACAAATGATACTCCTTATTATATCCTTCAAAAAATCACCCCATACAAGGGAATGCCAGCCTGGATGTGGCTTTCAAAGAATGAACAGAAGGCCAGGAAGAAAAACATAAGGTATTCTCCTCCTCCAGCTCACAAATACAGGAAGGACCCTCCTCCTCCTCCTCCACCAGTTGTTGGTGCTTCAGGAGTTAGTTCTCAAAAGTCAGATGCACCTTCCAAGCCTACTTTTACCAGGACTTATCAAAGGTAGGAAAGGTCATCCAAATAGCAATCAACTAGAAGAAGTCACCAAAAAAGTGTTAGTGGTTCAGAACAAATAAAGGAAATTATTTATCAGAAACCAGAATTCTCTCCTCCTCAATCTCAAACTGAACAAAGAAGGCATTCTAAATCATTCAAGCCCAAAGGAAAATATAGTGAAGCTGTACCACCCAAATCCTTACACATTCTAAGTACTGAAAGCCAAGCTGAAACAAACTTTCAAGCACAGTCTACAACCTTCAAGCCTGTTGCATTGCAATCCTCACAGGAAGATCAATCTTCAGTCAGTCAGGATGATGATCCAAACTTCAGGATGGCTAGACTTCAGGAATTAATTGCTTTGTCACAAATGAAAAAGGCCAGAGAAGAAGGACAAGATCCAAGTAAATTTACCACAATGTCCTCTTACAAAGAAAAAGAACTCAACAAACTTCAAGTAAGCAAGAAGATATTTGATCCTGCTGGTTATATGGCTTAACACCCAAAGGCATTTATTCCCAGAACTTCAACACAGACAGTGATTGGAGCAGCTGATTTATACATGTCAAAAAGAGAAGCTGCAAATCCTAACAGAGAAATTATATTTACAAAGCCAGGAGAAAAGAAGAAGGAAGAAAAGTCCAAGAAGTAGTAGCAGAGAATCCTCAAGAAAAATTGCTACATGTGGTATATTTTGATTTATGTTTTTATTATCAGTTACAAAGCTATGTACTTATATCTGATGCACTTTGTTAGTATATTATCTGCCAGATATATGTTATGTTCCTGCTTTGTGTATTTTTTATTATTGAGTCTATAATCAGTGATCTCACCCAAATAGGGGGAGATTGTTGGAACCTCTAGTTGGATTTGGGCTAGGTTCACTGAGTTAGGGTATGACCCAACATGTATAGATCAGGGTCATAGGTGTGTCTTAGAGTCTAGGTCAAGTCCTTAGAAGTTAACAGTACAAAGGACCAGCCTCCAACCCTACAAGAGACTCAAGACTTAAATAATTAAAGAGTTAGAAAAATAAGTTCTACGTTCGTCGAACTCCGATCGACGAAAGTCGAGCTCAGCTAGACGAACTCAGGGAAATTCTCTGAGCTTAGCTCGACGAACTCTGGACACAATACTAACTTCCTTAGCCAGAAACTCAGTCGACGAACTACAATATCAGCTAGACGAACTTAGAGCACAGAACAAGAAGATTTCGTCAAACAGCAGTCAGCTATTCAGTGTTCGACGATCTTGAAACCAAGCTCGACGAACTTTGAGAACAGAACAAGAAGATTTAGTCAAACAGCAGTCAGCTATTCACAGTTCGACGATCCTGTAACTAAGCTCGATGAACTTAGAGCATAGAACAAGAAGATTTCGTCAAGCAGCAATCATCCATTCAGAGTTCGATGATTTTATAACTCAGCTCGACGAACAACAATACTTAGCTCGACGAACTATGGACTCTGCTCAACGAAATCTTCTTGTTCTGTGCTCTAAGTTCGTCGAGCTTAGTTACAGGATTGTCGAACTGTGAATAACTGACTGCTGTTTGACGAAATCTTCTTGCTCTGTTCTCAAAGTTTGTTGAGCTTGGTTTCAAGATCGTCGAACTGTGAATAGCTGACTGTTGTTTGACGAAATCTTCTTGTTCTGTGATCTAAGTTCGTCTAGCTGATATTGTAGTTCGTCGACTGAGTTTCTGGCTAAGGCAGTTTGTATTGTGTCCAGAGTTCGTCGAATTGAGCTCAGAGAATTTCCCTGAGTTCGTCTAGCTGAGCTTGACTTTCGTCGACCGGAGTTCGACGAACATAGAACTTATTTTTCTAACTCTTTAATTCTTTAAGTCTTGAGTCTCTTGTAGTGTTGGAGGCTGGTCATACCCTAACTCAGTGAACCTAGCCCAAATCCAACTAGAGGTTCCAACATGGGACCTCCGTGCTAGAGCCTTAGGTCAGTTTCAGGTTCTAAGTCTTCAGTCAGCCAAGCTTGCTAGACAAAGTAAGTGTGCAGTCACCCCTTTCTCAAGGGTTCGGACTACTCAGAAGATGATTTCTGGTTTCAACAAAATTGTTCAGGACTTTGATTTTCGAACAACCTGAGAATGTTCTTGTATTTAACATCTTCACGGGCAAGATAATTCTGGTCAATATTAAATATGTTCTTAAACTTTGAAGGCGTCATGGTCATTACCTGCAAAAGGTTAAAGAGAAAAAGAGAACAGGAGGCGAAATAAATCGTTTGAAAGAAAGAAAACAAAAGAAGTTGTATCGTCTTCTTAAATGAGCCTGTTCTCGGGTGTTTTTGAGCCGCGCACGCGGGAGGCGCATGCCTGCGAGGGCTAGCCGCGTGCACGGGAGGGCATTGCCCGTGCACGTGCGCGGGCTTTGTCCTCTTCTCAGTGTTTTCGAGGGGTGCATCTTTTCATGCCTTACTTGTCCAATCAGATTGATTTTCCCCAAGATCCGTGTGATTTTGATTTGGCCCTGAAATTTTAGTGGGGAGTCCATCAAGATGATATTCACACAATTAATTTTAGATGATAATACTCAGGCAATTAATTTAAGTATAAGCATATTAAACTATGGTTAGTAGTGGAAATAATAACGTAGGTATTGATATTAATGAACATTTTGAAAAAAAAATATTAATACCTTGGATTATTGAACATTTTGAGGGAGGAAGGTGCGTTATAAAATCCATTGTTAATTCTTCCCATAATTTTTGTGGCACAGGTAATGGCGGTTGTAAACCATGTGGACTATGGTTTATTGATTTAGCTTTCTGGCATAATTCATAATTACTTATATAAGTTGTTGCATCATCTTTCATTTTTTGTCAGTGAAATTGATCGTGTAGCTTATGCATTGTCCTTTTAATTCCTGGGGACTATCATGAGCCTCTTGTATTATAAGTATCATTGTGTTTGACCATTAAGAAATATATAATTTGTGCTTGTAGTAAATGTATTTCCCTTTTATTGTCCATTCAGGAATTTTTTTGAGGTTGAGATTTTATCTCTTGGAGTAATTCATGTGTTTCCTTACCTGCTTCATATTTTTGTTCTAGTTGATCTAATAAAGGAGAGACAATAACTTATGATTCTTGGATGGTTACTGGAGCACATTGATTAGGAATTGAATTAATTTTGGACAATTCATCAGCTGCACTATTTAATTTTCCTGTCTTATACCTTATGATGTAGCCATAGCCTAGTAATTTAGTTAGAAAATTTGTTGTTCAGGTGTGTGCAATTCCTGGGTTAACATTTGATGTAAACTTTGATGATCAACAAGTATAGTGAATTGAAGCCCCAATAAGTACCCCTTTCATTTTGCTACGGTCATAGTACATTTCCCTTATGTAAGTAGATTTCTGCTGCATTATGGGTGAAAATTTCTTACTATAATATATAGTTGTCCTATTATTTTGCAACAAACAGCTCCTATTCCTGTCCTTGAAGCATCTGTCTCAATCGTGAATGGTTCCTTAAAATTTGGTAAGGTTAATATAGGATATGTTATTATTTTTTGTTTTAATTCATCAAATGCTTCCTGCTCTATTTTGATCCACTAGAAAGGTATTTTAAAGTAGTTCTGTCAGTGGATGAGCTATCAATAAATAATTTTGTATGAAATTTCAGTAGTATCCTGAAATGCCTAAGAATGCTCATACATTTTTTTGTGAGATGGGTTTTGGAAATTCTTTAACAGCTCTAAAATTATTTTTATTAGGCATGGCATGTCCCTTAGTAATAATATATCACAAAACTCTATTTTTAGTGAAAAATTACATTTACTTTTCTTAATATAGAGTTGGTTTTGGGAAATGATTTCCAAGATCCGTTTTAAGTGATGTTTAAGTTCTTCTTCATTTGCACTATATACTAGAATATCGCCAAAGAATTCCATAATGAATTTCCTCAAATAAGGCTGAAAGATTTTGTTCATTAGGGCTTGGAAAGTGGAGGGTGCATTTGAAAGTCCAAATGGCATTATCTTAAATTCATAATGGCACAAGTGTGTTTTGAAAGTTGTTTGGGTATATCTTCCATAGCCATTCAAATCTAGTGATACCCAGACCTTAAATCTAGCTTAGAAAACATCATGACTTCATATAATTCATCTAAGAGCTCATCAATAATAAGAATTGTAAATTTATTCTTTACTGTAAGTTTATTTCATGCTCTTTAATCCACACAAAAACTCCAGCCTCCTTTTTTCGAACCAAAATAACATGAGAACTAAAACTTGAAGTGTGGTGATGGATTTGCCTAGCTTCAAGCATCTCATTAATCATTCTTTTTAGGTCATTTTTTTAATATAAGGATAACAAAAGGGTTTCATATTTGGTGGAATCGTGTCTAGAATTAATATTATTTGATGGTCGGGTGGTAGTTTCTTGGGTTCCTAGAATAAATATTCATAGGATTCTAATATTTTCCCATAATTTTCATTTTATTTTTTATTTATATTATTTGTCTTATTGTCATCATCAGCTGATATGAAAACATAAATTGTGGTGGATTGAAATGACATTAATCTTACAAACTGTGATGATAAAATGGCTCTTAATTGGACATTCAGTTGTCCAATCAGAATTATTGTCCCTTCTGTGTCATTATCTGATAATGTGTTTTGATTATAATCTGTAGTTATAGGCCCTAACGTTTGCAAATGGCAAATTCTTAGGATAATATTTGATCCTTCTATATTCAAGACAAAAAAGATTGATGATGAATTCTTTCGCCTTTATGAGCAGTTTTACTTCCCTACAAAATTTATTGCATTCTGAAGTCATCTCATTCTCTATATAAACTGGGAATTTTCTAATAGAATGAATTAGTAATTTTAAAAACTTGGTCATTCAAATGGAAATGAAGTTACGGGAACTACCTTCGTCGATAAACATTTAGATAGGTTATTGGTTACAATATGATGTTAATTTGAATCCATGGGTGGGATATTGTCAAGTCACGTCTTGAATTATCACCGCAGATTCTATTGCTTCATCACTTAACATTTCTAATTCTGTTTTCTGGATAGTCTGTAAGACCCTCCCCCCCAAACCTCAGACCGGGTCGGGTCGGAGACGGGCATTATCGCCCAAGACGGCGACCATATGCTTTCCATGTGGCAACAACCCACTCACCAAGCATAGAATGATCTCCCTGTTAGGCTATGGAGACTCATCACATCACATCACAGCGGAAGTAAATCAGAAATCAATTTATATATAACAAAGGTTGTAGCCATAAGGTTATACACGCGGCCCATCAGGCTAAAGAAGACTACGACACTCACTCTGCTTCTACCAAGCTAAGGGCTCACATCTCTAAGGACCGGGGATGAGTCTAGTGCTTTTGCTTGTGCCGGCTCTAAGATAGGTATGTTGTCATGCACTCTCCGGTTCTTGCGCTGCTCCATCACCTGTGAATGATTATTTAAATAACCGTTAGTCACAAGACTAAGTGGATTCATATATCCTCCCCAAGATCCCTAAACTTGGGGACGAGAGTGAGCCTCAACAAAATCAATAATAGCAAAGCAAAAGAGAATTAGTACAACATTTCATATATAGGCTAGGAGCAACCATCAAAAAAGTGCATTGTAGTATAAATAGGATAGCAACAGTATTATATATCAGTTATAATAAATGCTCCACTAGCGTTCAACACATCAGGTATTCACACCACAGGCACTCAAAGCCGCGCACACACCGCGGGCATTCAAAGCCGTGCACACCCACTATGTCGACATAGATTGAACCACTTCTGTTATAGCATGGTAGCGAGCCCCGCAGGCCTCACCGATATGGTCGTCGGTGATAGTGGTCAGTCCTGCCACTTCTAGGATGGTCATACTGCACAGCCCCAGGCCACAGCGTACAACACTATGCACTATTGGATATGAGCGACATCCGGCAATACAACATTTTAGATGACTAGTGAAGGAAAATCCAACTGGGAAAAATAACGGTCGGTCATCCGTGGTAACCATCTCCCATGTCGGCTTGAGTCATCGACCTTCTCGCACCGGTACGAATGGTCTGCGGAAGGGACTGACCCGCCACAATTCACCGCCAACAATTTACAAGCAATCAAACAGTCATTTTTTTGCTAGCACATACCGAGTTTGTGGCGGCATGCCCTATTATGCTTTAATCTTCGTGCATTAATGCTCAGCTCAACTTTCGACAAGGAGCATGAGAGCACTTTATTTGGGACTAAACCTGGAGGAACACCTCAACTCTGATTATCCCCAACTAAGGCTCGACCCTAAAAGATGGCTGCTCGTTAGAGTAGGACCCGTACTGATAATAGTAAATTATAGTAATGAAAATGTGATAATTAAAGTTGTTGATAATATAAGTTGCATAATTAGAGTGCTGGAATGAAATGTGACCAGTACGAATCTAGAGTAGTACTAAAACAAAAGTACTGAATTGAACTTGACCAATACGGGTTTGGAGTAGAACTGAATTGAAAGTACTGAATTGAACTTGACCAGTACAAAATTGCAGTAGTACTAAAATGAAAGTATTGAACTTGACCAGTACGAAACTAGAGTAGTACTAAAACAAAAGTATTAAATTGAACTTGACTAGTACGGGACTGGAGTAGAACTAAATTGAACTTGACCAGTATGAAACTAGAGTAGTATTGAAATGAAAGTACTGAATTGAACTTGACCAGTACGGGACTGGAGTAGAACAGAATTGAAAGTCCTGAATTGAACTTGACCAGTATGAAACTGGAGTAGTACTGAAATGAAAGTACTGAATCGAACTTGACCAGTATGGGACTGGAGTAGAACTTAATTGAAAGTACTGAACTGAAATAAATAAATGAATTGGACTAGTGTAAGAATAGAATAATCATAAAGAAAATGGTTAGTACTCCAATCACTTTATTCAGGAGGCTTCAGTTCCATCTCCGTTCTCAGTAGTTATATTCAGTTCCTTCTCAGTTCTCAGGAGGCAAGTTTAGTTCAATTTCTGTTCTTAGAAAACTTCTTATGGGTTTCACCTATTATTAATGTCTGATTTTAAATTTAGTTATGCCTCTTAAACATGGCTTAATCGAACTTATATTTAGGGATTGCAACCTTAATATAATAACTTGCTCCTCATTATAAAGAATTACCGAGGGCTAATTCTTCGCAAGAGGTTGAACACCATCTCTTAACCTCAATTGCCCGCATTACAGCGAATCAAGTCTCTATGTTAAGCCCAATATCATTTTCTTCCGATTTAAACCTCTTTTTACAATAAAGAGTCGGAAATTTAGGAAAGCCAGAACTCTAGGTTGAATTCGCCAAAACATAAATCTCAAGAGTTCCTCGTGTTATTATGAGATTTGATTGAACTTCAATAATTCATTAAGTCTCGAATAAACCCTTATTTTTATATTTAAAAATTAGTCGTATCTCAAATCACCAAACTATGGTAGTAGGTTTAAATAATAAATACATATTGCTTAAAATAATTTCCATCGCTTCGATGTCTTACATAGTCTTTAAAATTATTTAAAATATGCTTGAGTTAAATTAAAATGTCAGAAGCGCCTCAAAATTCCTCGTATATGTCCAAAACATATATTTAACCCCAAAAATTTCTTATAAGATGTAAGATATTTACATCAGAAGATTTTACAACTAGTAATCTTTAAATTAATCTCAAGCATGATTAAAAATCTCAAAAATACCAGGAATGCTTGAAAATTTCTCAAATTTCATCGTGACATGTCTTTAGTGAATATAAATCATCAATGAGATTTTACGAGATTTTGATCAAAAAAATTGGCATCTATTAATTTTCAAAGGTGAAAACCACCACTTTATATGCTTGAAAATATTAAAGCATAACCAAAAATCTCCAAATCATGATAGAGTATGCATAAGTCCTCCAAATATCACAGATAATTTTATAAGATTTTTAGGATCATTTTAGGTCCCCAAATTAGCCAAATAAACACTATTTTAAATTTTAAAAATAGAAAACAGTGTCTGAAAATTCTCAGTGTTTTATGAGGTGTGGCTAACGCCAAGTGGGACATTTTTCATGTTCATAATTTTTTCATCAGAGCTCTAATTTAGCCTCCAAATTATCAAAATTTCTTTTTCATTAATTATAATTATAAAATTATAAAATTTATAAAATTTTATAAACTTTTATAACATATGAACAATAGATCGTAGCCGGTATCAAAAGATTCAAAACAGAGCCTTTGAGGCCTCCCCCCCGTCGGCCGGCCTTGGCTCCGCACCCCACCGACTTCTTGGTGGTGGGCTCTCCATCCGACGGTGTTTTGGCGGCCTGCCACCGCTGGCCATCACCGTAAAATCCAAATAGAGCACCCCCTTCGGTCAAACTAGGTGGCGCCGTGGCGACGCTCCAGCCGCCGGAGGCTTCATGCAAAACGTCAGAAAGCTAGGGTGGGAGGAGAGGAGGAGATCTCACCTGTCGTCGGGGTCTCCGGGAGCTCCCGCGAGATCCTCCATTTGTGGTGGTGAAGGGTGGTGGAGCTTGGGTAGGCTATTTCCGGCAAGCTAGGGCTCCGACAGGATGGTGGTCGGGCTCGTTTGAGCTTTGCATAGGAGTGAGTCTCCATTGAAACCAGATGAGGTATTTATAGGAGGAGGAGGAGATCCACTGCCTCCCCCATTTTCTTCTCGGCCAAGGCATTCGCGAGGAATATGAATTAAATTGACCCAACCAGTGTGAGGTAGGGGTGAGGTGGCTTCATCCTAGTGGGGGGTCGTACCTCCTTGAGGCTAGACTAGGGGGTTAAGGTTAAGGCTAAGGCTGAGATATAAAATAAAGTGAAATTAAGAGAGAGTGTATACCTCATCTTGGTTGGGCCTTAGCTTGGGCCTCCTACCTCCTTGGGGTTAATCTTATGAAAAATTACAATTAATTTAGGATGATGTCGGTCCATGGTAGGAACATAAGAAAGGTTAAGAATTAATGGAGTTTCTTTAAGAAGCAAGTCCTTTTTATGGGGGTAGTTGACCAAAGTCAACTCATGGGTAGGCCCTCCATCTGGTTTGACTTTTGTGTAGGTTCTAGTCATCAAGCCACAAGTTATTGTTGAAGTGATGGGATCATAATTCGTGTGTTCGCGCTTCTTGACACTTCATAATTTTACGCGTTATATTTTTATTTAAGTGACTAAAGGACGTCGAATTAGAGCGCAATGAACTCTATTGGTCTCATATCGACCACACGAGTCCGATACAATTGACTAGGGTCAAATCCAAGTTCATTTGCCTAATATTCAAAAATTTCGCGTCGCAGCGCGCTACAGAACTAAAAACAATCATATTCGCTATTAGACTTCGGATTGCGATGCAACAAGTTTCAATATGTTCATATCGACTATATGAATCCATAGGAACAGAGAAAACTCAGATCGGAGTTCTCTAGCTCAATATCCAAATTTTTCGTATTTGCGGCATTCTACGAGAAACGGTCATATTCACCATATGAACTCAGTTTGCAACGAAACGAGTTTCGTTGCACCCGTACCGGTTATACGAGTCCAAATCAACAAACTGAACTCGAATCAAAACTCATTAGCTCAAAATCCCAAAAATAGGGTCATCTCCAACCCCTTATGAGTCTCGGGTAGAGGTTCGGGTCACTTTTATTGGGTCCACTAGGGTTCTAGTGACGCAATAAAAGTCAGGATTTTACAATCCAATAAAAATAAGATGATTTTCATCCCTGAAAATTTGCATAAAGTAGGGGGTAAGCGCAACATACATGGGGAAAAAGCCTAGGGTGCTTTCTGAGACGAGTGTCTCTAATTCCCACATCTCCTCGTCTCGTTCGCAGTTCAATCACATGGTATTGACCATTGGTAATGCCTTGTTTTGCAGGTTTTTCACCTTGAAGTCCATTATCTTCACTGATTTTAACTAGATGGATCTGTCCGACTGCAGCGGTACTGGAAATATATGAAGATGTTGATCTAGTTGTCAAAGAACTCGCATCAACAAGCGACAAGGAAAACATCATGAAGATTTCCCAAATCTAGGGCAGGGCTAATCGACACGCAACTGGGCTAACGCGCTCTATCACCTGATAGGGGCCCAAATAGCGGGAATCCGGATTCTTCAACTTCTTCAACCGGGAGATACTGTGCATGGGCTTGATTTTTTCAAAAATATCATTCCTTTCATGCTGAACTCCACTGGTCGGTGTCATGCATCATAATACTTGGCATGCTGGCTCTGCGCCTCCCGCATCCATTCCTGGATTAGTCGTATTGTTTTCGTGGTGCCATCAATATATGTCACTCTCAAGGCTTCCGAGTCCTCTTCCCGAGCCTACGTCAACGGGGTTTGGCAACGCCTCCCGTACAATGCCTCGTACGGTGCCATCTTATTATCGGCCTAAAAGCTATTATTATAACAAAATTTCCACCTGTGGTAGCAACTATTCTTGAGGCTCACTGTGTTCCACTAAGCATAGTCGAAGAAGATCCTCCATCGTAAAATTTGTCCTTTTTGTCTGAACGTCTATCTGAGAATGGAAGGCGGTGCTGAAAGCCAATTTAGTTTCTAAGTAAACCTACACCCTTATCCATTCTTTTGAAGTGAAACGCTCATTACGGTCAAACACAATTTACTTTGACACTCCATGGAATTATACTACCTGCTTTATGAAAAGCCCAGCCAAGACATCCACATCATCACTCTTATGGTTCAGGATGAACAGAGCTACCTTTGTAAGTTGATCCACAACGACCCAGATGGAGTTTTTTCCATCACGGGACCGAGACAAGTCATAGACAGAGTCCATAAAGATGTCCTCAAATTTCCATTATGATATTGGTATGGGCTACATCAAACCTCCTGGGTTGCGTCATTCAGCTTTGACCCTTTGACAGGTCTGGCATTGTGCAACAAAGATGGTGACGCCACTTTTCATCTCTGGCCAGTACATGGTCCTGTGTAGGTCAACATATATTTTAGCTACACTAGTATAAATAGAGTGTCTCGACTGATGTGCCTCACAAACAATTTCTTCTTGAATCCTCCCGATAAAGGGAATGAAACACGATGCCTAAGCTGTAAAATACTGTCATGCAAATCATCTTGTGCCCCATCCAGCTCTCAACTACTGAGGGATGACAACTTAATGTACCTGCAACTCTGTTAGCTTCCCTGAGGTGGTACTGGAGAGCAAAGTTGTGTTCATTCAAGAATTCCAACCACCGGTGCTGCCAGAGATTCCATTTCTTCTGGGTGAGGAGATACCTCATACTTCTATGACTGGAGAAAATATAATACAAAGCCTCCAAAACTTGAAGGTCAAACACTACCGCGCCCAACTCCAGATAGTAGGCCGAGTAGTTCAGCTCATGCGGCTTCAATTGTCGTAAGTGATTGCCTTGTCGCAACTCCCAACCCATTCAATGATGCATCAATGTAAATTTGGAACCCTTTGGCTCCGAAGGGGATCATAATAATTGAGGCAGAAGTCAAGTGATTCTTCAATTAAACGAACGCAGCCTTGCACCTCGTCGTTCATCAAAATACGGTGTCTTGAGTAATCTACCTTGTTCTCGAGTAGATTGAAGACGATCACAAGGTGGTCCAGGAACGGTTCGAACACCTTGTTTATCAACTCCACGAAGGCAGATGGTGTGTTGGTGAGCCTAAACAACATCTGTAGAAACTCTTTAAAGCCATAAAGAAAGCTAAAAGCTATCTTGGGAATATCCTCTTCCCGCATCTAAGGCTGATAATAACCAAATCTTAAGTCCATCTTGGAAGAGATAGACGTCCCCTATAACTGATCAAATAGCTCATCAATCTTTGGTAGAGGGTATGCGCTCTAATCGTTGAGCTGGTTTAGCTCCCTGAAGTCAATGCATAGACAGAATGATTCATCCTTATTTTGACAAATAATACCGGGGCTTTCCACGACGAAAAACTCAAATGGATGCATACTACATCGATCAACTCTTGAAGCTGAAATTTTGTGTTCCCCTAATTCCTTTGGGCCATTCAAAAATGTACTCGGAACACCGATCGAGTTCCAGACTTAAGCTCCATTTGGAAGTACACCTCCCATTACGGGGCAATCCTAGGAGAGATTCAGAAGAAAAAAATTTGAAAAGTCTTGAATAACTGGAACCTTGGCGAGTACTTGAGTTTATTCTCCATTTCAAAACATCCCATCTCTTTGCTCTACCGACTTGGTGGCATGTGCTGAAGTTAATGTTATTCACGAGACGGAGGGAATACCTTCCACCATAAGTAACTCTGAAGGTCCGCACACTATAACTATATCAATATATAAAACATCAACTAGATAGGAGAACAACGAGGGCAGTTAGAAATATACACCAATTACCACGTCTGAGGATGGTCCTTGCTACAAATTTAGAGAATATGCCTCTAGTGGCATGGCCCTGCCATTCCTCGACTGGTCCCTTCTGCCTGGTTAACCTTTATGGACTCCTCGTTCTCATTCTCTAATCGTCGTCACAGCTCCTTGCAACGCTCCTATTCTCAGCCTATTTGTGGCCTGCGGGCAAAAAAAGCTCGAATGTGTCCAGGCTGATGACACAAGAAATAGTTTCTTGTGAAGGGAACATCTCGTCGCATAATTGATGTTGGTTGGATAGTGCCTTTTATGTTACTAGTGAGGGGTGGTAGTGCTTACACTGGCTGCTGTCGGGGCTGGCATACCTGTCGATATGGTTGATGGCGATGACGCTTTCTCCGATCTCGAGACTATCGTCAAGGGAACACCTCCCTATCTCGTCCTCAAGTGGCCTCTACATGCCTTCTTCGTTGTCGCTTGACCGTTACCTTGTCCATTTTCAAAGAGGTAGCGTGAATGGTAATGTTGTGAAAAGAGGTTCGGGAAATCACAATCAAAGCCTGTCAAAAGTCATCACGCAGACCTAGATAAAACCTAGTGACCTTGTTTTTATCAGTTACTGTGAGCATCCCCACAAAGCGGGCTAAGTGGGTGAATTCTCTCTAGTACTCCGGTACCATCTTATTCCCTTGACGAATCTGCAGGGAATGCCCCTGTGACTCTATTTTATCTGCTTCAAGTATGAAGTGTTCTAAAAATACCTTAAATAATTTTCCTCATAAGATAGTATGGAGCGGGAATGCATTAAAAGTGGAACGAATAACTGCCCGCCTCCAATCACGGGCAAATCCCTTAACTAGGGTCACCACCAAGGAAACTGCAAATACTCTTGGGCATCTCATCCCTTCTAGCAGTTCCTTGACTCCTTTTATCCATTCCTCTGTCTGCATCACCGTCTCAACACCTCGATAAATAGGTCGTAGCTCTTGAAAGGTCGTTAACATGTCCGACCCGTGAACGACTTGTTGTTGCTGATGTTCAATTACAGTCCGAAACATGCCAAATAAGGCTGCGAGGGTTTGCCCCAACTATGTCTAAGCAAGAGGACTACGAGCGCAGATGGTAGAGTCGGAGGGTGGTGTTGATTTCTTGAGGAAGATCTTTTGTTACTCGACTCCGAGATCTAGAGGAGGATTCAAGAGTTTGCAAAGTAGGGGAATTTGTAAAACTAACCAAAGCGGAAACGAGTGTGCACGGGTACGCAAATGTGTAGTCTAGAATCCTTAAATTTAACCTTATCGGGTCCACCAGGCTTCCGATGCATGGTTCGTCCCGAAACAAGGAACGAAGCGAGGGACAGAAGGATTTTGACACTTCCCACATGGACAGATCGTGAATGCTCTGAATAATTGTAAGACCCACCCCCCAAACCTTAGACCGGGTCTGGTCGGAGACGAGCCTTACCGCCCAAGATGACCACTCTATGCTTTCCATATGGCAACAACCCACTCACCAAGCATAGAATGATCGCCCTGTCAGGCTACGGAGACTCATTACATCACATCACAACGGAAGTAAATCATGAATCAATTTTTATATAACAAAGGTCGTAGCCATAAGGATATACATATAACCCATCGGGCTAAAGAAGACTACAATACTCACTCTGCTTCTACCAATCTAAGGGCTCACATCTCTAAGGACTGGGATGAGTCTTGTGCTTCTGCTTGTGCCGGCTTTAAGACAGGTATGCTGTCATGCACTATCTGATTCTTGAGATGCTCCATCATCTGTGAGTAGTTATTTAAATAACCGTTAGTCATAGGAATAAGTGGATTCACACCTCCTCCCCAAGATCCCTAAACTTGGGGATGAGAGTGAGCCTAGGGCTGAGCATATTAATCGAAACTCGAAAATGGCTCGAAAATCGTTCAAAAATTGAGCCGAATCGAAATTGGTTAAAATTGATTCGACTCAATTTGAGTCGATTCAATTTGACTCAAATCTGATTTCGAGTCGATTTCGAGCCAGCCCCTGAATCGCTCAAAATACGATTCAAATCAACTCGAATTAATTTAAAAAAATTATGTATTTATTAATATATTCTTATTTTAAGATTAAAAATAACAAAATTTAAACCTAAATAAAAAGAATGAAAAAGACTTTTAGTGTTTCATTTACAAAATTTATAGGTCGTCCAATTTTATTTTGAGCAAACTAGGAATAGAATAAAAAATTGCTAAATTTCGAGCCGACTTGATTTGATATTGAGCCGATTCGATTTGATTTTGAGCCGACTCGATTCGATTTCAAGTCGGCTCGATTCGATTTCGAGCCGACTCGGAATCGATCCATTTTGAGTCGAGCCGACTCGACTCGGAATCGATCCATTTTGAGTCGAGCCGACTCGACTCAAAATCAATTTCGATTTCGAGCCGAATTCGTGTCAAAAATTTCGATTTCGAGCCGAATCAAAATCGCTAGAACTCGACTCGATATCAGCCCTAAGCGAGCCTCAACAAAATCAACAATAGCCGAAGCAAAAGAGAATTAGTACAGTATTTCATATATAGGTTAGGAGCAACAATTAAAAAAAGTGCATTATAGTATAACTGGAATAGCAGTAGTATTATATATCAGTTATAACAAAAGCTCCATTAGCGATTAGTACATCAGGTATTCACACCGCAGGCACTTAAAGTCGTGCACACACCACATACATTCAAAGCCGCGCACACACCGCAGGCATTCAAAGCCGCGCACACCCACTATGTCGACATAGATTGGACTGCTTCTATTCCAGCAGGGTGGCGAGCCCTGCGGACCTCACCGATGTTGTCGTCGGTGATAGTGGCCTGTCCTGCCACTTCTGGGAGTGGTCGTACTGCGCAACCCTAAGCTCCAACATACAATTTCGTGTGCTATTGGATGTGAGCAACATCCGGCGATACAACATTTTCGCCGACCAGTGGAGGAAAATCCAACGGGGAAAAATAACGGCCGGTCACCCTTGATACCCATCTCCCATGTCGCCTTTAGTCGTCGACCTTCCCGTACCGGTACGAATGGTCTGCGGAAGTGACTGACCAGCCACAATTCACCGCCATATTTTTAGGAGCATATTAGGTCCCCAAATTAGCCAAATAAACACTATTTTAATTTTTAAAAATAGAAAACGGTGTCTGAAAATTCTCAGTTTTTATGAGGTGTAGCTAACGCCAAGTGGGACATTTTTCATGTTCACAATGTTTTCATTAGGGCCCTAATTTAGCCTTCAAAAAAAATCAAAATCCCTTTTTTGTTAATTATAATTATAAATTTATAAAATTTTATAAACTTTTATAACATATGAACAGTAGATCGCCGCCTGTATCAAACAATTCAAAACAGAGCTTTTGCGGCCTTCCCCGCTGTCGGCCGGCCATGGCTCCGCACCCCACCGACTTCCCGATGGTGGGCGCTCCATCCGACGGTGTTCCGGCGGCCTGCCGTTGCTGGCCATCGCCGGAAAATCCAAACAGAGCACCCCTTCGGTCAAACTAGGTGGCGCTGTGGCGGCGCTCCGGCCACTGGACGCTTCATGCGAAACATGAGAAAGCTAGGGAGGGAGGAGAGGAGGAGATCTCACCTGTTGTCGGGGTCTCCGGGAGCTCCTGCGAGATCCGCCATTAGTGGTGGTGGTGGGTGGTGGAGCTCAGGTAGGTTGTTTCTAGCGAGGTAGGGATCCGACGGGATGGTTGTCGAGCTCTTTTGAGCTTGGCATAGGAGTGAGTCTCCATTGAAACCAGAGGAGGTATTTTTATGAGAAGGAGGAGATCCCCTGGCTCCCCCATTTTCTTCTTGGCCAAGGAATTTGTGCAGAAGATGAGTTAAATTGACCCAACCAGGGTGAGTAGGGGTGAGGTGGCTTCATCCTAGTGGGGGGGGGGACCTCCTTGAGGCAAGACCAGTGGGTTAAGATTAAGTCTTAGGATGAGATATAAAATAAAGTGAAATTAAGATAGAATGTATGCCTCATCTTAGTCAGTCCTTATTAGCTTGGGCCTCTTATCTCCTTGGGGTTAATCTTATGCAAAAAATACAGTTAATTTAGGGATGATGTTGGCCCATGATAGGAACATAAGAAAGGTTAAGGATTAATGGAGTTTCTTCAAGAAGTAATTCCTTTTTATGGGGGTAGTTGACCAAAGTCAGCTCTTGGGTAGGCCCTCCATGTGGTTTGACTTTAGTGTAGGTTCGAGTCGTCAAGCCACGAGTTATTATTGAAGTGATGAGATCGGAATTCGTGTGTTCGCGCTTCTTGACACTTCATAATTTTACGCGTTATATTTTTATTTAAGTGACTAAACGACGTCAAATTGGAGTGCAATGAACTCTATAGGTCTCGTATCGACCACACGAGTCCGATACAATTGACTGGGGTCAAATCCAAGTTCATTTGCCCAATATCGAAAATTGTGCATCGCAGCGCGCTACGAAATTCAAAACGATCATATTCGCTGTTAGACTTCGGATTGCGACACAAGTTCCAATGTGTTTGTATCGACTATACGAATCCATGGGAACTGACAAAACTCATATCAAAGTTCTCTAGCTTAATATCCAAATTTCTCGTATTTACGACATTCTACGAGAAACAGTTATGTTCACCATATTACCTCGGTTTGCAACGAAACGAGTTTGGTTGCACCTCTACCGGTTATACGAGTCCAAATCAACAAACAGAACTCAAATCGGAGCTCATTAGCTCAAAATCCCCAAAATAGGGTCATCTCCTACCCCTTATAAGTCTTGGGTAGAGGTTTGGGTCACTTTTATTGGGTCCACTAGGGTTCTAATGAATCAATAAAAATCGGAATGTTACACAGTCTCCTTCCATTCCCTAGACATATAATATGGCTCCCTTACCCTTACATTTGTGTCCCACGTGATTTTTTTCATCTCAATTATAACATAATCTTTTATCTCTTCTTACTTGTAATTCCTCAGGTGTAAGTCTTTTAAATGGTGGGAATTTTGAAATTTCTGGTTTTGGTCGAAATACTTTCAGATTATAGCTTAAGTTATATTTAGGATTTTAGTAGTTTTTCATTTTCATTTTCTTGGTCTTCAATGGGCTAAGACATATGCATCGTGAACTTCTTTAGATTTCTGAATTTTAACTAGTTGTTTGATGATTTCTTTTAGTCCCGTTACAAACATGCTTTTAAGGAACCAAGGAGCTCATTCAGGTACCTTAGTGGTAAGCTCTACAAATTCTTGTTTATAAGCATGAGCAGTGGTTGTTTATTGTAATTTAGTAAGGGTGTTGGCGGGATCATCATAACTAGAGGGCCCAAAACTTTTTTGCAATGTGTCTACAAACATTAGAAATGATATGACTGGGTGGTCTCTTAACAAAGCTTGGTGCCATTTAGAAGCAGGTTTGTCTAAATGCAATGTGGCTAAAATTAAATAATCCAGGGGCCTTACATTATGAAAATTAAAATATAATTGCAATTCATATAAAAAATATGTGGGATCCCCATCAACAAATCTTGGACATTGCAAAACAACTAATTAATTTGGTCGATTAGACATTACCGGGTTTGCAGCCATCATGGGATTGCTTCCTAGAATTCCTCCTAATAATTGACCATACTCAAAATTGTGTTCTAAAACTGCATATGGTTCTTGAAATTTGGCGGACACTGGATTGTAATTTGCATCCACTGCCAATTCAGGATTTCTGGGTGGTTGTAGGATCGATGGTGATTGATGGTTGAGTTCTTGATTACTAGAATGAGAAGCTTAATTTGTTCTCATATTCCTATGTAGAATATTGAATTGATCCATTATTTCCTTCTGTTGATTACTGAATTGGGCATTAATATGTTCATTGGCTTATTCCATGGTGTCGATCATTTATTGTACCAAGAAATTCTCTTTAGTTTGTAACTCTGCACTGAGCTGCATTTGCATTCCTTCGATCAGCTGATTTCTTGAACTTTGTTCATCTTTAATAGCTCTTTTGAGTTCCACTAATTTTTGATTGATCTCCTTGGATCTGGTTTCGTCACACATGATGACAGATTCTCTCAACGAGAGCACCAATGATGAAGCGATCTGACGGTGGTCCGATGATGTGTCGGTGATGGTACATCTTCTCTAACTCATGAATTAATAAGAAAGGTCTTGAGAGGTGGTCTGGGGTGGGAAGAAGACGACGGGGAAAAGATATATAATGAAACCTCTTCTTTATTAGTTCAAATCTGCTTATTACATTCTCAGTGCATAGCTCTATTTATATTAATTACAAAGTAATTTGTCATTAATCATAATATAACAGTTAGCCCCTTATAATGATGTATGATGTTTGATGACCGCTTATGATGTCCCTTGAGGTTGGACACATGTCAGGTTTGCATGCTGGAATAATGCATATGATGATGTTCCGAGGCTAACATGTGAACTGTATCTGCCTTTAATGATGTTCCGAGGCTAACACGTGCCCTTTATCACCTCCATTGGATCAAAACAAAAAATATGGGCCACTACTTTAAATCTCAAATCCCAATAGAGGGGAGGAGAAACAAACCTCTATTGGGGCCCAAAGACGGGTATTTTGGTGGGTTGTATGGATTTTATCCTTTCCGTCGAGCTTGCACAAAACTCCGATTCTCCACCAATTTCTTTGATCTAAGATAGCAGCTCAACTCTATGGGATCTATAAAGCTAATGGAATGGTCAGATTGGACTGTGGTGGATTGTATATGGAGAAACCATAAAGGGGGGTTCGACCTTTTCTTTAGAAGCTCATTCTAGTTGCCAACTGGATCATTTCTCCCTAGATTTTGGTTGAGCATCACTGTTGGAGCTCAGTGGAGTGTTTTGGAAGTTGAGAGGAGGGCCAAGTGGCCTCCAATCCAAAAATTCCTCCATTGTCATATATGGATTTGGGGGAAATATCCAATTTACCCCAAGGCAAGCCACCCCATTTTAAATTCAGAGGGCATGGGTGGTAAATATGCTAGTGGGTTGTAGGATGGGCCTTTTGGTCAAGGCCTTAGCTCTTTGGAATTGGATTGAGCTCTAAATTTACTTTTTAGGCCTAGGTTTGATCATTGATGAATTTGGGGTCGACTTGGTCAATTTGATGAGTTGACTAGTCCCATATGTTTTTAGTGAGTCATGTGACATCACCCAATATTGGTTGGGCCATGGTGGGCCTTGATTGGGCTAATTGATCCATATGGTTCAATTTGACCTAATTTTGACATGGGGTTGACTTCACACAATTTGGGTCAATTGCTTGACCAAATGTTGGAGCTTATGGTCAATTGAACCTCTATTATCGTTTGGTATGCGGTGGTAGAGTCAATTTGACCATGTGAAGTCTAATTAAGCTAATTTGAGTTGAATTGGACTATGTTGACCTAAAGTTTACTTTAGTCAATTCCATGAAATTGGTTGAGCTCAATGGAATGTTACTGCCCTAATGACCTACATTAGTGATTAAGAAGACTTTGGTGGGGTTAATTTGGCTAATTGAAGCTCAATTGAGTCAAATTAGAGTAAGTTGACTTATGTTCTCTTTGGTCAACTTGGCTAGCTTGGATGACCAATTCATGAAGTAAATGGTCATTTGTCTCTCCTTTGCATTAGGAATGTTGTGGTGGAGTCAATTTGAGCTTGTGAGTTCAAGTTTGGGGTGATTTGACCTAAGCTAACTTGTGCTCCTTTGTGTGCACCGGGTGAGATCACCATGTCTTATTGAGACCTAGGGTCAACCACTTGCTCTAACTCAAACTCATTCTCTAACACTATCAAGGGGTATAGTAGGAATAAGGATGTTACAAGAGTAGCCACACACAATGGAATGGTTCTGAGCTTGAGCGAATACTACTACTGTCCGACAACTATAGGGGGGATTTCACCAACTGCTTGATCTGAAGGTCGCGTGTTGAACTATTGGCACCATAATTGTCACCAACCTTCCACACTCAATGTTGGCTTGGGAGGATAGTAGAGGAATTGAAGACCATAAATGGTAGATTACTAGACCTTGATGGTTAAGCAAATGGAGCACATAAAGAGAAGTCGACGCTAGCAATGGAGGGCACAAGATTTGCCCGCAATGACGAATACCACTTGGTGCGAGCAATATTATTCCATAAAATCTGCTATTACAAACTATTACAAGGGGTGAATATGAGAGGATTCTAGGCAGCCGACGGACACTAGGAACTTGTAATCGCACCTACTACCAGGTAGGTTCTGGGCTCTATTTCGTGTCACTTCCAAGCACCCCTGAACCTCTATTTATTCATGAGGGTAGGCTGCCCAGATGGTTAGGAGCATTTAATGCTCAACTACCTTGGCCACACGAAGTGTTAGGTAGCAGGGGAAAGGAAACGAGGCCGCGCAGACACAAGTTGTGATCGTGTAGACCTTTGCAAGCTAAAATATAAGAGGCATTATGGCGATATTGTATTGCATCTGCCCCTGGCTTCTCTGATCTAGGCATTGTTGAGGTCTAGTAGGAGGAGCGCGCAAATACTTGCTAGGTAACCACACATACCCTTTTCGAGGAGGTGGAAAGCTGGACCACTAAATAAGTAACCACCCATCCCGCTGAATACCTTCCAAAAGTCATGGTGTTGGAGCGGACTGACATTGATTGAGGGCTGTCTGGCTTGGTTAACGACTCACTGGAAGAGGGCACAATTATTGCATCTGTAACCTCCCTTACTTCTAGGGCACTAGGCGCGACTACCCCACTTGAATCCGCACAATGGGCTGACATTCTCTGAAGTTGGCGAACACTCCCCACTTAACCACACACACAACAATGGTCCTGGGGGTGATTGCTGACTTCTTGGGTGAACAAGTGAATAGATTCTCGAAGTCCTTTCTAGAAATGATTACATCTCACTTCTTCTGAAGTGATGAGATTTCTTGCATAAAATGCTAAATGTGAAATTCTTATTCATACTGGAGGAGAGAATCTCCATCGAGACATTCTTAAGAACTGCTTCTGCATTTCTCTCTTCGCAGAAAGAGGGACAAATCAATAAGTGAACTTCTGCACAAACTTTTGCTATAAAAGTCGACAAAGTGTAACTCTCCCCTTTGAGTTGGTCACTCCATAGTGTCAAGGATTTCTTCAACCCGAGTGATCCATTCCTCCGTCTCTAGTGGGGGAACTCCTCGAAAAGTTGCCGGCCTACTATAGTTTTGGAATTGCATAATAAATAACACTATATGCAACCCCTCAGCAACAGCTGAGATAATACTTGCAAGAACTCGGGTGGGGATAGGGTTGGAGCCACACGAATAATTTCGGTTAACTAAGTGAAGCTTCGAGTAAGATCCTCCAATGCAGGCCACGTTCGAGCAGCACTTTGGCAACTCTCAAATACCTCATTCTGAGTGACCATGCTCTCCTCGGATCGTGCTCGATGCTCATGATCCTAATTACCCTAGACATAAAAGGGGCGCCATTAATTGAAAATTGGATATATAATGATGGTCATTATGACTAATTCCTATGACTCTTTAGTGTTCACGTGATCTTGGACCATAATCCTGAATTAATACCAAAGCTCTAAGTTGTATCATATAATAGACCAAAATCTTTATTAATAGATTGATTTGCGAGATTGGTTTTACCATACTAAACACTAAAAAAGATTGCTTTTAGTTATATACTTCTAATATTCTAGTTGATTTTTGAACAACCTGAGAATGTTCTTATATTTAACATCTTCACGGGCAAGATAATTATGGTCAATATCAAATTTGTTCTTAAACTTTGAAGGCGCCATGACCGTTTCCTGCAAAAAGTTAAACAGAAAAAAGAGAACGGGAGACGAGATGAATCATTTGAACGAGAGAGCAAAAAAGTTGTTTCGTCTTCTTAAATACGCTTCTTCGAGGATGTTTTCGAGCCGCGCGCGCGGGGGCGCGTGTCTGCACGGGCTAACCGCTCGCACGCGGGGGCGCGTGCCTGCACAGGCGAACCGCTCGCACGCGGGGACGTTGCTCGTGCATGGGCTTTGCCCTCTTCCCGTGTGTTTTCGAGCTTTGGAGGCGTGGCTTTTCGTGCGCGACTTGTCCGGTCAGCAGTTGTCGATCCAGAAAATTAATAATGGGGGTGCACAAAAAAAATTGAACGTTTCCATTTTATCGAAGCTGTTTCTTCCTCATCTGACCACCGCTTTTAACGTATTAGTAGTCAATATTCATTGTCTCGACGAGAGAAATCCAAATATACTAATTATTTTTAAAAATATAGAGGAGAGGGGGGGGGGGGGGCAGTGTCCATCGGCCTCCCTCTGAATCCTCCCCTGTCGATATTGGTTTTCCCCATATATCCTTGATCGTGTCTTTTCAATTTGGGTCTGAAATTTGAGGGGAAGTCCCCTCAAGACTATATTCACACAATTAATTGTAGACAAAAAATACTCAGGCAATTAATAATACAGCGACAATTAATAAAAGTATTAATGAACAAAAGTATTAATTACTTGGATTATTGAAAAGCTGTAATTAGGAACTGAAAAGCGGTAATTAATAATACAGCGGCCCGGCATCGAGTTTCCGGCGAATCTGATGCGTTCTCATTCCGCAGCGGAAGGCAACGACGAACCAGACCGGGATTAATTTGCTGGAGCTTTTGGCGGGAAGTTTTATTAAGGGTATTTTCGTCTTCTGTGTTAGTACTTATAGCCTTGTAACCCACTAGGGTTTAGTATGCTGTTATTTTGCTATTGTCTGTGTGTGCGGCTGCTGCCCCCATCCCGGCGTTCATCGGAGAAGTTCTCCCGTGCGCGATTCAGTCCGTTCAGAGGTAATCATTCCTCTTAGGGCTTTGTTCTGTTTGTCTGTGATTCTAGCTTGTGATTTCTGTGTGGTTTTGGGTGTGCATCTACAACATCTTGTATTCCCTTGAGAAGTATCTTTATTGGAAAATATTGCTAGCCTGGGTTGTTCTTGAAGAAACTTTCATTATTGTTATCTGGATCGCATTTGGGATCCATCAAGGTATCAGAGCCACCGTCCTGTGCCTGACATTTTCGCTGTCGCGCGTCTTCCCCGGGCACCATGCCGGCGTCGGACGCTACCCGCTCCAAAGATCTTCAACACGAAGTCGATCACCTCAAGGTGCAGCAAGACAGCCTGGCAGTCTCCCTCCAAAACATTCAACACCAGCAGTAGCGTTCCCTGGAGGAGATGAAGGCGCTGTTTGAAGCACAGCAAAGCCGCAATCTCGAGGAAGTTCGATCCTTGTTCGCTGGCCTCTGCACCGACCATTCAGTGAACTCGGGCGCAGTTGGCTCACCGCCCCCCAGTTATCATCACCAGACCTCCTCGTCTAATCTCCCCACCCGGCTCGGCCGTCTGGATTTTCCCCGCTTTGATGGCGAGGGCCTGCTCGAATGGGTGTTTAAATGCGACCAGTTCTTTGAGGTTGACAACACTCCTGCAGATTTGAAAGTGAAGGTAGCCTCCGTTCACTTAGAGGGCCGAGCCCTGTACTGGCACCAAGCGTATATGAAGGCGCGTCTCACTCGCGAATGTCCTACTTGGGAAGCCTACTGTCAAGCCTTGCACAACCGCTTCGGTTCTCTCTTGTTCGATGACCCCATGAGCGCACTCAAGAACCTTCGCCAACGCACTTCGGTGCAGGCGTATTTGGACGAATTTGATCTTCTGTTGCACCGTGTTGACATAGCGGAAGAGCACGCTATCAGCTTCTGTTTGGCCGGCCTCAAGGATGAAATTGAGTATGCCGTCAGGATGTTTCAACCAAAAACCCTTTTGGATGTTTTCTCGTTGGCTCGCCTCCAAGAACACCGGGATGCTGCAAGCAACAAAAGATTGGGCAATGTTACCCCCGGCTTCCAGCCCCGCCGGGAGCACTTTTCCACCTCCTCCTTTCGGGTCCCGGCACCGCCCGCACCATCCCCTCAGGGACCATCCCCAGTGTTACCAGCCGAATTGGGTGACCGGCCACGAGAGGCCGTCGGCTAACTTCGGCCGAAATGGATGAGAAACGTAGCCAAGGACTTTGCTTTTGGTGCGATCGTAAGTTCACCCCGGGCCACAAGTGCCCAAACCGGCGGCAGTCCTATGCAATTGAAGTGGTTGACGACGATGACGAAGGAGGGCAGACAGACGGTTCCGCGGAGCTTGACATTCCGCAGGAGGAAGTCCAGGATGACCAGCTACTTCCCCACCTCTCTGTCCATGCCCTTACAGGCCTCCCTCATTTTTACACCATACGGGTTACGGCCTCCTACGAGGGCCAACCAATCAGCGTCCTCATTGATTCCGGCAGTACTCATAACTTCTTGGATAGTACGGCGGCTGCCCGTTTGCAATGCCCGCTGACACCCATTTCTTCTTTTCAAGTGGCGGTGGCCGATGGCCAAACTATTGCGAGTGCACATAAAGTACGCGACTTTCATTGGCGGATGCAAGGGGTAACGTTTACCTCTGACATGTTAATTTTGCCATTAGGCGGCTGCGAAGTCGTCCTCGGTATTCAATGGTTGGTTACGTTGGGCGTCATACAATGGGATTTCTCCAACTTAAAAATGGAATTCACTAGCCAAGGCAAGAAGATCTCCTTACGGGGCTCCAAACATGTTGCGGGAACATGGGTGAAACAACAGCGCATACACAAACTCATGGAGAAACCAGCGCAGCTCAACATGATGGCTTTATGCCACATCCAGGGAGCCCAGCCACCTGAACAGGAGACCGAACCAGCGCTCCGCTCCCCGTGCTCGCTGTCCGGGCCGCCCCTCAACCCGCAGGCCACCCAGCAATTGCAGCTCTTGTTACAAGAGTTTGCTGGTCTCTTTGTCGAGTCGGACGGCCTGCCTCCGGTACGGGGACCATGACCACCATATTCCGCTCCGGGAGGGTCCCGTTGAAGTCAACATCCGCCCGTATCGGTATCCTCCACTGCAGAAAATAGAAATTGAAAAGATTATCCAGGAAATGCTCTCCGCCGGCATTGTTCGCCATTCCTCCAGCCCCTACGCGTCACCCGTGGTGCTTGTGAAAAAGAGTGATGGCACCTGGCGCCTTTGCGTGGACTACCGCCACTTAAACAAACACACAATCAAGGACAAGTTCCCCATTCCTATCATTGAGGAATTACTCGACGAGCTCAAGGATGGATTTTTTTTCTCTAAACTGGATCTCCGCGCCGGGTACCACCAAGTTCGCATGGCCGAGGCAGATATTCACAAAACCGCCTTCCGCACCCACCAGGGGCACTATGAGTTCTTAGTCATGCCTTTGCCTCACCAACGCCCCGTCGACTTTCCAGAGTTTGATGAATCGACTGTTTGAACACCAGCTGCGGCGGTTCCTCTTGGTCTTCTTTGATGACATTTTGGTCTATAGTCGGACGTGGGACGACCATCTCCAACACTTGGCATTCACCTTCCGTGCCTTACGCTCTCAAAGTTTTCGTCTCAAACGAAGCAAATGCAGTTTTGGCCTACAACAAGTCCACTACTTGGGTCACTTGATTTCTGCCGGCGAAGTGGCCACGGACCCACTCAAAATCCAAGCTATGCTCGAGTGGCCGGTCCCAAAATCCTTCAAGAATTTGCGAGGGTTCTTAGGTTTCACCGGCTATTATCGCCGTTTTATTAAAGGGTACGGCGGCATGGCGCGGCCACTCACAGACCTTCTCAAGGACAAGTCGTTCCGCTGGACCGAGGAGGCGGCGACTGCCTTCCAACACTTGAAGCTCGCGGTCTCGCAACCGCCCGTCTTGCGGCTCCCAGATTTTCACGCTCCTTTTACCGTCGAGACGGATGCCGCGGACGCGGGCATCGGCGCCGTCCTCTCCCAAGAAGGAAGGCCGATTGCCTTCTTCAGCAAGGCCCTCGGCCTGCGTAACTCTCAGCTGTCGGCTTACGAGAAAGAGCTCCTCGCCATCGTCCTCGCCGTACAACACTGGCGTCACTATCTCGTGGGCTGCCCCTTCGTCATTCGAACCGATCACCAAAGTTTACGGTTCCTGTTGGAACAAAAAATTGCCACACCGGCACAGCAGAAGTACATCTCCAAACTCATGGGCTATGATTTTCAAATACAATACCGGCGGGGGAAAGACAATGTGTGTGCTGACGCCTTGTCCCGCCAGTACGAAGGTCCCGGGCCGGAACTCTACGCGCTGATTTCTGTTCAATCCGACCTCTTACAAGCCATTAAAGCTTCTTGGGCAACCGACCCACACATTCAGAAGGTAATCGCGGCTAAGGAGGCCGATCCGTCATCCAAGGCCGACTACCAATGGCAGCACCAGGTTCTCAAGAGGAAGGGCGGTTGGTCGTGGGACGAGACGCTGCGACCAAAACTAAGTTGCTACAACTTTACCACGATGGCGCGGTGGGAGGACACTCGGGTATTACTGCCACCTATCAACGTTTGAAAAGAATGTTTTATTGGAAACGCATGAAACCGGAGATCTACGCCTATATTCAACAATGCGGCGTGTGTCAGAAGTGCAAGGCCGAAAATCAACACCCGGCCGGGCTGCTCCAGCCGCTGCCCATTCCAGGGCGTGTGTGGCAGGACATTTCCCTCGACTTCATCGAAGGGTTACCCATGAGCAATGGGAAGAAAACGGTCATGGTGGTCGTCGACCGCCTCAGCAAACAGGCCCATTTTATGGCCATCTCACACCCCCATACGGCCGAAATGGTCGCCCAAATTTTCCTGGACTCGGTTTGTAGGCTGCATGGACTGCCGGCGTCGCTTGTCAGTGACCGGGGCGCGGTGTTTTTAAGTCAGTTTTGGCAGGAGTTGTTTCGTTTACTCCATGTTAAGTTGAAGCTCTCCACAGCATATCATCCTCAAACTGACGGCCAAACGGAGGTGGTTAATCGTTGCTTGGAAAACTATTTGCGGTGCATGTGTTTTGAGCGTCCCAAACAATGGACGAAGTGGTTGCCGTTGGCCGAGTGGTGGTACAACACAACGTTCCATAGTGCTTCAAAAATGACGCCCTACGAAGTAGTTTACGGCCAGGAGCCTCTTCTCCATTCTCCATACATCGAAGGGTCGGCGGCTCTCGAGAGTGTCGATCGCTCTCTAGAGGCTCGGGAGAAAGTTATCTCCCTTTTGAAATCCAACTTGACTCAAGCCCAGGAAAGAATGAAGGTCCTAGCTGATAAGAAACGCAGCGAACGCTCCCTTGAAGTAGGGACATGGGCCTACATCCGTCTTCAACCTTACCGGCAAACGAGCATGCGCCCCCACGGCTTCCACAAGCTCTCTCCCAGATTTTTCGGACCTTTTCCCGTGCTGGAAAAAATAGGCGAGGTCGCCTACCGCTTGGAGTTGCCCCCGGACGCCAAGATCCACCATACCTTCCACATCTCACAGTTACGCGAGCACAAAGGCAGCCTCCCCACTCAGCTCCTACCTCTGCCATCCACGGTCACAGCGGACGGTCACCCGCTGGTGGAACCTCTTCGTGTCCTCCAACGCCGTCTCATTTTAAAGAAAAATCGGGTCGTTACTCAGCTCCTCATCCAATGGCACAATGGGACCGTCGCCGGAGCCACTTGGGAGGACCTATGGCTTCTACAGCAGCGCTACCCACATTTCTCATTCCTTGTGGACAAGGAACCTTTGAAGGGGAAGGCATTGATGCGTTCTCATTCCGCAGCGGAAGGCAACGACGAACCGGACCGGGATTAATTTGCTGGAGCTTTTGGCGGGAAGTTTTATTAAGGGTATTTTCGTCTTCTGTGTTAGTACTTATAGCCTTGTAACCCACTAGGGTTTAGTATGCTGTTATTTTGCTATTGTCTGTGTGTGCGGCTGCTGCCCCCATCCCGGCGTTCATCGGAGAAGTTCTCCCGTGCGCGATTCAGTCCGTTCAGAGGTAATCATTCCTCTTAGGGCTTTGTTCTGTTTGTCTGTGATTCTAGCTATTGTGATTTCTGTGTGGTTTTGTGTGTGCATCTACAACATCTTGTATTCCCTTGAGAAGTATCTTTATTGGAAAATATTGCTAGCCTGGGTTGTTCTTGAAGAAACTTTCATTATTGTTATCTGGATCGCATTTGGATCCATCAGAATCCCTTCCGCTACTCTCTCACTCACACGCAGCAACCACTGGCCGGATCTTCTCCCTCTCCTTCCGGCATCCTTTTCGGCGGATCGATAGAAGATCATCCGCGCATTTTGAGATCAACTATTTCCTCCATTGTAGAGCCGAGTTATCGGTCATTAAGCTTTCCGCTCTCTTTCTTTCCCTGATCGCTGAGAAGGTCGCCTGAGGTATGCTCTAGATCGTGCTTGTATTGATTGATCTATCGCTACAACCCAGGATCGCCGGCTGCTCTTTCGTCAGAGCCTAAGCCCTAATAATTGTTCTCGCCTTCCCATATCTTTTCCTCAAATCACCGTAATGAATCCATCCGTTATATTTTCTACCTTTCTGACCGATTTTTTGTTTGTTTCGGAATTCATAGTATCGATCTATTATTACATTTCAGAATGCAGTTATTACATTTCACGGTGATGTTAGCTTCCATAATATCCCGTTCGAATTAATGTCCGTACAACAATCTTCTTACCATGACTAATAAGCGACTTCATACAAATTTTTTTCCTGCTTGTAAATTAGAAACCAAACCCAGGTAGTGGTTCTTTTCTCATAGATTGAAATATTAGGTCTGTCTTGTTCTCGAATCATTTTATTGCTGCCTGATTAAATATTATAATTAGATAATTTTAAATAATGATTCATTAATTTAATTGATTGCATATTATAAATATTATAATTAGATAATTTTTTTAACATGCATGAAAAGAGGTTCATAACAAATTTGATGATTGTAATCTATATAAATTGGTCTAATCATTGTATGTAAAAAATTATTTTTAAGAGTTATAACCTCACATGTTTATTTTTTCTTAGCATGAGCAATACATGCTGTTTTCTATACATCTTCTTTTTCCAGACCATTTTATTACTTGCCTAATATTTTGTTTTCATTAAATACTTGACGGAGGGCTCTGATTTGTCTATTACCCAAATTGAGAAAGCAACACAAAAAGAGTCCATACTTTTCCGAGAAACCAGATCAATTTTAACTTCCAAGCATGAGCCGCAACTTCCTTCTCCTCACGACCACAATAATCCTCTCAATGGTGGCGCCTTCTCACACTGCCAAGCCTTATTGCAGTGCTACAAACAACCTGGATGTGTTCCCTCATGATGTCATCCCTCTTCAGTCAAGCCCACCAGTCGAGCTCCCGCCGGACACACTCGATTGTGAGGCTAGCACCATCTCAAATGACACTAGAAACACATCTTCTGTTCTTGGTGCCACCGCAGAATCATCTCTTCCTGTTGCACGCGGTATTTATTTCTTCTTCCTGCTTCTTGCTTGCTTCTTGCATGCTTCTTTTTAATCTCTAACATCTTCATTTCTTAAGCTATTGGTTTATTTCTTCTGATACATTGAATTTTAGCAATTTTATGGTTTAGAATCATTCTATTGTTCGTCTTTAATATATATTTGTAGTAATTTACTCATCATCATTATCTGTTAAATTCCGTGATGTGTTAATCTATATTCGACTAAAATATTTATTCTTGTTTTAGTATCTCAATACATCGTTTTAATTTCGTACTTACATTGTTCATTTTCTTTTTGAGTCTTAACCTGTTATTTCTTACCCTTAAAAGTATTTAATATTATTATGTTGTTCAACAACAATTAAAAATTGTGAAACACCTTTAGGGTATCAGTTAAGTAGTAAGACAAGTGACCAACTACAACATCAATAAAAAAGTGCAAAGAAGAACAATTCAAAACTAATGATATAAGGAGAGAATTCAGAACCTTTTATATAAGGGCAACATTCAGAACTATTGGTATTCGGTTTTCATGTAACTTAGTTAATATTTGTGAGTCAGTATAGTAAATTAGTTAAGCCGATAGTCATTAGCACACAAAATCAAAATACTCTGTACATGTTTTTGAAAATGAAAAATCCAAAAGGAAAAACCACAAGGGTAGCACACTTGAGAAATTTTTATTATAATGATCATCCTTAGTGTTCAAGACATTACAATGAGTGGTGGGATAAGTATTCCAAATAGAATTATGCATCATTATCTCTTGAGAGATATTATTTTTCCTTTTTTTTTTACTTAACTGACATCCAAGCTCACTGATACAAAGATGCGATCTTTCAATGTTTGTAAAGGTTGTTTACCTTTACAATATCAATTTTGCCTAATTTCAAGTTCTATAGTTGTCTCTGGTTCCATGTTTGTATGCTTTCAACAACCCATCTTCGCATGTTACTCTGAGCTTCATAAGAAACTATTAAGGACTTAGAGAGAGGCAAGAGAAACCTAAGGTTGTTTCATTCAATCTCGTTCTCCAACACCAGTGAAGAAATCATTTGCTAAGTATCATAAGGATTTGACATCCAATGTCATCATAAAGTTGCCCTACAACCTATAAATCAAGGAGATGCTTAAGAAGTTATTGTCATTGTAGCCAAGGGAGAAATAGAGCCGTGATAGCCGCTATTTAAAGTTATTGATTGTCATTGTAGCCAAGGGAGAAATAGAGCCGTGATAGCCGCTATTGAAGTGTGTATTTCAACACTTTGTACAACATCAATGACAACATGGGATTGAACCTCAAGCCATGGGTTTCAGGTACTCAAGTGGCATAAGCGTCGTTACAAGGCTGCCAACGATTGACAAAGTGGCTCGATTTGGCTATATGGATCCATACCAACACAAAAAATAATTTTGGATAAATAAGAGAAGGTCATAATGGGATGGTGGAAGCTGCCAAGACATTAATACCTACAATTGGGTACCACGTGGTGGGCTTGTTACGAAGTCGACTTCAAGCTGCGTAGAACTCAGTCAAAAGTCAGATAGGAAAAAAATTGAAGATTTCAAACCAGATCAAAATCCTAATTTTTTGAGTTGGCTTAATGGATCCATCTGAACACCGAAACTATTTTTTGATAAACATGGGGAGGTTATGATAGGCTGCTGGAATCCCTGAGACATTATTACACATAGTTGGGTACCAAGTGGTAGGTTTGTTACCAAGTCGACTTTAAGCATAGTTGGAAATAAATTTGATGATTTTATGCCAGCTCGAAATTGTTTCGAACTAGCTCTAAACTATATGAAATTGTGAAAACTAGTAATAGAGAGAAAAGTAAGATGAGGTACTAGCATCTCAAAAAATCAATTCGGTTTCTTGCCATCGACCATGAAAGTTATACACCTCTTGAGAAGACTCATTAATAATTTTCATGAAAAAAAGATTTGCATATTCTATTTATCGATCTTGACTCTTAAGAAGACTTATGATAAAGTTTCAAGAGATATTTTCTGGAGTCTTAGAAAAGAAATGTGTAAATTTATTCTACATTGACATAATCAAAGACATGTATACAAATTTAGTGACGAGGGTGAGGTCAACTTTAAGCCCTTATCTCCTTATTCTGGTCTTAGATGAGCTCACCAGATATATCAAAGAAGCAATACCTTGGTGTTTATTGTTTGCTTATGATATTGTTTTGGCCGATGAGACATGCGTGGGTGTAAATCTAAAACTTGATTCTTTGCAAAACACTTTAGAGAGGAAGGGTTTTAGGTTGACTAAGACAAAAATGAAGTGTATGAAGCTTAAATTTAGTATTCCAAGAAGGCTGTATGACTCCGTCATTGAGTGGCAAAAATATTTCTCGCAGTGAGTGCATTAAATATCTGAGATTGATATTTCAAAAATATGGAGGTGTAGTTAAAGATGTGACATATAGAATGCAAGCAGGTTGGTTGAAATGGAGTGGGCCTGAGATTTTATGTGATCGTAAAGTACTGTTAAAACTTAAAGCCAAGTTCTACCGTACTGCAATTAAACCAGTGAGCTTTACGATTCTGATTGTTGGGAAATTAATGGTGTTCATGGGAAAAAATGAGAGTTGCAGAGATGAGAATACTTAAGTTGATGTGCGGGCACAGGAGAGTTGATAAAATTAGGAATGAATGTATCATGGATAAGACGAGAGTTGCACCCGTTGTAGAGAAGATGCTAGAAGCACAATTAGGATGGTTTGTGTTAGAAAAGCCCATGTAAAGAGCCCATTAGTGGGCCCATTTTTTGCTTCCTCTCTTCTCTCTTCTTTAGTCCCACATCATGTATAGGATTGCTCTCTCTCTTTCTTCCTCCTATATATTTGTATTCTCTATTTGTATTTACACACACAAGAAATACATACAAGCGTTTGAGCTCTTTCTACATAGAATCAGAGCCACTCGTTGCCTCCAGCGGACTCTCACCTCTATCCGCCTTCCTCACCTGCGGCATGCGCTCTTTTGCAACTGCTAGTCTATCCGCTCCGGTCTCCTCGCCCTGCGGCCTCCTGCGGCCTCCTGCGGCCTGCTTAGCCTGTCCGCTCTTCCCCTTATCCGCTTCTGCGGCCCGCTTCTCTGCATCAGCTTCCTCTTCCTCTCCGTGGTTCCACCCTCCTCCTCAGGCTTCTTATAGTCTCCTCTCTCTGACTCATGGGGTCCACTTCTCCCTGTTGCTCCTTTTTAGTCTGCTGCGAGCTCCTCCAGTCCGCTGCGGGCTGTCTTCCCTGTTCGGCTTCTCTCGGACCTTGCGGGCTACTCGTCTAGTCCAGACCGAGCTCTCTTCTAGCTTGCGGTCTCTCGGTTCGTCCCGCCGCGAACTTCTCCTTCCCGCTGCGGGCTCTCTTCTCGCGGGCTGTTCTGGACGGGTTGCATTTTTTTTCCTTCTTGCGGACTGCTCCAGTCTCCAGCGACCTATCTCTACTCGCACCTTGTCGAGTTCTTCCCTTTGTCGCCGCAATCTTCTCTCTTTGCCGAGTTCATGTCCTTCTTGCGGACTGCTCCAGTCTGCCACGACCTATCTCTACTCGCGCCTTGCCGAGTTCTTTTCCTTGTCACCACAACCTGTTCTCTTTGCCGTTGCGACCTGGCCTCTCTACTCGCCGCGACCTGCTTAGTTGCCGCGACCTGGCCTCTCTTCTCGCGGCTTCTCCTACCCGCTGTCTTCTTTTATCCGCTCGAGTTCTTCTACTCGCGGGTTCCTCTCCCTGTCCGCTCGAGTTCGTCTCGCGGCCTCCTCCTTTGCTCTGACTGCTGGTGTGCTCATCGAGACCGTGCAGACTATCTTATTTCCGCATTTTGGTCGCGGTCTGTCTGATCGCTGGTGCACACTTTGTCACCATGCGGTTTTCTCTTCCCGTTGCGGTCTCCGGTTCTTCCCGCTGCGGTCTCCGGTTCTTCCCGCTGCGGTCTTCGTTCCCGCTAGTCTCTAGTCGCTGCGGCTTGCTTACCGCCCACCTGTGCCGCACTCTCTCCTGCTGCTTTTATGGGCTCTTCTGTCAACTCCACCGGCCCGGCGACCAGTCCGCCTGCAGACCGTCCGGCTTGTCCTGCAGACCGCCCAGCTTGTTCTGCTGAAATTCACGACGAGCTGCGGATAACTACTATTTCTCTCCGGGAAGAAAAACTTCATTTCTTGGGTGTATTCTGTTCGACGGGTTCTTCAGGCCAAGGGCCTCTGCCTCATCTCACTCAGCCGTCTCCTTCTCCTCCTACCGACGACTGGCTCCGCAATGATGGCCGCGTCCAGACTTGGCTCCTTAATTCCTTAGATGGTGAACCTTATCAGATGGACATGTACCACGACACGGCGAAGACTATGTGGGATGAGCTGCAATCCTTGTACCCAGGCCGAGACAGCCTCCAACATCTCTACGACATACTCACTGATCTTTTCGCTCTCGAAACTGGAGGGGCTTCGGACATGACCTCCTTTGTTGCCCGAGCCAAGACCCTTACTGAGGCCTAGATTCAGCATCAGCCGTCTACCAATGATCATGCTGCTCAGCGCGCTCAGAAGGAGGCCGTCTGCATTGCCATCATGATGGCTCGTGTTCCGTCTCACCTTCAGAGCATTCAGACTCAGGTCCTGGCGTCCCCCACAACACCGTCTTTCTCTGATGTTTGCTCCATGCTTCTCCGCATGTCACCTCCTCCGGATACTTTTGCTCCTTCTCCCCCGACCCTTCTCCAGCAGGCTCCTTCAATCCTACCGTGCCATCCTACCTTTGCTCAAGGCGGATGTTCGGGATCTCGGGGCCGTGGGCGTGATGGCCGGGGTCGGCCGAAGTGTTCCTACTGCGGGAAAGACGGCCACCTTGAGGCGACCTGCTACCGGAAGATTGGTTATCCTCCTCTCGCCTGACGACGTCTGTTGTTGCTGACACCCCCTCTACCGCCCCTCCTGACCTTGAGGCTGTTCGTCTCCAACTTCAGCAACTCCAGGGGCTGTGTAACCCGCCTTCTTCCTCCGTCTCTACCACAGGTACCACATGTTTATCCACCAGTCCGTGCTGGATCGTGGACTCAGGTGCCACTCATCACATTACCTCACTGCGGCCTGCCCAGTACTCGGATTCTCCTTATCCGAAGTCTATCACTGTGGCTAATGGGGCGACGGTTTCCGTCTCCGGCTCGGAGGATCTTTCTCTGAACCCGTCGATCTCCCTTCGCTCGGCTCTTCATGTTCCGAGCTCCCCGTTCAATTTACTTTCTATCAGACGCCTTACTAGTGATCTTGATTGCTCTGTCATATTCAGCTCCTCTTCTTTTATTATATAGGATTGGCGGACGCAGACTGCCATTGGTAAAGGCAAACTGCGGAACGGGCTCTACCTTCTCGAAGATTCTCCCACCGTTCTCTCTTCCGTCTCTTCCACTGAGTGGCATCGACGTCTTAGGTATGCCCCTCTGTCGGTCCTCTAGCGGGCTCTTCCTGATCTATCTCTTCATCCGTTTCAGTGTGAGTCATGTATCCTCGGCAAGCACACACATTCTTCTTTTCCCACGCATTGTACACAGAGTGCTGTTCCGTTTGATTTAGTTCATTCCGATGTATGCGGTCTTTTTAAGATTACAAATATTTCTGGTTTTCGGTACTTTATCACATTTATTGATGATTACTCTCGTACTACGTGACTATACTTACTTCGTGATCGCTCCGAGCTTCCCCGTGTTTTTCAGGCCTTTGTCCTTGAGACCCGTACACAATTCCACACCACCCTAAAAACATTGCGCACCGATAATGCTCGCGAATACACCGTCACGGATTTACAGATTTGTGCTCTGAATTCGAGATTATTCATCAAACTTCTTGTGCCTACACACCCAACAAAACGGTGTTGCCGAAAGGAAGAACCGCCACTTACTCGATGTAGCCCGCTCCCTCATGCTTCAAATGCATGTTCCCAAACCTTACTGGAACTTTACAGTCTCCACTGTCTGCTTTCTCATCAACCGTCTCCCATCCTCCGTCCTCCACCATACTAATCCATTCAGCCTACTCTTTCCCTCCACTTTTACCTTTTCTCTCCCGCCTCGTGTCTTTGGCAGCACATGCTACGTCCACCGTCTGGGTGCGTCCTCGGATAAGTTGGATCACAGGGCTGCTAAACACATCTTTGTCGGCTATTCGCGTACCCAGAAGGGCTATGTCTATTATTCTCCAGCTTCTGGAAAGATCTCGGTCTCTGCTGATGTTACCTTCCGGGAATATCAACCGTTTTCCCATGCTCCTCTACCCGCTCATCTACCACCAGCTCCTCTCCCGCCATCCATCCCACGACCGGTTATCTCTGTAACTGCACCACCTTCACCGGTTCCACCTACACCGGCTCCTGCTCCCTCCAAACCACCCGTTATCAGTGTCTACACTCGTCGCCCTGCCGGTTCTGTTGCCCCTCTGCAGTCGGCCTCCGCCACAGATACTCCGCGTCCTGCTGATCAGGTACCGCCCTCCACTGCTCATCCACTGGAAAACTGTGTCTCCCTCCACCGCCTCTCTCCCCAACTTCACTTATTTGCTACTTCTCTTTCCTCGGTCGCTGTTCTTAACTCTGTTCAGGAGGCGCTCCAACATCCGGGCTGGCGGGCCGTCTGGAGGAGGAAATGACTGCTCTCTGGGCTAACCAGACATGGACCCTTGTACCTCTTCCTTATAGTCAGCAACTGGTTGGGTGTAAGTGGGTCTTTGTCATCAAACATGCTGCTGATGGGACGATAAACCGTCCAAAGGCTCGTCTAGTGGCTCGTGGCTTCACCCAACAGCAAAGGCTCGACTATGAGGAAAATTTCTCTCCAGTGGCCAAGCTCAATACCGCCCGTGTCCTCATCTCCGTAGCTGTCCATCACCAGTGGCCCTTACTCCAACTGTATATCAAGAATGCCTTTCTGAATGGTGATTTCCAGAAGACGGTATATATGCGACAACCACCCGGGTTTGAGACCACGGGGGAGTCTCAGGTCTGTCGCCTCTTGATGACTCTGCGTGGTCTTAAAAAATCCCTACGGTCATGGTTTGACAAGTTCAGTAAAGCCCTTCGGGATATTAGTTTTACTCGGAGCTCGACCGACTTCTCACTGTTTACTCGTCACTGAACAACAAGAACGGTTCTTCTGTTTGTATACGTTGACGATATCATCATTACAGGAGATGGCTCATAAGGGATACATGCAGTCAAACTACATCTGAGTTCCGTCTTTTAGACAAAAGATCTGGGGCCCCTATGATACTTCTTGGGTCTTGAGGTTGCCAGACGACCAGATGAGCTTGTCCTCTCTCAACGGAAGTACTGCCTCGACCTCCTTCATGATGCAGGCTATTCTGGTTGTAAGCCGAGTGACACTCCAATGGATGTAAACCACAAGTTGTGCGCTCAGGCTTCTGACTCGGATCTCCTGCTCCAGAATCCAGAATATTATCGTCGTCTCGTTGGAAAATTGATTTATCTCACGGTAACCAGACCAGATATTTCCTTCGCTGTTGGTATTGTTAGTCGGTATATGCACTCCCCTCGAAGATCTCATCTCCAGGCTATTGAACTCATTCTCAGATACCTTAAAACAACTCCTGGCCAAGGACTTGTCTATAGAACCTTCTCTTCATCTCCAACATTGGTGACATACTCAAATGCTGATTATGCTGGTTCTCTTGATGACCGACGATCTACCAGTGGATTCTGCACTTATTTTGGAGGGCATTTGATTACCTGGCGAAGCAAGAAATAAGCGGTCGTTGCTCGATCATCAGCTGAGGCAGAATACCGGGCAATGACATCTGTAGTGTCTGAACTAACGTGGCTTGAGAGTCTTCTTACCGATCTGGGTGTAAAGCTACCTTCACCTACTCTCCTCCTCTGTGACAACCAAGCTGCTATACATATTGCCAAGAACCCGGTCTTCCACAAAAGAACAAAGCACATCGAAGTCGACCTTCACTTCATTCGGGAGAAGGTTCAAATGAAGAAGCTCGATCTAAGGCATGTTCTAGGGACTGAACAAATTGCGTATATCCTCACGAAGGCTCTTTCCAAGGCCCCTCTTCTATTAGTGCTTTCCCAATCGATTTGTACGCTCCAGCTTGCGGGGGAATGTTAGAAAAGCCCATGTAAAGAACTCATTAGTGGGCCCATTTTTTGCTTCTTCTCTTCTCTCTTCTTTAGTCCCAGATCATGTATAGGATTGTTCTCTCTCTTTCTTCCTCGTATATTTTTGTATTCTCTATTTGTAGTTACACACACAAGAAATACATGCAAGCTTTTGAGCTATTTCTACAGTTTGGATACATGCAAAGGAGATCATTAAAGGCACCTGTTAGGCATTCAAAAAATTTAGGAACTAGGCTTGTTAAAAGAGGGGTAGACCAAAAAAGACTTGGAATGCAACTATAAGAAAAGACATGATGTACGAAGGCATTAGTCCGATTATGACTAGAGATAGGGCGCAACGACGACAAAGGATTCATATAGCCGACCCCATTACCGTGTGATAAATGCTCGTGTTATTGTTGTTAGCTCTAAGCTACATGCCTGCCTTTCATTTTTATTTTTAAATTGATATTTTTTAGTGATATTAATATTGGAATTTAAGAGGTGGATATCAATCTACCGACATAAAGGTTTTATAGATAAATTGCTACATTTCTTATATTTTTTTCCCAAAATATCCCTTTGGAATCTGTTGGCCAAGATACCAGCTCTTGACCTATATACTGAATGATATATCCTGAAGGTATATTAGGCGATATATCTAGAAGGTATATCAGCCACTGTTTTTATGTTTATTTTTTTTATTTAGCATAAATTGTATAATAAACAACAAGTAAAATTATTTTGTTGTCTATGTTGCTTTGCGCCAGTGCTGTTGACTCTCTTCCTACTTCCTATGTCTTTGTACCATGTGCCCATTCGTTGTTCGACATCGATTCTGATTGACCTTTGGATTTTGGACTGAAGATTCGTTATGTTTGATTTTCTTCATTGTTTTCTTGACATTTTGCTTCCTTTGGGCTTCTACCACGTGTTATATTGTTATTACTTATGTAACATAAAATTTATATTAATTTGATATATTTAGAATTTTAAAAATGTGAAAGTGTTAATATATCAATGTATATATAAAAAATGATTACATTTATATATAATTATGTATATAATTAATTAAATTTGAAACTCAATATATGAAATATCCGTATTATATCCCCGACATATTAAAACTGACTCGCGGCATAAAAAACCCAAATTGGCACGTCCCTGACATGCGACATTTGCAAACTTGCTTTAAATTAAACATATGTTAAATTTGTTTGCTAGAGACTAACATGTTTTTATTTTAAGAAAGCCTATTTTACATAAAAATATTTCAAATTTATGCGTGCGCTTTTAGTTTTTATTATCATATTAAAAATTTATTGAGTATACAACTCTATTGGTATGAATAAAGTGCATCAAAATTTAAAGTACATAAACCGATAAAGAGTAACTCCAAAATGAAAGTTATATTTATCCCACATTCCCCTCATCCCATGCAAGATTGAACCATCTTGCTTCTTTATAATGCAAAAATGAAAATGTAACCGACCAACAATTATCACCCTACATTAAATACGGTAAAAAAATGAAGATTGGAGCCTATGTTGCACCGACACCGACACGGGACACGCGATACGACACGACACGACGCGTGACTCATCAATTCTCAAAAAATACCATATTCCGACAAGATGAGACACGTATATTAAATATTCATTTTTTATAATTATGAAAATCCAAAAACATTTAACCCAAAAAACTAACAATTAACAAATATTTAAATAAATTATGTCATGTTTAAATATTATTCATCAAATATTCAAATACAAAACTTAACAAATGATCAAAAAATGATAGAACATTAACACATTATCATTATATATCATCAGTAGAAATAATGGATTCACATGCAAACTTTTTCCCCACATTCAATCTTCCTTTTTCTAGAAAAAATATCCACGTCACTAGTAGATCCACTTTCAGTACTTGAAATGCTAGAAAAGGGTAAAAATACTTCCAAGACAAATTGCCACCCATCTCACCATGTTTAGCTAACTTAGGGATACGCGTGTCCGATTGAGCGGACACGTGTGTCCGATTGAGCGAGACACACGAGTCCCGCGTGATCCAACATGTCGGATTTCCGACGCGAGTGTCGGATTTCCGACTCGAGTGTCGGACTCTTCGACACCGACACGATGGTCATTTTGAAGTGTCGGTGCTTCATAGATTGGAGCATTGTTATTTTATCAGTATGTGAATAATTAAATTTTAAAAAGTTAAAATTTGAATGAATTAGCATGGAAGTTGCATTAGCGTAAGAAAACTTGTCACTGATTAGTGCACAACAACTTGAATGAATGCCTTCAAATTTTATTGCCATATTAAGGTCCATAGAAATTGCAGCCTACAAATCAATTCTGATGACCGACGAGTCATTGCAAAGAGATCACATATTTTGGATATAGTATTATTAGTTTGTCATATTGGTAAATTTTAGACCTTCAAATTGTCTGAATGACTATATAACACGACTGTACTTGGATATTACATACATAATTTATATGAATTAAGATTTACTCCTTAAAACATCAAAACTTATAAGTCATGCAGAAATATAGAATGCTAAATACCAAAATCCTAACAATATGTAGATATGCAATCAGACAAAACCAGTTATCTCATGCTTGTATGCTGAAATTGTTACAATTTTGCTTGGCTTATAAAAAAGCATTTGGTTGAGGAATGACCATGTGGAGACACTAGAGGAATCCAGTCCCCAGAGCCATGACGACATCACAAATGAATAGAAATTTAGTAGAACTAGGTGCTTGATGAATGGAACATCGTGAGAGTGTTCATATGACCGCGAAGCAATTTTCATTCCTGCTCCACTCACTCGCTTTGTTCAGTGAGTTATTAATCGCCATTGCTGGTGACTTTCTCGTGGAATTGTCAGTGAGTTATTAATCTCCATTGCTGGTGACTTTTTTGGTCTTATTTCATCAATATGTGGGTTATTGTCCATCACATGTTCTAAAATGATTACATCTTTTAACTAAAATCCACACTTTAAACTTTGCGTATAACTTATTATTTTTCAATGTTTGCAATACTGTCCTTAAATGTGCAAAATGCTCCTCTTTGTTTTTTGAATAGACAAGGATGCCATTCACGAATACAGTCATATTTATTTAAATATTCTTTGAACGCTCTATTCATTAAATCTATAAAAACAACATATGCGTTTGTTAGTCCAAACAACATTACCACAAATTGGTATGTCCGTGTCTTGTAGTGAAAGCTATCTAAAAATATTTTATTTTTTAATTCACATTTTATTTTTTAATTGATATGTCCGTGTTTGATGATGTTTATTCCATTACCTCTAATCATTACAGAAGTGTAAAGTATCGCCCTTCTTAACAAACAGAATAAGGGCTCCTCTAAGTGATGAATAAACATTTTGTCCAATAATTCCTGAAGTTGTATTTTTTAATTGGGTGCTGATATTTGTACACCGGGTTTCTCTATTTGCACACCCTAACTCATGTTAAAACATCATATTTTTAATACCAAAAATCTAATATTTGTACCCCTTCCGACAGTTCCCCCTCTCCCCATTTCTCGCCCAAAAAGTCGCTCTCGCCTCCTCACCCGCCCAACATTTCCTCCGTTCGCCGCTCGTCGCCCGCTGTCGCTCGCCGTTGCTCGCCGCCCGCCGCCGTTGGAATCTCTCCTTCGGTCTAGTATATTCTCGGATCTACCCTTTTGCGGGTTTTCTGGAGCCTGATCCCGACCTCATCCTGGCCTTCCCTTATTTCGCCGAATTTGATTTCAATGCTTTCATACATGAAGATAAAACGTTATCTTATTTCTCCAGAACACATGAAGAAGCTACTCTAAAGAACTTGTATTCAACTTATGAGAGTGGTTAAGACGGTTTCTCCGGATTTTGTAAAAATATACTGAAATTTCCGCAGTTCCGACCATTGGTCTTCATTTTATAGAATAAATGAAAACAAGGTTTCATGAATGGTGTTAGTGTGTTAAAATATCTGAAAGATCCTATGTTAGAAGGAAATCATTGTGGCCCAATGCAAGGATTGAACATGATTTTCAACAGGATGCGCTTAGCTATTGTTGATGCAAGAATTACATCTCCACAACGACATCAAATTTATATAGGGCAATTATTTTATGTTTATATTTGTTAGATAATACTAGGAAACATGATGTATTGGCCCAATAATATGACCCATATAGGATTTAGTATTTAGTCCCACATTGTTTATATAGCTTAGTCTTCCTCTTCTCTCTCCTATATATTTGTATTCATGCTTGTACTTATTCATTCAAGAAGTATATACAAGGTTTGGACATTATCTCTGATCTTCATAACCTTGATCCCGGGGGTTCTGGTGATATGATCTCCTTTGTTGCTAAAGCGAAGGCCCTGGTGGAGGCCTGGATTTAGCATCAGCCTCCCACTACAGATCTAATCACTCAACGAGCCCAAAAAGTAGCTGTCCGGATTGCGATTATGATGTCCCGGGTTTCCTCTCACCTCCACAGTGTTCGGGCCCAGATTCTCTCATCTACTACCACCCCATCTTTATCTGATGTGTGCTCCATGCTTCTGAAGATCACCCCGCCCCGGATACTCCTGTTATTCTCTCCCCAGCGCTTCTACAACACTCTTCACCAGCTCCACATGCTCGGGGGTCCTCAGCCCGTGGGGGATGTAACACTTCTCGGGGACTTGGTCGGTCTGGAAAATCTCTGTTTAAGTGCACATATTGCGGACGGGATGACCATCTTGAGGCCACCTACTTTCGCAAACATGACATGCCACCACATCTTGCTGCTCCTGCTATGGCTGATCCTCCTGCAGCTTCTGCCACTCCTGTCCCGGACTTTGCTGTCTCTGCTCGGGCAGACATTGATGCTCTATGCACTCAGCTCCAACACCTGCAAGGGGCGTTCTCTCGCTCGTCTGGCTCCGTCACATCTATTTCTAATGAAGGTATCGTTTGTCTCTCGCAAAGCTCTCACTGGATTGTGGATTCGGGTGCCACACATCATATTACTTCGGAACGCCCTCCACAATATTCAGTGACTGCTCACCCCAAGTTCATCATTGTGGCAGATGGTGATGCTACCCCCGTCTCTGGTGCTGCCGATATACCCCTCACACCACTCTATCTCTGACTTCTGCTCTTTATGTTCCCCGTTCCCCATTTAACTTACTCTCCGTTAGCCGCCTCACACCAGACCTCAATTGTTGTGTTACTTTCTCACCCTCTACTTTTGTTGTGCAGGATCGGAACACGCAGAATATCATTGGTAAGAGACGGCTGTTAAATGAGCTCTATCTCCTCGATGTCCCTCCTTCCGCTCTTTCCGTTGTCTCTACTACCGACTGACATCGTCGTCTCGAGCATGCTACCCTCCAGATTCCCACGAAGGCTCTTCCAGATGTCTCCCTGCATGAGTTTTCTTGTGAGTCGTGTATCTTTGACAAACAACATCATGTTCCTTTTTCTCCTACTTGTACTCGGAGGGATTCTCCATTTTCATTGGTACATTCCGATATTTGTGGCCCTTATAAAACCCGTAGTATGTTTGACTAATCGGGAAGAAAGCGGAACACTGGTTACGGGAGAAAAATGGAATGCGGGAGACGGAATAAATAAATATCCGAATCACGGGACTCGCTTGTCCAATTTAGCGGGACACGCGAGTCCCGAATAAGTGCGTGTCCGGGACTTCCGACACGTGTGTCCGAGCGTGTCGGCATGACGGACGCGTGTCAGAGTGTCCAACACCGACACTAAGGCCATTTTAGAGTGTCAATGCTTCATAGATTGGCTGGATGGAGTAATATGAAATGTGAGATCATTTGGACTGGGGAATGGCGTGCGAGCCCACAAAAGCTAACTTCATAATTTTCGCCTCTAGAGACCGTTAAGATGGTCCCTCTTTCCATGAGGTTTAGTTGGATCAATTCAGAGGCGACAAGATGAGCGAGTCCGCAACAAGCAGAGGCGTCGAGATTGCGTTGATTGGGGGATGCCGGGAGCTCTGATGCGTGTGAAAACTAAAAGGCTGAGAAGCAAGAGCCCTTCACGGAGAAGCAGGGCTATCACATGGAATTAGCGATCGGTGAGAGCTATGCACGAAGAAGATGGTGAGACCTGGAAGCTACAGAGATTGGCGACTCGGCTGGAAGGAACACAAGTCCAGAGATGCGTGTTTTCTTGGATTGGTAGCAGTGCTAGGAGCAGAGGAGAAGATGCCGGACCCCTACCTTGAGGTGAAGGCTAATGCATTGCGAGTTAGAAGGAGGCTGACAACAAAAATCCTATAAATTTGTTTGGAAGAAGGCTTCTTCTGCCGACGACATGAAGTTGAGCGGCAATGGGGCAAAATTGGGGAATACCTAGAAGGGGGGTTTAGTGCAAGTAATACTTCGAACAGGAGAGGTCATGTAAGGCCAACACACTTCCCACAAAATCAGAAACATTTTCGTGTGAGGCAGGGGAATTCACGTGATTTTGGAAGTCGAGAGGATTTGATTTTTAGCTCTGATACTATATGATAGTTTGAAATAAAGATTATTATTATTCCAAATAATCTAGTTTATTACATGAGAGCACCCCTCTTTATATAGAGTGGTGAAGGAATAAAAAAATACATTTGGTAATGTGGGATTAAATACAATAATAGGAGAATTTACAATAGGTCTCTTAGATGAGTTTTAAGCTCTTGGACTTTCATTAAGCTTTAATAATGAGAATAACATAAAGTAGTTATTTCTATATTTAATTATCAAAATAAGTGGGCATTACTTGATGATCATTGACTGGGTTAATCGCAAGGTCGACGACTGCAGCCCCCTTTTGAAGATCATTTAGAGCACGATTTTAGAATACAAAGGAAACAAATTGGCAAACACTAAAAATTAAAAACTTGTTGCATATACTGTCCTTTTCCCTCAACAATTTCCTTATATTATAGTTTATATATGTATACATATATATATACCTATATACATACACAAGCAGTAGTGCATGAGATTCCCTAATGCCCCAGCGTGACTGTACTCCTGAAACTTTTTTTCTAGCCAAATACAAAATAGAAATTGATATGATGGTGCACATTTTTAAAAATATAATAAAAAGCGCACAAGTTAAACACTTGCAAAAGTATGTAAAAATAGTAATAAATAAGATAGAATTAGAAAGATGAATGTTTTACCAAAAATTGTTTTTCCCTTATATATAGTATATAGATGTATATACAGAGTTATAAATGTATATACTATATACATGTGTATACATGTATTACATATTTATGCATGCATGTATATAATGATATGCATATTTATACATGTATATTACATATATACATACATATATATATATATATATATACATATATATACATATATATATATATATATATATATATACATATATGTATATATACATATATATATATATATATACATATATATACATATATATACATATATATACATATATATACATACATATATATACATATATATACATATATATACATATATATACATATATATACATATACATACATATATATATATAGATATATATATATATGTACATAAATATATATGTATTACATATACGTGTGTGTGTGTGTATATATATATATATATATATATATATATATATATATATACATACGAGCATCTTCGCACGGGCTACGCCCGTGCTCGATGCTCTCGGGCGGCCTTTGGCCGCATCTAGGCGGGCTTCGCCCGCCTCCGCACGGGCTTCGCCCGCCTCCGCACGGGCTTCGCCCGTGCTCGATGAGTCGTTGCGGGCTGCGCCCGCATCAAGGCGGGCAACTCCCGCATCAAGGCGGGCAACTCCCACAATATATACATATGAGTACTCAAAATGACCGTAAAAAAATATAAATCGATATTACAATTTTTATTTTAAAAAAATCAACGTTTTGACGTAAAAACATTAATTTCTCGTCTTCTTTCTCTTCCTATTCTCTCTCTTTCTCTCTCCCTCTCTCTCCTCCCCCTCTCTCTCCGCCCCTTTCTCCTCTCCCTTCCGTCATCTTTCTCCTATTCTCTCTCCATCTCTCTCTCCTCCCCCTTTCTCTCCTCCCCCCCTCTCTCATGTAGGGATATGATTTATTTGATGAGATCTAATGGTCAAAACTTAAAGTATGGTGTGCCTCAAAATATGCATATTGTTTTATATATATAAGATATATAGGCGCGCGCGCACACACACACAGGCGCGTGCACACGTACTCACAGGCGTGCGCGCGCACAGGCGCACATCTTTGCACATGCCTGTACTCAAAGGCCGTCGTTCGAGAGCATCGAGCATGAGCGAATCCCGTGTGAAGGTGCTTGCATCAAAAAAAATATTAAAATGTCTGATAATTTTATTTATTACTATTATTTATGATAATAATTATTGTTATTAATATACATGCTTATTGTATATTACAAGGTTGTAGATGTCGAATGTCGGGTTCATGTCGGTTTGAGTTTGGAACGTCGGATGTCAGAATGCGGGGGATATATCAGGAATATTTTACAATGTCCGATTTTAATATTTAAATAAATTTATTTATATATATATATTACACAGTTTTTATAAATATGTATAATTGTATACATAATGTATGTTTATAAATTACACAATAAACATATATACAGATATTGTATGTTTATAAATTACACAAGAAAGAGCCATCAACTGCAATAAACGAGATAAAAATCATCAAATGAGAACTAGATGAGAATGTAGTCGATACTAGACTTAATGAGATGCACAAAATGAAGCACAAAATAAATTATTTCTATTTGGTCTCCTCAAAAGGGACAACCCAGTGCACAAAGCATCCTTGCGCAGCGAGGGTCCAAGGAAGGATTCCACCACAAGGGTGAAATGTGGGCAAACCTTACCCTGCATTTCTGCAAAAGGCTGCTTCCAGAACTCGAACCTGTGACCGCAAGGTCACATGACAACATCTTAACTGGTGTTTGGTCTTTTCAAAGAATAAAAAAAATATTTGTAATACTCTCGACGATATATCAGTCGCAAAATATCGCCTGATATATCGGGTTAAACGGATATATCAGACAATATTTTCAAAAAAACATATTTGTGTAAAATATCGATGTCGTGACGTTTTACCCCGAAAATCTTATGTCGGTCGACATGTCATGTTGGCTGACATGTACAACACTGGTATATTATATATATATACATATATATATATATATATGTATATATATATATATATATATATATTATTTACATGTATATATCTCTACTCTATTTAAAGGAAAATAGACCATTTGGTGAAACATTCCTCTTTCCAATTTTAAGTTTCTTGATGACAATTTTCAATTTCTTATAATTTAATTTGTATATATTGAAGGAGGAAAGTTGATTGATTTTATTCATCCACATAGGGGTATTTATACAATTACAAAGATATGACACGTCATTGATCCGTGTGCTCCCATAATTCCTAAATAGGAATCGATCTATTTAGGATACAAATACGACGTAATTAATGCAAATATTATAATTAAGAATGCAATATCCAACAAATTAAGAATGCAATATTCAACACCCCCCTCAAGTTGGGCGTGTGATGTCAACCATGCCGAACTTGCCAATAAGATCTGCGAACATACTGGAATTTAGATCCTTTGTGAGAACATCGACCAACTGTTGGTCAGACGTTACGAATGGAATAACAACAGTTCCTCGGTCGATATTCTCCTTGATGAAATGTCTATCAATCTCAATATGTTTTGTACGATCATGTTGCACCGGATTGTGGGCAATGGAGATTGCAGCCTTATTGTCACAGTACAATCTGATAGACTCGCTTCCTTTAAGCCCAAGTTCCTTCAGGATAGTGGAGATCCATAAGCCTTCACAAATGCCATGTGCGAGCGCTCTAAACTCGGCCTCAGCACTGGATCGAGCAACAACATGTTGCTTCTTGCTTCGCCAGCTGACCAAATTCCCACCAATCATGGAACAATATCCGGTTGTAGAGCGCCTATCAGTGAGCGATCCAACCCAGTATGCGTCAGTGTAAACTTCAATAGTCAACTCTTTATTTGGTGAGAACAGGATGCCCTTCCCTGGAGAGGGCTTGAGGTATCGGAGGACACGATGTGCGACATCAATATGACAGACCTTTGGAGAGTGCATAAACTGGCTGAGAACTCCCACATCATAAGAGATATCTGGACGAGTGTGAGATGAGTAGATTAACTTCCCTACCAGCCTTTGGTAACTGGGAATGTCTTCGATCACATCGCCATCGTCTCTGCATAGCTTGCGATTGGCTTCGATTGGGGTGTCGGCAGGTCGACACCCGCTCATCCCAGTGGCTTCAAGGAGGTCGAGTACATACTTCCTTTGTGATAGGAAAATGCCATGCTTTGACCTTGCAACTTCAATGCCGAGAAAGTATTTGAAATTTCCGAAATCTTTCACTTCAAATTCTTTTGCCAACTTCTCTTTCCGTGCCTGAATCTCCTCCTTGTCATCCCCAGTGATTATGATATCATCCACGTAGACAATCAGGGCAGTTAACTTCCCCTTGTTGATTCTGATAAAGAGGGTGTGGTCGGCATTGCTCTGACGGTACCCAAAACTGTGCATGGCTTTGTGGAATCTTCCAAACCAGGCCCTGGCTGATTGTTTCAGGCCATAGAGTGGCCTCCGTAATCTGCACACTTTTCCTTTTGATCCACTAGGGGTGAGTCCCGGAGGGAGAGCCATGTAGATCTCTTCTTCCAGGTCGCCATGAAGATAAGCATTCTTCACATCCAATTGGCAGAGTTGCCAATCCTTGCAGGAAGCACAAGATATGAGGATTCTGATCGAATTCATTTTTGCAACAGAAGCAAAGGTGTTGGGTACATTGGAAAATGTGTACCTGATTTGGAGAAGCCTAACTTAGCACAATGGTATACATCAATGTGTATTTGATGTTGTTTTAAGTTCATTTGTGCAGGTTAAGAATGTGCTAGAATGCAGGAAAAATATTCTAAGTCCATGTGTCGACACCTGAGGAAGCTGTGTCGACACTTCAAAAAGATTGTGTCGACACTTGGAAAAAGTTGTGTCGACACAGAGAAGAAGAATCGACAACAATTGTGTCGACACCGGGAGGCAGTGTCGACACACAGAATTTTGGTCGACATCAACTGTATCGACACTGGGAAGTGTTGTCGACACACAGAATTGCTAGTCGACAACACTTCTGTGTCGACACCAGGAGACTGTGTCGACACACAGAGGCAGAGTCGACAACAACTGTGTCGACACCAGGAGGCAGTGTCGATACACACACTATGTTCTGAGTCTACATCAACTGTGTCGACACGCAGGACTTGTGTCGACACACAGCAGAGTCTAAACCAAGTTAATTGCTGATGTATGATGAAGTGTTTGTGTCGACACAAATACTCAGTGTCGACACATTCTCAAGATGCAGTGTCAAGAAGCTGTGTCGACATAAAGACAGCTATGTCGACATCACCAAAGGCTGTGTCGACACTTAAGTCACTTGTGTCGACACATATTGACAGATGGTCTCGACACTTTGTGACAGACAGTCTCGACGCTTTGCTGACAAAGACAAAGACACAAGATCTGTTTGAAGACTTGACAGCTGTGAGTTACAACAGGTTTACTGAAGCTGTCAGACTTGTCATAAATTAGTTATAAACCGGATCAGTCGGTTATCATGGAAGAAGTCTATAAATAGATGGATTCAGAAGAAGGAATGTGACACATAGAAAATCATAATTGACACAACTAACTCAACTATTGCGAGAGTGATCTCTGATCAAGAAAGTGCAAGACACAGAAGAAGATCTTCGTGAGAAGATCTAAGAAGACATTCTGAAGTGAACATTCACTCAGATTCAGTCTAAGTAGAATTCATTCAAGAATTCAAAAGTATCATCAAGGGTTTTGGATAGAGAGAGATCCAGCCATTTGAAGACAAGAAGGAAGCTATCACAGGTTTCTCAAGAAGCAGGTACTGAACTTATCTGTCAAGAAGATTTAGATATATTTCTGGAATCTAAGGTGGAAGCTGCTAGTCAGTATTTTCCAAAGGAAATCAACTCAACTAAGTTCAGATTCAAGAAGGTTTGAAGAAAGCTAAGATCAAGTTGATTTCAGCCATCAGCCTCTTCAAGAAGCTGATCAAGAAAATTCTTATCCCTACTCTCTCAACAGGGGTAAGAGATTATATAACTCCTTTTCAAATTCTGTAGGATCTATTTTATAGATCTGAGTTGTAAGCCTATTTTATAAAGGCTGAGTGTAGGAGATTTGTTCTCTGAGTGGTAGGGTTGTTTATGCCTGAGTTGTAGGAGAAGGTATTCTCTGAGTTGTAAGCCTTGTGGCAAGGCTGAGGTAGGGCTTGTTAGCCTGAGCTGTAGGAACCTTATAGTGTTCTGAGTTGTAGAAACCTTTCAGGGTTCTGAGTTGTAAGATCTGAGGATCTGAGATAAAGGAGGAAGTTAGGCCGAATCTAGCACACTGCTAGATAGGTGAAGGGGGAAAGTGGATGTACCCAAACTTTGGGGAACCACTATAAATCTGTGTGCAATCTGTGATGTGTGTATGTTTGTGATTGGTGTGCTGTGTTAGCTGCAGAGTTTTCTAAATTATATTATAACTTGTGATGCAGGCCACCCCTACGTGAAGCTAAAATTAAAAAATAACGAAGGGGAATTCCTATGGAGAATTTATGCGAACACCTAACGAGCATCTAAAACAACATAGGAGGCATTTCTACGAACACGTAGTGCGCGTGCGGAATTGGAAATTTCGGCGGAGCTTTGTTTGTAACAGCGCGATCTCACAAGGGGGTTTCTCCCAACCAAACCTACACGAACATCCACATACATATAGCATACCCTAACACAACACCTAAGCATTCATTTCCAAGCATTTCTATATCAATACGGAGGGTGTCCGGACTCAAGCCACGATCCAAAAATAGTCCGTAATCGGCCCTCAAAACAAATCAACGAGGATATACCAAACCCTCTTGAATCGTCCGAAATCAAAGGGCTACACAAACCCCGATTTGCAAAACGCCCAAGGGGACCTATCCTTTCAAAAACCTTCGCGAAAATCGGAATGAAACACAATAATTTTCAGATTTTAATACTTGCAAATGGAGACAACAAATAGGATAAAATTTGCATTCATAATTTCCACCAAGCTCACAAAAATTAAGAGGAATCACACAAGATTTAGGGGGGAGAAATCGTTACCCAAAGTTCTGAAATTAAAGAGGAGGAGGAGGAGAAGAGTGATAAATATGAAAGCGTCGCACTTCCACGGGTCGCCGGAGTCGCACCGGATGAGGGAGAACCGAGCCGTCTTCTTCGGAGTCACACCGGAGGAGAAACGAGGTCGCCGGGGCAGCAAGAATACTCCACCAAGAGGGGCGGCAGCACTTGAATTCTGCGGCTTCCTGTAGTCCGGGCTGGAGTCGGCCAGGCCGAAGAGAAGGGTGGGGGGGCTGCTGTCCACGGTAGGCAGAAAATTAGGTTTTAAGTTTCTTTTTTGTTCTTCAATGTTTCTCTCCCTCACACATACATATATATATATCATTACATGCCTCCATCATCACCCTTCATCCAAACATCAACTAATCCTAGCCACTTAAAATATTTCTTTTAACCAAATTAAAAAAACACAACACAAATAAGGTTATAAATTTATAACACTAAATTATAAATTTATAACACTTATAAAATGAAACTAGAAAGGAATTTAATGTTATTTTATACGCGTGAAATAACATTAAATCATGATGACACGACGGTGGCGGCGCCGGCGGTGACGGTTGCGGCGACGGTAGCGGCGACGGTAGCGGTGACGGTTGCGGCGACGGTGGCGGCGACGTTTGCGGCAACGTCCATCAACGTCCACGAACAAGTAGCGGCGGCGGTCAAACGAGAACTCCATGACGGCACGAGCGAGTGACGGGGGGTCCTCGCCATCAATCCTCCCCCGCTCGAAATCACTCATCACCGATGAGTGACCAGTGAGAGAATAGTAGGAGACAGCAACATCCACAGGTGGCATAGCGAGAACGGACATCCACGGGGCATCCGCAATAAAACAGGACCTGTCATGAGCAAGAACAGCAGAAAATCTCGCAGATGTGTCAGCATAAAGAAAAACAGTGCAGTTCTTACCATCCAATGCGAGAACCAGAAAACCCAACTGAAAGAGCGACACGAAAAAAATCTCACCTCTCATCCCAAGAGAATCTGAAGTGGTAGAGGGAAACGTCGGAGAAAGCCACTCAGGTGGAAACAAGATATGCAAAATTAAATCCGAAAAGTTGAAACACGGCGTAAAACCGATTGCATCGTATGAATCCAAAAAAATTGCATTAAATCCGAAATTCGAGAAAATCATGTAAGGATCGGCGCTCCAACATGTGAAATTCATTACAGAACCCGAAGGTATCCACTCGAGGGCCGACAAGACTAAACTCAGATCAATCACTCCGTAGTCAGGCGCTCTCCAGCATGTATAGTCATGCAAGTGAAGCAAAGCAAAGGCACAGGTATAAGGCGGCGCCCTGTATACATGAAGTTCTTGTCGGGGTGAATGAAAATAATGTGCAAGGTGACTTGATGGGTGGCCATATCGTAAAGACACCAAATCAAAATGCACAAGCATAGGGAGATCACGCATAGTCACCAACAAAACACTATCCGTCGAGAGATATCTCGTGAAGTGATCCATCTCGTATGAAGCATGAGCAGGATAAAGTGGAGCAGTGACAAGATCAACGATAATTAAGCTCAGCTTGTGAACATCTAAACGAGGGGCCAACGCTAGAGTAGGGGGTATCCAAGTAGGTATATCATAAAAGCGTAGACTAAGGCTAGCGGATCCATGTCCTAAAATGATATCAAATGTATGCACACAAGCAGGAGGGAGGGTCGGTAAAATCGAGCCCGGGACTAAATCCAAATCCAAATGAATCTCACACAACGGTGACTCAATCAAGGGACACTCATCCGGGAAACTCACGTCCGGGCAAACATCAGAATAATCGTCCAAGGATACCCTACCCTCAGGAGGAAACTCATCCAAAATAATAATTGAGAAATCCTCAATCTCTGGCTCCACAGATAGCTCAGATTTAATTTCAGAAAAATCAGATTGAGGCTCACTCGACATAGGGATCATAGACTCGAGAGGGCACTCAATAGTAGGGTGAACTGAAATATCACTAACAAGACATGTAGTGGGTAAAGGGGTACTCTCACAAGTCAAAGCCTCATCAACATCCCAAAAACCATCATCCAAGTCGCTAGGATATCCAGTATCCTCATCGTCAGAAAAATTGGCAGAATCATCGGGCACTATCGAACATGCCAGGATACTCGCATCTAACTGGACATCCTCAACAAAATCAGGAGATACCACACCAACGTCCAGATCAGGATCAACAGCAATCTCAAAAGTATTCTGGGGTGGCTCCGAAGTGGAGACTAACATAGCTGAAGCCCTAGGCTTGGTGGGGCATGTCACGGCGTAGTGGCCAGTCACACCACAAGCATAACATAAAGCCTTCTCCTTGGCAACCTTAACTGGCTTCCTATGCCTAACTTTCGACTGGATAACATCCCTAGTCGTGATAACAATGGAAGGCGGAACAGGGGACCTAAGATGCTCTGGTTCCCGCACGGCAGGTGTAGGTGTGCTCAAGATGGTGGGATCCTTTTGGGGCAAGGATCTAACGTGAGGCCGATCATCACTCCTATAATCAGAAAGTGGTCTAGTGTCCTGGCGGGGTGAAATAACATCATGAGACGTCCTCATACGGGAGTATGGGGGAACGTGCTTGCTCGGTATAGGCAAAATCTTAGGCGGCGCTACACTCGGATAACCAGAAGACTGAGAACGGCAGTATGAGGGATAATACTCATCCGTCAACACATTCTTCATAAGTTGCCATCCTACAAGTGAGCCAACGAGGGACGGTCCAAAACGTCTCTCCTCATTGACCCAGAAAGTCAGGGCTCGACCAGATAATTGCAATCTCGCAACGGGAATCCGGTGGGGGTCCACAAGACGATATTGCTCAAAGTAAACTTCCATATCATCTACCCAACGTAAGAAAACCCGCGGTTCACCTAACCCATCGTAAGTCGGAGCAGGGATTCTAACAGGCCTAGAGGTGCGCAATGGTGGTGTCATAATCGCTTGACTAACCGTACTGGAAGGAACATGGGTCCTAAGCTGTTGCCTTGGGGCATCAAGATGCGGTGTCGGAAGCCGACCTCCAAGTTGTGCTAACATATCTATTATGTCATCACATTGGCAAGTCATCTCCTTGCGAAGGGCACCAACCGAGGAACATGGGGGAAGGGGACTCCCAACGCGGGCCATGACAGACTAACGAAAAAAAAGGATTCAAATTAGGAAAGCACTTAAAACTAGTTTTTTTTTGTTTTTATATAACTAAAATAAAAATTTTAAAACGAACAAAACGTACCTAAGTGAACGTGGGGGTAGCTCGGCCCGAGCGGGTCGTTGTCAAGTTGAGAAATTGACAAACTTGGCTCTGATACCAAATTGATGCAGGCCACCCCTACGCGAAGCTAAAATTGAAAAATAACGAAGGGGAATTCCTATGAGGAATTTATGCGAACACCTAACGAGCATCTAAAACAACCTAGGAGGCATTTCTACGAACACGTAGTGCGCGTGCGGAATTGGAAATTTCGGCGGAGCTTTGTTTGTAACGGCGCGATCTCACAAGGGGGTTTCTCCCAACCAAACCTACACGAACATCCACATACATATAACATACCCTAACACAACACCTAAGCATTCATTTCCAAGCATTTCTATATCAATACGGAGGGTGTCCGGACTCAAGTCACGATCCAAAAATAGTCCGTAATCGGCCCTCAAAACAAATCAACGAGGATATACCAAACCCTCTTGAATCGTCCGAAATCAAAGGGCTACACAAACCCCGATTTGCAAAACGCCCAAGAGGACCTATCCTTTCAAAAACCTTCGCGAAAATCGGAATGAAACACAATAATTTTCAGATTTTAATACTTGCAAATGGAGATAACAAATAAGATAAAATTTGCATTCATAATTTCCACCAAGCTCACAAAAATTAAGAGGAATCACACAAGATTTAGGGGGGAGAAATCGTTACCCAAAGTTCTGAAATTAAAGAGGAGGAGGAGGAGGAGGAGGAGAAGAGTGATAAATATGAAAGCGTCGCACTTCCACGGGTCGTCGGAGTCGCACCGGATGAGGGAGAACCGAGCCGTCTTCTTCGGAGTCACACCGGAGGAGGAACGAGGTCGCCGGGGCAGCAAGAATACTCCACCAAGAGGGGCGGCAACACTTGAATTATGCGGCTTCCTGTAGTCCGGGCTGGAGTCGGCCAGGCCGAAGAGAAGGGGGGGGGGCTGCTGTCCACGGTAGGCAGAAAATTAGGTTTTAAGTTTCTTTTTTGTTCTTCAATGTTTCTCTCCCTCACACATACATATATATATATCATTACATGCCTCCATCATCACCCTTCATCCAAACATCAACTAATCCTAGCCACTTAAAATATTTGTTTTAACCAAATTAAAAAAAACACAACACAAATAAGGTTATAAATTTATAACACTAAATTATAAATTTATAACACTTATAAAATGAAACTAGAAAGAAATTTAATGTTATTTCATACGCGTGAAATAACATTAAATCATGATGACGCGACGGTGGTGGCGGCGGCGGTGACTGTTGCGGCGACGGTAGCGGTGACGGTTGCGGCGACGGTGGCGGCGGCGTTTGCGGCAACGTCCATCAACGTCCACGAACAAGTAGCGGCGGCGGTCAAACGAGAACTCCATGGCGGCACGAGCGAGTGGCGGGGGGTCCTCGCCATCAACTTGTGTGTGATTTTCTGCCTTAAGTTTAAAACAAGTATTAGAACCTATTCACCCCCCCTCTAGGTGTTTAGGCGGTCTTGAAAGTAAAACTATCAAGTGGTATCAGAGGGAGGTTGCTCAAAGAAGGACTTAACAGTCTGAGTTAGATCAAAAGGCAGAATCAAGAATCAAGAAAATGAGTTCTAGAGAGAATCACAAGGAACTAGGGTCAATGAAATTACCCATCTGCAGGAAAGAGATCTTTGGAATCTGGAAAGAAAGGGTTAGATTGTTTATGGAGGCCTCTGACCCAAGGATATATATCACAGTAAAAGAATGTCCATATATCCCAATGAATGTGTCTGTTCTGGATGCAAATCAAATAACTCCTAAAGATTTTTCTGAAATGACCAAGGATGAGATTATATTGGCAACTATGGATAAAAGAGCTCAGAATATCATAGTGAGTGCCATAGATGATTCTACTTTCCAAAATTTGATTCACTGCAAAACCTCCAAGGAAATGTGGGACACTTTGATTGTCTACATGGAGAGTTTTGAAGAAGTTAGACAAGATAGAAAGTCTATGCTCAATCAAGAATATGAGAGTTTCAGACAAGGGAAGTCTGATAGCATATCTGAATGCTACAAGAAATTCTATAGGATAGTGAATGAACTGATGTCCTATGGAAGGGTCTTCAGTACTTATGAGCTGAATGACAAATTCCTAAGATCCTTGACAAAGGACTGGGATACCAAGATTTGTGCTATTAGAGAAGTGGCCAAACTAGCAGACATTTCTCCTCGAACCTTATTTGGTAAGTTGCTATCATATGAAATGCAACTAATGGCTAGGAAGGAGGAAGAAAGAAATTCAAAAGGAGAGCATAAAGAAAGATCTGTGGCCTTCAAGGTTGAAGCCACTAAGAAAAATAGGAGGATATCTCCATCACCTTCTAAGGAAGCTGCTGAAGTCATATCAGAAAATTCAGACGATCAGAACTCAGAAAGCAGTGATTCAGATGCAGATTTTGCTGCCTTTACAAGGCAGTTTCAAAGGTTCTTGAAGAAGAAGCAGTGGAAGTCAAGGCCCTCCACATCACAGCCAGTTGATGATTACTATCAGAAGAAAAAATCATCAAGAAAGGAGAGGAGCAGGTCTAAGCCCAGCAAAGCTACAACTTCAAAAATTGTTTGCTATTGCTGCAATAGGCCTGGACATGTGATGACTGAGTGTCCAGAAAAGAGGAAGGAGTCAGCAGACAGAAAGAAGACTCAACAAAAGGGCAAGAAGGAGAAATCCTTTGTTGCTAAGAAGGAGAAGAGTCTTACAGACCAATCCTCATCAGAATCAGAATCTGAAGCAGAAGCATACATTGGATTGTATGCAGCTAGTGATGAAGAGGAGTTTATGCAATTGCTGAACTCCATCTATGATCAAGAAGACCAGCAGTGCATGAGACTGATGGCTGAATCAGAAGACAACAAGTGCCAGGATCAGCCTGGTCCCAATAAGGTACAAAGTAATTCTAGAATTTTTGATTACAGTACTGGCTCAGAGTCAGATTCATCTTCATCAAGTGATGAGGATGGATCTGAATTTGAAGGAGATATTCATCAGTTGATAGATGAATATGAGGACTTATTGCAGGCACTTAAGAAAAGCAAAAGCCTGACCAAAAATCAGGCTAAGGAAATTACAGATCTTAAGATGAATGCTTCTGGTTTAGAGAAAGAATTGGATCAAAAATTGAATGAGATTGCCAAACTGAAAACTATAACTGTTATTCAGATGAGTACAATCACATATAAAAATGATCTAATTAAGAGTCTGGAAGTCAGACTTCAAGTAGAGAAAGATTTGGTGGCTAGTTACTCTAAGCCAAAATCAGTCTTACCCTTAATAGATGAGTTTGTGGCTCAAAAAGGCAAGGCTGGAATAGGCTATAAAGGTAACATCAGGGCTGCCCATTTCAAGAGAAAGGGCAAAGCCTCAGTTCAGCAATTAAATTTTAAAGTCACTATAGTTTTTAGAAAGATGCATAAGCCTTCTAACAAGTATGACTTTGAGAATACTCAAGGTCATAATAAGACTGAAGTTCTGAATGACAAGGGTGCTTATGTCAATAAGGCAGCCCATGTTCATAAACCCCATGGTTATAAGAAACCAGTGGGTGTAGATGCAGCAGCACCAGCACAGAACAGAAATTTGTCTGCCAAAAATGTATCTAGACCTAGATACAACAAGTATGAATGCTGGTGCTGTGGCAAGACATGCCATTTTGCCTTAAACTGCTGGCATAACATTAGTGTCAGAATGAACAACAGTCTTCCAGTTAGAAGAGCTGCTGGTAGATTTGATATGAATGGTGCTAACTTGAACCAAGGACCCAAGACTTTCTTGGGCTCTAAGGTTAGGTAATTCTGTATTGCAGGAAGGTCCAAGTTGCCATGCCCCTATATGGTACTTGGACAGTGGATGTTCCAGGCATATGACTGGAACAAAGGGGCTGCTGAAGGAGTACACACCTATCAAGCATGAGCCTAAAGTAATCTTTGGTGGATCTGAAAGAGGAATCATCAAAAGATTCTGTAACATTTCTTCAAACTAAATTACCATCACTCAAGTGGCTTATGTAAAAGGTTTGAAACACAACCTGATAAGCATAAGTCTGCTGAGTGATCTTGGATATGACATTTCATTTGTTAAGAATGGATGTCATATCAAAAGGTCAAGTGATCAAAAGGTCATATTGACTGGGTATAGAAAAAGAAATGTTTATTGTCTTGATTTTGTATGTGAGAACAAGGTTTCTCCTATTTGTCTTGTAGCTGATGAGAATGCATCTCATTGTGTCAAATGACACAAGAGGCTGACCCATCTTAACTACAAGACAATTGGTCAATTCTTTAGCAAAGAGTTAGTGAGGAATGGTCCTCAAGTTAAGTGTATAAAGGAAGGGATATGTTCAGCTTGTCAAAAGGGCAAGCAGACAAAATCCTTCTTTCATAGCCTTGAAAACAAGGATTTAGTGAGGTGTCTATACCTCTTACATATGGATCTTTTTGGTCTTATGCCAGTTCATAGTCTAGGTAGGAAAGTCTACACTTTTGTGGTTGTAGATGACTATTCTAGATATACCTGAATGTTCTTTCTGAGACAAAAATCTGAAACCCCAAGTGTTTTACATAGTTTTGTTAAACAAATTCAGAATGAACTAAACAGTACAGTGGTCAAAATCATAAGTGACCATGACACTGAATTTCAATCTGAAAGTATGATAAGATTATGTGAAGAATTTGGGATTTTCTAAAAATTCTCCTCACCTAGAACACCACAACAAAATGATATTGCTGAAAGAAAGAATAGGACATTGATTGAGGCTGGTAGAACTCTATTGAGTGACACTTCTCTCCCAGAATATTTCTGGGCTGAGGCAGTTAGTACTGCATGTCATGTGATCAATAAGGCTTCTATTACCAAAAGCCACACAAAGACACCCTATGAGATCATGAAAAGTAGAAAACCAAATTTATCCTATTTTAGAATCTTTGGTTGCAAGTGTTATATCCTTAACAATGACAAATCTTATCTAACTAAGTTTGCTGCCAAATCCCAAGATGAGATATTTGTTGGGTACAACATCAATAGTAAGGCTTATAGAGTCTACTACTTGACTACTCAAATTGTAGAAGAATCTGTACATGTTGTATTTGATGAAACAAGATTAATCAACAGTGAGTTGCCTTGTAAATCATGCAGTCCAACAGGTATATGCAATATAATGGACAAGCTTTCCATTGCAGAAGGCCCAACTGCAGATGAAGTATTGGAAAATGATGGCTACTGTCCAGTGGGAGTACAAGACTCTATAGAAGCTGATGACAACCAAGAGGTGCAGCATAATGTAGGAACTGGAGGTGTTCAACCTGAAGGAAATCTACCTCCAGCTGTAAGACATTTAAAGGATCATCCAGCAAATCAGATAATTGATGATCCAAGACATGGAGTGCAAACCAGAAGTAGAAATCTGAATACAGTCCTGCACTCAAGTTTTCTATCTCAACTGGAGCTAAAGAAATTTGAAGAAGCTATCCAAGACCAACACTGGATTAATGCTATGCAAAAAGAGCTTAATCAATTCAGAAGGTGCAAAGTCTGGGAGTTAGTTTCTAAACCAAAAGACCACAACATCATTGACACAAAGTGGATCTTTAGGAACAAGTTGGATGAGAGTGAAGTAATTGTGAAGAACAAAGCAAGATTGGCTGCTAAATGATACAGACAGGAAGAATGAATAGACTTTGATCAAACATTTGCCCCAGTAGCAAGACTGGAAGCAATCAGAATGTTTCTTGTCCATGCAGCATATCAAAGCTTCAAGGTTTACCAAATGGATGTGAAATCAGCATTCCTAAATGGAGACCTAAAAGAAGAAGTCTATGTGGAGAAGTCATCAGGTTTTGTAGATTCTCTTAAACCTGGTTATGTCTATAGACTTAGGAAAGCATTATATGGGTTAAAGCAAGCCCCAAGGGCTTGGTATGAAACCCTGTCTACTTTCCTTATTGAGAACAAATTCTCAAGAGGTAAAATAGACAAAACTCTATTCCTAAGGGAATCTAAATGTAAGATAATCTTAGTTCAGATCTATGTAGATGACATAATCTTTGGGTCTACTGAGAACAACCTTTGCAAGAAGTTTGCCAAACTTATGCAAGGGAAGTTTGAAATGAGCAGTATGGGGGAACTTAAGTTCTTCTTGGGACTCCAAGTAAGACAGACTGAAGATGGCTTGTCCATATCCCAGTCTAAGTTCATCAAGGAGTTAATTAAGAAGTATGGAATGGAATCATCCTCGACCATGAGAACTCCTATGAGAACAAGTATGCCTATATGCAAAGATGATGCAGGTAAGCCTGTAAATGAGTCTTTGTATAGAGGAATAATTGTCTCTCTATTATATCTCACTGCTAGTAGACCAGACATTATGTATGCTATATGTGTCTGTGCTAGGTATCAAGCATGCCCTAAAAAATCACATTATACTGCTATCAAAAGGATTTTGAGATATCTAAAGGGCACACCTAATCTAGGCCTTTGGTACCCTAGGAATGAAGATTTTCTACTAACAGGTTATTCAGGTTCAGATTTTGCAGGCTGTAGAGAAGATAGAAAAAGTACTATAGGTACATGCCAGTTCTTGGGAGGAAGGTTGATATCCTGGAGCAGTAAGAAGCAGACTAGTGTGGCAATATCCACAGCTTAGTCTGAATATGTTGCAGCTGGAAGTTGCTGTGCACAACTATTGTGGATTCAGCATCAGCTAAGGGATTATGCTATTCAGGTAAGTAGAACACCTTTATTGTGTGATTCTAAAAGTGCTATTTCTATTGCAAACAATCCTGTTTCACATAGTAGGACTAAGCACATAGAAATAAAATACCATTTTCTTAGAGAACATGTAGAAAAAGGAGACATCTCATTAGAATTTGTTAAAACTGATTATCAAATTGCAGATGTATTTACTAAGCCTCTGGATGAAACTAAATTCAATAAATTTAAAATTGAATTAGTAATGCTGACTATAAGTTAGTTTACCAAAAAAAATTTGGCTAAGTAGTGGGGTCGATACATTCAGTGATAGAGTGTCGACACAGAGGAATTGTGTCGACAATTCAGGAAAATGGTGTCGACACAGAGTAGAGGTGTCGACACATCAGGGATATTATGTCGACACATTCAGGAAAGTTATGTCGACACAACCAGAGAAGTGGTGTCGACTCATTCAGAATTTGTGTCGACACAAAGAATCGGCGTCGACACAGAATTTCTGTTCTTTGACAACTTAAGTCAAGTGTCGACATATCATCAATTGGTGTCGACACAAAGTAGTCCATATTGATGTCGACACAATTTGACAGTTTTTGCCCGCCTTTTGACCTTCTTTGCTTAGAAGGGTATAAATAGGTCAAACACATATTCTGTCGACACGCTCACCAGGGTTTCGAGACAAAAGCCTTGTGTCGACAATCTCTCTTCTCTCTTTCCAAGCTTTCTCTTCGTTCCAATGTCGCCCAAGATTGAAGATGCAATCAACGAGGGATATGAGTTGGTTCGACATGCGTTCGACGATGCAGATACGGAGATCAAGCAAGTCATTTCTCTTATCACAGACAACGAATTAGACTATCTTGTCTCTGAACCTACGAAAATATGGAAGAAAGAAGTCCTTGAGTTCTATACCGGTGCATCCGTGGATTCAACCGGATTAAAGATCAAATCAACCGTCCATAGAGAACTGAGTCAAGCTGACTCAGAAAAGATTGAGCAAAATTCTACATCTTCCCAGGGTCCAAGATGAGGAAGAGGTTCCAGCCTCAAAAACAAGGGAAACACTTCAATGGTGTGGATTGGATCCAACCATAAAGATAGGATTTGCAATCAACAGAAAGGGCATGAATCATCAGGGGAAATTCCTGTCTGAAATTATAGGAAAAGTGATCTTATGCAAACCAGGTGGCCATGATAGGATATCAGCCTATATGTTCAGCCTGATGACTAGGGTGATCTTTAAGATTCCAACAAATTGGGCTGCAGTCCTGTTTGATAAGATTAAAGAAGGAATCAAGAAGCCAAACTTGGCTAGTGTTGAAGCCGAGAAATATCTCAACCTCAGAAATCGGACTAGACCACCTGAAGTTACTGGTCGAGCGGTCAGAAAGACGGTCTCTGGTCAGGAAACAGAAGCAAACTGTTCGAACAAGACCCCAAGTTGCTGCGGCAGGAAGGTCCCACCACGTACCCAGTTGCTTAGAAGCAACCTCTTCTCAACCAGATTGGCCGAGCTAGGTACGATGGAGGCGAGCTTGAGTAATAACGAGTCGAGGGCAATTGCTAGAACTTGCGAGGGCTCAGGTCGAGAATTGCTTGTCCTCCTTCGTACCCCTGGGGTCCTATTTATAGGGAAATCCAAGGAAGGGGGGGGGGGTCCTACTTATACCCCCACCCTGGTGAGTTGGCGACTTCCCTGGGGAGCTCGCCTAGAAGAGGCGAGCATCTGGTCATGGTCGCCACCTGGCGAGTTGGCATGGGGAGCTCGCCGTACTCGCCCGAACCTCCTGCGGCCTGGGGTGCTGATCTGGATCCCCGTCTTGCCTTGTTGACTTTGACTTCTGATGACCTGGCGGTGGTAGGACCCACCCTCGTCGAATACGGGTTGTACACAATCCCCGCTCTTTTTGGGCGACGTAGGAGCCCGGAAAGAAACATCCAACGCTTATTCGGCGAGTACCTCTGCTGAGTATCTGGACAGCTCGCATCGTCGCCTGCTGGTAGAGTAGCCTATAAATAGGGGGGGGCTTGATTTTCGAGACGGACCCTGAAGCTCGCCGAAAATGTCGGATGCTGAGAAGTTGCTGATGGACAATCTCGCCGCCCTGTCTGGTCTCCTCGACATAGCCAGACAGAAAAGGCCGCGCGAGGAAGACGCCACCGCCTTGACCCCGCCGAAGAAGAAAAAGGCGAAGAAGGTCAAGCAGTCCGCCACTACGGCGGTCGACTCGCCTCCACCGCTGAATCAAGTCGCCGCTGCGACTGGAAATCCCGCAGCTTCTTCCAGTACCCAGAAGCTGTTGAGCGATCTCGGGCTTGACGACCTCCTCGGATCTGTTCGGGACAGCCCGCCGGAGGACCCGGGGGTGGCCGAGGAGCTCGCGGCCGCTAAGGAATCCGCGGCAGCTCAGGTCGAGGTCATCACCGTGACAGATCGCCATCTGGAAATCTTTCCTGCTAGGTTGTCGCCGCTTCCTCTTTACTGACAACTTTTCTATGCAGGCTCTCCGACTGTCGCGGACGCGACTCTTGACGTAGTCCCGCTGAGCTCGGCCCCCCTACTCGCCCTGGCGGCCGATAGGCCGTCCAAGACCGCCTACACAGTCCGGATGGGTCTTAGCTCAGGGAAGGCGTCAGGGGCGACGTTGGTGAAGGGCACCCCTCCGGCGAGCGAGCTGCCGGTGAAAGAAATTCCCGCCGGGTTGTCCGGGTCGGCGCGCGAGGATCCTCCGGCAAGCAGGGCGGCCCCCACCGTTGCGAGTGGTGGGAAGGTAGTCTCGGCGAGCGCCTTATTGCCGCCGCCGCCACCCTTGGTCGCCGCGCCCGGCCAGGCGCCGGGCACCGTCCTGCCCCCGGCGCCGCCTTTAGCTTCGAAGAGGTCGGATCTTCCGCGACCTCCTCCACCTCCTGCGCCGAGGGCTCCACTCCACCCGACGAGCTCATCTCAAGCTCCGCCGCCGTTGAAGAAGCCGGAGAAGCAGCGGCCGTCCTACTTCCCTCCGCGGGTTGGAGACCCCAACTACGTCGGCCGAGGGTCGGGAGAGCGCGGGCAGGGCAGGCCTGCCGATCTTCCGAGCAACTCTTCGGGGAGGCGAGATACCTCCGGGCGACCTCCCTCGCCGCGCCGATCCCGATCTCCTCGCCGCGGTGAGTCTTCTACTACTTTGATTACTGTTCTGCTTTTTCTGTCCTGACGATCTACCTTCCTGCTTTGTCAGATCGCCCGTCGACCTCTGGGGCGGCTTTCATTGACGCCATTGGGCTGTCCGGGAGCGAGTATCGCCAGGCTGCCATTCGCGCCCACATGGAGCTGGAGAGCAAGTTCGACCAGCTCGCTATCTGCGACCCTCACCGACGCATCTCGGCTCTGGAGGCGAGGATGGCCAAGGTCGAAGGGCTCCAGGCGACTTTAGAGAACTACGAAGCTCGCTTCCACATGGTTAAAGAGAATGACTGCCAGCTGCAGTTGAACAACCACCGCCTGCAGCTGGTGCTTGACGAGCTGGCCGACATCCGGGCGAGCATGGGGTCTACTGGACGTCTGACGAGGATGGAGGAGCAGCTCCGGCTCGGCGACGATGCGACAGCGTTGGCGACGGAGCATTACCTGCGTGCACGCGAGATCGGCTGGGCCGGGCGACATCCTCACCCCCCTGAGCGGCCTAGGGCGCCATAGTATTTGTTTTTTGAATGTAGCTCGCCATGCGCGACTTTGAATTCCCTTCGGACATCTGTATTTTTTCTTTTTATTGATTAATTCGTCTTTGCGTGTATGAGTATTCTCGCCTTCTGATCCTTCGTGTGTGCGCTTTCTTTGTGGTGTGCCGAGCTCTAGGACTTCTGGCGATGTCGCCTCTTATTTTTCACCGCGCGAGCTCGTTCGATACTCGCCGAGCCGGGCAGACCCCCCCTTGCCTTGACATATCTATAAATAGGAGGGGTAGGTGGGTCATAAAGCGTATGCTGTAGCGATCTTCTTTTCGTATCGGCGAGTATCCGAACATCCAGCTCGCCTTCTCTCTCTCTTTTTATAGCTCGCAAACATGGTCGGTGACGACGCCAGCTCTCGCCGACAAGCTCATGCCATTAACTTCGCGGATGCGGCATTCAAGAAGTCCGTTACCTCAGAGAAGGACCTGGCGGCCTTCAAAGAGCGCCTGCTGCCCAAGGACTATTCGGCGAGGCTTCCTACTCGCAGCGAGCGGCTCAACACCTATGTTGAGGGCGCCCTTGTCTTGTCGCTGCGGCATTTTGACGCCGGCCTGCGGCTACCCTTCTGGCCGGAGTTCTGCGAGATCCTACGCTACTTCGGGATCGTCCCCGCGCAGATCAATCCCAACGGCGTGGCGATCATCATGGGGTTCCTGTGCTTCCTCCGGGAAGAGAGGATCGCCTTCGACCTCTCCGTCTTCCGCCGCATCTTCGCCTTTGCGGCGACCTCGGAGGGAGTCATCTTTTTTAGCATCCACGTCTGCACCTTGGTCGGGACCGCGAATAAGGTCCACCGCTGGAGCGAGCAGTTGGTGGTCGTCCACGGCGACTTCGGCGGTATTCTCGGCAGGCCGCACCAACCAGCCGACGTCGCCTTCCTTCCTCCCATCCTCGAAGGAGCTCGCGAGCAGCTCTTCGAATACTTCCGCGGTCGGCGCTTTGACGTCATTTTCTGGCGTCTAAACGTCAACGTGCTCGAGGCAGTCCACCCTAATGAAAGTAAGCCGAGCTCGGAATGCGTCCTGGTTACTCGCTCGCCCTTTTGCCGCTGAAGCTAACTTTGTCGCGCGTTTCGCAGTTTCCAACGAGCTTCCGGAGAAGCCTCTTCCTTCGGCGAAGGAAGTCGCCACTACGCGCTCGGACGTTCGCCCCCCTGCCGACGTTGGGGAGAAGAAGGCGACCAAGGGAAAGTCGCGGGCCAGCTCGCAGGGTCCCGCGAGGAAGAGGGCGAAGACCTCGTCGCCACAATCCGTCGATCGCCCAGTCGCCCCACTTCCACCCCAACTACGGCCTCGGGCAGGGGGTGGTGGACGCTTACGGCCGCCCGCTCGTGACGTGGTCGGCGGAGGATAACTCGGTGTCGCTGAGCACCAATCTCCCGTCCTGGTCGACCGACCCGGAGGACAAGGGGGAGGCTTTCGCTGTCCTACACGCCCTATATGAGCGAGTCGATGCGGAGTCCGTCCTGGAGCTGACCCCGCTGGAGCTCGCCCATCAGTCGGCCTGCGCGCTCGCGCGGTCTGCCGAGGTGGGGCATTACTCGGCGAGGAAGCTGCTGGAGACGACCGACACCCTCAAGGTCGTCTCCAAGAAGGCCATCGACTTTGGCATGCAGTCAGTCCGCTGGAAGGACTTCGAGGTGAGCTGTCCTTGGGTGGGTTGCTCGATTTGTTTCGTCGATAGGTCCTGATGTCGATCATTTCGCAGGCTGCCGAGATAGAAGCGGCGAAGAAGCTCTCCGAGTGCGAGGAGAAGCTCGCCGCCTCCCAGGCCGAGCTGGAAGCGGCCCAAACTCGCGCAGCGGTGTTGGAGACGAGGCTGGTCGCTGCTGAAGGACGGCCGAGCTCCTCAACCCCGCTACCCGAAGACCCGGCGCGAGTGGTGAAGCAATCACGCGTCCTCTGGGAGGAGAGATCCTCTGTTCGCCGCGAGATTGCGCGGGCGGCGGGGAACGTCATACTCGCGCGCCTCAGGCTCGGGGGCCAGCTCGTCGAGGGGGAGAAGCCACTCACTGTTGACGAGCTCATTCCCGAGCTACTCGCCGAGGGGACCATCCCGACGTACCGCGCCTCGCCGCCGACCAGCTCCGGTGACTCCGATGACAGCAGCAGCGGAAGCGGCAGCGGAAGCGAGAGCGATGATTCGGTAGATGTCGGTGATATCGGAGACGACGAATATCGGCCAGATACTGGCGACGAGGAGTCCTAGTCGCTCGCCGATATTCCTTTTGTAAATCGATTTTGGACTTGTGATTTAATACAAATTTTGTGCCCCTTCATTTTTCTGACATGTCGCTCGCTAGGCTCGTATGCTCGGAGAGGAGCGTTCGCTATATCGCAGGGGGATGGTCCCGTCATCGATCATCCACTTGCCGGGACCTACTCTCCCCTGTGCCCGGGTACTCGTGAACCTGCTGGGAGAACCTCGCGCACCGCGCGGGTCGGCGCGTGGGACATACTCGCATGCCCTCCGGGACTCGCTTACTCGCGCGGTTCCAGCTCGCGTACCCGCGTGGGACCAGCTCGCCTACTCGCGCGAGACCAGCTCGCCTACTCGCGCGAGGCCTGCTCGCCCACCTGTGCGTGACGCAGTTGTACCTGGGCTAGTTGCCGAATCATAACCTGCGGGCCTCTCACAGATTGCACACAGATTTATAGTGGTTCCCCAAGGTCTGGGTACATCCACTTTCCCCCTTCACCTATCTAGCAGTGTGCTAGATTCGGCCTAACTTCCTCCTTTATCTCAGATCCTCAGATCTTACAACTCAGAACCCTGAAAGGTTCCTACAACTCAGAACCCTATAAGGTTCCTACAGCTCAGGCTAACAAGCCATACCTCAGCCTTGCCACAAGGCCTACAACTCAGAGAATACCTTCTCCTACAACTCAGGCATAAACAGCCCTACCACTCAGAGAACAAATCTCCTACACTCAACCTTTAAGAACCTATTCACCCCCCCTCTAGGTGTTTAGGTGGTCTTGAAAGTAAAACTATCAAAAGGTCTCCTGGTAGTCTATGCCCTATGTCATAGTATAGCCTCTTGCCACGAGTCGTGCCTTGTATCTTTCCATAATGCCCGAGGGGTTCTGTTTGACTGTGAATACCCACTTGCATCTAGCAGTCTTTTTACCTGGTGGCAGTTGTACCAGGTCCCATGTGACGTTTTTTTCCAGGGCACTCATTTCTTCGAGCATTGCTAACCTCCACCTGTCGTCGGAAAGGGCATCCTGCCATGAAGTTGGGATAGAGACATAGGACAAAGAGGAAACAAATGCTCCATGGGAAGCTGTTAGGGATGAGTAAGAAACAAACTGAGATAATTGATGTCGAGTGGAGGTACCTTCCGTAGGGATGATGGATCCTGACGACGGGTCAGGTGGGCGGCCTGATATCCAGATGGCGGGCCGCGTGTTCGATCCCTTGGGTCGATGAGAGTAGACCTGCAAAGGTTTAGTAACAGGGACCTGGACAAGAGGGGCACAAGGAGTAGGAGGTGTAGACTGAGAGGGATGATATACCAGAGGAATAGGTAGAGGGGTGTCAGAGTAAGGTAAGGTACTCACTTCCGTAGTGGGAAGAGACCCCTCCTGAAGTGAGGACCCATAGTAGCTTTCAGATTCCTGGAAGGTAACGTCCATGGTAACGTAAACCTTCTTGTTGACTGGGTCAAAACATTTGTATCCCTTCTGAGTAGGGGAGTAGCCAATGAGTACGCACTTGTTCGCACAAGCATCAAGTTTCAGGCGGTGGTGGATATGGACGAAACAAACACTCCCAAAAACACGTGGTTGGAGAGTGGTAGGTGACACCCCAAGTGTGGTGAGGGGAGTTTTGAAACCGAGAACACGGGTTGACATACGGTTTATAAGGTAAGCTGCGGTGAGAACAGCATCCCCCCAGTAATATTTAGGGAGTTGCATGTGGAGGAGGAGACACCGAGCGACTTCCAATAGGTGGCGGTTTTTACGCTCTGCCACCCCATTTTGAGCTGGGGAGTAGGCGCATGATGTCTGATGGATAATCCCACGATCGGCAAGGTACTGCTCAAAAGTTGAATCAATGAATTCTCGGCCATTATCGGTGCGGAGAATTTTGATGGGGGTCGAAAATTGGGTAGATACCATGTTGTAGAACCGCTGGAACAAGGGAAAGACTTCATTTTTTGCTTCCATAAAGTAAATCCAGGTGGTACGTGAAAAACAGTCGATAAAAGTTACAAACCAAAAACAACCCAAAATAGATGCAACCCGGCAAGGGCTCCAAACATCACTATGTATCAAATGGAAATGAGCAGTACTTGGAGAAGAAATATGATTAAAAGAGTTACGATGATTTTTACCACGATCACATGCATCCCAGCGAAATTTATCAATTAACATAAACGAGAAATTATGAAATAAATGTTTGATAGAATGGATAGACGGATGTCCCAGCCGGCAGTGTCAGGACTCCAAAGTAGCTGTCCGATCTGCATGGAGAGCTCGGGGAGGAGAGACCGGGGTGGAAGAATCGAACACATAGAGCCCGTCCACCAGACTACCAGTTCCAATCACCGTTCCCGTCTTCAGGTCCTGAAAAATGCATGAAGAAGGAAAGAAAGTTACTGAGCAGTTCATAGAATTGGTTATATGACAAATAAAAAGAAGATTTCGGGTAAAGTTCGGAACATGAAGAACAGAGGAAAGAGTTAGGGAGAAGCACGGGATGGAGCCCTTTCCGGCAATGGGAGAGAGGGAGCCATCTGCGATGCTCACTTTGTCCCGACCAGACAACGGAAGGTAGGACACAAAACCTGAGGAGGAGCCGGTCATATGGTCCGTTGCTCCAGAATCAATGATCCAGTGAGTAGAGGGACGAGTGGAGGCAGCATGAGCACCGGAAGGACCCTGATGTGCATATGAGGACGAAGAGGCATGTGGCTTTGGTGATGGACCCTGCATCAGACGACGAAAAACAAGAACCTCATCAGGCGTCAGAGTCAATGTGGCGGCTGATGGAGATGGCGGAAGCTGTGGCTCGTTGAAGACATCAGACAAGTGCACAGAGCGAGGCTGGGTAGAGAGACCCAAAGTGCAACCAGGGCCACGCCCGCCACGAGAGGAAGAGCCACCACGGGGTGTAGGGAACCCATGAAGCCGAAAACAAGTCTCCCGGGAATGACGGTTCTTCCCGCAATAGTCACAGAGCAGGTGATCCTCGTCAGTTGACTTCGGCCGAGAATCACGAGCCGCTCGTAGCCCAACCTGGGCCGCCAAGGCCGAACCATCAGGAGGAGGCTCAGGAGTCCAAGTTTGCCGTCGATCAAATTCTTGCTGAACGATACTGAAAACCTCTGGAAGAGAGGGTAAGGGTGAGCAGCCAAGTATCCGCACACTGATTTGGTCGAAATCCCTATGTAGCCCATGAAGGAACTCAAAAACTCGGTTGTGATCTTCCCGTGCGCGAACAAGGATCTCATCCTCAGGCGACGTCAAAGTGATAGAGTCGAAGTGATCGTACTCCTGATATAGCTGGGTGAACTCGAGGTAGTAGGCGGACAGAGGGCGATCTCCTTGGCGAAGAAGGAAGATCTTTCGTCGTAATATAAAGATCTGGGCCGCGTTGCCGCGACGGGAGTAGGTAGTTTCTGTCATTCGCCAAATGTCCGCAGCCGTATCCAGAAAGAGATAGTTGCGAGCGATGGATTCGACCATGGAGTTAGTCAGCCAGGACATGACGAGGGAGTTCTCCGATTCCCGTTGCACCCAATCTGGGGAATCTGAACGAGGTGTGGGTGTAGTGCCCATGACATATCCAAACAACCTCCTGCTCTTCAAAGCAAGTGTAACGGCCCGAGACCACGGGAGATAGTTGGTGCCATCCAGACGAATCGTCATAATTTGAGGCGTGTTGTGGTCATGTCCCGGGCGAGGGAAGCCGCTGGACGTCACTGTAGTTGGGGGTGTACTGGTGGTGGAAGATTCGGTAGGGGAGCCATCGGTCCCGGCCATGGTGATCAAGAATACAAATCAAGATCCCCCGGGAGAGCAAAGAGTGGCCTAGTTAGAAATTAGGTCGGCCTCATAGAAAGAGAAAGGAGTTCAAAAATGGTGGAGGCATCAGAAAGGACATTAGGAGAAGCACCGCATGTGCGGTATTAAGGGGATGACGCCGGACAGGGGCCGGAGGTGTTGGCGGTGGCCGAGGGCCGCTGGAAGAGGGCCGATGCCCGACCGTCGCTGGCGCGGGAGGCGCGGCGTGCGTACAGCGAACGGAGGCGGAGAGCGGGGTGCGGCGGATGAGCGGGAGGTGGCGGTCGTGGCTAGGTGGGGCTTGGGGCCGCCGGAGCCAGAGGGTCGGGAGAGGCGAGCGCGGTCGGCGGAATTGCGGGAGAAGAGTTGGCGGAGTGTTCGTGCGGGAGAAAGAAAAAAAAACCGCACGGGAGCGGAAAGCGGGAGAGGTGGAAAGGGGTTTTAGGAACCTCGCTCTGATACCATGTTGGAGGAGGAAAGTTGATTGATTTTATTCATCCACATAGGGGTATTTATACAATTACAAAGATATGACACGTCATTGATCCGTGTGCAAATATTTAGGATACAAATACGACGTAATTAATGCAAATATTATAATTAAGAATGCAATATCCAACAAATTAAGAATGCAATATTCAACAGTATATTTTTATTTAATATTAAAAAGCGTGTCATCATCCCCGTAATTTCCATTGAGTTTTGTATTTGGTGTGACCAAAAAGGGGCAGGGAGCGTCATGTGTACTGTCTCACTAGGATGCATGGGAACCCCTGAACGATTACTTTACATATATATATAGATAAACTATATGCATTAATATACACGTGTGTGTGTATAGAGAGAGAGAGAGAGAGAGAGAGATATGTATATATTTATCCAAGTATTGATCTTGCAGGTTGAGTGGTCTCTTGAGCTTATTAAGGTGTTTGTGAGGAGAGAAGTCGTTATGATTGATTTCAGAGCTCCACGGTTCAGCTTAGTATGAATTGTGTTGAATCAAAACGGACGATATTTCCAGTATTTATCGAAGTATTTAAGGTGTTTGAGAGGAGTGAAGTCGTTATGAATGATTTCAAAGCTCGATGGTTCAACTTTGTATGAGTTGGGTTGAATAAAAAAGAACAATGCCTCCAATATTATTGATTGACTCATTATAAATGGTATCAGAACTGAAGCTCATGCGATACGATACATGGTTCATAGCATGTGTAGAACTATTGACTGGCATAAACTGATACGTGCCAATGTTTATTAAAGAGTCTGTTAAAAGTTTCATGAATGCTCCTATTTTCCAGTTGCTTCCTACTGTAGGTGAGTATTTTACCAACAGTGTAAGCCACTATAAGCTTGGTATCAATGATAGAATTCCCAAGTTCTGTCATAGAAAGGTTATTTTTCTTCCTTTTTTTTACTCAGGATAGAGAGTAGACTGAACTAAATTCATTGGGAAGATTAAAGTGTTTCACTCTTTTGAACTGCTGTCTAATATAAGTCTTTGATTTCCTATGCTATTTTTATGGGCGATAGTTGGTCACTGTGACTGAATTTTAGTGTTGTTGCTGCACTTCACCATTTTTGAATGAACATCTGGTCCATAATGATTCAGCAACATAAAACCTACCAAATTTTTTTTTAAAGTTGGGATAATTTCTATGCTGTGCTTATTTCGGTTGCTTTCTTCTACCAATCTCACATTTATTTCTGAATTAACAGAGAATATCCTGCTAATGATTTTAGAATTGTTGAGAATTCTTCTATGTAGTGCCTACCTTGTACATTCTTGTTTATAGGGCGAAAGATGATTCTATTTAATAGACTGATAGAGGGATCCCATATATATAGGGAAAATACATCATAATCAAAAATAAAACGGAATACGGTCTAACACTCCCCCTCAAATTGGACCTGTTATATTTTTCATACCCAACTTGTCAATACAAACACAAAAAAATATTTCCCCCAAGAATCTTAGTTAGGATATCAGCTAATTTTCCCTCTGAGGGAACAAAAGGTATGCATATGATATTCTTTTCGATTTTTTCCTTCATGAAATGTCTCATCCACCTCGATATGCTTAGTGCGGTCATGCTGGACGAGGTTTTTGGCAATGCTTATTGCAGCCTTGTTGTCGTAGTACAACCAGATAGGACTAGACTCATTCAAACCCAGGTCACACATCAAAAAGCGTATCCATAATCCTTCACACATGTCACGTGCTATTGCTCTAAACTCAACTTCAGCACTGGACCTTAAGACGACAGATTGTTTTTTACTTATCCAAGTGACTAAGTTTTCACCAGCGAAAAGAATTGTAAGAGGTCAGTGTCACCCCTAAGGTAGTAAGAGAGGTTTGATGTCCCAGTACTGAAGAGGGCATGCGATTTATGAGATAGGCAGCGGAGAACGTCATCGCCCCACTAGTATTTTGGGAGGTTCATAGTGAAGAGTAAGCAGCGAGCCACCTCTAAGAGGTGACGGTTCTTGCATTCAGCAACTCCATTTTGAGATGAAGAGTGGACACACGAGGTTTGATGCAGAATGCCATGTGCAGTAAGATAGTCCTGCAATTGAGCGTTGCCATACTCCCGACCATTATCACTATGGAGGATTTTAATATGTAGCAGACACACGAGGTTTACTGCAGAATGCCATGAGCAGCAAGATAGTCCTGCAATGAAGCGTTGACATACTCCCGACCATTATCACTACAGAGGATTTTAATATGGGAAGAAAATTGAATAGAAATCATGACATGAAATTTTTGGAAGATAAAAACCACCTCATTTTTAGTTTTCATCAAATAAACTCAAGTTGTGTGGGAGAAACAATCAATAAATATAATAAACCAAAAACATCCCGAAATAGAGGCAACAGAGCATGACCACACATATCAAAATGAATAATATGAAAAGGAGTTGTACCTAGGTATTGACACATAATAAACATGAATACGATTATGTTTGACAACAACACAAATGTCACATACAAAAATTTTAAAACATGAAGAAAAAAAAAGAAATAAACGTTGCATGGTCGCAACGGAAGGATGGCCAAGACGACGATGACAGGTAAGCAAGGTGGAGGTATGCAAAGAGTAGAGAGCTTGTGGTGGCGTAGCCTTGGAAGAGGAGTCAAACGCATACTGGCCACCCTTCATGCTACCATAGCCAATCACCTGCCCCGTCTTCAGATCCTGAAGGACACAATGAGAAGGAAAAAAAGATAATAGAGTAGTGAAGAGAATTAGTCAAATGATTAACAAAAAGTAGACTACGAGTGAACTTTGGAACATGAAAAACAGAGGATAAAGGGAGATAAGAACGAGGAATGGACCCCTTCCCAGCAATGGAAGAGATGGACCCATCAACAATGCTCACTTTATCCCTGCCTCAACGAGGGGAATATGATACAAAACCTGAAGCAGAACAGGTCATGTGATCGGTGGCGCCTGAATCGATAATCCATTGAGTAGAACCAGTAGAAGCTGAGTTGACACTCGAAGTACAAGTGTGGGCAAGAGCAGATGATAGCATAGGGGCATCAACAGACTCAGTAGTAAGGTCGTGCATCAAATGACGATGGGCCTGCATCCCTTTAGCAGAGAAGGAGGACGACTGAGAAGAACCACCATCGAAAGTCTCGGTCAGATGGGCAGATTGAGGAGATCGGCTTGGAGTTCTACCACAATCGCGACCACCACGAGAAGTTGATCCACCTCGCGTAGTAAAGCCATGGAGGCAGTAACAAGTATCCCGTGTTTGACAAGGCTTGCTTGCCACAATAGTCACATGTGAGGTGATCCCTATCTGTCGGCTTGGGCTTGAAATCACGAGATGCGCGACTGCCAAAATGGGGCTGATGAGCCACTAATGCAAATCCCTCTGGAAGGTTGGAGGTAGTATAGGACTGCCGTCGATCCAACTCTTGTTGAACAATATTGTAAACCTCAGGAAGTGAGGGAATATGAACACGCCAAAAGATTTGGACTGTAATCTGATTAAAATATCTGTGCAAGCCATGTAGGAACTCAAATATCCTATTTCTATCTTCGTGATTCTTCAACAAGAGTGCGCCCTCATTGCACACCATGACGAGAGAGTCAAAATGATCGCACTCGTGATAGAGCTGGGTAAACTCAAGGTAATAGACTGAAGGAGGGCGATCCCCCTGACAGAGATTCCTGATCTTGCGGCGAAGCTGGAAGATTTGGGCCACATTCCCCTTGCAGGAATAGGTAGAATTAGCGCGCTTCCATATGTCTGCAATAATAGCCGATAAGAGATAATTCTGTGCTATCGATGTCTGCAATAATATCCGAGAAGAGATAATTTTGTGCTATCGATTCCTGTATGGAGTTGATAAGCCATGATATGACAAGGGAGTTTTCTGATTCCCATTTAGGCCAAGTAGTAGAAGTCAGAGCCGGAGCAGTGGTGTGCCATTGATTTTGCCAAAGAGATGTCGACTCTTCAAGGCAAGGGTAATAGAGCAGGACCAAGCCAAATAGTTGGTGTCATCAAGTCGGATTGTGGTAAGCTGCGAATAGAGGTGATCTTCACCAGCCCGGGTAGATCCAGCGGGCGTCATGGGAGTACCAGAATTATTAATCCCCGGCATGTAAACAAAGTGTAACCAAGCCGCCAAGAAGATTGATTAGGAAAGAGAAGAACACCCCATTAAAGAGAAGAAGAGCGAACAGGCATCAGTGGAGAATTGGAAGTCACGATCCACAACAACAAAGGAAACCCTAGATCGAAGATTGGAAGACATTCTACCTTTGGAATCTCGGAAAACTATAATACCATATTAATTAGGGCGAAAGATGATTCTATTTAATAGAGGGGTCCCCTATATATAGGGAAAATACATCGTCATCAAAAATAAAACGGAATACGATCTAACAATTCTACTACAGATGATACATTCGGTTTTTTTTCAAGATGAGATGCTAATAATTATAAGAACTTTAAACTATAATTTAGCCCGTGGATGTGAGTTTTAAAATTTATTTTTCATATTTTGTTGAATTATTAGTAAGCTGTTTAAAATAAATAAATAAAGTTTTATTGCTCTTTGCAGATGCAAGTATCACACTGACAAATTGTCTGGCACTTATAGTATTCTTCACACTAATGCTTGGAATTTTGGCCTTCACCTTCAAGCTTTATATTACAATAGAAAAATTTTTCCTGCAGTGGGCGCAGATGGAGCCGGTAAGATAAGGAATAACCACATCTTCTTAAATTTGGAACACCAAATACTCGTTTTATTTTTTTTATTTTGAATCCTCTGTTTTTTCTTCAAGCACTGCTTCTGAAGAATGTGATGTATCTGTCTATATTCACTCTTCCTTTCAAATTAATTATGTTTAACTTAGGGTTTATATCCTTCTTGTATGTATAGTGCTGAACTGGTTAATAAATAAGTCAACAATTCAATTGAACAGCTCAGGTTACATGCATGTCGATCAGTGTAACCCTCAAATATACTAAAAAATTCAATTGAACAGCTCAGGTTACAATTACATGCATGTCGATCAGTGTAACCCTCAAATATACTTCTAACATTTTTCGCTTTATTTTTAATTTCATTTAGTTCTACATAGCAGCACAATGCATTTTAAACAATTTGTTACATGGAATGCAAAATCCATGTATAATAGTTTTTGAAGGTTGTTATTTTTAAAGTTTAATTGTTGGTGATAGTAAAGTGGTTGTTTGGCCTAATAGTGAGGTTAATGGATCATTAGAGCTTGGATGATAGCCATTTTCAGCATTTTGTAGCATTGCTCTTTAATGTTAGAATTATAATGTATTTCAAAGTTCTCGGAAACCACTGCTTTTAGGTATGGAATAAATAATTGCTTGTACTAGGGCATTCTAGTTTCTAGTTGCTCTAGTTTATGTGATTTTGTTGCGCACGTGCGCGCAACATATTATGATATATTGTATTTTCTTTTATTTTCTTATGGTTAATGTTATGTCAACCTCCCTCCCTATATAAAGATGTGGTATGAGAGAGTTCTTCTCATCTTTAGATCATTAGGGTTTGAGTCTCCATCTTTGGAGAAGAGCTTCTTGGAGGAACCAACCTTCAAAAGTTGGGCTCGAGCATACCTCGCGATTGTATCTGAATATTATCTATTTGTGATTCCCCTTGGTAACATTTTGTCTAACCTGCCGCCCCGCCTGCACATCTCATCGTGTGCCACCGGCTACTCCACTTCCGTTCTCCTAGCTATAGGCAATCCAGCCCTAGCCGACCGAACCCGCGTACGCCCTCATCGTCACTCGCGCAATCCCCCCGATAGCGCATCGCGCGACTGTGTTGTGTGAGTCGCAATTTCCGCCGCCGGCCTCGTCCCCTTATCCAGATCACGCACTTTGTCGGCTTCGACGCATCTCTCCCCGCACACAACCGACTCGCCCACCGACGACGCACCTCCAACCGCCGCAATCCTCTCGCCTCTGGCTTCCTGCTTCCCAGAGCAGCACCCCGACAGTCTCGGCGGCCCTAGCCACTGCTCCTGCAGGTTTCCTTGACCTGCAGCGATTTCGTTTCCGCCCTCTTTTTCCCGGCTGCGTGTATGACCCCCCCAGACTACGCTCAATGGTTAACACCGACGTACCACCGCCGCCCTCGTCGACAGATACGACCATCCTTCGTCGTCTGGACGACCACGACAGCGCCATTGCTTCACTGCATGCCCTCATACTCAACATGGATGCCAAGATCGACTCCCTCTTGGCTAGTCGCCCAACCACATCCTCGACATCCAACGTGGTTTCACTCCCCGTCCTTAGAGCTTCACCGGATCCGTACTAGCCACAACCCCTCCGCCGGGGGGGGGGGGGGGGTTCTCCCAGAGACCTCTTTCCCTTGTTGTTTCCTCTTTCAACGACACCGATCCTATGGGTTGGATTGATCGGGCCGAACATTTCTTCGAACTTCAGCAGATTGCCGAGGCACAGAACATCAACACAACATTGATCGGCATGGAGGGCTTCGCTCTCCACTGGGTGCACTGGCTACGTCAAGGCCAACCGGACATGCCTTGGTCGGACCTTCAACATGAGTTCATTCGTCGTTACAACACCTGCTATGCGGGCTCCACAGTGGAGCGACTTTGTCACGTCTGTCCCGTCGACGAGTACATTGATGAGTTTCTCCCCTCGTGACGCATGTTCCCAGTCTCCCGCCAAACCATTACTTGGTCTACTTCATGCATGGCCTGTAACCCAATATTCGAGCCCGCCTCCGCACCTTTCAACTAGTCACTGTTAACCAAGCCATGAACCTCTCCCCACTAGTGAAGGCCGAATTCCTCGCGCTGTCCGGAAACCCTCCGTCCTCACTGCATCCCTCCAAACCCCCCTACCAACCATACTTTCCTCCCCCAACGAAACACTCGCCACTGCCACCTCCTATACCCACGTCCATCCAATTTGGGCCCCACACAACAACCTTCATGTCCCCACTAACCCCTTATCCACCCAAGAGTATTACGACTTACGGAGCAAGAGCCTGCGTTTTCGTTACAGACAATCCTACTTGCCTACTCATGATTGTCCTATGAAGGAGCTCTGGTGTCTCATCGGGGAGGATGTGCATAGAGCTGTCACGGTTCCGGTTTGGTTCAGGTTCTCCTAAAATCAGGAATCAAACCACTAAGGTAACAGTTCTTCAAATTAGAACCAAAACCTTATTTGGTTTGGCCGATTCCGGTTCCGGTTCCAGCTTAATTTTTGTAACCGTCGTGTCAACGGTTCCGGTTACGGTTCAACAAAAACCAAAACCAAACCGATCACTAACAGTTCGGTCCGGTTCCATGCGGTTTGGTCCGGTTCCAATCGGTTTCAACTAAAATCAAAATCAAACTTGACGGATTGAATTAAAAGCGGGCTGAAAATAGTAAAACTCAAAACAACATCAAAATTGAAATAATTTATGTTGCGCACTTCTGAATAGTCTTTTCCACGATCGGTGGGATAGTATCCATTGCCTTCCTACGCGCATCGACTTGCCACGATGTCTAGTTGGCTTGCCCACGTCTCATTGACATGCTTAACCATAACAATCGATTACAATTAGTTGTCTTTCATGATTACTAATAAATAGTAGTTGTATATCTTCTTCTTTTTTAAAATAAAATATTTTAAAAATATATGTAATTAAATTGAAAATACATTATATAACTATATAAAAATAAAAAATGCACTGCAAAAATTGACTCCAAACCACACCAATGTCAAATCACATCACACGGTTTTTATGCGGTGAAGTTTTGTTTGGTCCAAAATCGCCCCCCTTTAATGTGATTACAGTTTGGGTTCAAACTGCACTAACTTCACCCGTATCAGTAAGTATAAATATTATAGATAAATTATAAAATAATAACAATATAATAATAATAATAAACGGGTTGCGGTTCGGTTCTACTTCAGTCCGGTTCGGATCGGGTCTAAAAATCTTGAAACTGCTTGAGACTTGTATGTTGCGGTTCCGGTTCCGGTCCGGATAATAAAATCTAAGAACCACACCATGACCAATGTTGTTCACGGTTCCAAAATTCAAACCGGAACCGAATAATTTGCGAACGATTCGGTTCGGTTTTTTGCGGTTCTGATTCGGTTCCGGTTCGGTTTTCGGTTTTAAGTGACAGCTCTAGACATGCACGAGCTCACCACAACTGACTTGGACGCGCCGACGATCATCGATGTACCTCTAGACGGCGCTCCAGACACCTCCCCCTCACCCCCCAGGTATATCACTACTAGTTGGAGGACTCCGGACCTTGGGGATAAGGTCAATTTTCTGGCGGGGTGTATTGTCACGCACGTGCGCGTAACATATTATGATATATTGTATTTTCTTATGGTTAATGTTATGTGAGCCCCCCTCCCTATATAAGGAGGTGGTATGAGAGAGTTCTTGTCATCTTTGGACCATTAAGGTTTGGGTCTCCATCTTTTGAGATGGGCTTCTTGGAGGAACCGGCCTCCAGAAATTGGACGCGAGCATACCTCGTGATTGTATCTTGTTGTGATTGCCCTTGGTAACATATTTTCTCTTAACTTTTTGTTGTTGTACATTGCTATGAATATGTAGAAATTTTATGTTCCATATTAATTCATTTTCCATTATTCTTATATGATTCATGATAGTGGATTAAGAGGATCAACAAATTCAATGAGTTAGTAGTGGAAAAGTCTTTGAGGGTGTTGTGAGTAACATATACATTTTTAGAATAACAGAAGATTTGAATATTATCTTCCCTCTTTAGCAGTTACTAGGATATTCTCACGCTATAAGAATGGATAGGATTATTACAATGTAAGGGTTAATAGTGCTATTTGATATTAAAATTACCTTGCATTGATGGGTCTCGACAATATTGTTGAATAGATTATTACTTGGGTTATTTTTGGTTCATTTTAGTTTGTGACTACTTCTATCTCTTGACTGTCTTTGATGCTATGACTGTTATGGCTTCTAGTACTCATTTTCATTTTTATCAGGCGAGGTATGATATTGAATGGAGACGACCGAGAAATCGAAGCGAGAGAGCAACCAAAGCAATCTGGGACAGGATAGCGAGGATTGATAGAGGAAAGGGACCATGCATAAAGCAAATGGTGATGACATCTTTTGAAGAGTTACAACCCAAAAGCAAATTCTGGCGGATCTTTTTGGCGTACACAACTCCTTCTATCTGCGTCTTACTGAACGAAGCATTTGATGAGCTTAAAAAGCATCCGGAGATATACCAGGATCCCAAGTTATATGACTTTGCAACTGTATTTTTGATGACCCTGATCAACAGGGTTATCTTTATGGAAATTCGCTCTGATAAAAAGGTTGCTTGGCTGAAGAAATGTTACATTAGCAAGACACGTTAAATTGACTTTTCTTCTTCTTTATTTGTCATGAAAAACTATAGTATTTTCCTTTTTGAGACAATTTGTGTTCTCTTATCAACTATTTTCTTGTTATCTGTCTGTCTGTTTTCTTAATTCTTTTAATGTTATGTATGTCATTTACTTTTGGTGAATTATTGCTTTGGCTTTTCCCACTATATTCATGATGCCAAATAAATATATTAATGAGTTTTGATTTGTGAAAAAAGTCGGGCACAACATTATGCTTTGGGAAAATGATGCAAAAAATTGTGCAACCAACATATATATATATATATATCTTTATTATATAAAACAATATCGATATTTGGAAACACACACCACACTTTAATGTTAACCTCACGATCGTCTTAAATTAAAGGCCACGATCGTCTTAAATCAAAGGCCACGAATCGCCTTTTTGACAAAAGCCACGGATCATTCTTTTGGATCTTCCGGGGGCTTCTTTATCTTCAGGCGTCACCTCCGTCAGGTCTAATCCCGCCATCACAAAGCCGAAAGCAGCAGGAAACTTCCTCCCGCACGACAGCAGTGGCAGAGCTCTCCTCATGTCAATCTTGCTCACGGCTTCCCTGTTCACCGCAAAGTCCAAAGCAAGGGAGTTCCCGCTTAGCTTTTCAGTTTTTCCCTCCAATCCTCTTTTTCGTCTCCCAAAAACGCCTGCTGCAAGCAATCTCCGGTACAGGTTATACCAATGATCTGGAGAAATGCCAGCCCTCCCCGCCTTCTTCTTTCCTACAGCCGCTGTTCTGGGTAAACGCCGCCGCCGATCCCCATTGCCAGCCCCGTCTTCTTCTTTCCTACAGTCGCTTCTTTGGAGAAACTCAGCCGACGATCTCCACGGCCAGCCCCGTCTTCCTCTTTCCTCCAACCGCTGCTCTGAAGAAAACAAACTAAATCTCCTGTGAGAATACCTTCTTCTTCTCTACCTTGATCGTGGCCTTTGTGTTCTTTCTTGATCTCTAATTCCTTCTACAGGTCAAGGTTTACCAATCTAGGTCCACAAACCGTTTTGATTTTGTTCTTAAATTTCATCTTTGATCATTTCGTTTTCAAAATCATTCAAACTATACCTCTTACATTTCGTATTTTATTTAGATCTCTTCTATGTTCTCTCTCATTTGGAAAAGCCGATCCTGCTTCATTTTGAAATTGGGTTTTCGGATTGCAGTCTTTGACGACAGGAAGAAGGAAATTACAGCCATCGCATATAGCCATCACCGCCATCAATCAATGGCACTAAATATATTTCATTTTCCTAATGTTATTTTATTTCACATTACAGCCATCATTCAATGACACGACGTCACATGGTTCTCTGAATCTCTATTTACATTTTGCTCCAATGTTTTTTATGAGAAAATGAAAATGCTTTTAATCGCAAATAATAGAACTATCAGACTTGCTATTTATTTCATACTTATATTACAGGTTAGAGTAGTTAGGGAGAAGAAAACGGGTAGCATATCATTTGGAAAAGAAGCACCTGCAGCGAAGTATATCTTTTATAATTTGCAAACACGTGGAATAATATTCTACATTCTGAACATCATCCTTATGTACAGTGGTGAAGGGCATCCCAGTTAGAAGATATAGCTAATATATATCAATTTTACATTGTAAGGTATGTCCTAATCATTGTCGAGCCAGTCGGATTGGAAAGGAGATACCTGATGAGGGAGAGTCTTAAACTGTTCGGCGCAACTGCGAACATGTAGAAGGCAAACCATATTAGATCCACTGAGGAAAGTGTGGAACCAAGGAAACCCTGCCACATCCTGCAAGAATCCAAACAAATTTGTGTTAGTCAAGCCTATTTAAAAATATTAGTTTTTATTTCTTAATGCATGAAAAAAATGCAAACATCAAGGTTTTCCTCTTCAAATTTGGGAATGTAAGCATTATTTAAGAGGGATGTGAATGCAAATTTGTTTCATATGAGAGATGTATCTTTAAGAAATTACAAAACTATGCAAGTTAAATTATGAATATCATTTGGGAAAGAAAATTGTTAAAGATCATGGTAGCTATAGGTTCCATTTGCTACTCTGCAGTTAGAACTTCTGCATCCAACTTAAAATTAACTGGCTATAGGTGGAGGGACCCATGATCTATATGAAGTTCAGAAGATTACATGAGCTTTTTGAAGTAGGACCATATTTATAACACGACCCCTCACATTTTGACCATAACACGCAAAATTCTTTTTGATTGAATGATGGTGCAATGGGCTGTTAATATCATGTTTAAACACGAGTTTTATGATATGAGACTATCTTCTCAACACAAGTTATATGCTAATGTTTCATTGACTTGCATAAATATCCTTTTGATTGAACTCCATGTCTACATGCTCTTCTGTCTCTTAATGATTTATGTACAAAAATGCTATTAAAAACTTAAAATTTTAAAATTTTGATGGCACCTTGACATAATGTCATTAATATAGAATTTTCATAATTGCTTAGATCCCCAATGAGATACCTCATACATCCATCTCCCCTCACAGCACTAGACACCCCCCTCACCAGGTTATAGCTCGATGGATTGAATTTTCTTCCTCTTGCCATCACTTATCTTTTTAACCCGTCTCATAGTTTCAGATAATAATTGCTAATTTCTCTTCAATTTCTTTTTCATAACTGAAGATTGCAAATTACTGATTTGCTTCTTGATAATTACAGATAATTACCAAAAAATGGCTTTACTGATTTACTGATTTGCTGCTTTCTATTTTGCTTTAGCTTGGCTGAGTGATTTGCTCGAGTGTTTATCTATATCTTTATTATATAATATCATGCCATGAGTTCTTCAGCTGGCAACCTTTTATTTTATCTTCAGCCATGAGTTCTTATTTTTATATCATGCTTTTCAGTTGTAGAGCTTCATACCATGAGTTCTTCGCACACGAAAAATTAAGTCGCCGAAGTCGCCTTTTTACTGTGTTACTTTAGTTGGAGAAAATTTTGGATTTTAGAATGTGCGGCAAATCACACATAGGATATTACTGCTCATCTAGTATGTTGTTGACCAGTTGCGATTTTCAGTCTGTATCAAGTGTTGCGACATCGCCACTGAAGAGCACTCATCGGGTTTTTTTTCCTCATTTCTCAAACTGTCAATGTTTCTGATTCCTGCAGGAGGAAGCAACCAATGATGCCTATGCCACCGCATAAAAATATCATACGTTTGATTTTAAGTTATATGAAATCAGTTTTTATTTTTTTTAGGCCTTCATGTTTGTATCCACATTTCTTCGTAATGCGGTTCTGTAAGAAATACGGTTCTGTAATAAATTGTGAGACAATTTATTTATATTTGTTCAAGCCCGCTGGTCGCCGAAGTTCTTATCTTTGACAGTTTTTTATTTTGCTTCAAATTTAGTTTGTATCCACATTTCTTATATCCTTATATAAACAAAATTTATTTTTGTTTTGCTTCAAATTTCTTTACAGTTTTCTGTATTCTTATCCTTCAAATTTCAAGCGCGACGGTCGCCGAAGTTCTTTGAGGATCTTTCTAAGTTGCTGCTGTCTTATTATTCAAATGGTATTTAACTCATTTCTAATTTTATTTTTCATGTGCAAATAACATTGTCGGATGTTATGCTTTATGATTTAGCACGATGTGTAAGCACATTATAACGGTATTTAACTCTTTTATAATTTAGTTTTATTTTTATTATCATAATTGTTGTACAAAACACGAAGTAGGAGGCTGTAAAAAACATGAAGTAGGCTACTGAGCACTTAAATTGTTATCCGGTTTCTTTCCAATTTTTTTAGGGATTCAGTTTAGGGTATTGCCGCATTTAAGGTATTGTTGCACAATATAAAGTAGTTCTCAAACAATGTCACTATCCACGAATAATGTCGCAGTCCCCAAACAATGTCACCGCCCTCAACAATGTCGCGTCTGAACAATGTCGTCGCCTACGCTCAATGTTGCCGAACAATGCAGTCCCCAAGCATTTAGGGTATTGAATGCCCACGAACAATGTTGCCCCGAACAATATCACGACCCACGAATAATGTCGACTTCCACGAACAATGTCGTCGCCCTCGAACAATGTTGTCGCATACGAACAATGTCACAGTCACGATCAACGTTGCCGCCACGTCCAATATCGCCGCCCACTAGTGGCAGATCCAGTGGGCCCCCCTTTAATTTTGAAGTTTAGTGCATTATTTATTATGTATATAATATAATATAAATAAAAAAAGCAAACCCTATTTCCCGAGTCCCGATCAGATTTCTCCCTCCCAGGTCCCGGCGTGCGCCGCTGCCCCTGTTCTCGCCAGTTGCCAGGACTGGTTCTCGCCTGACGGCGACGCCCGTTCATCTCTCTCTCTCTTGATCATCTCACACACTCTCTCTCGTTTAGTTCTTACTTGTTCCTCCCCGTCGGCCGTCGCCCGTTGCCCGTCGACCTGCTCTAATAGACCCCCCGCCGACTTGTCCCGACCAACAGCAGGCAGCAGCCCGACCTGGCGACCTCAAGTTGGCCCCGACAGCCCTCCGCTTGAAGATCCGAAGAAAAAGGAAGGTGTGCCGTCTGCGCTCTCTGCCTCTCTCCCTCTGGTAGTCCGGAGCGACTCCGGTCTCCAGTGGATATCGTGGTTTGTTACTCACCTCCAACAACGTCAACAGCGGGTTGGGTAACGAATTCCTCTACCTCCCTTTGTGTGATTTTCTTCTATACGTAATAGCTCGGTGAAGAGATTTAGGTGTGGCTTTGCCACTTTGAAAACGTTTGGGTGAATCACCTCGCATTTCGTTCGGACCGTGGGTCTTTTTCGCTTGAGCGGACATTGACCTATAGTCCTTGTTCAATCTCTATAAGCGTAGCGAATCTTTGTTTTATTTGTGAACGGTCATTTTTTGCTATGAAGCTTATTAAAACAAGACTGCGCAACAAAATGAACGATGAATTTCTGGCAAATTGTATGACTATCTACATAGAACGGGAAATAGCAGAGAAGATCGAGAAAGATGTGATCATTGATGAATTCTATGAGTTGAAAAACGGCGTGCACAACTAAAATAAGTTAACATCTATATTGTAATTTTTCTTTTATTGTTAATGCTAAAATTTCAAATTAGAAAATTTTTTCCTTATTATATTTTCATAATTTTTTTGGGCCCACCTTATTTCGAACCTTGGATCCGCCCCTGCCGCCCACGATAAATGTTGCTTCCCACAGCCAATGTCGTTGGTTTGCGGGCGAAGCCCGTGTGGACGCGGGCGCAACTCACAACGCCGCATCGAGAACGGACACTCCTGACGAATGTCGCCGCCCCGAAACAATGTCATCACCCCCAAACAGTGTCTCCCCCACGAACAATGTCGCAGTCCCCAAACATTGTCGCCACCTCTGAACAATGTCTCCGCCCACAAATAATGTCGATGCCCACAAACATTGTGGCCGCCCACGAATAATATCGCCGCCCAAGACCAATGTCGCCACCCACAACAAATGTCACCCTCACGACCAATATCGCCGCCCACGACACATGTCGTCGCCCACGACCAATGTCGTTGCCCACGACCAATGTCGTTGCCAAGCGGGCGAAACCAGCTTGGTTGCGGGCGAAGCCTGCAGCGCCGCATCGAGAACGGGCGAAGCCTGTTCGTATATGTATATATATATATATATATATATATATATATATATATATATATATATAAAATATAATATAAGCTTGCGCTTTTTTGAGGGTAAAAAAGCGCGAGCGCTGCGCGATTCCAGACAAGGTGAAGCTTTTCGCGACCTGGGTTTAGCGCTCCGCCTATATTCTTCTTCCCATCGACCGACGATACAAGCTTCTTCCTCACATCGCGAGCTTTCATACCCGGTGATTCTCCCCTGTTCCTGCGCGATTCCAGACAGGGCGAAGCATTTCGCGACCTAGGTTTAACCCTCGGTATGTATTCTTCTTCCCATCGCCCGACGATTCAAGCTTCATTCTCACAGCGCGATCATTCAGGCCCGACGATTCGCCCTTGTTACTTCTTGTGCAGATTCTGTTTCGGCAATTCGGGCTGGTTCCTCTCATCGCACGGGCTCCTCCTCTTGCACCTTTTCACATATCGCCATTCTCACAGCGCGATCATTCAAACGCTGCCTGAACTGCAAAAACGTCAGGTATTCGATCATTCAGGCCCGACGATTCGCCCTTGTTACTTCATTTGCAGCCTGACGATTCAACGTATTTCATAGTAGATAGCTTATGTTTAGGGTTGGTATGGTATACATGTAGAGTTAAAGTAAAAACTATGGATTTGGATTTGTGTATTTCTGTGTGTGTATGTGGCATATTTGTGTGTTTTTGTGAGTGCGTGTATTTGCATTTGGGTGTGTATTTGGATTTTTTTGGGTGTTTGAATTTGTGTTTATGTATGTGGATTTGTGTGTGTTTGTATGTGGATTTGTGTGTTTGTGTGTATGTGTATTTGTGTGTGTATTTAGATTATTGTGTGTGTGTGCATGTGGATTTGTGTGTGTGTATATTTGGATTTATGTGTGTGTGTATGTGAATTTGTAAGTGGATATGTATGTGGATTTTTGTATGGATTTGTGTGTGTGTGTGTGTGTGTGTGTGTGTTTGTATGTCGATTTGTGTGTTTGTGTGTGTGTGTGTGTGTGTGTGTGTGTGTGTGTTTAGGGTGTGTGTGTGTTTGTATGTCGATTTGTGTGTTTGTGTGTGTGTATTTGTGTGTGTGTTGTGTATTTGGATTATTGTGTGCGTGTGCATGTGGATTTATATGTGGATTTGTGTGTGTGTATTTGGATTTGTGTGTGTGTATTTGGATTTGTGTGTGTGTGTGTGTATGTGAATTTGTAAGTGGATATGTGTAACACCCCTATCCGTCGCATAACATATAGCAGTAGGTCCGGCCGGGGCCCGACGCCATATACTACGGACAGACCGGTTGGTTACGCGTTGAAACCATTCAACCAATCATGTCGTCCTACACAACACCTAGAGGAAACAATTTATTAGGTTGCAAAAGAAATAAGAACCCAGCCACAACAACATGAATGTCCACTACAAACTCAGGAATGTAAACATACACCAAAAGAGAAATGGCCTTAAGGCCTTACACTGTTCACTTAACAAAAGAAGTGTTTTCATACTTCGGCTCGCAGGCCGGTCACACGTGTATACAATAAAAACACTCAAAATTTGGCCTTCGAGGGCCGGCGCAGCAACTTGGGCTTTAGCCCGCTATTTTCCGCTCGGCTCCGCAGCACCTGCAAGCAATAAACTACCGCCCGGTGGCAAATAATAGCAACGGTCAGCAATGCTGACCAAATTATAACGATCCCGCCCCCATTCGGGGCGGCGATGCTCTTTCCCTGCAATTTATTAGCATATGCACTTATATAAAGTATTTGCACTTCACCACAGGCGTAGGCTCGCACGGCCACACACCCCGTGCACTCAGGGCACATTCTCGGCGAACCGGCCAACATCACGTCAATTGAAGCCATAGACGTCCCGATCCACCACCGCCTCTTGGACGGTCATCCATATGAGCATTTTGTCTTATTGGCCTTGGTCACGACAATTTAAGCCATAGACCGCCGAAGACCCTCATCCATACCAACGGTCCTACCGAACGACATAGACCGGGTACGGTTCCGCCTGACCCGTGCTCATACCGCAACGACAATTTAAGCCATATGCGCAGGCCAAGACTCACCGAGTCCCGTTTCCACCACAATAATCACATAACCCGGTTATGTTCACGTTGGCTCCCCGGCCATCGTGTTGGCAAAACCCGCTTTTGCCCAGTTTTCCGGGTGCACCTTGGAGTTAATCTCCAAGGCTCCCTGATGCAATCTACCACGTAGAAAACCCGAAAACACCCAAACATCCGGATTCTTGCCCGGTTCAAATGCACTGCAACATCGCCGATCCGGATCTACTTGTCCGGATAGGCTTCACACACAATGCCTATGTCCGTTTACGCATACGGACTCTACACAAGGGGGACTTCACATATCTACCCCAAGGAACGCTCCAACTCTTCGCTCACTCGCGAGAGAGGGCTTCCTATGCAAAGGAAAAGAGGGCTTCACATGCCCAAGGATGAGAAATCGTTACCCTTGCGTTCTTCCGCGGCGTCATGAAAATCTATGCGGATGAAAAGCACCTCAATCTCCTTGCCTCCGCGGATCCAAAGACGGCTCGCGATTTGGAGCTCCGAATCTCCACCGGCCGCCGGAGTTGACCTCCTTCTTCCTCCTCCAAGCTCTCCCTTCTCTCTAGATTTTAGAGAGAGAGTACCCAAGTGAAATAAGGGTTTCAAAACCCTATTCCCGTCTAAAACCACCCAGGAGCAGCCCCCCACCGTCGGATCCAAAGCCAAGGAAACGAACGGCCAGGATTAGATCTGAAATCACAAAAAATGGGCCGAACACGGGTTCACACGCGGCCGTGTAGCTCATTTGCCGTCTCGACCAAGATTGAAAACCAGCAACACGGCATGTGACACGGCCTCCGACACGCCCGTGTCACCTGCGACACGCCCGTGTCGGGACCCGTGTCACGCCCCCCGTGTGCAATCGATCAACACTTCGCAGTCAGAGATGTACACGGCTTGGTGACACGGCATCAGACACGCCCGTGTCAAACTAGACATGCCCGTGTTCGTGCCCGTGTCACTGCCCGTGTACCCCACTGTACAGCCCAGGTGTAACACGGCCTGGGACACGCCCATGTCCTAGGCCGTGTTCCTCCACATGACCATCGTCGACCTGAACTGGTCGACTACACGGCCAGCTCGACGGCCCGAGCTCGACACGCCCGACACGGCCTCCGACACGCCCGTGTCGGGGCCCGTGTCACCTGCACCAAAACTTTGTCTTGGCCAAAAGTGATCCCCGTCGCTCCTACAATATTTTGGGGTGTTACAATTCTACCCTCCTTAAAGAATTTCGCCCACGAAATTAATAAAGGAAAAACAGGACTTAACGTAAATCAGTACCTGAGCGGAACAATTCTGGGTACTCCTCCAGCATAGTCTGCTCCCGTTCCCAAGAGAGCTCCTCTCGCCCGCAATTATCCCACCGGACCTTAACCATCCGGATCTCCTTGTTACGAAGCCTCTTGACCTCAACATCTTCAATACGAATGGGCTTGACCCTAGTCGTCAACCCCTCGTCCACCGGCACTTGGTCAACCGCGATCACCTGCGAAGGCTCTTGCACCGCCTTCCGCAACACAGAAATGTGGAACACATCATGTAATCCACTTAATTCCTCCGATAGCCTCAAACGGTATGCCGCTTCGCCGACTCGCTCCAGAACCTCAAAAGGTCCAAGGTATCTTGGGCTCAGCTTCTTCAAGCGTCTCACCCGCGAAACCCCCTTGAACGGCTTCACTTTAAGATATACCCAATCGCCTACCGTGAACTCCACGTTCCGGTGCTTGGCATTGTAATACTTCGCCTGCCGGTCCTGAGCGATCAACAAGCACTCCCGAATGATCCGCACTAACGAGGTTGCACTCTCCACCTCCTGCTTCTTGTACAACCTTGCCTCACCCGTTTCAAGCCACGATAACGGCGTGCGACACTTCCTACCATACAGGGCCTCGAAGGGCGCCATTTGTATACTTGCTTGGTAGCTGTTGTTGTACGCGAACTCCACCAAATACAGGTGGTCTTCCCAATGCTTACCGAAATCCAGAACACACATGCGTAGCATGTCCTCCATCGTTCTATTGACCCTCTCGGTCTGCCCATCCGTCTGCGGATGGAAAACTGTACTGAACTTTAACTTTGTTCCCAGCATCTGCTGCACCAACCTCCAATCATTTGACGTGAACCGCCCATCACGATCACTCACAATGCTACGGGGCACACCATGCAGCCTAACAATATTGTCCACGTATAGCTTCGCCAGCTTCTCCACCGAGTCATCTTTCCTATGCGGAATGAAATGCGACACCTTGGTTAACCGATCTACGATCACCCAGATGGCGTCGTTCCCCTTCTGCGACCTTGGCAACCCGTGCACAAAGTCCATAGATATATCGTCGAATTTCCACTCCGGTATAGGCAAGGACTTCAGAAATCCTCCTGGCTTTTGGCATTCCGCCTTCACCAAGGCGCACGTTTGGCATTTAGCCACGTACAATGCCACATCTTTCTTGAGCCCCGGCCACCAAAACAACTTTTTGAGATCACGATACATCTTCGTGCTCCCTGGGTGGATTGAGTACTTGGTATGATGAGCCTCGTACATCAACTTCGCCTGGAGGTTACCCCCACTCGGGACGCACAACCGATGATCCTTCCTTAATAAACCATCTTCCACCGAGAACTGGGAATTTGACCCATCCAGAGAGGCCTCCATAAGCTCCTTCATGGAGTCATCTAACTCCAATGCCTGCCAAACCCGGTCAGCCAGGTCATACTGCACCTCTGTCCAGTTTAGCATTGCTTTGGCGCTCGTCTGCTTGTCAACGCAACAGATCTCAAGCTCCTCCAACTCCCGTACTAGCCGCTCATCATGCACCGACAACCAGTTGGCTTGGGCGGGAGCCCTGCGGCTCAGCGCATCCGCAACTGTGTTGCCCTTCCCGGGTACATAATGAATCTTGAAGGTGTAGTCCCCCAGGAACTCCATCCACCTCCTCTGCCTCATGTTAAGATCTTTTTGATCTAACAAGTATTTTAGGCTCTTGTGGTCGGTGTATATATCGACTCTTACGCCGTATAGGTAGTGCCTCCATAACTTGAGTGCAAATATCACGGCCGCCAACTCCAAGTCGTGCACTAGATAATTCCTTTCATGCACCTTTAGCTGACGCGATCCATACGCAATCACGCTCCCATACTGCAATAACACGCAGCCCAAACCACTACCCGAAGCGTCGCTATACACCTCGAAGCCCTCGGTCCCACTCGGCGAACTGAGCACTGGCGCCGTGGTCAACCGTCTCTTCAGCTCCTCAAAAGCTTGCACGCACTCCTGCGTCCATAAGAATCTCTGATCCTTCCTTGTCAACTTCGTGAGAGGTAGCGCTATCCGCGAGAAGTTCTCTACGAAGCGCCTGTAAAATCCGGCAAGCCCGAGAAAACTACGGACTTCCGCGACAGAAGCCAACGCAGGCCACTCCCGTATCGCAACGATCATCGCCGGATCCACCGCTATACCTTCCCCACTAACAATGTGACCAAGGAACGCTACTGAGGGTAGCCAGAACTCGCACTTGGAAAATTTTGCATAAAGCTCATTCCTCCTCAGAGTCTCCAATACCTAGGTGCAAGTGCTTGAAGTGGTCTTCCTCGCACTGCGAGTACACTAGTATATCGTCAATAAAGACAATCACAAAGTGATCCAGATACTCTCTGAACGTCCTGTTCATCAAGTCCATAAACACTGATGGCGCATTCGTCAGTCCAAACGGCATGACCGTGAACTCAAAATGCCCATACCTTGTGCTGAACGCCGTCTTTGGGATATCACATTCCCTTATCCTCAGCTGATAGTACCCCGACTTCAAGTCCAACTTAGAATATACCGACGATCCTACTAACTGATCAAAGAGATCATCGATCCTCGGGATCGGGTACTTGTTCTTTTCCGTCAGCTTGTTCAACTCCCTGTAGTCGATACACAACCGCATACTACCATCCTTCTTCTTAACGAAGAGGACCGGTGCGCTCCAAGGCGACGAGCTTGGACGCACATAACCTTGCTCCATCAGCTCCTCTAGCTGAACTTTCAATTCCGCCATCTCCTTTGGCGCCAACCTATAAGGAGCGCGTGACACGGGTTTGGCACCCGGCACGAGCTCGATCGTGAAATCAATTTCTCGCTGTGGTGGGGCTCCAGGAAGGCTATCCGGGAACACATCTGGGTACTCGCATACTGAAAGTTCACCTAGTGTCAACTACCTTCACCTATGGGGGGGGATAGGTGACTAGCAGCGTATTTGCGGAATTAAAAGTGTACCTGCAGAATCAAAACAAAATGCACAGCACAGAGAATAACACAGGCAATTTATAGTAGTTCCCCGATTTGGGTACGTCCACTTTCCCCCTTCGACCTATCTCCCAATCCAGGGACGACTCGGTCACTTCACCAACAGGATTGAAATCCAATCCTTGCACTATCGGAAGGAACCCTTCCATACGTAGGAGTCAACACTCCCACAACATGGGTTGCACCCAACCCTACAACTAGAGACCAATCGGTCCTTTACAAAGAATTGAAAATAGCTTGTAAGAAATACAAACAACGTATGGAGACTAAGGCGTCCCTCTTCGTTCGACGACGTGTTCTTGAAGTCAACTAAGAGTCCACAACCCTAGATCTCACTAGGAGAGAATCTCCCCGAGACCGGCGATGGCGACGAGCGGCGGCAAGGCTCTCGGTGTTGGCGGCGGCAACTGAAGACAGCAGCAAAGCACTGGAGATTCAATCTTCTTAGCGAAGTCGGCAAGGTCTTCCAACGGTCACACTAGGATCGATCGTCTCGATCGATTCGGACGGGGATGGATTTCCCTATCTCAAATCAAGAGACAAAAGATCTCTGGTTAGACACGTGAGACGCTATGCAAGACTTGGCTTCTATCACCGTGGATCTGGAGAAGATCGAGATCAGCAATGGTGATCACTGTACGAGCGGCGGCGACGGAGAAGGTTCGCGAGATTAGGGTTTGACGGCCACTTGCTTTCGTATTCTGTATATCCGTTCTTTACTGTACACCAATACTTGTGTATTTATACACTAGGTCATAAAGATGACCGTTGTGGGCCCCACCAAAGCAAAGACCGAAGTCCGGTTCGAAATACCGCTTGAAACCAGGATCGGTCTAGGAAATGTCGGAAATTTGCCCAAGTCAAATTCGGCGAGAATCGAATGTGATTCTCGACGAATCGGCGAGAATCACTTACGATTCTCGCCGAATTCTACTTAACGAATTCTGGCATCACAGGTTGTACAGGCCGGGGAGAATCGGCGGGAATCACATTAGATTCTCGCCGAATCGTCGAGAATGCAAAGACATTCTCAACGAATCGGCGAGAATCACTTATTGATTCTCGACGATTCTGCCTTAGAGTATTTTCTGGCGGCATTGAGTCAGCTGGCCTCAACCGGCGAGAATCACTAGTGATTCTTGACGACTCGTCGAGGATCACAAGTGATTCTCGACGAATCGGCGAGAATCACTTAGTGATTCTCGACGATTTACACTTGGACGATTTCTCCTCTTTCAACCCGTGAGCTGGTCTTTGGCCCATCCTTGCTCCTTTTCTGCTCTTGCTTTATCATAGCCCTGTACTTGAAATTAAGTACACCCCAATAGAGAGAGTACACGTAGGCCAACACACTGATCTGCTCAACGAGGGATTACGTCGCGTAGACCCGTGTATATTGACCCACTGCACCCTGACATTGGTGTGTACTTAGCGTGGAATAATTGCAAGCACAACTTGAAGGAATTCATCAAATACATAGTGAATTCATCTTAGCTTGATAGGAGGCTTCCTCAAATCCAGGTGATTGTGGATACAATACCCAACAATCTCCCCCTATTTGACGAAGCCAACATCCTACTAAGCTAAGATGAATTTCAACACTTAAGACAAAATATGCATTAACCAACAGAGTGAACAATAAACGTAATTAGATCAATGTGAGAGACAAATAATAAACCACACACATGTATATATAAATATGAATATCCACATAGAAATGTTCACATGATCACATGATAAAGAAAGTTTAAATGTGATAATTCCAAAAGCTAACATCCTAAAGATCTTTGTCCTTAGCTATGTCTTCTTTAAGTTGCTTAGCTAATAACTTTCTGCTTTGACGCTCAAGATACTCCTTGGGCTTTGGATAGTATCTCGGAGGAGGGGCTTTATCTGCCGCGGTGTTGTTCCTGAAGAATATGCTACGTTTAGCTTCAAATTCTTTATGCCGCTCCCATTCGTACTGACTATATACATCATTTCGATTTATTTGCCCCCTCTGCAGTAACAAAAATGTGTCCAGGATAATATTCTTTGATACAGGACTCCATTTTTCATTCCTCACATCATCCTCCTGCAATCTGATCTTCTTTTCAGCTTGCGTTTCCCTAGAAGTCCCTTCTTGAATTTTTCTCTTGCCCCTGGCTCTTGCTATGGCTTCTTGATCAAACCAGCTTCTTCGTTCAGCCCTTTCAGCAGCTTTCTTTGCCTCGGCTTCGCTCATTGGTACTTCTTCAGTCCTTATTTCACCCGCAACAGTACCAGCAGGACCCACATCCTCAAGCGGAGCGACAGGAACATGTATTCCCGATGCCTATGTTACCAGCCAGTGGGCCGTTTTAAACATGTACCTATTCGAATTATCGAATTTGTATTTGTCAATTATTATCTATTAAGTTGAATAAAGGTGCAGTTATGATTTGGTAGTTTTGAAAGGCATACCTATTGGTCTGATCGAAGTTTAGAAGTACTAACTCTTGAAGCCCCGCCATCTTAGCGTTATACGCTTCCTCCCCCTTTTTGGCTTCGGCGGCTATAGAGTTTGTATAGGAATGCAGAGATGCATCAATGTGCTTCACAGTTTTACTGAATTCGTCCAGCAGAGATTTCTGATTTGCGTTCAGCGTGACCATGTTGGCATCAAATTTTTGTATGGTCTGTGCCACAACATGAACATTTTTATTGACTACTGTCAGGTCATCAGTATTCTTCTTCAGTCCTTTCATGAGAAGAGATACGGCTGTGCCTGCCGCTGTATATTTTTCATCAAATTTCTTCTCCATCACATCTAGCTTGTGGTTGATCTGAACCACATTCTTAAGCATGAGATCCTCAGAGTCCCGCAGTCTCTTTAGCACTTTGTTGTGGGATTTCTCAAACGTATCCTTGAGCTCATCTAGCATTCCTTGGACAAAATTAACAGTGTGATTTGCTAGGTTTGCTTGAAGTGGAGGAGCAGCAGGCAGACCCTGGTCAGGCTCCCCAGCAGAGGTACTGGGAGAGCTGGACAATATAATAGAGTCCACAGGGCGGACAAAGGGTTGCTGAGAGGACTCCCCCTGCATTCCTGCATCCGACCTCTCAGGAGCTTGTTCCTTAGATGAACCAGCAGCATCCTCCTGAGGATCCACCACTTTCTCCCTCTCAATTACTTCTTCCTCCATCTCAGTCTCCAAGTGCTCAGGCTTATCTGCAGAGTTGTGCATGGCTTCCTCTATTTCTTCTTCCTCCTCCTCATCAGCCACCTCATCTCCCAGGTCATTCATATCTGCCTCACCTTCCTCTTCCTCTTCCACATCTGCGACTTCCTCCTCACCGTCCTCTTGCACAGTCTCCACAGCATCTTTAGCGATCTGAGAAATATCAGATATGATGTTTGCAGAAGAGTGTACAGGCTCCCCCTCAGTTCTTGCAATCAGTGCGTCAGGAACTTCACTGGGTGCTGCCACAGAGTGTGCTGGAGGACTGGTGTCCTCGACCGGAGATGCTTCCTCTTGGTTTATTTCCCTGGCAACCTGCCCTATTCTCCGCTCCCACCGGTCGAATATGCTTACGTCCATCTTTTTCAGATAGTGCAAGGGCACTCCTTTGCTCATGTCGAATGTATCTCCGTCCAGCTGATTTAGATAGAGGCTGATGATTCTGCCAAAGCTGGGGGTACGGAGTGTGTCTTTAATTCTTTCAAAGAGCATGGCTCCCCAATTAAACCGCTTTCGGCAGACGATTGCCACCAGAGTCTTGAACATTTCTCCTGAAATGTGGTCGTGGGATCCAGGTTTGCAGATTAAAACCTTCCCAACGATGTCAGACAGCAATTTTCCCTCCTCGTTCATATCTTTCCTTTTGATTGACCTGGTCCCCCTGGCCAGTCCACAGAAGGATAGGGTCCTTGCTCTATCCTCTTCCTCTAGGTAATCTTCTTCTTCACAACTGGATAGCCGCAGGCATTGGGTCAGTTTCTTGGCGGATAACTTGACCTTCTTCCCAGCAACCCTGCTCTTGATGGAAGTGTCTTCGTGACGGAACTTGGCAGTTGCAAAGAATTCCAGGACTTCCTTATCCAAGATCTTGCATGGGTGCTCCAGCACGAACGTCAGTCCTGCTTCCTCGAGCATAATAATTATGTTCCGGAACTCGTCCGAGGCCTAGGAGAATCCGGTTCTCACGAGCTCGCATCCAGTGGTCAGCCCAGCAGAAGTCCGTGGGGCCATAACAAACTAGAAAGAAAGGGAATACCAATTTCCAAGTCTAAGGATCTCCGAAATCAAGAGAGTGAGAACCAAATCTACACTGAGCTCAACACACGGTAGGGGACAAGTAGGAGATTACCTATTGCGGAGAGGCAGTGAAGGTTCTGGAGAGTCGGCGAGCCTGGTTGCGGAGAGTCGGCTTGGACGAAACCCTGGTTGCGAGAGGAAGACTCCAGAAGTGTCGTTAGATCACCACGCAGCGCCGGAGGAGGAACCCGCTGGGAGGAGAAGTCGAAGGGATTCCCGCTGGGAGGTGTCGCTAGACAAGTGCTTGGAAGAGTCTCGGCGAATAGCTGGAAGTTGAAGAGTCGGCGGGATTTAGGTTAGATCGGCGAGATTTAATATGATTTGGCGAAATTTAAAAAGACGGCCAGAGGAGTCGGCGGGATTTAAAATGAGTTAGCTGGAATTTGACGAGTCGTCGGGATACCACGGGATGTAGGTTGGGTCGGCGGGATTTAAATTTAGTTCCATTGCATAACCAGGTTTATTCATCTATTAATGTCCGTAGCCTTCGTTCGACGATACTATGGTGGAATTTAGTATGAGGGAAGTCGCTGAGATTCTAAATTTATGTCGTTGTCAAGGGTAAGAAAGTCTTAATAGGCATAATGGGTTCTTAATCCAACCAAGGGGTTCAAAATTTTCAAGGGCGGACTTATGGCTGACAATGTCACACTAATCACTACTAATGTAACTGAAGGTTATCTAACGCTTATACTCCTTCCCTAAGTGACTGAGCATACGTGAATAATTTTTCTATATAACCATCCAATATCAAAAGAAGTGAACTCATTATAAAGAGTGGATATGTCAACATACACAAATACTTATAAAGTGTGGATATGTCAACATACATAAATACATATATAGAATTGTTTATGCTTTATGGCTCAAACATTTACGGCTAATTGCAGTTTCCTGTGATAACAAGATGTAATATTCACATTACCAGCACAGAGTATATCAGGAGGTCAGTATGCATGTGCCTGTAATGAAGGCACTGCTCCCATTCCCGACACTTTTTCCACGTCAGTCTTGGAGCATCTCCTGTCCGGTTCCCATCAGGATTGCGGGAACCCAGACCATCCTGCAGGAAAGAGTTATCTTGCCTTAGGAACTCAATAAGTATTGGGTCCTAGGTTCCTGTCGGCATAATAGTTGAAATGCCTCCCCTCAGGAATCCTGGTGGGAGGACTAACATTTCCTCGAGGATGTGGAAGTCCCCTTGCCTTTGACATAGAAGAGTTATGCCAACAATCTATGGCAAAATGACCCACCTTGCCACAACACCAACATTCATAAATGTTGTATCGCCGTTTGTGACCTGAATGGGTGACTGAGGTAGTCATAGTTCCAGGTCTAAACGGGATAGAGCCGGATATGCTACCAGAATTGTTTCTTCCACCGTGACTATTGGAAGGGTGGAAAGAATGCATATGGCAGGCGTCATGAGGCCTGGGAGGTGGTGCCTTCCTTTCAGTCAGCCCCCTTCCAAGGACCCCATGAATCCCAACAACATGATTTCTAACCCCCCTTTCCTGAGTCCTAGGGAGGTGAGAGGCGCATTGTGAGCTGATGCTGGCAGATTCATGACGAGTTGGGGTTGTGGCCGAGAATACAAAGGGCTTGGTGGAAGCCTGAGGTATTTTCCTCTGGGTGCCCATGTCAGCTCTGGCACTGTGGGTACTTCCACATGAGGGATGATCATTCTTGCAGTGACCAAGGTTGTTCCTATGGTCATACCTGAATGCATGATGTGTGCCCTTCCTGCTCGGGGTGGGGGGTCTGAACACAGTTTCCCCATTTCTCCATGAATTGACAATTTGGGAGATCCACCCATTTTCTGTTTTTCTTTTGATAACATCTATCTTGGAAAAGTTAGAAACAATCCTCTTCTCGGTCTCTAGACGACTCTCTAGATCCGAGATCTTTGAGTCCTTTACCTTGATGGATTCCAATTGGAGATTCATCCAGGTCCTCAACTGAGCAATCTCCTTAGCTTGCTCTTCCACAAGTAAGTTGCTCTTCTGAAGGGCACTCTCAAGAGAATCAGGATTTTCAATCCTTTGATTGAAGCTATCCATATCCCTTGCATCTCTGAAGGGACTACCCTCTGAATTGTTCCTGTCTTCAGGAACTTCAAGAGGAGAGGGGCATGAGGAAGAAGTTACCTGCTCCTGGCTTTGCTGTTCAGGGTTACCGTAATTATTGGCAGATACTGTTGAGTCAGCTTCATCACCACTGCTTTCCTCAACTTCTTCTTCAGTCTCTAACAAGGACACAGGAGCCCTGATACTGACAGATTGATCATTCCCTTCATCTTCAGAAATGAGGACCCCTACATAGGCTTCATCCTCTTGTTGACGACAGGTCCCTGTTTTATCTGATCCCTCCATGAGGTCTGAGATGGTTTGCCACATGGACTTGGCTGTCCTACACTTGTCCACTCTAGAGCGAGAAGGTCCAGACCAGACATCAGTGATGATCTGACGAATCACCTGGTCCAAGTTGAACAGAGAGAGCTCTGTCTCTGACATCTCTTTGGGATACTTGGGGATTTGGAGATCTTTCCCCGAGCTGGAAGCCTTCATGGGGATGAAGGGATCCTCTTCCAGAATGAGTGATGCTCGAGGGTCGATGGCCTCCAGATGTAACAGTACTCTCAACTTCCATACAGGATAGTACTCCTTTGTACATGAGGGGAGTCTTAGAGGAGGGACATCACAATCCAACTCCATGCTTGAGTCTGAGCTTCTTGTTGACACTCGTGGCAGGATTCTACTCAAGGTGTTAACCTTTTTGATGAGCAACCTGCCTCTGATACCACTTGAAAGTTCACCTAGTGTCAACTACCTTCACCTATGGGGGGGGGGATAGGTGACTAGCAACGTATTTGCGGAATTAAAAGTGTACCTACAGAATCAAAACAAAACGCACAGCACAGAGAATAACACAGACAATTTATAGTGGTTCCCCGATTTGGGTACGTCCACTTTCCCCCTTCGACCTATATCCCAATCCAGGGACGACTCGGTCACTTCACCAACAGGATTGAAATCCAATCCTTGCACTATCGGAAGGAACCCTTCCACACGTAGGAGTCAACACTCCCACAACACGGGTTGCACCCAACCCTACAACTAGAGACCAATCGGTCCTTTACAAAGAATTGAAAATAGCTTGTACGAAATACAAACAACGTATGGAGACTAAGGCGTCCCTCTTCGTTCGACGACGTGTTCTTGAAGTCAACGAAGAGTCCACAACCCTAGATCTCACTAGGAGAGAATCTCCCCAAGACCGGCGACGGCAACGAGCGACGGCAAGGCTCTCGGTGTTGGCGGCGGCAACTGAAGACAGCAGCAAAGCACTGGAGATTCAATCTTCTTAGCGAAGTCGGCAAGGTCTTCCAACGGTCACACTAGGATCGATCGTCTCGATCGATTCGGACGGGGATGGATTTCCCTATCTCAAATCAAGAGACAAAAGATCTCTGGTTAGACACGTGAGACGCTATGCAAGACTTGGCTTCTATCACCGTGGATCTGGAGAAGATCGAGATCAGCAATGGTGATCACTGTACGAGCGGCGGCGACGGAGAAGGTTCGCGAGATTAGGGTTTGACGGCCACTTGCTTTCGTATTCTGTATATCCGTTCTTTACTGTACACCAATACTTGTGTATTTATACACTAGGTCATAAAGATGACCGTTGTGGGCCCCACCAAAGCAAAGACCGAAGTCCGGTTCGAAATACCGCTTGAAACCAGGATCAGTCTAGGAAATGTCGGAAATTTGCCCAAGTCAAATTCGGCGAGAATCGAATGTGATTCTCGACGAATCGGCGAGAATCACTTACGATTTTCGCCGAATTCTACTTAACGAATTCTGGCATCACAGGTTGTACAGGCCGGGGAGAATCGGCGGGAATCACATTAGATTCTCGCCGAATCGTCGAGAATGCAAAGACATTCTCAACGAATCGGCGAGAATCACTTAGTGATTCTCGACGATTCTGCCTTAGAGTATTTTCTGGCGGCGTTGAGTCAGCTGGCCTCAACCGGCGAGAATCACTAGTGATTCTCGACGACTCGTCGAGGATCACAAGTGATTCTCGACAAATCGGTGAGAATCACTTAGTGATTCTCGACGATTTACACTTGGACGATTTCTCCTCTTTCAACCCGTGAGCTGGTCTTTGGCCCATCCTTGCTCCTTGTCTGCTCTTGCTTTATCATAGCCCTGTACTTGAAATTAAGTACACCCCAATAGAGAGAGTACACGTAGGCCAACACACTGATCTGCTCAACGAGGGATTACGTCGTGCAGACCCGTGTATATTGACCCACTGCACGCTGACATTGGTGTGTACTTAGCGCGGAATAACTGCAAGCACAACTTGAAGGAATTCATCAAATACATAGTGAATTCATCTTAGCTTGATAGGAGGCTTCCTCAAATCCAGGTGATTGTGGATACAATACCCAACACATACCACAGGGATACTATCCAACGTTGACTTCAGCTCTGCAGCCTCCACTAATGTGAAGAACAGTTCTGCTCCAGCACGAACCGTCTTTACCACCTGAAGAGCAGACATCAACGTCTTGCTCGACCCCTTAAGCCCCTCGAATGTAGTCTCCTGCCCTACACCCATCTTGACCTCCTTTCGATCACAGTCGATCCAAGCCTTCTACTCTGAAAGCCAATCCATCCCAAAGATAACGTCGAACTCTACTAGCGGTAGCAGTGCCGCTAGCAAGTCGAACTCTTGGCTCCCGATGTGAACCTTTACGGCGCACACTCTGTCTGCACGCATCGAGCACCCATTCGGTAGCAACACATCTAACTTGTCCTTCGCCATTGAAGAAGGGACTCCGATGCGCGATATAAAATGTTTGGACAAGAAGGACTGCGAAGCACCTGTGTCGAATAGTGCCCGTGCCGGACTATCACTAATCACCACAAAGCCTATGCAAATAACATTAGCCTAACAAGCAATAGGTAATAGTATTTAAAGTCAACTTGCTATAAATTAACTTATACCTGTCACCACATCTGCTTGCTTGATGGCCTCCTGCTGGCCCAAGTTATAGACTCTAGGCTGAGTCGGAGCATAGTGGGACGCGGTCGACTCCACCGCTTTGCCCTTCTCTTCGTAAGTAGCTCCTTTCTTTCTCTCGGACTTTCGCGGGCAAAGTGCCCCGTCTTTCCACACTGAAACAAGCGCCCGGGGTTCGATTGGTAGCCCCCAATGAAGAAGCGCGGTCTTAGCTTTCTTATAAATCTGCGGTAGCCGCCCGTAGTCGTCTTGAACTCTTTCACACGATTCCTTCTTCACTTGAATTCTTCATGTCCTTCTCCAAACCGGGCGCCCGTCATGAAACCCTGGCCTTCGATTGCAACCTTAAATCATCTCTTAGCCCTTCATAGCGGCTCGTCTTGCGCTCCTCGTGCAAAGGTAGCGCCGACATATCTCCCCAACCGAGTAAACCGTGGAGGTACCGTCAAGGCATCCCCTGCACCAACTTCTGATTCGCTTTCTAGCAATTCTCTGCGCCGAGGGGAGGACCCGACGTCTTCCCCGCAAGATGTAGCTCTAGGCCTCCCACCATTCTGCGTCCCCATCCAAAAGGAACGTCGCTATAGTGGTCTTCTGCCATCTGCGGTCATAGCCTTGAGAGCCAATCCTCTGCTTCGAGGTTTCTGCCCCGTAGTCGGTGCCTTGAACTCCGCTCCAAAACTACTTGCTCAACCCTCCTTTGCTCTGCCGTCTGAAGCGGTACTTGCTCCACAGCAGGAGCAGGCTGCTGCACCTGCCTTGCAGGCTACGCATTGATCATTGCCATGACCACTTCTGCCACCAACCTAATGGTCTCAGCAGACAAAGGTGTTGCAGGCGCATCGCTTGGCGCACTGCTCGCCTCAGAACCTGGCCGTTCAGACGGCCCAGCACCACTTTTGGTCACCTATAATCGTGCAAAAACACCGATAAGCGACCAAACACTACAAGCAAACAGCAATAATAGGAACACGCAGGTTCCTCAAACATGTGTATTTTCATTCCTAAGTGGACATTCATGGGTTCTTTTCTTGTTATAACGATGACGCACACACATGTGCTCACCACCCCTTAAAGTGAATTCGCCCACGAATTCATTTAAGCTTGACCGAAACCAGAAGTCTGATACCAATTTGTAACACCCCTATCCGTCGCATAGCATATAGCAGTAGGTTCGGCCGGGGCCCGACGCCATATACTACGGACAGACCGGTTGGTTACGCGTTGAAACCATTCAACCAATCATGTTGTCCTACACAACACCTAGCGGAAGCAATTTATTAGGTTGCAAAAGAAATAAGAACCCAGCCACAACAGCATGAATGCCCACTACAAACTCAGGAATGTAAACATACACCAAAAGAGAAATGGCCTTAAGGCCTTACACTGTTCACTTAACAAAAGAAGTGTTTTCATACTTCGGCTCGCAGGCCGGTCACACGTGTATACAATAAAAACACTCAAAATTTGGCCTTCGAGGGCCGGCGCAGCAACTTGTGCTTTAGCCCGCTATTTTCCGCTCGGCTCCGCAGCACCTGCAAGCAATAAACCACCGCCCGGTGGCAAACAATAGCAACGGTCAGCAATGCTGACTAAATTATAATGATCCCGCCCCCACATTCGGGGCGGCGATGCTCTTTCCCTGCACTTTATTAGCATAGGCACTTATATAAAGTATTTGCACTTCACCACAGGCGTAGGCTCGTACGGCCACACACCCCGTGCACTCAGGGCACATTCTCGGCGAACCAACCAACGTCACGTCAATTCAAGCCATAGACGTCCCGATACACCACCGCCTCTTGGACGGTCATCTATATGAGCATTTTGTCTTATTGGCCTTGGTCACGGCAATTTAAGCCATAGACCGCCGAAGACCCTCATCTATGCCAACGGTCCTACCGAACGACATAGACCGTGTACGGTTCCGCCTGACCCGTGCTCATACCGCAACGACAATTTAAGCCATATGCGCAGGCCAAGACTCACCGAGTCCCGTTTCCACCACAATAATCACATAACCCGGTTATGTTCACGTTGGCTCCCCGGCCATCGTGTTGGCAAAACCCGCTTTTGCCCAGTTTTCCGGGTGCACCTTGGAGTTAATCTCCAAGGCTCCCTGATGCAATCTACCACGTAGAAAACCCGAAAACACCCAAACATCCGGATTCTTGCCCGGTTCAAATGCAATGCAACATCGCCGATCCGGCTCTACTTGTCCGGATAGGCTTCACACACAATGCCTATGTCCGTTTACGCATATGGACTCTACACAAGGGGGACTTCACATATCTACCCCAAGGAACGCTCCAACTCTTCGCTCACTCACGAGAGAGGGCTTCCTATGCAAAGGAAAAGAGGGCTTCACATGCCCAAGGATGAGAAATCGTTACCCTTGCGTTCTTCCGCGGCACCATGAAAATCTATGCGGATGAAAAGCACCTCAATCTCCTTGCCTCCGCGGATCCAAAGACGGCTCGCGATTTGGAGCTCCGAATCTCCACCGGCCGCCGGAGTTGACCTCCTTATTCCTCCTCCAAGCTCTCCCTTCTCTCTAGATTTTAGAGAGAGAGTACCCAAGTGAAATAAGGGTTTCAAAACCCTATTCCCGGCTAAAACCACCCAGGAGCAGCCCCCCACCGTCGGATCCAAAGCCAAGAAAACGAACGGCCAGGATTAGATCTGAAATCACAAAAACTGGGCCGAACACGGGTTCACACACGGCCGTGTGCCTGGCCGTGTAGCTCATTCGCCGTCTCGACCAAGATTGAAAACCAGCAACACGGCATGTGACACGGCCTCCGACACACCCGTGTCACCTGCGACACGCCCGTGTCGGGACCCGTGTCACGCCCCCCGTGTGCAATCGATCAACACTTCGCAGTCAGAGATGTACACGACTTGGTGACACGGCATCAGACACGCCCGTGTCAAACTAGACACGCCCGTGTTCGTGCCCGTGTCACTGCCCGTGTACCCCACTGTACAGCCCAGGTGTGACACAGCCTGGGACACGCCCGTGTCCTAGGCCGTGTTCCTCCACACGACCATCGTCGACCTGAACTGGTCGACTACACGACCAGCTCGATGGCCCGAGCTCGACACGCCCGACACGGCCTCCGACACGCCCGTGTCGGGGCCCGTGTCACCTACACCAAAACTTTGTCTTGGCCAAAAGTGATCCCCGTCGCTCCTACAACATTTTGGGGTGTTACAATATGTATGTGGATTTTTGTGTGGATTTGTGTGTGGATGTGTGTGTGTGTGTGTGTGTATTTAGGGTGTGTGTGTGTGTATGTGGATTTGTGTGTGTGTGTGTGTGTGTATGTTGACTGGTGTGTGTTCGTTCACGATGTAACTATTTGTTTCTTGTGTGTTTATCTTTATAGTTTGAATATAACTACAAAATTATATTTGAAGTATATGTACATCTACTTGTTATGTACAGTTTGTAATGACGTCGGAGTCATCCAATTCTGAAAGTATGGTTGTTGTTGTAGCTGAAATGAATGCAGATTCTAATGAGCCCAGTATTAAAGAACCATATGTTAGTTTGGTGTTTGAAACTGTTGATGAAGCATATTGGTTTTATAATAGTTATGCTCTTAAATCAGGATTTGGAATTAAGAAGGGTTCAACTTCTAAATCAATTGCTTCAGGAGACGTTATTGGCAGAAGGTTTGAATGTAATAAGTCTGGATTTAAACATTCTAAAGAGAGAGAAGGATCTTCAAGTAGAGCACATCGATTGACAAGAGTAAATTGCAAGGCCAAATTAGATATTCGTAAGAATAAGGACGATAAATGGATTGTCACTGGATTTATAGAGGAGCATAATCATGATTTAGACACTCCAAGGAAAGCTAAGAGACATCGCTCACACAATGTACTTCACAAAGATAAGGAAGTTAAAACCCTGATGGATCAACTTTATAGTGTCGGAATGGGTCCTGCTAAGATTGCAAGGATTTTAAATGAAATAAATAGTAATAGCTCAGTATCTGCGAAACAAGTTTCAATGCACTTGCGTGAACACCGAAAAAATAATATAGGAAATGAAGGTGCATCAGTGTTTGCATATTTAAACAAACAGCAAGAGTTAGATCCAAATTTCTAATTTGACATAGAGTTAGATCCAAATTTCTAACTCTGAGTCTTCTGAGGTCCTTTGCTGTCTGGTTCAAGAAGTTTGAACCTAATGACTTAGCCTAAACTCTAGGACTCAAGAACTTGACCCTGGCTATATAATGTGGGTCAGACTCAGCCTAATTTAGTGAACCTATCCCAAATCTAACTAGGGATACAACACACCTCCAAGGACGCCCGAGTCTCCCCCAATTCCGCCTTGAGCTTCGACCCAATACGACGAAATCGGGAGATGTCCTGATCATGATCATCTCTCAAAGTAGCAAGCGAGCTCACCGCCGTCTGAAATTTCTTCTGAAGATCCAAATATCTGTCTTTCAAGCTTATGTAATGATCGTTCTAAGTTACAGTAATATGAGCCCGTGCCTCGATCTATAAGGAAAAAACAAAGAAAAGTCAGTGCGATACAACTACAATAAAAGAAAACCAAAACAAGCAAGTTCACTTACTACTTTGCTCATCGCCTTCAGAGAAGAAGACACCCGTGAACTAGAACCCTCTAAAAGACGAGCCTAGGGACAGAGCATCCCAGCACCTGAACATCAGCCTCGACAGAAACAGTCTCGATTTGATGATTGGGAGGAACAACCTCATCCAGAGAAGCCATACAAGGTTCTGCACCCTCTTCATCGCAAACAACTGTAATGGTTTTCCTCTTTCGATCACAAACTAGAGAAGTCTCGACTGTCTGCACTGAGCCGGAAGAAATCCCGCAATGTAGCAAATGCTTTTTCTCCGCGAATGAGGAAATGCTGAAAGACGATTGGACAACTCGCGGGGCTCCGCAAATCCAAGTGTCGGGGAAAATTCCTGCTCTTTCCCCTTTTGACGACGGTAACGGTCCGGCAACGCATTCCACAATTCCGGCAAGCCCCAAGAACTTCTAACATAGCCAAACAAGAATTCCTGTGACGACGGTCCGTCCGGGTCTCGAAATCAAGTCAGCTTTTATTGCTAAAAATCTCAACACGACCACCACCATCAACATGAACATCACACAAATTTCTAAAGCAGTCAAAGGAGAACCTCGAACCATGCTCCCTGAAGAGCGCAACCAGTCCTAGCAAACGCGCCATCCCAAGAGAAGTAAACTGAGACACATGAATGCCACAGAAGTTCAGGATGTCTACCATCTCCTAGCACGGTGGAAGCCAGAAATCAGATCTCAGGGTAATCTCGCAAACCATCAGCCAACCGCGTGGAGGGTTTTGAACCCTTTCCTCGGTACGTGGTATACTCACCTTAAGATCGGCTGGTAAACCATATATCTTTCTCCAAATGGTAACTTGATCATCGGTAAGTGACGAATGCAAACACATCAGTCTCGCAGTACGTTTTGAAGCCTGCAACAAAAGGAAATGCAAAAGTTGGTGTCAAGCAATTCAAACAAAGCCCCGCATAGAAAAAATATCAACATGGGCATAGACGCGCATATGCAAGCGCTTGAACAGACCCAACAACACGCAAAACTAAGAACGCACGCACAACTCGCGGCCAGCGGAAGTACCCACGCGGCCAGGCGTGCACGCATCCTGGGCTATGCGACTAAGTCACACGGCTAGGCGCGCGCGCACTCTAATCCGCGTGACTTGGTGTGCGTGCACCCTAGTGCGCGCCCAAGTCGCGCGACCAAGGGGAGCGCGCGACATAGGCCACACGACCAAATTGCGCCACCAGGTGCGCACGCACTCTGATCCGTTCACAAGCCCGCGTAACTAGGTGCGCGTTCCCTAGGTCGCGCGACTACGTGTGCGCATCGCCTGCTACGCGCACAAGCCCGCACGACCAGGTGCGCGTGCCCTAGGCCGCACGACCAAGTCGCGCGACCAGGTGCTCTCGTACACTAGTGCACGTACGAGCCCGCCGACAAGGTGCGCTCGCACCCTAGTCCGTGCACGAGCCTGCGCCACTAGGAGAGGGCGCACACTGGTGCGCGCACGAGTCTGCGCGACCGGGTGCGCGCGCATCTCGGTGCACACGCAAATCCGCGCGTGTGCCCAGGAACGCGGGCACCCACACCTGCTTGCGCTCGGGTGTCCGCATGTTCAACTGTCTACGCGCCCAAACCCACATATGCGGATAGGTGCCCGCGCGCACCAAGGTGTCAATGCAGTCACCTGATCGAGCGCCCATACCCGTGCGCGCAGATATATGCCCGCGCGCGCCAAGGTATCTGCGCAGTGAACTAACCGCGCGCCCAACCGCGAGCGAACAGACAGGTGCTCGCGAGGACGCGACTGCGCGCACCCGCGGCGAAGCTCGCGTCCGGCCACTTGCCCCGATGAGCGTTCCCGATGTGTCCTCGCTCTGACGCCTTACCTGAATTTGCAGGGCGTCTCCACCTTCCTTTTTCGGCCTTTCTCCATACGCCATTGTCGTTGCCACTGCCCAAGACGATCAAGAGAGAAATCCTTGTTTCTTTTCACCCGTACTGGTCTTTGACAACAAGGATCTCGGGGGGCAAATGATAAGGGCGGATTTTCTTTTAAAGTGATAGTGAGCACATAGCCGCTTCCCCCCATGAGCTCCACTGAATTAGTGAGATGATGAGTTTGATCGCTCACGCGATTGTCACGCTCGATCCCGTCACGTACCGATCGTCACGCACGATCCCGACCGGCTTGTCCCCCTCTTCGGCCACCGGCGCGCGGCCAAGGAGGCGGCCGAGCCGGCCGCCGACTGCCCTCAACCGCCCGTCGACCGCTCCCCCTTGCCACCGCCCGCTCTCCCGGTGGCCTCCCTCCTCACCGGCAAGTTCATCGCCCACCCAAAGGAGCGCTTCCCCGCCGTCTGATCATCTCGGATCGATCATCGCAGTTCGATTCGTGTGTAACCACCCACTAATTGCCAGGTTAGTGGGAGAGTTTTATTATTAAATTCATTGGTCTACCGGGAAGAGAAATAGATGATCATAATACGCACCGTTAAACTATAGAAAAATATTAATTTGGGTGGTTATGGTATGTATATAGCCGCATAACTATCATAATCACCTCCTGGAGGCTACTAAAGGAGCCTCAGGGCACTTCATTTCTCACCTTTTGGGTTCGCAAGCTTTCTTCCTCCTTTGGTCAGAGCTCTGTCGGAATCCTCCTATGAAGCCATCTTCAAGCCATATTCGAGCCATCTTCGAGCCATCTTCAAGCCATCTTCGAGTCATCTTCAAGCCAAATTCGAGCCATCTTCAAGCCACAGCATCCAGGACATCTTCAAGCCGTCATCGAGCAGCATTCAAGTCACCTTCAAGCCATCAACAAGCATCCCACTACAACCAGCATTCCTCCCGTCCACGTCCACCTGCAAGCAAGTCTTGAAGGTGTTGCTCGAAGCATCCGGATGGGGATCAAAGTGGAATCCCCTACCCGTTGCCCCTAGGTGGGTATAAATAGGCAAACCCTTAGGAGTTACTACGGGTATGGGTTAACCGTGTACCCGACACGACCCGTTAAGCCTCCGAACCCGTTAATTGTCCAAATATACACTAACAATCTCCTCCTATATTTGTGACAAATAACGTATACGTTTCGGAGTGCAGAAAGTGGAGAATGTTAAAACAAGTTTCCGACTTTACACATTTCTATAAGAGTTAGCACAGTTTTTTAAAGAAAAACATGAATATGAATTTAAGAAACAATAACATAATACATGAAAATAAAATGTGCTACTCAACAATAAATAAGTCTGAAAAATAATAAAATGACTACAGATAAACATGTAACAATTCTACTCAGAGAGTAGATCATCATCATCTATGTCAAAATCCACTTTCTCTCCTCCATCTTCACCAGTGCCTGCACGGAATTTCATGAGTCAGACTCTATGAATTCATAAACATATGAAGTGACGTATCAAAGTAAGCTAGCTCTACCTAAATGAGCTTAGTACTTGTAGCAGTAGTGAAGTAACACTGTCAGCATCTCTATCCAGTCTAGCTAGGACCAGTCAAGTTTTGATTTTAATAAATCAAACGTTGTTATCTTACTCATTAGTGACCACTATGTACCTCGTCATATGACTTGGCACACCGTCATTTGCAACATTATCAAATGTGGAATAATGTGCTATGATCACTAATGTTAGATTAACTCATGCAACGACTTTCTATTCCCAGTTGAATAATTCTCAAATCAGCTTACAATGAGAAAGACATTAAGTCATCAGGTGTGGAATGACTAACATCTAACCATCTTGGGCTTTCATCAAGAAATTATTTGAGGTTTTCAGTCTGTTATTAGATGCTTGAATGTTGCGACTACATGTTCTCGCTATGAAAACATAAACATTGGAGGAAGTTTCATATTTCTATGAACTTTAATCCCATCTCCCCCGATGTTTTTATTGTGAGAACTCTATTTAAGCCCTTTGTCAAGGCGTCTGCAACATTATCTTTTGACCTCACATCAACGAGGTTCACAATCCCTTGACTCGTAAGGGAGGTCAACCAGGCTTGTTTCATCTGTAGTTGCCTTCTTTTGCTATTGAACAAAGTGTTCGTAGCAATCGTTTTAGTAGCCTGATTATCGCAGTAAACTGCAACAGAACTCAACTTCAGGCTCTTCAATGGAATGTCCATCACCAAATCTCTTATCCACTCTGCTTTTTCTCCCGCTGAAGCTAGAGCGTAGAGTTCGGATTCCATAGAAGATAGCGCAATACATGATTGCCTCTTGGACTTCCAGGCTACAGCTGCTCCTCCTAGTGTGAATATAAATCCACTAATGGACTTGCTGTCGTTTAATTCTGAGCACCATGATGCATCAGAATATCCTTCCAAAACTGGAGGATGACCATGGTAACATAAAGCATACATTTGGGTGTGCTTTAGGTATCGCATCAGCCTATCGAGGGCATCCCAATGGTCTTGGCTAGGATTACTAGTGAATCTGCTTAACATGCCAACCGTAAAGGCTATGTCAGGTATTGTGCAGACCATAGCATACATAAGACTACCAATCAGTTTAGCATAATCTGACTGTTGAAACGCAGCTCCATCATTGGGCTTCAAGCGATTATTATAATCATAAGGTGTCTCCACTGCTCTACGTTCACTGTATCCCCACGTGTCCAACATGGACTTTATATAGTGGCTTTGACTTAGGGAAATGCCATTTTTCCCAAAGCTCACCTGCATGCCTAGGATAGTCTCAGCTACACCTAGGTCTTTAATGCTAAACTCCTTCATTAGTTCTGACTTAACGTCATCCACTACGGATTGATCAGAACCAAGTATCAGCATATCATCCACATACAAGCATATTATAGCGACTTTGTTCGATCTATGACGTATGTAAAGACATTTGTCCGAGAGACTCGACATGAATCCCATGTTCCTTACACTATAGTCAAACTTCTCATGCCATAATTTCGGTGCCTGTTTTAGTCCGTATAGCGACTTGATTAACTTACAGACCTTATTTTCGTGACCTTCTACTATGAAGCCTTCAGGTTGGCTCATGTATATCTCTTCGGTCAGATCTCCGTTCAAGAACGCAGTCTTCACATCCATTTGATGAACAATAAAGTTCTCAATAGACGCAATAGCAAGTAGGATCCTAATGGTTGCTAAGTGACACACTGGTGAATATACATCAAAGTAATCCACCCCACTAACTTGTGTGAAACCTTTAGCCACCAGGCGCGCTTTATACTTAGCTACGCTACCATCAGGATTGAGATTCTTTTTCAGAACCCACTTACACCCTATAGTTTTAGCCCCTCTTGGCTTATCAACCAACGTCCAGGTGTTGTTCTGAAGCAAAGAGTTCATCTCTTCATCAATGGCTTCTTTCCAGAGTAGGGAATCCCTTGATCTCATCGCGTCCTTATAGGTGGATGGATCGGCCTCAACGTGGTAAGTGACAAAGTCACTACCAAAGGTTCTGGGAGTTCGCTCTCTCACCGAAGTCCTTCTAGACTCTAGGACACTATTGTCTACCGGGACTGAATAGGAGGTGCTCGGTACTGATTCAGGTTCTTCCTCAGTAACAGTTGCTTGCATACCAGGGATTGTCAGGTTCTTATCCTTAAGGAACTTATCCTCAAAGAACACAACATCCCTAGATTCAATAATTATATTATTAGACAGGTCTAAGAATCTATCTGCAGCACTATCTTCAGCACAACCTAAGTAGACACACGTGTTAGTCCTAGGTCCAAGTTTAGACCGTCTAGGGTCAGAGACCCTGACATAGGCTATACAGCCTCAGGTCTTAAGTCTAGTTAAAGACGGGGGTCTCTTAAACCAAAGCTCGTAGGGTGTGACGTCTAACTTAGCATGAGGTACTTTGTTCAGAATGTTATTTGCAGTTAAAACTGCTTCTCCTCAATAGGCAGTAGGCATGCCAGCAGTGAGGAGCATAGAATTCAACATCTCTGTTAACGTTCTATTCTTTCTCTCGGCTATACCATTCGATTGGGGTGAGTAAGGAGCAGTGGTTTCTGCTATGATCCCTTGAGAGGCAAGGAAACCCCGGAACTCACTGGACATATATTCTCCTCCTCTATCACTTCTAAACCTCTTAATTCTCATGTCTAGTTGGTTCTCTACCCTGGTTTTGAAAAGACAGAATTTTTCAAACGCTTCATCTTTAGTTTTAAGAAGATAGATATGACAGAACCTAGAGCAGTCATCTATAAATGTGATCATATACTTCCTTCCTCCTCTGGTGACAAAACTTTTAAAATCACATATATCGGAATGTATAAGCTCTAGCGGTGTTGTGCTCCTAGTAACCGCACTAAAAGGTTTCCTAGTGATCTTAGTCTGAGCACACACGTCACATTTCTCAGGCGGTGACTTAGTGTCTAATGTGATCTGGTGAGTTCTAGCTATTTGGAACATCTTCCTATAGTTCACGTGTCCTAGTCTCTCATGTAGAGTCTTAGGGCTAACTAAGTTTGTTTGAACTTGTTGAACTAACTCGTTTGCTAGACTTAGTCGATACATCCTATTTTGAACGTATGCACATCCAAAATAGTGTGAGTTAACTGACAGTGTTACTCTACCGCTACAAAAAGTAAAAGACATACCAACATCACATAATAAACTTATAGACACTAAGTTAGCAGCTAGAGAAGGAATAAATTTAACATTTATGAGAGTTAAAGTCTTACCTGAGGATAGCAGCAGCGTTGCATTCCCCACCTTCAAGACGTCAGCTGTCTCGCCATTTGCAACTGTAATAGACTCTTTTACAGCAGTGAGCCCTGTCATAAGATCAGCATTATTGCAAACGTGGCACGTCGCCCCCGAATCCAAGTACCACTCCGTGCTGGCCTTAGCGTTTCCGACCATCCCAACAAAATCGGAAGACTCAGCTTGGCTAACCATATTGGCTTGGTTGCCATCCTGTGGTGCTTTGGTTCTTTCCCGTTTAGGGAGCCTGCAATCAGATGCGCTGTGCCCCCACTTGTTGCAGTTAAAACACTTGCCCTTGAACTTTTTGGTGCGTTTGCTAGGGCCTTCAACCTAGGAGCTACCATGAGAGGGTCTGGTCCTCTTAGGGTTCGGCACGCGTTTAGAACTAAGAACCATGTTAGCCGCAGACTTCTGCTTGCTAACAGTTTCTAAAGCGTGTCGAATCCTATTTTCATCCTCAATGCGAATAAATCGCTTGAGGTCATTGAGACCGACCTGCATCTTCTTGCGGTACATTTCAGTTTTAAAGTTGTACCACGTAGAAGGCAGTTTAAAAATAATCGTGCCAGCAACAAAGCTGTCTGGCAGGGAAATATTCTCATTATGTAAAGAATCTACTAATGCTTCAAAATCCGATACCTGAGGGAGAATCGCCTTCTCCTCGTCGAACATGAAGGAATGAAATTTGTCCACCAGGTGCGCCTTGGACAGATCCTCCTCTTGCCTGAAGTGCTCCTCCAGTGCTTCCCAGATTTCCTTGGCGGTCTTCATCTTGATGTACGTCTTCGCCAAGCTGGAGGACAGGCAGTTCAGCAAGTAGTCGCGGCAGAAGTCCTCATCAGCAATCCACTGGACCTCCTCTTCAGTCCCCATAACGGCAGCACGATCAGACTGAACTGTGTAACACACGTTCAGGTACTTCATTCCGAACTGGGTGTTCAACTTTCAATCGTTGAACTCCGTCGCAGTGAACTTCTCCAGTTTTGTCATCGGCACTGGAGAGGAAAAGTTGCTCCCCTTCATCATTATGCGTCACTTTTCAAATCTCCAAATAGAACTGAGAAGTTCTTCTCGATCTGCGGCAAACTACACTTCTTATGGCTACTAATTTCCAATAGGAGAGTGCACTGAAATTCCTTGATCCTCCACGGTGAAGAAATAACAATCCAATTTCTAGGGAATTCCAAATCAGGGAAATAACAATTTTTTTCCTCCTGTCTGATCAACAACAATGGCGACAGAGGGAGAAATTTTTGTGTGTGTGTCCCTATCAAATCTCAATATCTGGAGATATCTCCTTTTCGTATAACAGCAGCAGGAAGAAAAACGGGCTTTGATCCTGTTCCGGCGGCTTATAGGCGGCAAAGCTAGAAGCTTTTCTTCCGATCAACACTGGCTGTACGTGGGAAACGGTAGCTCCTCCTCGCTCAAACCAGACGGCCACACCAGATCTATCACAGCGGCGTGAATCTCCTTCCTCTTCCCGATCAAGAGCAAAACCACTGGCGGCGAACGAAAAAAAAACAGCGGGGCTTTTCTTCCGACTTCAGGCTGCCCAAAAAAAAAAACTTTTTTTTTTCTCGATCTGGCACGAAAACCAGGCGGCGGCGTCCTTCCCGATCTGGCACGAAAACCAGGCGGCGTCCTCCCTGATTTCACCGACGATGGAAGCGATGACTTCTCCTTCGCGAACGGAGCGAATCAGCGGCAGCGTCCTTCCCGATCTGCGACCACAGCAGCGATGGCGGCCAAAATCTTCTGCAGGCGGCGGGATAGTCAGGGAACGACGCTCCTTCTGCTCGATCGGCGAAAACCCAGACGGCTAACTTTCAACCAATCGAAACAGCGGCGGCGGACTTCCTCACAGGCGGCGAAAAAAAATAAAAATTTTCTTTTCCGGGAGAGGCGGTTACGGGAGAGTTGGAATGAACGAGCAACGGGGGGCAATTACTTCGAGATTGAAGGTGTTGCTCGAAGCATCCGGATGGGGATCAAAGTGGAATCCCCTACCCGTTGCCCCTAGGTGGGTATAAATAGGCAAACCCTTAGGAGTTATTACGGGTATGGGTTAACCGTGTACCCGACACGACCCGTTAAGCCTCCGAACCCGTTAATTGTCCAAATATACACTAACAAGTCTCGAGTGGAGCAGGTTGTTTCCCGTCGCGAGCCAGCAACGTCTTTTTCTCTCACCTCCAAAGTGTAACGAGAAGCGGCCTAAACGTTGCTCTCGATTCCCGGGCTAAGACGGTCAAATTTGAACCGATTTAGGAGGGTGTGAGTTAAACCGCAACAATTCTCTGCCTTAAAAGGATCCCCTAATGTTCATTTTGCTTTATTTGAACAAACCTTCCGCTACTCTCACTCACACGCAGCAGCCACTGGCCGGAACTTCTCCCTCTCCTTAATTCCGGCATCCTTTTGGGCGGATGGAGAGAAGATCATCCGCGCGTTTTGAGATCAACTATTTCCTCCATTGCAGAACCGAGTAATCCGCCATTGCGCGCTTTTCGCTCTCTCGTGATTTCATTTCTTCTCATGGCCGCCCGGAACTCCCCCATTTCCAGCGCCTTAACCTCGCATTTGTCAAGAGCCCCCTCCAGCCTCATGGCTGAAACCACCACGGTTTCGCCCAGCATGGGAGTCGCCGGAATAAATGAAACCGTTGCAGAACCGCCGACTGAAAGTGGCAAGTCTTTACATCTTCTTTTCCTGCTTCTTGCTTTCTTTATAATAAGAACAAACCTTCATCTTCTGTACTGCACTATAGTTTGACGTCGCGTTGTTTTGATGGGTGGGTGAAGATCTCAAGAAGGAATTAAGGTGATGAGACTGAGGTGTAATTTGGTGCGGCGGCTTTGATTGCAGGACAGCAGTGAAGGGGGAAGCAGTCATATGCGGAGGGGGTGGTGCTTTTCAGGAGGAAGAAGGGGGGGATGGATCTTGCGATAAGGAAGAGAACGGGAATCGAAGAAGAAGAAAGAAAAAGGCCGGGTAGGAATTGAAGAAGAAGAAAGAAAAAGAAGGGGATTAGAGAGGGGTTCAAGGTGGAGGAGATTCGTGTTTTGGAAAAGGTATCGTCTCTTTTCCACCCGTAAGTTGAGTTGAGCGGGTTCGTGGGTTGGATGAGTCGGCTCAAAGAAAGCTCCATTCGAGCTCGAGGTCGATTGCGAGCTCTCATTCTCTTGTTCATAAACTCGTGAGGCTTGCTCATGAGTTTTTTTTTTCTTAAGAATATAAATATACAGAAAAATGGCCAACGATCTTAAAAGCTCCTGAGTAACTCTAGCTCGAAAGTTCGACCTCAAGTTCAATATATTGTTCTCGAGTTCGAGCACAATATTTTGGTCTCGACCTCGAGCTCAATATGATCGATCTCGAACTTGAGCTCAATATGATCGATCTCGAACTTGAGCTCAATATAACTCGAGCCATGCAAAATGAGCTCATCGAGGTGGGGTGAGCTTGGAAATTTTGAGTACTTCTGTTTGCATATGGTGTGTTTTAAATATATATATATATTATAAATATAATAATATGATAATTTGGCGTCCACAGTCCACTCTAAACGCGAGTGGGTATACTGTACGAAAGCGTACAGTAATCTGATGCTATAGCCGTTCGTGCCTGCCCATTTTTATATTCACCCGTTCGTGCAGTGACTCGCGTCTTCGCCCGGGGGTTTGCTATCTATATATGTTCTTTGATAAAGGCTCCGTTTGGGGGACTTATTTTCAGCGGCCAAGCGGTCACGGCCGCATGTACCGGACCGTAATTAAGGTTCGGTTCATGCGGTCGTGACCGCTTGACTGGTGAAAATAAGTCCCCCCAAACGGAGCCAAAATGTGGGTGGCTTTTGCGTCTCAGACAAAATAGTAATGTAGGCATACATCCTTTTTTTTGTAGTTATTCTTTTCATGCACGGATAGTGTGCAAGTATAGTAGGGATTATTATACTCAACTAATACATACTAAAAAAATCACAAAAAATGAGCTTCACTTAGCAAAAAAAACACTCAATTTCTGTTATTAAGTTTGCAGTATATGTACTCCAGCTTCTTGAAGTAATAATAAATAAATAGCATATAAATTATTACTCTTTTGCAGATTGGAGTCCCTCATTATCCCAAATACTGCAGTTTTTATTTAGCATGACGGTGCTACTAGCAATCGTGATCACATGGTTCTACCCTAAGCTGCTGATTAGCATTTTAAAAGGCATTGATTACATCATTCATCTATTCAGGCGTAAGCCAAGGAGAGAACGGCTCGCAGCACAACTGCATATACCACCTTATCGTCATCGTCGTCGTCGTCAAGAGCAACAGCAAGAGCAAGGTCGTCGTCAAGAGCAAGAGCAGGAGCAAGGTCGTCGTCAAGAGCAAGAGCAGGAGCAAGGTCGTCGTCAAGAGCAAGAGCAAGAGCAAGAGCAAGGTCGTCGTCAAGAGCAAGAGCAAGAGCAAGAGTAGATCCAGGAAGTTCAAGAAACATAGAACAAATTTTTATGATAAATCATAATCTAAAACATGGAAAAAAAATGTTAAAAGTGTAATCACATTTCTTGCTTCACTTAATGACATATAACATTAAGAAACATAGTTTAAACTATGAAGTGAACATCATCTAAACTATCTGTGTTGCTACTCATCAAAGTTTAGCCTAGCTATGAGCAGTACAATCATCCCTCTTATTTCAATAAAATGACTAACTGAGCCAGCAAATGTCTAAATTGACAAAAAAATCTCAAAGGTTTCATTCGTCTCGCAATAATTGAGATGAAAGAATTGGAATCGAAGGTAATTCCAGTTCAGCTGTTCGGATGAATGCAATAATTCTATCGAATTGAAATTAGCAATTCTATTGTTCGGCTGCATATTATAATTTTTTCTTGAGCACGTATTTTTCGCCCGTACGCGCCTTTTTCTGCCCGGGCGAACATTTTTCTTCCGGACGCGCATTTTTCAGACGGGCGCAGATTTTTTGCCTTGGAGTAAATTTTTCGTCTGGGTGAGCATATTTTGCCCGGGAGCACATTTTTTCGCCCGCGGGCCCATTTTTTGCCCGGACGCGCATTTTTTGCTGTGGCGCACATTTTTCGCCAGGAAACACATTTTTTGCCCGGGCGCAAATTTTTCGCCTAGCCGCGCATTTTTCTGCCGGGCGGGCATTTTTCGCCAGGAAGCGCATTTTTTGCCCGGGAGTGAATTTTTCGCTCAGTCGCGCATTTTGCGCCCGGGTGAAAAATGTGCACCCGGGAAAAAAATGCACTCTCGAAAATGCGGGCCCGGGCGCAAGATGCGCTTTTGGGTGAAAAATGTGCGCCCCGGAGAAAAATGCGCGCCCCGGCAGAAAAATGCGTACCCGAGCGGAAAAATGCGTGCCCGAGCGGGAAAATGCGCGCCCGGGCGGAAAAATGCGCGCTTGGGCGGAAAATGAGTGCCCTGGTGGAAATGCGCGTCAGAGAGAAAGTTGCGCGTCCGTGCGAAAAATGCGCCCCGAGGCGAAAGACACACACACACACACGAGCAGCTATGCACGGGATTCGCCGGTGCTCGACTCTTGGTGGGCTGCGCCGCATAGGAGCGGGTGTGGAGTCACTATTGCCCTTACTCGATGCTCCCCATACAAACGGACTCCTTCTGTTTGTGGGTTGTCTTGGGTGCGCACTGGCTTTGCCCATTCTTATGCAAGGTGGCATTTCATGGGTGCGCAGGCCTTCGCCCACACGCACCCATTATGGATTTGTCTGAATTCTGCGGACATTCTTTTAATTTTTGTATTGGGTCCCCCATGCCCGTCACAACGGTACTCTGATAACCGAAGTCTCGATGGGGCAGTGCCATAAATCAAAAACCTATATAGGATAATCTAAAACCTATACAGTTGGAAGCAAATCAGAGCTCAGCATTCGTGGTGGGGCTCCATCCAATGCAGTTCCGAATGCTCATTTGAGAAGCTACCTGGACGGAGACGAATAGGTTGAAGCATCCTTCAGTTTTTTATTAACATATTTCAGCAAAATAAAATAGAATGCAATATGCACAAAAACACGGCACAACATCACACGAAAATAAATTGTAAAGCGATGCGACATCACTTCTCAAAATTACGTGATTAGGGCAGGAGTGACTTTCCCTCTTATACACACATGTATGTATATATATACATGTATACATATATATATATATATATACATACATGTATATATATATATATATCTATATATCTATATATATATATAGATGTATATATTATATATATATATAGATGTATATATGTATATATATGTATAGATGTATATATGTATATATATATATATATGTATATATATGTATAGATGTATATATGTATATATATATATATATGTATATATGTATATATGTATATATGTATATATATATATATATATATATATATGTATATATGTGCGCGCGCGCGTGCGTGAAACGGAACTTGAATGGCGGAGGCGTGAATGAAGGGTTGCCTTTATTGGTGGGCCACGTGTTCTCTTTTCATTGGATGATTTTGCCTATATAAAGTCTTAAATTCTTGCTGAAAGAACCCCCGGAAGCCTTGCAAGGAATTGTTGCGCGTGAATAGGAGCACGTGAAGTTGCGGATAAAAAAAGAGCGGTGTTAAGGACACACCTATTTTGGCTATGGACAGCCAACGGCTATGTACAACCCAAGATGGCTATGTACAACCAAATCATACTATGGACAGCCCAAATTATTATTTCAACTAATTACTAATAAACAAATCATTTAAACATGTAATAAATTTTAAAAACATGTGCTCTCAAAAAATGTGCTCTTAGAAATGTACCTTCCTCTGAGCTTTGAAGTACTTATAAATTTCTTAATTTGAGTGAAAGCTGATTTAGGCTTCGTTTGGCGCGGTGGTGGCGATCGTGAATGCGGTAGTCATGAATCATCATTCGTGAGCGCCCGACCTTACCTAAAAAAATTCATGCATTTTATGCTCAAAATTAGTTTTTTTTTGGTAGCAGTCATAATCTTTGTCTTGCCTATAACATATATTCTATGATAATGTCATTTTTGACCAAACTCAAAAGAGCAAATAAGTCGCGCTAAACGAAACCTTATTAGAAGGTAAGCTCTCTCATGCAGTTTTTCCAACTGTATGGCGATCCTTGTTTGTTTAGCTTTGGTGTCATGAATAATAGCCGAGATGGGAAAAGCTATAGAACAAACTTGGCTTATACCCCTCCAGAAATCTTGCCAACATGCTAATGCATTATTCCTTAGGGAGAAGAATGGGAGAGCAGATATATGGGCAAATACCTGGCCGGAGAAGCAAGTAGATCCTTGCTGGAGGAGGGCGCAGAGCAGAGACGACAGTGTGGCGCGCGGAGGCGGCGGTGTGGGGCACGGAGAGGAAAGCCGGAGGAGCTTCTGGGCGGAACCCTAAACAATCCGCCTGGTCGGAGGAGCGCGGAGAGAGGAGTCGGGAAGGCGACGGCGCTCTGGGTGATCGGGTAGGGCTGTCCTTAGGGTTTTCTTTTTGTAATGAAAATAAGTGTTTTAAAGTGTTTATTTTGATTTGAACGGTGTGTCCATAGCCAAAATAGGTGTGTCCTTAACACCGCTCTAAAAAAAAACAGAAGTTGCGGCTATTATTAGGCGAACTGGAATCCATACGGACAACCAGCAGAGCTGCGAACTCCTTCCAGCAACTTTGCGAACAGTAGCAGGCAACAAGGAGGTGGCGGATAGCTTCTTGTAAACAGAAAACTTTGTGGACATCAAGGTGGTGGACAACATCACCTATATTGAACAGTTAATTCATTGGTGGACAACAAGCTTGGCGGACATCAAACTTGACGAACTCGAGTTTTGCGGATAACAAGTTTTGGGCGATCAAGCTTCAAGCGAAGCGGGTTACAGTCGTGATCAAACTTGTTTGCAAGTTTTTAGCGTGTGCTTGTGTAGTGATGTTGTGTTGAGTTGTAACTCAAAGGACTTGTGTTGTAGCTTTTAGATCTTTGATATAAAAAAGAAAGTTTGTTTGTTTGTCCATTAGTGCCCATTTATACGCTTCCAACACTGAGTGCATCATTTTCTCTAGGAGATCAGAAGATAACCCAATCAATTTTATAAACTACTATTTCTGCTGGAGTATCGTTTTTCTAGGATGTTAGAAGCAGAGATTAGAATACTATGCTTATCAAATGATTGTAGACCTTATTTCCACAGATACAATGTAATGGTGCAAGTTGATGAAGGAGATGATATTGCAGGAATCTGAGCATAGATCAGCAAAAAAACACCAAATTCATATTAACCATGGCTACATTAATGTCATAATTATGTGCAACAATTAGTAAATAAATTAAAGAAATAGTTTAAAATAAGAGAGAAAACCTAAGCACACATACTACTAGAGTTGTCTAATATCCGATTCAGTTCCGGTTCTACTAAAATCGTGAACCGAACCGCTAAGGTAACGGTTTTTCGAATTAGAACCAAAACCTTTTTTAGTTTGACCGGTTCCAATTTCAGCATAATTTTTGGAACCATTATGTCAACGATTCCGGTTACAGTTTAACAAAAACCTAAACCTAAACCAGCCTCTAACAGTTTAGCCCGGTTCTATGCTGTTCGGTCCGGTTCCAATAGGTTCCAACTAAAACCAAAACAAATTTAACAGAATAAAATAAAAGTGGTTTGCAAATAGTAAAACTCAAAACAACATTGAAATAAAAATAATTAAGTTGTGCACTGCTCGACGTTCTTTTCCATGATCGGTGAGCTAGTATCTATTGCATTCCTACGTTTGTAGACTCGCCACGACGTCTAGTTGGCTTTCACGCATCTCGTCGGCATGTTTTTATGTGATTCGGTCAGGTTCCAATTGGTTCTAACTAAAACCAAAATCAAATTTGGCGAAATAAAATAAAAGTGGACTGCAAATAGTAATACTCAAAATAGTATCGAAATAGAAATAATTAAGTTGTGCACTTCTCGAAGTTCTCTTCCACGGTCGGTGGGCTGGTATTTCGTCGTCTTCCTACGTGGGTAGACTCGCCACGACATCTAGTTGGCTTGTGCCAAACTGTATAAAAATTAAAAATACATTATATGACAGTGTAAAAATAAAAACTGCACTGCAATAACCGACTTCAAACCGCACCAATGTCAAACCAAAGCACATTATTTTGGTGAGGTGCTGTTTTGGTCAGTCCAAAACCGACTCTCTTTTGATGCGATTGTGATTTGGGTTCAAACTGCACAAGCTTCACACATGATAGTAAAAATATAGATAATATATATTATAAAATAATAACAATATAATAATAATAATAATAATAATAATAATAATAATAAATGAGTTGCAATTCGGTGCTACTTCGGTTCGGTTCAGATCGGATCTAAAAATCTTGAAACTGCTTGAGACTTGTATGTTGCGGTTCCGATTCCGATTCAGATAATAAAATGTAAGAGCCACACCCTGACAATTATTGTTCACGGTTCCAAAATTCAAATCGGAAGCCGAATAATTTGCGGACGGTTCGGTAAAATTCTTTGCGGTTCCTGTTCGATTCCGGTTTAATTTATGATTTTCAATTTTAAGTAACAGCTAGCACTCACACTATGAAAGTTCAAAGTAATCAAGTCATCGGGTTCCCAAATAACAGTAAACATTATATACATAATTTTCATCCTATAAAAGAAATATAGAAACCGGTAGTAATTTTTTTTAAATTGGGCTTTAATAGAATATTTGTTAGTTAACAAATAAATGAGATGTAAAATACGAAGGCTAGCTAGAACACTCGACCAATGAGTTGTAAAATTTTAAAAAATCGAGTAGGTCTAAAGAACATTCAATTAATCAAGCCAAAAAAAATAGTAACAGATACAAGAACAAGAGCTGAAATTATATTATAAATCTTCTTTATAATGTGAGACATACATTGCAAGGCATGATGTCGCAAGACACGCGATGAAAAACACAAAAATTAGACAAGAACAAAACTGGCGAACATAGCACTGTAACCGCCTATCCGCCCTGCTAACCGCCAAGGCCGCGCAAACAACTACTTATTGACTGTTGAGAAGAACAACCATGTCCGCCCTTCTTGATCGCTTGACCGCAGGTCGCCTGATCGCAGCAGTCGCCGCAAACAACCTGAACTGGAACTGAATTACCAACTGTCTGCAACTCTTGGTCACTTAACCGTCAAGGCCGCCTAACTGCTGAGAAGAGCGAACATTTTATTCAAATTGCTACTCAGTCCAACAAAGGCGAACTGATTTATACAAGTTGGGAAACTGTCAAGGAAGAAGACAACATAGTCGTCAACCGGCGACCTGCTGCTAAGCACCGCTAACTGCTACTAGCTATCTGCATTGCCTCCTCTGACTTCTCAGTCAGAACCAATTTTCCGACTGTCAAGTGCTAGTCGCACAATCTGCAAACACAACAAATATCACTTCTACTTGTTGCGGGGTTAGAAAATTATAACCACCGAGTTTAATCTAGACTACAGTCCATACAATTCTCGTTATTTATGACGAGACTACCACCCCTATTTATAGGAGTGCGGGAGGATATCGTCACCGTCCAGGAGGATAGAGTAACCGACAGTGATGAGGCAGCTAACAGCACAAGTCCGTGCAACATGCAGGCTGCCAATACCAGACCAGGCGCGGTTAACAAGATCAGTCCGCACAGTAATGCAGACAACGTCCTTAGTCCGTGTGGACTTAAGCAGCCTAGCAGACAACCACACGACCTGAAACCTAACCGCGTCAACGACGGCCTGCTGGTCTTCGCGGTCTCCAAATCTTGACCACGTGGTCCGCAATTACCTCAAATCTAACTGCACGGTTAACACTCCAGGAAGCTTGTTGAGATAGACTACGAGAAGAGAATGGAAAAGGAATGAGCCAGTTCGCCAAAACCTAGTCGTGCTACCCGCACGACCTCAGCGGTCTGTGTAGTCTGCGGTTAAACGTGTAGTTTCGGAGAATCTAATGTTTACCTCAGCAGTCCGCACAGTAATGCAGACAACATCCTTAGTCCGTGTGGACTTAAGCAGCCTAGCAGACAACCACACGACCTGAAACCTAACCGCGTCAACGACGGCCTGCTGGTCTTCGCGGTCTCCAAATCTTGACCACGTGGTCCGCAATTACCTCAAATCTAACTGCACGGTTAACACTCCAGGAAGCTTGTTGAGATAGACTACGAGAAGAGAATGGAAAAGGAATGAGCCAGTTCGCCAAAACCTAGTCGTGCTACCCGCACGACCTCAGCGGTCTGTGTAGTCTGCGGTTAAACGTGTAGTTTCGGAGAATCTAATGTTTACCTAAATTATCTAGAGGGTGGTGAATATGTGAGGTTTGTGTCATTTTGCGGAATAAAAATACTTAAAAAATGAGAGCACACAAAACATATAGATTTATAGTGGTTCCCCGAGTTGGGTACGTCCATTGTCCTGCCTCGCCTATCTATCACGAAGGGCTACATTCGTCTACTTCACCTTTCTCAGATTTCAACAAATCTTACACCTCAGAGCCACAACTCCTACAAATTGGAGACGACGCTCTTACCACTCGGAGAACAACCTCTCCTACAACTCGATCCAAACACCGATCTACAACTCAATCCAAACACGAATCCACAACTCAGAGGGAAAACATCCTACAAATGTAAAAGGAAATTTACATAATAAAGATTACAAATAATCTTGGTCTTCACTCCGTCGTTCTTTGAATACATTCAACTTGAATAATCTTGGAGAACACGGAAGATCTGGAAGCTTTGAAAACTTGGATCTTGAATCTCAAATCGACTAGATCTAAGGGAATAGAGATTATCAGAAAATAGCGATCCAGTTGAATCAGGTGTGGAAGATTGAATCGTGCACTTTGCTTGTGTTGGCCGACGGTATTCGCGAAACGTACAGGAGCCGACAGAATATGTTGGGTATTGCATCCACAATGAACCTGATTTGAAAAAGAGTCCAGTCAAGCTAGTATGGATTCATGATGTATTTGATATGCCGTTTCAAGTTGTGCTTGCGGCTATTTCATGCCAAGTACACTCCAATGGCAGTGTACAATGGGTCAATAATCACGGGCCTATGCAACGTAATCCCTCGTTGTATAGGTCAATGCGTTGATCCACGTGTGCTCTCTCTAATTGGTGTACTTATTCTCAAGTACAGGTTCAAGGAAGACAAAGAGCAGAAGAAGGAGCAAGGAAGAGTCAAAGACCGAGCTCTCAAAGGAAAGGAAGAAGGAAGAAAAAGGAGGAAAATTCTTCTAAGTATAAGTCGACGAGAATCATGAGTCATACCCATCGACATCGACGAGAATCACTGGTAATTCCCTCCGACATTAACGGGAATGATCAGCAATTCCAGCCGACATCTTCCAGCCGGCCAGAATTCCGCCAAGGCAAAATCGACGGGAATCACTGCCGATTCCCGCCGATGTTGATGGGAATCACCAACGATTCCCGCCGACTTTGCCTTGGGCAAATTTCAGCAGCTTTCTGATCCGTGTCGGGTCGCCATGCACAGTATGAACCAAAGTTCCGTTCTTTTCTTGGTGGGTCCGCCAACGGCTATGTTTGGGCTGACTAGGTATAAATACCTAAGTGATTTTCGAAATCAAAGAGGGAGACACGGGAAGAAATTAAAAACCCTAATTTCACGTAGTCGGAAGAATCTAGCAGGTCGCCTATCGCATGCAGATCGCAGCTTGCCGCCGATCGCTCGAAGGCAGAACTGAAGCTAAGCCTCGGTCCCTCGCTTCTCTCTTGAGATCTCTTGTCTCTTCGATTCGTTGACTGAGACTAGTTCTCCATTCCGAATCGTTGAAGACGATTGCTCCAACTGAAATCGATCGGTGACCTAGTAGCTTGCTTCGTCAAGAAGTTCGGATATACACCGCATCGTCGTCGCACTTGCTTGCCACCGTCGATCAAGTCAAGATCCGATCCAAGAGAGAAAAACCAAGTGTGGATTCTTCGTCATTTTTGTGCAAGCTCTCTACGAACGAAGAAGGACCTTGGGTTCTCCAAATTGCATTGTTTATATTTCTTATTCACATTCAATTTTTGCAAGGAATTTTATTCCTAGTTGTAAGGGTTGGGTGCAACCCGCTTTGGTGGAGTGTTGACTCCTTGTTGTAGGAAGGGTGCCTTCCGAGTAGTAGGAGCGTGGCTCCGAGTGGAGAGATTGGATTTCAATCTCATTTTGGAGGAGTTCCCGAGTCGTCCCCATGTGGGAGATAGGCGAAGGGGAGAGTGGACGTACCCAAGGTTGGAGAACCACTGTAAATTACTGTGTGTTTTCTGTGCTTGGTTTGTTTAATTGTGCAGGTAATTTTTGATTCTGCAAAAGACGTCACTGCACCTATTCACCCCCTATAGGTGGATTAGATTGACACTAGACACTTTCAAGTGGTATCAGATCCAGGTTACTCGTTAATAAGGTTAACACCTTGAGTAAAATCCTTCGTCTAGTGTCATCAAAGTCAACATGGAGCTAAGCACTGACATGTCTCCTCTGAGGCTTCCAGTTTGCACAAAAGAAAATGTTCTCCTATGCAAAGCAAAGTTTCAGTGGCATGTGGAAGCAATTGGCCCTCGACTCTTCCTGATTGTGGAGGAAGGACCCTTCATTCACATGAAGTTTTCCAATTTTGATGGGACTGCTCAAATGCCAAAGAATCTTTCAGAAATGACGGATCATGAACTCTTCTTGGTAAACCTGGATAAGGAGGCAATACACCTCATCTTGGATTCCTGGAAAGACTAATCCTTCACAGGCCTTCGCAAGTGCCAGACGGCCAAAGCTATGTGGGACACACTTACCTCCATCATGGAACACAATATAAATGACAGAGATGCTGTGTCATCACTCAGTGAATCTGAGTCCTCTAGCACTCAGGAGGATGAGGCCGATAATGAGTATGAGGAAAATAAAGAAGAATGTATCAATGTCAACACTGATACAGTAGGCTCTTCAGAGGATGAAATATTCCCCGCTCATCGCAATCAGGACCAGGTACATTCTCCTTCTTGCTTAACCTCTAAAGTAGATGAGGGACCTCCATCAATTGATGGAAAGGATCAAGTCATCCTAAATCAAGATATTGAAGAGCTTGTATCCCTCAGGCAAGCTCTCAAGGAAAGCCGGTCGCTTGTAAATTTACAAGCAGAAGAAATTGCCTCGCTGAAAAACTTAATGGGGATCCAGGCTGAGTCCATCAATGTTAAGGATTCTAATATCTCCGATCTAGAATTCTTCCTGGAGACTGAGACGAGAATAGTTGACAACTTCTCAAAGGTTGATGCCCTCAAGAGAAAAACTAAAACTGGGTGGATATCCCAAATTGTTAACTCTTGGTGGAAGGGGGAGACCGTCTTCATGCCTCCGGTCTCAAGCTCTCGAAGTACTCTTCATTCCTTCATGTTTGACCGTAAAAACGTTTATGGTCACTGCAAGAATGGTAGATCTACTGAGAAAAATACCTATAGTGCTAGTGCTGATAAGGCTGCTCACAATAAAATCCCTCTGGTTCAACCTGAACCGTTTGTATTTAATGCTTCAGCCTCTTCACTCAAGGATAAAGTGATTGATCACTCTCTGAACGTCCCATACCACTCTAAGACAAATGGGAAGTCCGTCAGTGGACATGTCTTGGGAATTCCTAAGGCCACCAAGAGTACGCTGCCTGAAAAGAAAGCGGCTATTTTTCGGCCCTTAGGAATTCCTCGCTCGGCCACTGCCAGACCCCCACTTATCTAAGTGGAAAGGGAAGATATGAGGGTAGGACCACTCTGGTTCCACACCTACCACGGGTCAATGCAATCTCCATCAGCAGACTTGGTAAAAAGAGAAATTATAACATTCATGAGTGCTGCTGCTGTGGCAGAGTGGGTCACTTTGCCATAGATGGTTGGCACAATCCCAATGTGCCACGGTCTAGAGCAAGGGTATGCTCTAAGAATCAGGCTAGAGATAGTCTTCCGGTCATAACCTCTATTGGAAGGTAGGCTGTGTATTACGCTGACAAGAACCTAGGACCCAATGCCTATTGGGTTCCTAAGGTTAGGTAATTTCTTTTACAGGTTAGTCAAAGCACCAATGAATATGGTGGGACTTGGACAAAAGATGTCCCAGACTTGAACTGGAACAAGGAACATCTGCAAGGGAAAAAAGCAAGGGTGTGCAATAGTCTCCTAAAAGCTCAATCCTGAATACGACATACTTCGAGCTCTAAAATGTTTGATCCTAAGTGTCGACTTAGATATTTCAGGTACGCTCATTCAAATTAGATAATTGTATCCTATTGTGTAGATATATATAAATAAATAAATAAATAAATAAATAAATAAATAAATAAATAAATAAATAAATATATATATATATATTTATACTTTGAACAGAAGGGCATGCCATCAAATAACTTCATTAATCTATGTCTATGTCCTTCATTGCAACAAGTGAAAACTCATAAAATTAATATGAACTCAATATATATATATATAGGAGGCAAAGTAAGTCGATATTCAGCTCAGATGTCAATATCCATCGATACCCTTCGAGTTCGACATTGGAAATTATGTCTAAAAAATAGACCTTATTATTGTGGGAAAAAGGACAAGAAATAAATACTGCAAACATTGATTTCAATACATATACATATGCCTAAGTCAGATGAACACCTGACCCTAGTATAAATAGGGAATCATGACCAATGTTGATTGGAAACTAACTCGCTCCATTGGAGAGATAGAGGAAAAACATCATCTAGAATACCCGACGACTGCTTAAATCAGGGCAAGACATCAAAACTCAGATTTGGTGGTGAATCGTCACTTCTCCCAATTTTTTTTTTGAAAATCCGGTTCTGACTATAAATAGTCGACAAGCCTATACCCCTCGACAAGTCTATACACTTTGCCTCATTTCAAAAAGCCTATACCCATTAACACTTCGTCCTTCCTCGACCCTTCAGCTCCCCTGCGAATTCCGTCGACATCGGTTTACTCTGCGATTATCACCGTCGACGAATACCGCCTCACTTTTCTCCGCTGACTCTTCAATTTTCTACGATACCCGTCGACGAATTGGTTCCATCGATTCCTCGGTCTTCTCCATCAACCGCCTCGTCACACACCACATACCCGTCGGCCGAAGAAGAAGAAGGAGAAGCCCCGTGAAACCCAAAGAGACGGTATTTGTTGATTTCCTCTCCCCCGCACCCGTGCGCAGCTAACTCTTGCCGTCAACTCACCTCTTCCGCTCCCCTGCCGAAGATAAAATCCTCACTGTCTACCCTCGAGAAGAAGGAGCTATCTATTCACTTCAAATCGTCAAATCAGTAATTTCCCTCTCAAGATCCCTCAATCAGTGAGTACATTCTCTTGTTTCACAACTCCTTCACTAATTGTTTATATTAATCCTTGTTTAGGATAAAAATGGCCCCTCGAACCACCATCAGGTTGCTCACTGGAGGTGAACTTGTGAGGACAGGCTTTACTCATGCCTCAGATGAGTTCAGAAACATCATTGTGATGCTAGAATATGCCGGGCTCTCCTTCGTTCTCGAGCACCCATGTAAGATCCTTGATAAGGAAGTTCTGGAGTTCTTCGCCAACTTCAAATTGTGTCACGAGGATACGATGATCAAGAGCAAGATTGCAAGCCACAGGATCAAGATGACTGCTGCAAGTCTGTCCCACTACCTCCAACTCCCCAGCGTTGAGGAAGAGGACTATTTAGACGAAGAAGATCACACCAAGACCGTGCTCTTTTGTGGATTGCCACGAGGTACAAGGGAAATCAAACACAAGGATATGAATGATGAAGGAAAGCTTCTGTCAGACATTATAGGGAAAGTACTGATCTGCAAACCAGGCTCCCATAATCACATCTCATGTGACATGTTTAAAAGCCTGATAGCCATAGTCTACAGAAAGAAGATGAACTGGGGGGCCATGCTATTTAGAAAGATAAAAGATAGTCTTCTCACCCCAAACTTCGGACGAATTTTCAGCCTTTATCTGAACCAGCTAGATGGAGATAGGTTTGACATGACTGTGGGAGTCCCCCTTCACTATCAGAAGAAGATTGACTCTACCATCTTCGACAGGTGGGAAAGAAGGATTATTTTCCCAGGGGGAGCTCCTGCACCCCATGTTGATGATGAAGACAGAGGTCACGAGTTCAGAGATCCTCACTCTGGACCCAATGACGTTCCTGACCCACCGATTACAGGAACTGAGGGGGAGACATCCAGAATTCCCCCTGCTGACCTATCTCTGCTAGCCCCTACCTCAACCCAGGAAAATCTCCGATTGGAGGTATCTCAGATCGCTCAGGATGCAGTGGAAAATCTAAGGGCTGAAGTGAAAGTGAGTGAAATATCTACCTTAACTCTAGAGGGGGGGGGGGGGATGAATAGAGTATTTTAAAATAATTTACAATTTAAAACTGTAAAGCAGTGGAAGTCTTGATTTATGTATATGTGTAAGATGTTTGCAAAAAGAAAAACTAAGTAAGCAAGAAATAGGAAATCATACAGCACACAGCAAAGTAAAAAGCACGGCAAACCAGATGACACAAGGAGCTATAGTGGTTCCCCAACAACCTGGGTACATCTACTCTTCTACCACCCTAGGTAGGAATCCACTGCAGGAATAGTTGGTCAGGTGTCCTGGGCACCAATGAGCTTTTGATAAGATGCTCAAAAACTAAACCTAGATTTTTTGATTAGGTGTCTTGCCACCACTGAGTTTTGACAAGGTCTCAGAAACCAGCCTCAAAACTTTTGAAGGGAGTTTTGATAAACCCTTTTACAGGAGAGAAAGGAAAAAGAAAATGAGTTGAGTTGTTCTTCTCTGTCAACAATCTTAGAGAAGACAAGTGGAAGATGTTGTCAAAGCTCCCCCTGAGATCTGTAAGGGTTCAAGAAGATGAGCTTTGCTTAGGGTGATAGGCCTTTAGTTGCTTCAGATCTCCAGCAATAGATGATTTCAGCAGATGCTGAAATGTGTGATGTCTGGAGTCCTTGATGAAGAAGCTTTTGAACACTTGATGCTTGAAGGAGTAGAATAGCAGATGATCTCCTTCACAGAAATGTTCCTTGTATTCTTGAAGAATTTTGACTCAATAATTCTGTAAACTTTTGTCTACTGAGTCTATCCTCAGAAGATGAATTCTTGATGAATGAATTTTCTTGTTCTCTCTTCTGTATACTTTCAAATCTTGTCAGCTCTCTTGTGTTGTTGTATCTTGTATATTATTGTTCTCTTTTTAAAAATCATTCTCTGGAGATATACAGATTCTGACTTTAGATGGCCGTTACTCAGTCATAAATGACTTCCTTAATTGACAACTGTCTCTAGGGGAAAGTCCTAAGTAACATTCCATTTAGTCTTCCTTGAAACTTGCTCCAGATTGCTTGAAACGGCTACAAAATCCTTTGCCATAAATGCTGAAAATAAATCTGAATGAATTCCATAACTGTCCTGAATTTGAATCCTGAAATTGTCGATCTCTCAGAAAAATCGTCGATCTGAGCTCAACGATCGTCAAACTGAGCTCAGAGATTGGATTTAAACTAGAAACAGAAATCGTCGAACTGAGCTCTACGATCGTCGAACTGAGCTCAACGACTTAAAAAACATCTAGAGACAGAATGTCGATCTGAGCTCGAAGATCGTTGAATGGAGTTCGACGACTCGTTGAACTGAGCTCAGAGATCGCCGAATGGAGTTCGACGATTCGTCGACCAGAGCTCGACGAAAATTGTCTTGGTCCTCAGCACTGAATCCTGATCTTTAGAAGGTCTTGAGGGTAGCTTTCAAACCTAAGTACTAACCGTAAGACTCATTCTAATTGACCTGTCAGACTATACAGCAAGGTCAAAACAAATACCTAAGCACATAGTGATCCTTACCCAAATTAGTAATAGGGTGTTCCAACAATCTCCCCCTATTTGGGTTAGGATTACTATTTACAAGACAGAATATGAAATAACAAGCATACAGACAGAATTAAAGAATAAAACAGAAACAACAATGCAGATAACATATGTTGAGCATTTGCAGAAACACAGCAGGAGTCACAGATTCAGTCAGAAATAGATATGAGTATCAGCTTACAAATCATTTCTTTTCATTGCCCTTCTTAAAAAAATTTCCCTGTTAGGATTGAGGGCTTCCTTTTTTGATCTCCTGTCATCATCTGCACCTAAGGAGGTTTGAGATCTTGGCCTTGGAACAACAGCCTCAGGATGCAATTTCATGTAGCTCTCTGGGTCAAAGAATTTCCTGGAAGCATATCTTTCTAACTCTTTCTTTCTCTGCTCTGATAAGGTTGTAATATTGGATGTATCTCTGCCTTGCTCTTTAGCCTTCTTGATCTGATCTAATGCATCAAGTTCCTTCATTCTAGCAGTCCAGGATAGAGGATTGTTCTCAGGGTCCTTAAAGGGAACTGGAGGTTCATATCTGTTTATTGTCTCTGAATCAGTAGGAGGAATTATTGTAGCAACAGTTTCTTTTAGCTTGTAAGGGAAAGGACCAGAGATAGAATCAGTAGGGCCTTGTCCTTCCCTTTGATATGAGTGTTGCCTGGAGTAAACTCTGTAATACCTCTAACTTCCTCTATGCTGTCCTCTTCTAGACTGATAACCTCTTTGATAATGTCCTCTTGGTTGATATCTCTATGAAGATTGAGAGGAGCTATGCTTTCCAACAGATCCAGACTAAGAAGCAGATCCTCCACCAGTACCTGCATCTGGAGGAGGAGGAGGAGGAGGATAAAGTGTGAAGATCCTTTATCATATTTGTCAAGCTTTCTCTTTTTCTTCATTGCTTTAAGTTGATTCTTAGAATACTGCATCTATGGTTCAGTAATTTGGCAGTCATGCAGAATGTAATAAGGGATATCATTGTCATCTTTAGCTTTCTCAGGAGGTGCCCTCATCATATCCTTGCTTCTGGCTTTCCTTTTCTTGGCAATAGTTCCAAAAGAGTCATCAGAGTCAGTGTTGAATTTATCACTGTCTGAACTCTGGGGTTTGTCATATAAATCATCAATCCTTTTGATGTACTCCTCTTGTTGTTTCAATTTCTCAGCAGACAGAACAGGAGCAGCAGCAACAGTAGGTTCTTCCAAATATACAACAAGCTCATCAGCCTCTATCATTAGTAGATCAGCACTATCAGAACAGATGACTTCAACAGCAGCAGGAACATCAGAAACATAAATTTCCTCAGCCTTAAGAGAGTTGATATAAGAAGCAATTAGGCTGGGATCACAGCAAACAAAAGGCACAATGGCCTTGGACAGATCTTCCACTTCCTGTGCTGGAAAACAGTTGAAGTTAAGAGTGCCAAAATCAGATAACAGTGACCTGAGGTGCACTATTAGTACTGGAGTAAGAGCTAGAGCTGAAGCTGTGGCAGACATCTCTGGCAGTAATTCCTCTGAAGCAGGCATTAACTCATCTTCATGTGGCATCTCCCCTGCCTTGATTCAGTAGGAACTGGATCAAGGCACCCCATAGAAGGGATTACCTGAGGAGGAGAGATGGAAGAAAGCCTGACAGACAGCTCCTGGATAGATTTTAGGAGTGGAGCCAGGGAGGTCTCTAGTAGGAGTGTTAGCTTGGGGGCTAACATCCCATAAAGCCTGTCTGCTAGGGCAGGAATATCTACTTGCTCAAGTGAGACTTGAGTAGAGGTAGAGGTTAGAGTAGGAGGGGCTGCAGAAGTAGTAGGTGTGGATGGAGGGATGGATGGTTGAGAGATTGGAATAATGGAGATGGAAGATAGTGGTGTGGAGATGGATGGGGTGAAAGATGGTTGGGCAAGGATGTCATGGAGTAGTTGTTGGTATGAGGTAGATGTTGATGGTGTCTCAAGAGGTGAGGAGGGGGAATCATCCATGAAGGGATCTTCCATAAGATTGAAAGAGGGTATGGTGGTGTCTAGGTCAAGAGGTGGATAATAGTATAGGGGATGGAAGTGTTCTTCTGTGGTGGCTGGAGGAGGTGAAGGAGTAGAAAGAGGAGATGTGATGGTGATGGGGGAGGAGATTGATATGGAGATGGTGGATGAGGGGAAGGTTGAAGGAACCATTGGAGAAAGTGGAGAAGAGGAGGAGGCAGGCAAATCTTCCATGAGGGCAGTTGCCTGAGGGGAAGAGACTGCAACAGTCCTTGTGCCTGAAGCAGCAGTAGTTCTTGTTGGCTTAACAATCTGCCTGTCCCATTTCCCAAACAGGGAACAGGTCAGCCTCTTTGATGCATTGATGTGCATCCCACTGGACACCAGCAATTCAGGGCACCTGGAGTGCAGGAATAACCTTATGATCCTCCCAAAATTTACCAGACTTTTGTTCACTTTCTTTTTGATCATGTCAAAGAAAATCTCTCCCCAGTTTAAATGTTTCTTATCCACAATGGCTCCCATCAAGCAGAACTGATACCTAGAGATGGTATCATGTGCAGAGTGCTTTGCCAATAGCACTTGCCCCACAACATCAGCAAGAAATCTATACTCAATTGACAAATTCTTTTTCAGCAATTTATTAGGGTTAGCGGCAGAATGTCCCATTCTATCTAACATGTTTGCAAACTCATCTTCAGATAACTCAATAGTATCTTCTTCAGTACTTAATTAGAAAACTTCAGTCAACAGAGCAGGTGTTAGGGATACCTGAGTCCCGGCTATAATACCAACTATTGTATTCTGATCAAGATTGTGCACCGTATACACCCATTATTTAATTTCATCAGCAACAATCTTCATCTGGGTTGTCATAATCTGTACTAACTGTTGTTCTTTGAATAAATCCAGAATATCTTTGAAAACCTGATCACTTCCTTCAAAGGAGTCCATGTCAATATCAAATCCTATGTCGAATTTCATTTTGGCGAGGGCGGCAACGAACACTTCCATTGTGTACCTGCAAAAATGAACAAACACGACCAAGTGTAGAAGATTTTGGAGGGAAAGAAAAAGTTTGCAGAGAGTATGAAAGCGCAAAAGAAGAACGACGACAAAAAATGATTTTTATATTAGGGTTCGACGCCGACTGGAAAGATCGTTGAACTCCGTTCGACGATCGGGGCCGCTAAGGGATTCTGAAGAGTCTTCAATATCGTCGATCTCCGTTCGACGATATTGGAGAGCGTCGAGCTCCGCTCGACGATCGCTGACCAGAAAGAAAATAGCCCAGCGCTATCTTAAAGCGCTGAACTCTGGTCAACGATTTGGGAAAGCGTCGATCTCCGTTCGACGATCTTAGGGAAAATCGTCGAGCGCAGTTCAGAGACTAAAAACAGCCTACAAACACTAGAAAAATTAAGTTTTTAGCCTAGTCCCTGTCTGTTTTTAGAGTTTTAAAATCTTTGGATTTATTTTAGACTTCCTCCATCTTACATTCCTAACTGATTTAGGAAGAAGGTATGTTTCTTTTCATCCAAAGGTTTGGTGAAAATATCTCCCCTTTACAAATCAGTTGGGATATATTGAATTTCAATTTTATTTTTCTCAACATTATCTCTTAAGAAGTGATGCCTAATCTCTATATGTTTTGTCCTACTATAGAGGACTGGATTTTGTGCTATAGAAATAACACTAGTATTATCACAAAAATTTTTTGACCCTTCTAAGTTATAGCCATAGTCTAGGAGCTGGTTTTGAATCCACAAAATCTATGAGCAACAACTGCCTGCTGCCATATATTCAGCTTCAGCAGTTGAGGTGGATACAAATGTATGTTTCTTATAGAACCAGAAGACAAGTCTGTCACCAAGGAACTGGAAAGTTCCACTGGTGCTTTTCCTGTCTACTCTACATCCAGCATAATCAACATCTAAAAATACAGTTAATTCAAATCCTGAGTCTTTTGGATACCAGAGTCCTAGATTTGGACAACTTTTCACATACCTGAGAATCCTCTTTACTAATGTTAGGTGTGACTCTCTAGGGATTACTTGGACTCTAGCACATATACATGTGGCAAACATTATGTCAGGTCTACTAGCTGTAAGGTACGATAAAGAGCCAATCATTGCTCTATATGTTGTCTAATCAAAAGGTTTCCCATGTTCATCAGCATCTAATACAACATTAGTAGGCATTGGTGTTTTCATACATGATGCTTCAGAAATACCAAATTTCTTAACAAATTCCTTTGCATACTTGGTTTGAGAAATAAATATGCCATCAACATGCTGTTTGACTTGCAATCCTAGAAATAAGGAAAGCTCACCCATGCTACTCATTTCAAATTTAGAATGCATTAGGTTAGAGAACCTTTTGCACAAATTTGAATCAGTATACCCAAATATAATATCATCTACATATATTTGTGCTAGTAGGGTATGAGACTTATGGGTTCTAATGAAAAGAGTTTGGTCTACTCTACCCCTTATAAAATCATTTTTTAGAAGAAAGCATGCTAAGGTCTCATACCATGCTCTAGGAGCTTGCTTGATACCATATAATGCTTTATGCAATTTGAAAACATGATCAGGATAAGTTGAAGAGATAAAACCTGGGGGTTGTCTAACATAGACTTCCTCTTTGACGTCTCCATTGAGAAATGCACTCTTCACATCCATTTGGTAGACCTTGAATCCTTTGTGAGCTGCATAAGCTAGGAATATTCTTATGGCCTCTAACCTTGCAACTGGTGCAAAGGTCTGTTCATAGTCTAATCCTTCTTCTTGAGAATAACCTTGTGCAACTAGCCTTGCCTTGTTTCTTACAATAACTCCTTGATCATCCAACTTGTTTCTGAACACCCACTTTGTTCCAACAATGGAGTGATCCTTAGGCCTTGGCACTAGTTCCCAAACTTTGTTCCTTTTAAATTGATGAAGTTCCTCTTGCATAGCAATGATCCAGTGTGGATCTTGTTCTACATCTTGAATGGATTGAGGTTCAATTTGAGATAGAAACCAGGTGTGCATCAGGTTCTGGTTGACCTAATTTCTTGTTTGTACACCAGCTGAGATGTCTCCAATCACTTGGGAGATTGGGTGATCTCTTGATGTTACTAGATCAACAGGGGGTGTTGATTGTTCACCAACCTGTGTTGTTGTTTCCTCAAGTGGAACAACAACTGGCTCTTCAAAATGTTGAACATCCTCTTCATCATCACTGCTCTCATCCTTATGTTGGATAGGTGAATGTACTGAAACCTTCTCTGCAATATGCAACCTATCTAAATTTTCTGAAAGAGAGTGTACCTGCAAGGGTTCTATGGTAGAAGTATTCTTCTCCTTATAAAACATGCTAGTCTCATCAAAAGATACATGAACTGATTCTTCAATTTTAAGAGAAGTTTTATTATAAACCCTATAAGCTTTACTGATCATGGAGTATCCCAGAAACACTACTTCATCAGCTTTAGCTTGAAATTTTGCTAAGTATTTCTTGTCATTATTGTGAATATAGCAAATGCAACCAAAAATTTTGAAATAGTCTACTTTAGGTTTCTTCCCTTTGAGCAATTCATAGGAAGTCTTGCCCTTCAGTTTATGTATCAAACTTCTATTCAACACATAGTTGGAGGTGTTCACTGCCTCTGCCCAAAAAGATAGAGGGAGGTGAGCATCTGTCAACAATGTAGTAGAAGATTCAATTAGGGTTCTATTTTTTCCTTTCAGCTACCCCATTTTATTGAGGAGTTCTAGGAGCTGAGAAAGTATGCATGATCCCTTCACTTTGACAGAACTCTTGCATAAGAAGAGAATCAAACTCTGTCCCATGATCACTTCTGATCAGGGCAATGTGAGTATTGAACTCAATCTGTATGCATTTGAGAAAATCTGTCAAACACTTAAAGTTATCAGACTTCTTCCTCAGAAAGAATACCCAAGTGTATATAGAGAAGTCATCTACAATCACTAAAGTATAAGATTTCCCTCCTAAGCTTTGTACTGTAATGGGTCCAAAAAGATCCATGTGTAACAAATATAGAATCTTAGGTGAATCACTCTTATTAAGTGACTTAAAGCTATTTTTAGTTTGCTTGCCTAATTGACAAGCTCTGTAAAGTCCTTCCTTCTTATAGGGGCCAGAAGGTAGTCCTCTAACAAGGTTGTCCTTGGATAGCCTAGCAATGGTTCTAAGATTTAAATGCCCTAGTCTCTTATGCCATAAATCATTTGGTTTGTAAACAATATTAAATAAACAAATATCTATCTTGGTGGAAAGAAAATTTACAAGATAAATGTTACCTTTCCTTTTACCTGTTTACACTGTTGTGTTATCCTCTAATTTAATTTTGCATGAGGATTTGTTGAATATCACTTGGTAGCCTTCATCACACAGTTGACTGATGCTGATTAGATTGTGCTTCAGTCCTTCCACATAAGCCAACTTCTTGAATGTGACTGAGCCAATCTGAACAGCACCATATCCTTTTGTTTGACAAAAGTTTGAATCACAAAATATCACTTTGGGTCCAAGTTTGGTTTTGAAGGATGTTAGATTCTCCTTGTTTCCTGTCATGTGCTTTGAGCACCCACTATCCAGATACCATTGTTGGTTCATTGCTGGATAGGTCTTCACCTGCACATAAACAATTTACATGTTTTTGACCCAGTTTACCTTGGGTCTAGTTTGATAACCTTTAAACTCAGAAATAAAAGACATCCCTAGCTGACTCTTATATCCTTCAGGATGGTATCTCCTAGGAGGTACTATCCATTCAGTATAAGGGTTGAAGCATTGGGATGTAGGACTTCTAGGATTGATTTTAGATTTACCTCTGAAAGATTGTTCAAAGCTCTGAGCTCCGTTCGACGATCGTCGAGCTGAGTTCGACGATCTTGGGTCAGATCGTCGAGCTCCGTTCGAAGATCAACTATGCCAGAGTTCAGAGTTCAGAAGTCATCGACCTGAGTTCAACGATTCAGCCTTGGATCGCTGAGCTCCGTTCGGCGATCGTCGAGCTCTGTTCGACGTTTTCTGTTGAACTTTAATTTTCTTTGGCAAGTCTGCATTCTTCCTTGCCACCTCTATAACTCCCTTTCCTTTATCAGAAATAAATTTAATTGGGGTTGTCAATACTATAGGTTTGCTGGATGAAGCACCCAAGCCCAGTGTACTATTGAGTCTTGTGTTCACTGTGCTTGTGATGTCCATCAGTTTGATGTTTCTCCCATTGAGGGATTCTTCAAACTTCTTGGCCTTAGATAGTTCACTTTTCAGTGATACTATGTGCTCCCTACAACATTCCAAATCCTCAGAGAGTTTGAGGTTATCTGATTTTAAGGTGCTAAGTTCAGACAATTGATTTCTGAGAGAGATTATCTCTTTCTCAGACTTTAGCAGGTCTAAACAAAGTGCCTTAAATTCAAATTTGAAGTCCTCTTAATTAAAATCAAAAGAATCTATTACCTGGTCTTCTTCATCTTCATGTTCAGATTCAGATTCTGAATCTGATTCTTGTTCTTCATCAGAATTTTGTTGGGAGACATTGATAGCCATCATGCAGAATTCCTTTTCTTCAGCATCATCTTCATCATCACTTGAGCTTGATGAAGCTTTTGATTCTTCTTCAGTATTACTCCAGGTTTCTGCTACAAATCCCTTCCTTGTATGTTTATTTTTGCTGGAGGAGGATTTATTGTAATTGTTTCCCATAGAGTCCTTAAGTAAAACCCCCCTCCCGGAATACAAGACACGGTACGAGAGGGGTCTTATGCCAAGAACAGCCGCCTTGCGGTAACACTAACACTCGGGTCAGCCTGTACCACAAGACGCCTATCCTGCCGGCTTCAACCAATATCAACATATAAACTGCCAACCCAACCATAAAAATAAAAGAAAGTCAATCCACACCAAGAATAAGTCCATAAATATAGCAAAAGAGAAGCTAAACAAGCTTCTACATAATCAGAGTACGTAAATATAATTGCCCCGAAGGGCTACAACCAAATCTCTCTCACTCACATCTGTAACCGACGGTAGCGACGGTACCGTCCCCTCAGGCCCTGTCATCCTGTCCTGGCTATCCAGCTGCATAGCCTGCTGCTCCACCTGCAGGGTTTCCTGCTAAAAAGGAAGACGTAGCAACCGTTAGTCATAAAGACTAAGTGGCTTCACATCTGCTCCCCCGGCAACTCCTCGGCACTGGGCGGAGAAGGGAACAGGTACAATATATATAAAACAGTGGTACAAGCAGGTGAAGTAGGTATACAAAACATAGGTAGTAATAAAAGTAGTGTATAAATGAACAAGCTCTTATTCTACAATTCTACCATTTACAGCAGCAATAGAGTATAATGTTATAACAGTAAGTAACTCAACTTATATGGATGCCCATACAAGCATATAAGTTGAGGGTCGTTCAGCAATAAGTAACTCATCGTATAGGAGTGCCCATACAAACTTATACGATGAGGGTCTTGTGTATGCAATGAAGTACAATGCTATGAATGCAATGCAATGACACACCCATGACTAAGCACATGCAATCGCTATGTCGACATAGACTTATAGTTCCCACTATTCGAGCAGGTAGCTAACCTCTCAGGCGTCAACCGTCGTGGCCAAACGGTGACAGTAGAGCGGGCATCTCCACTACTAGGCTGGTCTCCACACTACCTGGCCTAGGCCTCCGTACACCTCAATGCTAAGAACACAACAGCAGAGCTCACATGCGTACTACGGCTCAACGGGTTCTTTTGGGTAAATAAGCACCAAGATCCTAGCCCCGAACTGGCCTATGCGTGACACGGAAGGAGCCTCGGAAATGAACACGAGGACTGAGCCCAACCATTCACTTGGCACGGAAGGAGCCTCGGGACATGAACACTGAGGACCAAGCCCAACCGTCCAAGGTCTAGCTGTCGACTCCCATCGGTGTGACGATTGGCGAGTCCGTAGACCTGCCACACTATCCTTAACCCGGGATTACGACACCACGTGTCAACTCACACCACATGCACTTTCATAATATCATGGCATGGAAGGAGCCTCGGGACGCGAACACCGAGGACCAAGCCCAACCATCCATCAAATGCGGAAGGAGCCTCGGGACATGAACACCGAGGGCCAAGCCCAACCGTCCAACTTTACTCATCTCAATCTCATTCCAACTAGTGACAGTCAACACCGCACTTGTTAATTCCACAATGCTACCCGTAGGGAGACGACACTCTAAGCATTGGATTACTAATTCCCTTTTATCCATCCAACATATATCACGGCCATAGTTAAATTATTTATACATTTATCCAATTATATCTACCCAATTATATCAGGTTCTTTCCTTCAATTAAACTTGTCCACAACTCGTTATATGAATTTAGATTTATAACCTCAACTTATCACGTCACTATGATGATTATGTCAAAAGAGTCCACCCAAGCCTCGAGTTGGATCGCAACATTAAATTCCACCACATCGCATTCCACGTTACACAGCCCATAATTTAGGTGCAGCCTTAATCCAGGCAGCAACTTCGACCAAGGGTTCCTGAGGCTACAGAAATCCGACGAGTGCGTGTAACCACTCGTTGGAAAGATAATTTCAAGGGCTACGACTTTTGTGTTTCGTCAAAAGCCCATATATGACCAGAACACCCCCGAAATTGGCCACGAAGGTCGCTACATGCAGAAAATAGATTTTTGCACGCATCTTAAGGTGAGATGAACGACATCCGTTCATCTTCCTCCTTGCGCCAAACTCCCAAAATCTCCTCCAGAAAATCGTCCACCCTTATTCACCCTCACGAAGCCATATTTCTCCACGAATCACTCTCTCATCTTCACTTTGAAGAATGAAGAGGTTGGAGGGGACTACGCCTAGAAGACGGCCTAGGCATGGCTTTTCCCTAAGAAATCTCCTCCTCACCATCAAGACTCTAAGGAGTCGATATCTCTCCTAGAATATTAACTACAGATCTAGCACCAAGGGAGAGGGGAGGAAGCTCACTTCATTTCCAGCGGTGCCATCGTTCCCGGCCATGGATCTAGTCGTTCTTCTTTGCGGCATCTTTTGCTTGGTGCTGTTGTTATTCACGGCAAAGGAAGAAGAGAGAGAGAGCGAGAGAAGGGCGCCTCCAAGAGCTCCGACTTCCCTCGGCTCTGTCGTTCGCGAGGTCTGCGATGACGGCAAGGTCGATCGGCGCAAAGGTTAGGGTTCGGCTTAAACTTCCCTTTATAAACCGATGTATTAGGTTACATCTTCTACCACGTGTCAACGCCTTGTTGGACCGCCCATAATGGGTCATATTGAAGTGACCCGGTCCAAGGAACCATCCAGCGCGAATACCGAAATCCGGTTCAGTCCGCCTGTACAAGCCGGCGAATCTGCCTGGGCGAAGAAAACGCACAAGTCAAATTCGGTGGGAATCATCTGTCATTCTCGATGATCGGCGAGAATCGTCAGGCATTCTCGATGAATTCGTCAGGTATCAACAATGATACCCGGCGATTTTCCCTTAGCCTAACTTATCGAAAATCTGGCGTTGAGTGCATTGAGTTTTCTCAGCGATACTCGACAATCGACGAGAATCACCAGGCATTCTCGACGATTTTCCCTTAGGCCATGCTTATCGGAAATCTGGCGTTGAGTGCGTTGAGTATTCTCAGTGATACTCGACGATCGATGAGAATCACCAGGCATTCTCGACGATTTTCCCTTAGGCCATTTCCTTTCGATCCGTTGGATATCACTCAACCCTACACTCCATAAAACGCACTTGACACCTTTTTGCCAGTGCGCCCCGAGCCCGAGTCAAGTCTCTTGACTCAAAACTCGTGCGAGGGGTCTAGCGCGAATTGGGACGTTACAAATCCTATAAACAAAATAAAAGATTTCATCCCCGAAATCAGGCTGAGGTCATGGGGAGTAAAGTATAAATAATAAGCGCTATAAAATGTTACCTTGGGAGAACAGCTCCGGGTAGCGCCTCTGCATCAAGTCCACCGGCTCCCAAGTAAATTCTTCCTTCCCATGATTGGACCACAACACTTTTACCAAGGGGACACTTTTGCGGCGCAAGGTTATTATCTCATTATCAACGATCCGCACCGGCTCCAGTCGCACAGATCTGTCAGATGCCACCTGACCATCAGTTGTGGGGATGTATTGTTCAGGACTCAACAACGCCTTCCGAAGCGATGATACATGGAACACATCATGGAGATTTTCTAACTCGGGCGGTAGCTCCAGCCGATAGGCCAAAGGGCCAATCCTTTCTACTATGACATAGGGTCCAACATACCGTGGGCTGAGCTTCTTCACTCCTCGTACTCGTGATACTCCATGCATCGGCCGGATTTTTAGGAAGACTTTATCACCCACTTGAAACTCCACCATGCTGTGTTTCGCGTTATAATACTTTGCTTGCCGACTTTGAGCCTCCAACATACGATCCCTTATTAGCCTAACCACCGCATCCGTGTCATCTATATATTCAACACCCAAAGTCTTCGGGTCTTCATCTTGTACCCAAGACAAGGGGGTTTTACACCTTCTTCCATAAAGGGCTTCATGGGGAGCCATGCCAATGCTAGCTTGATGGCTGTTGTTGTAGGAGAATTCCATTAAGGGCAATAGTCTTTCCCATGGTTCTCCCCTATCTATCACACACAACCTCAACAGATCCTCCAATGTTCGGATGGTCCGCTCAGACTGTCCATCCGTCTGAGGGTGAAATGCGGTGCTGAAGGTAAGGCGCGAGCCCAAATACGCCTGTACTGCCTTCCACTCCTTGGAGGTAAAACGACCATCACGGTCCGAAACTATCGTCTTAGGTACGCCGTGATACCGTACAAACTGCTCCACAAAAAGGCATACTAAGACATCCACATGAGCCTCCTTCTTTATAGGGATGAACCGGGCAACTTTCGTCAGGCAATCAACGATCACCCACACTGAATCATTTCCTGAGCGGGAGCGAGGTAGCCTATGTACGAAGTCCATGAAAATATCCTCGAACTTCCACTCAGGGATTGGCAACGATTGCAACAGACCACCGGGGTTCCTGCACTCCGCCTTCACTCTTTGGTAGGCTTCACAATGCGTGACAAAGTACCGGACATCCTTCTTCATTCCTGGCCAACACATCATCTTCCGTAAGCCGGCGTACATCTTTGAAATTCTCGGGTGCACGAAATATTGAGAGCAATGTGCTTCTCTCATAATATCCTCCCGGATTCTGCCACCTTTGGGAATGTAGAGCAGGCCGCGAAAGTAAACGAGGCCGTCCTTTAGTGTGTACTCGTCGGTAGTCCCGTCTTCGATTAACTTTATTGCTGGGGCCAAAGACGCATCCAATCCTTGCTCCACTCGGATCCGGCCCCAGATATCACAAACTATGCTCATGCTGGACAGGTACTCCGTATATTCCGAAGAAGCCTTAAATATTAAGGTGATGTCCATCTCCTCGATCATCCGTGCCAACTCCATGCTTATCAACCGAGACTCTGGGCTCGAGCCGTGTACTTTCCTACTCAACGCATCGGCTATCGAGTTCGCTTTTCCGGGGTGGTAGTTCAAGGTGAACTCATAGTCGCATAGAAACTCTAACCACCGCCGTTGTCTTAAGTTCAATTCCTTCTGGGTATGGACGTACTTCAAATTTTTATGATCCGAGAAGATTTCGCAGTGGACGCCGTATAGATAATGCCTCCATACCTTCAAGGCAAACACCACCGCTCCTAGCTCCAAATCATGCACCGGGTAATTGATTTCATGCTTCTTCAATTGTCTTGAAGCATAAGTAATTACGTGCCCGTGCTGCATCAACACCACTCCCAACCCCTGATAAGACGCGTCCGTGTAAACTTGGAATCCTTCCTTCCCAGACGGAAGGACAAGGATGGGGGCGGAGGTAAGTCTATCCTTCAATTCCTGGAATGTCGCTTCACACTGGAGGGTCCACTCAAATGGCACACCTTTCTTTGTCAAAGAAGTAAGCGGGAGGGCAATCTTGGAGAATCCTTTTACGAACTTGCGGTAGTATCCAGCAAGTCCCAGGAAACTCCTCACATCGGCCACCAACTTCAAGGGCGACCACTCCTTCATGGCACGCACCTTGGCCGGATCCACAGCTAGTCCAGCCCCACTGATTACATGACCCAAGAAAGCCACTTCCCTAAGCCAGAATTAACACTTGTTAAACTTGGCGAACAGGGCGTGCTATTTTAGCTTCTCCAGAACTAAGGCCAAATGTCCGACATGTTCTTCCTCCGTCTTCGAGTAGACTAAGATGTCGTCAATGAGCACAATGACGAATACATCTAAGTAGGGCTCAAACACTTTATTCATCAACCTCATGAAAGCTGATGGGGCATTGGTGAGCCCAAACGGCATCACTGTGAACTCATATAAGCCGTACCTTGAGCTGAAAGCCGTTTTCTGTATATCATCCTCCTTTATTCTCAATTGGTAGTACCCCGAGCGCAAATCTAGCTTGGAGAACCAATGCGCTCCCACAAGTTTGTCGAACAACTCATCGATCCGAGGTATCGGGTAGGTGTTCCGTACTGTCAGTCGGTTGAGTTCCCGATAGTCTATACATAAACACAGGGTTCCATCTTTCTTCTTGACGAATAGAACAGGGGCTCCCCAAGGTGATGAGCTGGGGCGAACAAACCCTGATTCTACCAGCTCCTGCAGTTGAACTCTAAACTCCGCGAGTTCTTTTGGGGCCATCCGATAAGGGGTCCTGGAGACAGGCTTAGCTCCTAGTACAAGCTTAATCTGAAAATCTACTTCTCTATGCGGGGGTAACCCTGTCAATTTCTCAGGAAATACCTCAGGGAAATCCCGCGCTACCCGCACATCCTTCACATCTACCTTCATCTCTTTTAGTTCGAAATATATCATGTAGACTTCATCCCCTCTCATATGAGCCTTCAAGGTCTGGATTGAGGATAATAATATTCGTGGTGCGAAATTTATACCTTGGAAGACTACATCAGTATCCCCATGTCTCAAATAGATGCGCTTCTCCGCACAGTCGATTCTTGCATGGTGCAAATCCAGCCACGCCATACCCAGGATGAGGTCTAATTCTGGTATTCTCAAAATTGTGGCAGGGGTATCAAAGGTCTTTCCCCCAATGGTTATCTCTAACTCACACTTCGTGGTTGCCGTCATCTCAGATCCGTCTGGGAGGCGTACTCTTCGGGCAATACCAGTGAAATATTGCACTCCGGGTATATTCTTGATGAAGTCTTCAGACATGAAAGAATGTGAGGCGCCGGTGTCAAATAACGTATAAGCCGGTTTCCCTCCGATCATCACGGTGCCTAAGTGTCATTTAATAATACTCAAGCTAGACATCTAGTATATCTTAAGCCACTAGAGGATATTAATGGAAGCAAAATGGCTAATTCAAATCGTACCTGCGATCATCTCTGTAGGATTCCGCTCTTGAGTCATGTCCAAGGCATACATCTGATCTCGAGCGGGTCCGGGGTTTCTTCCTCGTAGTCCTCGTCCTCGACCACGCACATACCCTCTCCCCCGCGGGGCTGCTGGAGGGAGAGCAAAAGGCGCATCTCCAAACAGTTGCGGGCAGTAGCGTCGAATGTGGCCCAGTTGGTTGCATTCAAAGCACACCCGTTCCTGCCTTCCGCCGTGTTGCTGAAATTGTTGAGGTGGAGGTAATGCTGGCGGTTGCGGAACCGGGCGCTCTTCTCTAAAGTTCAGGGGGAAACGCTAGCCACCCCTACGATATCCTCTTCCTCTTCTATTGTCAAATCTCCTTCTGTTGCTGGGGCCGACTTCCATCACGCCCTCCGCTGGCCTCTTACCACTTCCCAAGTGGTCCGCTTCCAATCTCTTCGTCATATCGATAATCTCCGCCAGACTAGAGTCCGCTATAAACAAAAGGGCTTACCTTAGGGGATCCCTCAAGCCTTTGTAGAATCGTTTGGCGTACCCTCTATCATCCAACTCATAGGAGTCAGCGAATCTAGCCAAGTGCTGAAACTCCCGTTGGTACTCTGTCACCGACATGGACATCTTGCTTTAGTTGCAAAAATCTCTCTTCAAGACCATCCCGAGCGGCCAAGGGGATGAAATGCTCTAAAAAGGCTTCAGAGAATTCGCTCCAACTAATGTCCGTGTACACTCTTCCACGAAAAGTGGAGCCCATGAGGGACTTCCACCACCTTTTGGCGTGCAGTTCTAAGAGTGTCACCACAAGGGTAACCGCCATATTGTTTGGACATCTTATTCCTGCCAACAATTCTTGTATAGTATCGAGCCACTCTTCCGTACGCACCACCGATTCTGTCCCAATATAAGCGGGAGGGGAGAGAGCTTGGAAAATGCTTAACCAACTCGATCCCGGACCCTGTTGTTGTACATGTGCCTGCTGAGATTGGGACCTAAAGGCGTCCAAAATAGCTGTGAGTGTCTGCCCCAGCTCTGATTGTTGGAATTGTGTAGGTACGGACGGGGCGGGGGTGCCCCCCACTAGCTCAGCATGTACTGGGATCTACACATAGGGTACAAACCTAAGGTTAGGTTGGCTAATCTAAGGTTAAAGATGGACAAACTTAGTGTGAATTACATATGGGCACACCACTGCTTCCGCTAAGTCAGTTTGTCCCCAAACTGACTAATCAAATGGGGTGACACCATTGTTATGTGACTTTCTCCTTGGAGGATCGTAGCAAGCTGATACCATTTGTAAAACCCCCCTCCCAGAATACAAGACACGACACGAGAGGTCTTATGCCCAGAACAGCCGCCTTGCGGTAACACTAACACTCGGGTCAGCCTGTACCACAAGATGCCTATCCTGCCGGCTTCAACCAATATCAACATATAAACTGCCAACCCAACCATAAAAATAAAAGAAAGTCAATCCACACCAAGAATAAGTCCATAAATATAGCAAAAGAGAAGCTAAACAAGCTTCTACATAATCAGAGTACGTAAATATAATTGCCCTGAAGGGCTACAACCAAATATCTCTCACTCACATCTGTAACCGACGGTAGCGACGGTACCGTCCCCTCAGGCCCTGTCATCCTGGACTGGCTGTCCAGCTGCATAGCCTGCTGCTCCACCTGCGGGGGTTCCTCCTAAAAAGGAAGACGTAGCAACCGTTAGTCATAAAGACTAAGTGGCTTCACATCCGCTCCCCCGACGACTCCTCGGCACCGGGCGGAGAAGGGAACAGGTACAATATATATAAAACAGTGGTACAAGCAGGTGAAGTAAGTATACAAAACATAGGTAGCAATAAAAGTAGTGTATAAATGAACAAGCTCTTATTCTACAATTCTACCATCTATAGCAGCAAGAGAGTATAATGTTATAACAGTAAGTAACTCAACTTATATGGATGCCCATACAAGCATATAAGTTGAGGGTCGTTCAACAATAAGTAACACATCGTATAGGAGTTTCCATACAAACTTATACGATGAGGGTCTTGTGTATGCAATGAAGTGCAATGCTATGAATGCAATGCAATGACACACCCATGACCAAGCACATGCAATCGCTATGTCGACACAGACTTATAGTTCCCACTATTCGAGCAGGTAGCTAACCTCTCAGGCGTCAACCGTCATGGCCAAACAGTGACAGTAGAGTGGGCATCTCCACTACTAGGCTGGTCTCCACACTACCTGGCCTAGGCCTTCGTACGCCTCAACGCTAAGAACACAACAGCGGAGCTCACATGCGTACTACGGCTCAGCGGGTTCTCTTGGGTAAATGAGCACCAAGATCCTAGCCCCGAACTTGCCTATGCGTGACACGGAAGGAGCCTCGGAAATGAACACGAGGACTGAGCCCAACCGTTCACTTGGCACGGAAGGAACCTCGGGACATGAACACCGAGGACTAAGCCCAACCTTCCAAGGTCTAGCTGTCGACTCCCATCGGTGTGACAATTGGCGAGTCCGTAGACCTGCCACACTATCCTTAACCCGGGATTACGACACTACGTGTCGACTCACACCACATGCACTTTCACAATATCGTGGCATGGAAGGAGCCTCGGGACGCGAACAACGAGGACCAAGCCCAACCATCCATCAAATGCGGAAGGAGCCTCGGGACATGAACACCGAGGGCCAAGCCTAACCGTCTAACTTTACTCATCACAATCTCATTCCAACTAGTGACAGTTAACACCGCACTTGTTACTTCCACAATGCTACCCGTAGGGAGACGACACTCTAAGCATTGGATTACTAATTCCCTTTTATCCATCCAACATATATCACGACCATAGTTAAATTATTTATACATTAATCCAATTATATCTACCCAATTATATCAGGTTCTTTCCTTCAATTAAACTTGTCCACAACTCGTTATATGAATTTAGATTTATAACCTCAACTTATCACGTCACTATGATGATTATGTCAAAAGAGTCCACCCAAGCCTCGAGTTGGATCGCAATATTAAATTCCACCACATCGCATTCCACGTTACACAGCCCAGAATTTAGGTGCAGCCTTAATCGGGCAGCAACTTCGACCAAGGGTTACCGAGGCTACAGAAATCCTACGAGTGCGTGTAACCACTCGTTGGAAAGATAATTTCAAGGGCTACGACTTTCGTGTTTAGTCAAAAACCCAGATATGACCAGAACACCCCCGAAATTGGCCACGAAGGTCGCTGCGTGCAGAAAACAGATTTATGCATGCATCTTAAGGCGAGATGAATGATATCCGTTCATCTTCCTCCTTGCGCCAAACTCCCAAAATCTCCTCCAGAAAATCGTCCACCCTTATTCACCCTCACGAAGCCATATTTCTCCACGAATCACTCTCTCATCTTCACTTTGAAGAATGAAGAGGTTGGAGGGGACTACGCCTAGAAGACGGCCTAGGCATGGCTTTTCCCTAAGAAATCTCCTCCTCACCATCAAGACTCTAAGGAGTCGATATCTCTCCTAGAATATTAACTACAGATCTAGCACCAAGGGAGAGGGGAGGAAGCTCACTTCGTTTCCAGCGGTGCCATCATTCCCGGCCATGGATCTAGTCGTTCTTCTTTGCGGCATCTTTTGCTTGGTGCGGTTGCTATTCATGGCAAAGGAAGGAGAGAGAGAGAGAGAGAGAGCGAGAGAAGGCCGCCTCCAAGAGCTCCGACTTCCCTCGGCTTTATCGTTCGCGAGGTCTGCGATGACGGTAAGGTCGATCGGCGCAAAGGTTAGGGTTTGGCTTAAACTTCCCTTTATAAACCGATGTATTAAGTTACATCTTCTGCCACGTGTCAACGCCTTGTTGGACCACCCATAATGGGTCATATTGAAGTGACCCGGTCCAAGGAACCATCCATCGCGAATACCGAAATCCGGTTCGGTCCGCCTGTACAAGCCGGCGAATCTACCTGGGCGAAGAAAACGCACAAGTCAAATTCGGCGGGAATCATCTGTCATTCTCGACGATCGGCGAGAATCGTCAGGAATTCTCGACGAATTCATCGGGTATCAACAATGATACCCGGCGATTTTCCCTTAGCCTAACTTATCGGAAATCTGGTGTTGAGTGCGTTGAGTATTCTCAGCGATACTCGACGATCGACGAGAATCACCAGACATTCTCAACGATTTTCCCTTAGGCCATGCTTATCGGAAATCTGGCGTTGAGTGCGTTTAGTATTCTCAGCGATACTCGACGATCGGCGAGAATCGCCAGGCATTCTCGACGATTTTTCCTTAGGCCATTTCCTTTCGATCCGTTGGATATCACTTAACCCTACACTCCATCAAACGCACTTGACACCTTTTTGCCAGTGCGCCCCGAGCCCGAGCCAAGTCTCTTGACTCAAAACTCGTGCGAGGGGTCTATCGCGAATTGGGACGTTACACCTTATCTCTTCTTCTTTCTTTTTTGTCCTTTTTGTTCTTATTCTGGTTTTCTGGACAATCAGGCACAATATGGCCCGGTTTCCTGCATCCAAAACAGATTATTTCTTTATTATTTGACTTGTCATACCTTGGCTTCTCATGCTCTCTAAATGACTTCTTTCTGAAATCTTTTCTGGCCATTTTATAGAATCTTTTGGCCAGCAAGCTTAAGAGCTCATCATTGCCTGTGATTGTGTCTTCAGGCTGCTCCTCTATAGCTTTGAAAGCTATGGTCTTCTCCATTCTGATAGTTGGAGAAGCAGTCTTTTGCTCTTCCTCTCTATTCTTAATGAGCAGCTCATAAGATTTGAGCTTTCCCAAAAGAGCCTCTGTGGTGATCTCACTTAGGCTTCTGGCATTCTTGATTGGCCTGATTCTTGAGTCCCAAGTGCTAAGGAAGCACATTAGGATCTTGTCATTTAGTTTTGATAGTGAGATCTCCTTGTCCCATGTTCTTAATTCACTAACAATTAGGATGAGCCTGTTGTACATGTCAGCCACTGATTCAGTTTCTCCTTTCTTGAAGTTCTCATATTGGCTTATGAGATGGGATCTCCTTTCCTTCCTTTCATCAGCAGATCCTGAGACAATTTCAGAAAGCTTATCCCATATATCTTTTGCTGAACTGCATTCAGCCACCTTTTGGAATATCTCATCAGACATAGTTTGAGCAAGGATATTCATAGCCTTTGCATTTGCAACTTTCCATTTCTTTATTTTTGCATCTGTTCCTGAGGGAGGTGGAACAACACTTGTACTTGTGGTCTCTGGAGGTCTTGGACAAACTGTCAAAATAGAATTAAATATGTCCTCATCAATAGAATTCATGTAAAGTCTAATCCTTGCCTTCCAAAGTGCAAACTTAGAAAGATTGCACACTTGAGGTCTGGTGTTAGCATAATCTTTGTTCTGTGCCATGGTTTTGTTTAAAAATAAATATAATACACAAAAGAAATAACTTGCCTCTATAGAGGGTTGATCTTTTCAGAGATCTTTTGGTTCAGGTGTTAGCCTGTTCAACCAATCTGTTGAAAATTCAGATGTTGAGTAACCAACCTTCCTCTGATACCAATTGAAAGTGAGTGAAAGATATACCTTAACTCTTAAGGGGGGGTGGGTGGGTGAATGGAGTATTTTAAAATAATTTACAATTTAAAACTGTAAAGCAGTGGAAGTCTTGATTTATGTATATGCGTAAGGTGCTTGCAAAAAGAAAAACTAAGCAAGAAATAGGAAATCACACAGCACACAGCAAAGTAAAAAGCACAGCTTACCAGATGACACAAGGAGCTATAGTGGTTCCCCAATAACCTAGGTACATCCACTCTTCTACCACCCTAGGTAGGAATCCACTGCAGGAATAGTTGGTCAGGTGTCCTGGGCACCAATTAGCTTTTGATAAGGTGCTCAAAAACCAAACCTAGATTTTTTGATATGGTGTCTTGCCACCACTGAGTTTTGACAAGTTCTCAGAAACCAGCCTCAAAACTTTTGAAGGGAGTTTTAATAAACCCTTTTACAGGAGAGAAAGGAAAAAGAAAATGAGTTGAGTTGTTCTTCTCTGTCAACAGTCTTAGAGAAGACAAGTGGAAGATGTTGTCAAAGCTCCCCCTGAGATCTGTAAGGGTTCATGAAGATGAGCTTTGCTTAGGGTGATAGGCCTTCAGTTGCTTCAGATCTCCAACAATAGATGATTTCAACAAATGCTGAAATGTGTGATGTCTGGAGTCCTTGATGAAGAAGCTTTTGAACACTTGATGCTTGAAGGAGTAGAATAGCAGATGATCTCCTTCACAGAAATGTTCCTTGTGTTCTTGAAGAATTTTGACTCAATAATTCTGTAAACTTTTGTCTACTGAGTCTATCCTCAGAAGATGAATTCTTGATGAATGAATTTTCTTATTCTCTCTTCTGTATATTTTCAAATCTTGTCAGCTCTCTTGTGTTGTTGTATCTTGTGTATTATTGTTCTCTTTTTCAAAATCATTCTCTGGAGATATACAGATTCTGACTTTAGATGACCGTTACTCAGTCATAAATGACTTCCTTAATTGACAACTGTCTCTAGGGGAAAGTCCTAAGTAACATTCCATTTAGTCTTTCTTGAAACTTGCTGCAGATTGCTTGAAACGGCTACAAAATCCTTTGCCATAAATGCTGAAAATAAATCTGAATGAATTCCATAACTGTCCTGAATTTGAATCTTGAAATCGTCGATCTCTCAGAAAAATAGTCGATCTTAGCTCAACGATCGTCGAACTGAGCTCAGAGATTGGATTTAAACTGGAAAAAGAAATCGTCGAACTGAGCTCTACTATCGTCGAACTGAGCTCAGCGACTTGAAAAATAGCTAGAGACAAAACGTCGATCTGAGCTCGAAGATCGTCGAATGGAGTTCGACGACTCGTTGAACTGAGCTCAGAGATCGTCGAATGGAGTTCGACGATTCGTCGACCAGAGCTCGAATAAAATTGTCTTGGTCCTCAGCACTGAATCCTGATCTTTAGAAGGTCATGAGGGCAGCTTTCAAACCTAAGTACTAACCCTAAGACTCATTCTAATTCACCTGTCAGACTATACAGCAAGGTCAAAACAAATTCCTAAGCACATAGTGATCCTTACCCAAATTAGTAATAGGGTGTTCCAACATGAAGATCTTGAAGAAATGACCCCCTCCAGGCATGGTACTGTGGATGACATGGAAGGAGATGCTACTGATGATGAAGATACTGGTGCTCACTCTGACCAGTAGGACATTCTAGAAGAGGAGATCACAGACAAGGACAATGAGGTTCTTGATAGAAAGTCGGCTGAACTAGTTGAAAATGATGATAATGAGGATGAAGATGATGATGGGGAGGCCAATAAGGGTGATGGAGACTGTGTGGCAATTGCTAATAAACATGGAAGAGATAATGATGATGTCATGGATACTGATTCTCTCGCTGATGATCTCCACCCTGAGGCAGTCCCTGCAACATCTGAGGGGGAGACATCTAGACCAAAGATCTCAATCAATACACAATATAATCGAGAATTTCGAAAGGTGTAGCAGAGGTTAGCATTTATGCATGATGGACCTCCTCACCTTCCATCATAAGTGATTAGCATATTCAGCTCTACAGAGAATTCTGAAGAAGGACCAGATCCTCAGGTTCCTACCCCGAGTGGTGCTGCACCTGATATACCAACCTCAAGCCCAATGATTCCCTCTCTACAGTTGTTCAAAGACATGCTAATCAATCAACAGAAATACTTTGAAGCCTCCCTGACCAAAGTGGTCAAGAGAATCAAGGAGTCTAAGAAGTTGGTACTCAATAGTGTCAATGCGCTGAATCATAAATTTGATAAAATGGAAGAAAGATTCAATACTGAATATGATGAAGCTGCGAAGGCTGTTACATTGCTAATGGCCGGGCAAAAGAAAGCAACTGAGGATTTGGCAATTGTTAATCAAAACTCACATATAGTGGCTGATATAATCAAGAGCTTCGATGAGGATTTAGCCACTACCTCCACAAATTCACAAACGGTGGTGGATGAGTTCACCAAAACTAATGATCATCTGGACACCTCACTGCCAACATTCGTGAAGGCCTTCACTGAAGAAGCCAAAAAGGGGGAGGAGGCCTATTTTTCCAAAATGGTAGGACTGGAACAAATTATAATAGACAACTTCAGGCAGTCCAGTCAGTATGTATATAAGAAAAGTTTGTGGTAATGCAATCAGTTCCTGGGAACTCCTGCTCCGGTGGATACTTGTCCGACAGACTCTGCGCCAGAAACCTATGCTCCTGAAGATGTTAAAGGGCTCCGGAGACCTCTCCCGAGATTGGGGTTCCTTCTAAAGATGTTCAAAGGGTTGTTGATGTTGTTAATGCTGCCTTTAATAATCGAGCCATATCTCACAAGAGAAAATACGTCGAAAGCACCTCTTCAGTCCCTACAGAATTCTAGGCCAGAAGAAGACTAGATCTCGATGAAAATTGGAGTCCAATCTCAAAGAGAATAATCCTGGACACTTTGCAGCTGTATGACCTAGGGAAGATTAGGCACCATGAGCACTAAAATGAATCTGAATGGGACACATATAAAGAGTACGATCTCAAAAGGAAAACATACTTCAGGAGAGTGAAATACGACCCCGACTTCAAGCCAAATTATCCTCCGCCTCCCAAATACTTCCCAAAGCAAAAAGAATACTATGAGAGACATATTCGAAAGAGGAAGGATCAAGAAGAAAGAGAGAAGAGAAAGAGCAAGGAAACGTGAAGCTGAACTTTCTTTGTTTTGTCTTAATTGAACACTGTTCTGTTAACCTTCCATTCTTAGTCTCTAAAAACACTTTGAATATATATATGTATATATGTTTGTGTACGTGGATTCAATGTTATTCTGTCTTGAATGTGCGTTATGCTCACAGTTGATTTGATATATCATTTATATATACATTTGTGTGTAATGCATCTTATCTAGTGAGATTTTGGCTTCTTCAAATAGGGGGAGATTATTGGGTATTGCATCCACAATGAACCTGATTTGAAGAAGAGTCCAGCCAAGCTAGGATGGATTCATGATGTATTTGATATGCCGTTTCAAGTTGTGCTTACAGCTATTTCATGCCAAGTACACACCAATGTCAGTGTACAATGGGTCAATAATCACGGGCCTATGCAACATAATCCCTCGTTGTATTGGTCAATGCGTTGATCCACGTGTGCTCTCTCTATTGGGTGTACTTATTCTCAAGTACAGGTTCAAGGAAGACAAAGAGCAGAAGAAGTAGCAAGGAAGAGTCAAAGACCGAGCTCTCGAAGGAAAGGAAGAAGGAAGAAAAAGGAGGAAAATTCTTCTAAGTATAAGTCGACGGGAATCGTGAGTCATACCCGTCGACATTGACGGGAATTGTTGGTAATTCCCTCCGACATCAAAGGGAATGATCAGCGATTCCAGCTGACATCTTCCAGCCGGCCAGAATTTTGCCAAGGCAAAATCGACGGGAATCACTGCCGATTCCCGCCGATGTCGACGGGAATCACCAACGATTCCAGCCGACTTTGCCATGGGCAAATTTCAGTAGCTTTCTGATCTGTGTCGGGTCGCCATGCATAGTATGAACCGAAGTTCCGTTCTTTCCTTGGTGGGTCCGCCAACGGCTATGTTTGGGTTGACTAGGTATAAATACCTAAGTGATTTTCGAAATCAAAGAGAGAGACACGGGAAGAAATTAAAAACCCTTTTTTCACGTAGTCGGAAGAATCCGACAGGTCGCCTGTCGCACGCAGATCGCAGCTTACCGTCGATCGCTCGAAGGCAGAACTGAAGCTAAGCCTCGGTCCCTCGCTTCTCTCTTGAGATCTCTTGTCTTTTCGATTCGTTGACTGATACTAGTTCTCCATTCCGAATCGTTGAAGACGATTGCTCCAACTGAGATCGATCGGTGACCTAGTAGCTTGCTTCGTCAAGAAGTTCGGATCTACACCGCATCGCCGTCGCACTTGCTTGCCGCTGTCGATCAAGTCAATATCCGATCCAATAGAGAAAAACCAAGTGTGGATTCTTCGTCATTTTTGTGCATGCTCTCTACAAACGAAGAAGGACCTTGGGTTCTCCAAATTGCATTATTTGTATTTCTTATTCACATTCAATTTTTGCAAGGAATTTTATTCCTAGTTGTAAGGGTTTGGTGCAACCCGCTTTGGTGGAGTGTTGACTCCTTGTTGTAGGAAGGGTGCCTTCTGAGTAGTAGGAGCGTGACTTCGAGTGGAGAGATTGGATTTCAATCTCATTTTGGAGGAGTTGCCGAATCGTCCCCGTGTGGGAGATAGGCGAAGGGGAGAGTGGACGTACCCAAGGTTGGGGAACCACTATAAATTATTGTGTGTTTTCTGTGCTTGGTTTGTTTAATTGTGCAGGTAATTTTTGATTCCGCAAAAGACGTCATTGCACCTATTCACCCCCTATAGGTGGATTAGACTGACACTAGACACTTTCAAAATATCTCAATCGGGAAATTTCTTGGAATATGTTGAGCACGATTAGGGTTGATGAAAAAATCCACCCTAGGTATTTATGGAGATCCTCTTAGGCAACGACTATAAAATAATTTCCAAAACAAGACCTTCGAAAACACTGTACATGTCGTATCATTCAACACGTTCCGAATTTTGAAAAACTAGACAGAAAAATAACCCAAGTTATTTTTTTGAGTATCGTCGAGTATATCTGAGTATACTCGTCGAACTAGTAGTGATATTTGATGAAATTCACTTAGAGAAATTTAGCTTGTTCCAACTTGGCACTTGACGACAGGCAGAAGTTATACTCGATGAATTCGACGAGTATCAGCTAGTATACTCGATGAATTCGAAGAGTATCGTCTAGCTAACTCAACACATTTGATGCCTGACCCAGTGATAGTCGATGAATTTGACTTAGAAAACCCTGAGAAGTAAATTCGAATTGATTCGACAAATTCGTTGGGTATCGACCAGTATATTCGATTAATTCGGCGAGTATCGTTAGATACATTCGATGAATTCGATAAGTATACACAAGAATACTTGACGACTTTTACTTGGCGGATTTTCCAACTCTCAGAGATTTTACTATTGAAACCGGGAACCAGCTTCTATGGAGTTCGAACCCTTGGGGAAGTGGTGGTCGCACACTTCTCCCAGCAAGCTTGATTGGCCGAATACTTAGAATTCAAAACTAACCCAATGCTCTAGTATGGTGGTCCCACCATAAACCGGGAAAATCTTAGAGTGCTTCCACTCCTTAGCTAATGCTGAGCTAAGTGTACCTCAGAAAGAGCTAGAAGATCAGAGAGTAAGAAAGCCTGGATTCTGAGGTACCCCTTGGGCCTATTTATAGATTTCCAATCCTGTCATGCAAATAGCACAACTCCACAATTCATAATGGCTATATGCAACCCAATTAGGTCCGCCAATAGTCAAACTCCGCTGTCCTGGAAGGCTATTTGCAGACCTTTAGGGGCACCCAGGTAATTTTACCTCTGCACCCCACTGTGCGAGTGGCCCATGAAGGCGCCACTCGCCTAAAGGGGCGAGTGTTGGGTAAGCCAGGTACTCGCCTCTGCGGTATAACGACTCCACCCGTTAAATAACATATAATAGAAGGTCCGGCCGGGGACCCACACTATATGCCACAAATAAACGGTGAGATCACATGATAATACCATCAACGTGTCCTAACTCAAAGCATGCTAGTGGAATATTTACACAATTAGCTGAACCCATACCAGGAATATCCACTATATATATATAAACCAAAGTTATATACAACCACTCAAACGAGGGGAATATCAAATATTACAGTTTGGCCTTAAGGTCTTACAGTTCCTCTTTATACAGTATGGATTACAGACATCGGTGCGCAGGCCGGCCATACATGAATAAAAAAAAACACATTAGCTAGCCTTCAAGAGCTAGAAACAACAACAACGGCAAGAGCGGCAACAGTAGTAGCAGCAGGGGCTTCAGTCCTTCACTTCCCGCTCGGCTCTCCAGCGCCTACACAGGGACAATCCACCCAGAAGGTGGTTACTAAGGCAATGATCAGCATTCAGCTGACCAATTTATAACAATCTTACCCCTTTCCCGGGGTAGTGGCATTCCTTCCCTGCAGAGCAATACATCAATAGACAGATATCATACATATTGTGCTCTCACGCACAAGCAATCCATCACAACCGTCGGCCACCCGGCCCGACGATCCGTGCTCTCAGGCACACTTTTGGGTACACCGGTGAACTGGGATCAACAACATTGAGCATTTAGTCTTAATGGCGCGCATGCCTAAGACTCTCATTATGCTGCTGACAAAAGCCCAATGCCTTGACACTTTCTTGTATAGCCAACATAACACAGGTACAGATCCGCCACCCCCGTTGCTCAAATCGCCTTGCCATAACCAAGCACATTGTACTTGCGGCTACAATAAAGGCGTGGGTCAGCTTAAACTTTCCTGTTATACAAGAAGCCTTTTAAGAGCTCGCAGCTCACAATAGCCATAATGTCCACCAAGGACTGGTTTCACAATCCAAAAAGGGGAGTCAATGCCGGCGTCCTTTGCAGTCGCTTGGCGGGTTCAACAGAACTCTCTATATGCACCTAAACTCAACCCAAACCCTGTAATTCATGTAGTGCCAGAAAACTAGTCTTTTCAACACAAGCATTACAAGGGTGTTTTCTTGGAATTCCTCATTCTAGTACTTCCTGCTACTCTCCTTCACAGACACAACCCATCGACCCCACTAACTATACGAGTCTACGCGGAGTCTTATCTGGTGCGTAAATGCAACATCGCTAATCCAGACAAACTTGTCCAGATGCGCTTCACACAGCGTGCCTATCCCGTACTACACATTTTCGGGTCTAGATGTAGACTCAAGCTTGGGATAGAAACTATCACCCACTGGAATCACTCACTATTTCCACCTTTTGGTGGAGAGGATTCCTTACTCATGCATAAGTAGGACTTCACATGTCCAAGAAGGAAGATCGTTACACTTGACAATCTCTTGGGAGCTATCGAAAATCTGGCCGGTTAGAAAGCACCGCAGCAGCTTTGCCTCCACAAAACTGGCCTCGGATCTCGAAACGGACCGCGGTAGCACCACCAAAGCCTTGCTATTCTCCTTCCTCCAAGCTCTCCTCTCTTCTCTCTTGCTTGAAATTAAAAAAGATGCCAATAACAGCTTTATTACTGCAGGAAAGCCTCTAGGCCATTGGATCCAAATAACACAAAATGGATGGACAAGATCTGCCCAAAAGTCCAAATTGGACTTGACACGGTCTGTGACATGCCCGTGTCACAGGCCGTGTACCCCCAAGCGGTGCACGAATCGACTCAAACCTGATAAGAACACGGGTTCTAACACCCCCGTGTCAACTCCTGACACGCCCGAGTCAGCCAGTACATGGTCGTGTGACTGGCCGTGTCACCCTTTCAACATAGGACAAAAATCACCCAAGAAGAACACGGCTAAGGCATAAGCCCGTGTCCTTGGCCGTGTGCCAAACACGCCCCTGTGACATGCCCGTGTCACATGCCGTGCTCACCACTCAATGCTACCCGGGTATTCACCCGAGCAGGACACGCCCTAGGATTCGCCCGTGTCCCAGGCCGTGTCACCTCTCAAGGATCGCCGATAGTCCTTCTCGAGAACTTGACTACTTCTCGAGAACTCGACTCAAAACACACCAAAATGGATATGCCCTGGGACACGCCCATGTCCCGGGTCATGTGTAAGACCCCCCTCCCGGAACACAACACACGGCACGAGGGGAGTCTTATGCCCGAAATAGCCGCCTTGCGGTAGCACTAACACACGGGTTAGCCTTTACCACAAGACGCCTATTCCGCCGGCTACAATCCATATCACAACAATTATGCCAACCCAACCATAACAGAAAAGTAAAGCTAAAAGCAGTTCAGATCACAGCTAAGTTAAAGTCCAAAAGTAGCGGAAGATAACAAGCACAACAGGCTTGTACAAAAGAACAAGAGTCTAGAAATGTTTTGCCAAACGGCTACATGAAAACACTCATGACTGTCACTGACGGTGCCGATGGCACCACCACCTCAGGTCCTATCCTCCGGGCCTGGCTGTCCTGCTGCGTAGTCCGTTGCCGCTCTACCTGCGGGGTTTCCTCCTAAAAAGGAAGACGTAGCAACCGTTAGTCATAAGACTAAGTGGCTTCACATCCGCTCCCCCGGCGACTCCTCGGCACCGGGCGGAGAAAGGAACACAGGTACAATATATATACATAAGCAAGTAAACAAGCAGGTGACAGTAAATATGGTGAAGTATAAACTACGCTACACAACTAGCAGTTCTACAAATATCAATAATATGACAGCAGGTATAATTAATCAGAATAGTAACCTAACTTATAAGAGTGCCCATACAAACTTATAAGTTAAGGATCGGCTTAACAGTATAGTAACTCATCGTATAAGAGTGCTCATACAAACTTATACGATGAGGATCTTGTGTATGCAATGAATGATATGATATGAATGTTATGGTATGACCGAATCATGCGCACGCACATGCAAGTTGCTATGTCGACACAGACTTGAAGTTCCCACTTTTCGAGCAGGTAGCTAACCTCTCAGGCGTCGTCCGTCGTGGCCAGACGGCGACAGTGGAGCGGGCGTCTCCACTACTAGGTGGTATCACACTACCTATCCTAGGCCCCCGTACGCCTCAACGCTAAGAACACAACAGCAGAGCTCACATGCATACTACGGCTCAGAAGGGGTCTTGGGTAGATGTGCACCAAGAACACAGCCCAACCTGGCCTTTGATTTCGAACCGGATGGAATCTCGGAAACGCACGAGGTGCAAGCCCAACCGTTCTCATGGCGCGGAGGAGATCTCGGGTTATGGACACCAAGTATCTAACCCTACCGCCCAAGGTCTACCCATTGGCTCCCATCGGTATGACGACTGGCGAACCCGTAGACCTGCCACAGTCATTATCTCAATATCGCGACACGATGAATCGTCGCACATCACATGCCCCAAAACAACTCACTCGATGCTACCCGTAGGGAGACTTCAACTCTAAGCATCGGTTGTTAATAAACCCCTTGGGCCCGAATTACGGTTACAAAATACTCTTCACATAGTGTTCATCATGTTCACGCCCACCTATCCAATGAATTCACCTCAACACTACGCATAATAGATAAGTTCAACACCAACTTGTATAAATATATCCTATACCAATCTCAACTCCTAATATCTAGCCTTCCCATCCAATCCATTTCTCTACCATTGCATGGTTATTCCTTATTACACAACCAAATGAGTAACCATGCTAAATTATAGTAACAACACATTATAGATATATGGGAACAAGATACCAAATGAGCAAATCACAATCATTGCAAGAGTGCTAGCATTATAAATTAACAAGTGCAACAACATAGGGTAGCCCGATACTAAAACTGGGATTCCTGGAGCTACAGGAATCCGATCACAATGCACAACCCCTCGTTGGAAAGGTATTCGCGAGGGCTACGACTTTCGTGTTGAGTCGATCGCCCAGATCTGGTCGCAACATACCAGAAATTCAACTCAAATACGTACAGGAAACAGTTTCCTGTACAGGAATTTTCCCGAACGCAGCGGACTCGAACCAGCTTTCCCGTGGCTACAGGTATCGCATGGGAACGAGCAACCACTCGTTGGAAAGGTAATTTCAAGGGCTACGACTTTCGTGTTGAGTCGTTCACCCAGATCTGGCCAGAACACCTCTGAAATTGGCCACGAAGGTCGCCGCGTGCAGAAATCAGATTTCTGCACGCATCTTAAGGCGAGATGAACGGCATCCGTTCATCTTCTTCCTTGCAACGACCTCGCATAAACTTCTCCAGAAATCACACCCAACCTTATTTCTCCTTTCAAAGCCAAACTCTCAACGAAAACCCCTCTCATCTCCACTTTGAATGATGAGAAGGTTGAGGGAAACTAAGCCTAGAAAACCTAGGCATGGCTTATCCTAAGAACTCTCCTCCTCACCATCAAGACTCTATGGAGCCGATGTCTCTCCTAAAATAACTATAGATCTAGCACCAAGGGAGAGGGGAGGAAGCTCACCTCAAGTCCAGCGGTACCACCATGGCCGGCCATGAGCCTCGCACTCCTTCGCGGCGGCATTGTTTTTCCCTTGATGGTGGCGGCGTTTTGATTCCTCCAAGGATGGCTCCGGCAAGCTCTTCCTCCTCCTCCAGCCAAGAACTCTCTCAGGAATTTTGGGGCAGAAGAAAGGGGAGTGAATGCTAGGGTTTCCAACTTTTTCCTTTTTATACATCGCAGACACGGGTAGGCACACGGCCGTGTTCCTACCCGTGTTCAGGTGACACGGCCGTGTCTAGGGCCGTGTTCATCCCAGAACAACTTTCTGCCGGGTCAGGGTTGCGGCACACGGGTAGAGACACGGCCGTGTCTCGACCCGTGTCCTCGGCACACGGGTAGGGACACGCCGTGTCCCAATACCCGTGTACCTCTCTGACTGGAAGCCTATTTTTATGAGGCACACGGGTATGGACACGGCCGTGTCCATACCCGTGTCAGCCAGAAATGTCATTTTGCCTTGTTTTCCTCATTTCCCGTAGGTCCGCACCTGTTCACCCACACCCCCATTGGGCTCACCACAGCCCCCTTGACTCAAATACGCAATAAAGGGGCCTAGCGCGAATTGGGACGTTACATCATGTGCACTGGGCACGCCCTGGGACACGCCCGTGTCCCAGGCCGTATCACCCAGCCTGACCCCTTTTTGGGATTTTATGATCTTTGGGGTGTTACAATCCTCCCCTCCTTACAATAAATTTTGTCCGACAATTTGTACGCGGCAAGGAAATAGGAAAACATAATGTTATAACATTAAAAGATTTGATACAACAAAATGTACATGGTTAACAGTTCATACAAAAAGCACGGGAAACTCATCTCGCATGGTCTGCTCTCGCTCCCATGTTAGCTCCTCACAGCCACAATTATCCCACCGGAATTTGACTATCCCGATCATCTTTTTCCTCAACTGCTTCTCGGCTCGATCCTCGCTCCGAATGGGTCTAACCTTTGTCATTAGCCCATACTCAACCGGTACACGATCATTCTCAACTACTTGAGCTGGATCCTTGACGGCTTTGCGAAGTACTGAGATGTGGAATACATCGTGCAATCCACTCAATTCTGCTGAAAGTGCTAGCCGATAGGCAGCTTCCCCAATTCTCTTGAAAGTGAGGATAGATACAACTCTAGAGGGGGGGGGGGGGGGGTGAATAGAGTATTCAAAAATATGACAATCTACTTCACTCCCTTAGAGTTAATTTGCGGAATAAGTATATAGATATATGAAACCCTAGAGCCTAACACAAAGTGAGGTGCACAAGAGAAAGCTAACTTTAATTACAGTTTAAGCATTAGTCCTAACACAGCAACTAGCAATCCTAGTTAATTCTACTCACAACAACAGTGCAGTAATTAAAATAAGCAACACAAACAACACAATAAGATTTATAGTGGTTCCCTCTCAATAGGTACATCCACTCTTCTACCACCCTGGTAGGAATCCACTACAGGTTTTTGTTCAGGTGCCCTGCCACACCAACTGATCTGATTCAGGTAGATCAAGTAAACCCTTTGAGCTTTTGATCAGGAGATCAAAATCCAACACAGGTTTTTGCTCAGGTGCCCTGCCACCAAGGTTCACTTTTGAAGGGAGTAATAACCCTTTGTACAGGAGGTTGAGAGAGTTAGAATGTCTTCTCTATTGTTAAAAAGAATTAGAGAAGCTAGTGGATTGCACTGAGCTATAGAAAGCTCTGAAGGAATCAAAGCTCCCCCTGGCTTAGAGAATATCCAGGAAGAAGCCTTGCTTCAGGGTGCAGGTTCTCTTCAGAACTCTTGACAGAGAAGATCTGTTGTCTTGAAGTTCTTGAAGGAGCAGCTTGAAGAAGACTCTTGATGTGGAATGGTTGTTCTTCCTCAACAGCTTTTCTTTCTTCTTCTTCTTCTTAAAGCTCTGAGTATGAATGTTCCTGTGAGCAGGATGAACTCAGGATTGAAGAAAAGAACTCTGAAGAAAGTTGTTCTTCTCAGCTGTATGTAAAAATATCTGAGTGATGTATCTTCTTGTTCTTGTTGTGTATGTGTATCTATATATGTGAATATGAGTGTGTGTACTTTTTCAATAGCTCTTTATATATCAGCCTTTGTAACGGATTCTATCTTTCTCTTGATTTGAAATTTATCTTCTTCTGAGATCTGCAATCTAGGGTGCAAATAACATAATACAACTAGCCTGCAGAAAGGACATTCTATAAAGAAATAAAGCTTTCTTAGAAGCTGCTTATCCATTCTGCAAGTCCAAAAGGTATTAGAAAAAGTCACATCAAAAACAAACTCTTTACGGCCAGAGAAAGACATTTGTGTCTAACGGCTATAAAGGACAGCATGACAGATAAAGCATAAAGATTTTTCAACTAATACGACAAAAGACTTTGTCAGATAGAACTTGACTTATGCATAAAGAATGAGGCAAAGATTGCCTTGATATATAAGCATAAAATCAATGAAATAATCTTTAATAAAATAAGCCAGATAAATGAGAAATAATTCACAGAAGAGAATGAATACAATATCTCTAAATGCAGACAAAAGATCATCGAACGAATCACAGAGATCGTCGAACGAATCACAGAGATCGTCGAACGAATCACAGAGATCGTCGAACTCTCAGAGATCGTCAAACGAATCACAGAGATCGTCGAACTCTCAGAGCAGATAGTCAAACTATCAGAACAGATAGTCGAACTACAAGAAATCTGTTTGGGCAAAAGGAGTCGAGCAGGACTCGACGATCGACGATACTGAGACCACAGATTGTCGAGCTAACAGAGTTGAACTAACTAAGAGATAGACGATCTGCTGTCTGACGATAGTCGATCAACTGATAGATGATAGTCGATCAACTGATAGACGATAGTCGAGCGGCGTTCGACTATAGTCGAACCAAAAAGAACTTAACCAGATTTTCAACTGGATAAACAACAACTCGACACAACTGATGGAATCTAACCTAAATCTAACCTTTGACCAAGGATAATTCTTGGGTCAAGAAACTAATTGAGAAGACTTAACTCAAATCCAAACTAGGGTACCAACAATCTCCCCCTATTTGGGTCAACTCTCTCAAAACAAAAAGAATGCTATAAATAGATATACAAATAATAATAACCTGTTAGGATCAAAGTGTATCATATCATATCAACTAGGCATCATTTCATAACAAACATAAAATCAAATAATCAGACTGTCAATACAAATAAATTTATACATTATCAGAGTCTGGTTTAGAAGAGAAAGAAACAGGAAGGAAGGAAATTTTCCTTTTGGGATCAAGAGCATCCTTCTTTGACATCTTCAGGTCCTGTTCTCCAAAAATCTTAGATTCTCCTGCTCTAGGCAAAACAGCCTCTGGATGTTTTTCCATATATTTTGAGGCATCAAAAACTTCTGGTCTGACTTGATATCTGTCTAGTTCCTTTTCTCTGAACTTTGACATAGTTGTTAAGCCTGTTATGTCTTTGCCTCCAGCTTTAGCTTTTTTAATTTGGGTTGATCCAACTAACTCAAGAAATCTGGCCATCCTGAACTCAGGATTAAGCTCTTGGCTTTCATAAGCATTTTCATCAGCTGGATCTAGAGGCTTTATAGTCTTGAACTTTGTAGAAAGGTCTAACAGACCTGCAGCTGGTTCTATGTCTTCTTGAATAACAAGAGATGATGGTGGAGCAAACTCTGCAAATTTCTTGCTTGACTTGTCAGAGTAAATTACTCTTTTTCCTTTTGAATCTGCTTGCTTAATCTGAGCTGGCTTTCTGGAGGGAAGAATTTTGCTCTCCTTAGAAGGTGAAACTTTTCTTTTAGGTGAAGGAGGAGGAGAAAATGTTGGATTCTAGTAAGTCATCTCCTTCACCTGCTCTTTAGGTCCAGCTACTTGTCTTTGCTGGCCTGAATGGGGTCTGCCCTGGTAACCTGGGTTTCCTCTTCTCTGATAGGCCTGAGAAGGAGTAAATCTGGCTGGAGGAGATGAGGGATTAGAAGATACATTCCCTGAAGCTCCTGCACTAGGAGGAGGAGGAGAAGGACCTCTGGGAGTCCACTTGGGAGCTGGAGTATCATATCTCTTGCTCTTCTTCCTCTTCTTCTGCTGATTCCTAGACAATCCCATCCAATATTGAAAGTCCTTAGACTTGGGGTCAATCCCTTTCAATATGTAATAAGGGATGTAGTTCTCTGGATTAGGAGGAGGAGGAGCTTGAGCTTTCCTTTTCCTTTGAGGAATTTTCCTTTTCTTGGTTCCTTTAGAATCCTCTGAATCTTCCTCATCATCAGAATGTGATGACTGAGGTTGGTCATATGGATCAATGATATCTTGAGCAGCTTTTTCTTTGGCTTTTAAAACAGCCTTTTCTTTTTATTCTTCTATGGCATCCTAAGCCAATAGAGAATCCAGATCTGGTCCTGGAGTATCTTCCCAGACAGTTGATCTTTCTACTAACTCATCTGTAACTGTCTTGGGGACCAGTTCTTCTGAGGCTTGCACAAATTTCTGATCTGGTATAACAGACTCAGATTATTTATTTTCTACAGCAGGTTCTGGAGCAGGTTCTTGAACATCTTGAGCTTGATCTGTAGCCAAAGGGACACAAAAATTTTCTAAATGGTATAGAAACATTCCTTCAAGGTATTCACAAGTTAACATGTTAGTCAACAGGTCAGTGAATTGAGTAATTGTATTACCTGCAGAATTCCCTAACTCCCATAAGTCATCTAGGTAAGAGGTAATGACTCCTTCTAGGTACATGGCAACAATAGGAGTAGATGATTCTTCAAGACAAACTCTGAAAGCAAATACAGCTTCAACTATAACTTCAGCTGTATCTGGAACTGCAACTGCAACTGATGTTGTAATTTCTGAATCTACAGCTTTAAGAATTTCATCTGATGGTGTATCTTCTGGAACTTCAGCTGAAAGAATGACCAGTGGAAGTCCTGAGACATCTTCCTGGAACATCTCCCCCTGCCTGACTTTAGTGGGTACTGAACTCAGGCTCCTAAGAGAAGAGGGCTATGCAGAATTTGAGAGGGCTGCAATGGAGGATGTAAGAGATGAAATGGAGGAAACAAGAGGGGCAATTGCTGCTTCAATCATTGATTTGATTGAAGGAGTAATTAGCTCCATGATGCTTGCAATGAATGCTGGTGAGATTTCAAAAGATGTAGATGGGGGAATCACAACAGATGGATGAGCATCAGGGATGATGTTCTCCTGATGAGATTTATTATGAACTGGTGATGAAGATGCATGAAGATCAATATGATCTTGAGGTGAAATTGGTGACTGAGGTGGAGTTGAAAATGTCTCAGAAACCAACAGATCAATGCTAAGATTTGAAATCCCAGCAAGGTGTGAAGGAGTTGGAGATACTGGTGGTGATGCATGGAGAATAGTTGATGAATGTAGTGGGAGAAGAACAGTGGATGTAGAAGTGAATGGCAATGCAGATGCAGATGAAGGAGGAATGGGGGGAATGGAAGAGCCTTCTTCAAGTAGGTGGGGGGTGACTATTACTATCCTTGTGTTCTCAGATGGAACATGAGCAACCCCAGCAGATGAAGGCTTCTGAATATTCCTTCTCCACTTGATAAACAGAGTGGGATCCATCTTCTTGCTTGCATTGATTGATGTTGAGACTGTTCCCAACAGCTGAGGATATTTCTCTCTTAGAAATATCCCAATCACCCTTCCAAGGGTTACCTCTTTCTTTGAGTTTTTTCTCCTGATTAATTCAAAAACTATTCCAGCCCAATTTATTGCTTTCCTATTTGTAATATCACACATTAAGGCAAACTACTGCCTGGTAATGTTATCATGCGCAGAGTGCTTTCCCAACAGCACTTTCCCAACTTGTTCTGCTAAGAACTTGATCTTCATCGGGAAGCTTATCTTCAGTAACTTGGAAGGAATGCCTTCAGCATGTCCTAGCTCTAATAGCATCCTGCTATACTCCTGAGTATCTTGATTATACTCTTCTTGACCATTTATCAAACCAAAAATCTCAGTTAAGATGGCAGGAGTCAAAATTACCTCCTCGCCGCCGATAGTCCCGGTCATCGATTCGTCGCTGGAAGACGATGTATAGACCCATTCTTTGATTTCTGGAACATTTATCTTAATCCTTGTAGACATAAGCTTCTATAGTCCTTGATCTTTGCATAACTGTAGCATTTAGAGAATATCGGCATCGCAGGCACTGAAAGATTCGAAATCGACGCTAAAGCCGACATCAAACTTCATCACGGTCAGCAAAGCTGGAGCAATCACCATGGATTTGGTTGGGGAAGACGAGAGAAACGAAAGCAGAAAGCGCGGGGCAGAGCTCAAGTCAAACCTTTCAAGCAGGAATGAGGAATATGAAAATACGAGCTCTGTCGACTACAAAAAGCACGATCTATTAACCTAGGTCAACCATCGGTTTATATTTAAACAGTAATCGTCGACCTATTTCAATAGATACTAGAAATGATGGTCGATTGATCATTCGACGATCGTTTTCTAAAGCAAAGTAGTCGAGCTATCGATCGACTATTTCTGTCTTCACAAACAATCGAGCCGTCATCAACCATAGGTCGAAGATAGGCTCAACCTGTTTGACTATGGTCGAACGACATTCGACGATATTCGAGCAAATTTGAACATATGCAGAAATTACACTTGATCTATTCCATTTATCATACCTAGTTGATTCAAAAAGAACAGATGCTTCTATTCATCTAAGGGCTTGGTAAAAATATCACCTCTCTGAAGGTCAGTGGATATGAACTCAAGACTGATCTTGTTCTTTTCCACACAATCTCTTAGAAAATGGTGTCTGATCTCAATGTGCTTGGTCCTAGAGTGGTGCACAGGATTTTGTGCTATGGAAATAGCACTGGTACTGTCACACATTATTTTTGTGTTCTTGTGTGTGTACCCATAATCCAAAAGCTGGTTTTGAATCCACAGGATCTGTGAACAACAACTAGCAGCTGCTATATATTCAGCCTCTGTAGTTTAAGTCGATACAGAAGCCTGTTTCTTGCAGAACAAAGAGACTAATCTCTCTCCCAGGAACTGACATGTCCCTAAGGTACTTTTCCTGTCAACTCTACAACCAACATAGTCAGAATCAGAGTATCCAATTAACTCAAATTCTGATTCAGCTGGGTACCACAGTCCAAAATTTGGACATCCCTTCAGGTATCTCAAAATTCTCTTGAGAAGAATCAAATGAGATTCCTCTGGGTTGAACTGGAATCTAGCACATAGGCATGTGGCAAACATTATATCAGGTCTACTTGCAGTTAAATATAATAGGGAACCAACAATGGCCCTATAGTTTTTCTGATCAACTGGCTTACCCTTATCATCAGAATCTATAACTATATTTATAGCCATGGGTGTATGCATTGCTGAAGCATCAGCCATCCCAATTTCTTTACCAATTCCTTGGCATATTTGGATTGGGAGATGAAGATGCCATCAACATCTTGCTTCACTTGGAGACCAAGAAAGTAAGACAGCTCACCCATACTACTCATCTCAAGCTTAGAGTGCATCAGGTCTGAGAACCTTTTGCATAGTTTGGGATCAGTGGAACCAAAAATAATATCATCCACATACACTTGAACTAACAAGATTGTGTCCTTGTGATGCTTAACAAACAGGGTTCTATCAACTACTCCCCTAACAAAGTTGTGCTCTAACAAGAAACTAGCTAGAGTCTCATACCAGGCTCTGGGTGCTTTCTTAAGTCCATAAAGAGCTTTTTGCAACTTATAAACAAATGAGGGTTGAGTTGAAGAAACAAACCCAGGAGGTTGTTCAACAAAGACCTCTTCTTTTAGCTCACCATTAAGGAATGCACTCTTAACATCCGTTTGAAAAACCTTAAACTTCATATAGGCTGCATAGGCTAGAAAGATCCTTATTGCCTCTAGCCTTGTAACAGGGGCAAAGGTTTGGTCATAGTCTATACCTTCCTCCTATCTGTAGACCTGAGCTACAAGCCTAGCTTTGTTCCTTATAATAATTCCTTGGGCATCCAACTTGTTTCTGAACACCCACTTGGTGCCTATGATTAGTTGGCCTTTTGGTCTTTAAACCAAAATCCATACTTTACATCTTTCAAATTGATTAAGCTCCTCTTACATAGCAATGATCTAGTGGGGATCTAGCTCAGCATCTTTTATGGTGAGGGGCTCAATTTGTGAAAGGAAACAAGCATGCATCACATCCTGTCTTAATTGATGTCTTGTTTGCACACCAGCTGATATGTCACCAATCACTTGAGATGTAGGATTATCTCTAAGTGTGACAATATCAGTAGGTGGGATGTGATCTTCAATAACAGTTTGGATTAATTCCTCTTGTGGAATAGGATTAACTGTTGGTGGTACAACAACTGCTTCCACAAAGTCTTCATCACTGTCTGAATCAGTAATATGAAGAGTTGATAGAGGGGGAATCTCTTGAGTGAGATCTTTGCATAACACTGGTACCTGCAATGAGTTTGAGGAAGGCAAAGTTTTCTTCTCCTTGTAAAACATTTTTGACTCATCAAAGGAAACATGCACAGACTCTTCTATTTTTAATGATGATTTGTTAAACACCCTATAAGCTTTGCTTACTTGGGAATATCCAAGAAAAATTCTCATTGAAGCTTTTGCTTCAAACTTTCTAAGGTATTCTTTGTTGTTATTGTGAATGTACACTACACAACAAAAGACTCTAAAATAGTCTATTTTAGGTTTCTTTCCTTTAAGTAGTTCATACGGAGTTTTACTCTTAAGCTTATGTATTAGACATCTGTTCAAAACATAATTAGCTATGCTAACAGCTTCTGCCCAATAAGAGAGAGGCATGTTAGCATCTGCCAACAATGTTCCTGCAGCCTCAATTAGGGTTCTATTTTTCCTTTCCACTACACCATTTTGTTGAGGAGTTCTAGGAGCAGAGAAGCTATGTTTGATACATTCTTTCTCACAGAATTCTTGCATGAGAAGAGACTCAAACTCAGTACCATGATCACTTCTGATCAAGGCAATATGAGTAGAATACTCAGTCTGCACACATAGCAGAAAGTATGTAAGAACTTTGAAGTTATCAGCCTTAGTTTTCAAAAAGAACACCCAAGTGAACCTAGAGAAATCATCTACAATCACTAAAGTGTAAAATTTCCCTCCTAGACTCTGTACAGCTATTGGACCAAAGAGATCCAAGTGCAATAGGTACATGATTCTAGGTGAATCACTCTTATTTACAAATTTGAAAGTGTACAACCCATATTCGACGAGGGTGGGCCCTACCACCGCCAGGTCATCAAAGGTCAAAGTCAACAAAGCAGGGTGGGGATCCAGACCAGCATCCCGGGCCGCGGAAGGTTTGGGCGAGCATGGCAAGCTCCCCAGGTCAACTCGCCAGGTGGCGACTATGGCCAGATGCTCGCCTCTCCCAGGCAAGTTCCTCAAGGAGGTCGCCAACTCGCCAGGGGGGGGGGGTATAAGTAAGACCCCCCCCTTCTCTTTGGTTTTGCCTATAAATAGGACCCCAGGGGTACGAAGGAGGGACAAGCAATTCTCGGCCTGAACCCTCGTGAGTTCCAGCAACTGCCCTTGACTCGTTATAGTTCAGCTCGCCTCCTTCGTACCTAGCTCGGCCAATCTGGTTGAGAAGGGGTTGCTTCTCCTAAGCAACTGGGTACGTGGTGGGACCTTCCTGCCGCAGCGACCTGGGGTCTTGTTTGTACAATTCGTCCTTGTTTCCTAACCAGAGATCGTCTTCCCGACCGATCGATCAGTAGCTTCAGGTCGCTTAATCCGATTTCTGAGGTTGAGAATTTCTCGGCTTCAACACTTGGTGCGGTGAGCGTGGATAGCGACCGAAGAAGAAATTCGTGGTTGGAAGATGGCCGATGACGGAGACCGGGGCGAGTTGGGAGGTAACTCGGCGGGAGCTGGAATCCCGGGGCAAGGTGGCGAGTATGTGACGGTGGCGGCTTTTGCAGAGTTCGCAAGGAGAATGGAGAAGGCGATACTCGTCGGGTTGTCAAATCCGCCTGAGGTGACGGCGACTTCCCCCCGTCGCCAGACACCCCCGGGCGAGGAGATACCAACTCGGCGAGCAGGGAAGGAGCCCGCTTGGGCGAGTGGAGAGCAGGTGATCCCCCCGCGACATCACCCGGCGAGTAGTCAGGGGATCCGGTTCCGAGAACCAGAACTCTCGGCGAGGTATGGAGATACTCGCCGATGGAGCGAGTATGACTGCTCGAGCGGAGAGGATACTCGCCGCCGCCAGGAAGGGAGGAGCCCCTTCTGCGACGAGATCCTCGCAGCCCTTGTCCCCGACAACTTCAGAGAGCCAGTCCTCTCGTACTACTCCGGCAAGGACGACCCGGTGGGGCATCTTCAGTGGTTTGAGGATGTGGTCTCCATTCGCAACATGTCCGATGCTCTCAAGTGCCGGCTCTTCTCCATTACCTTCAAAGGTAGCGCGAGAGATTGGTTCCACCAGCTGCCGGCCGGGTCCGTTTACTGCTTCTCGGATCTGCGAAGGGGCCTGCTAGCAAGGTTCGCAACGTCCAAGCGGAGGAAGAAGGAGGCGACCGCTCTCTTCAAAATCGTGCAGGGGCAGCACGAGAGTTTAGGCCGGTACATCGATCGATTCCAGGAGGAGGTGCTGGAGGTGGAAGAGGTAGACGGGTTCACCTTGATGGTGGCCCTCAAGTTCGGGCTGAAGCAGGGTCTGTTCAACATGGAGTTGGGGCACAGGCCACCCAAGTCGTTCGAGGAGATGGTGGAGAGAGCCAATGTGTTCATCCAGGGAGAGGAGAGGAACAAGGAGTTCCTGGCACGGCTCGACGGAGATCGACCGCTTGGGCAAGACAAAGGGAGGCTGCTGGAGAGGGAGAGGGCGCCGGAAGGGCGCAGTGACAGGAAGCAGGAAAGGCCGCGGGAGAAAGAGGAGAAGAAAGAGAGAGGAAGGGAGATCAGAAAGGCGGAGAAGCAGGAGCAGCGGGAGAGGCCTCGAAGGCAGGAGGATAGGAGGCCCGTCGGAGGGCGAGAAGCGAGGAGCGAGGAAAGAAGGTTCCAGTACCCGAGGGATCGCCCTCAGTGGAGGCAGCCCACCCGTCAGGAGGAAAGGAGGGCTTACAACCCTCGGGAGCAGGGAGGAGGAAGAAGGGAGACCATGTCCATCACGCAGCGAGCCGCCAAGCGCCGGCGGAAGGAGAGGCAACAGGAGAGGAGGCAGGAAAGGCAGCAGGAAGCGGCGATTCCCCTCTACTGCGACATCCATCGAGTGGAGGGGCACGGGACCTTGGCTTGCCCAGAGTTCTGGGAAACAAGGAGGAGGATGGAAGCGACGGCGGCCGAGAGGGAGCAGCCGCAGCAGGAGGCCCAGGTTGGGCAGGTGGCTTACCAGGCACCGCAGAGGAGGAGGAACGAAGACAGGATCGATCAAGGAGGAAGGGGAAATGTCATTCCCGGTCCGGGAGGCGGGCACGTTGGAGTGATCAACGGAGGGGCGGGGCTAGGAGCTTCCCGCAAGGGAAGTCTCCACCAAATCTACAAAAGGAGCGTCGCTTCGACGTCTCAGACCCCCCTCCCTTGAACGAGATCACCTTCTCGGAGGAAGACATGCTCTGGAACGAGAACCCCTTCCATGACGCCCTGGTGATTCAAGCAGCAATCGAGGACTTCACCGTCGACCGAATCCTCGCGGATAACGGGAGCTCGGTGAATGTCATCTTCAAGAGAACCTTCGTCGGCCTTCAGGTGGAAGCGTCCCGGGTTCAGGCAGCGGATGGGCCTCTTTTCGGCTTCTCCGGGGAGAAGAAAGAGGTGGAAGGAGGAGTGGAGTTGCTGGTTACTCTCGGGGGGACTTCGATCCGATGCCGCTTCGTCATCGTCGACGCACCGAGCGGCTACAACGCCATCTTCGGACGGCCCCTCATCAACTACTTCAAGGCCGTCCCTTCATCTTATCACCAATGCCTGAAGTACTGCAGGGATGACGTCCAAGTCAGGATCAGGGGAGATCCCAAGGCCTCCAGGGAATGCTACCTGAATGCGGTCAGCACCATCAGCTGGATGGGCGACGCAGAAAGGTTGGAAAGGATGATGGAGCAGGTAGAGGGCCTGCAAGCTGCCGAGGAGCTGGAGGAAGTGGAGGTGATCTCCCTGGGAGGAAAGCCGGAGCTGCTGAAGATCGGAGGAGCCTTGCCCCCGGAGGGGAAGGTGGAGATAGCGGCCTGCCTACAGGAAAACGCGGACGTCTTCGCATGGAGCGCCGCCGAGATGCCAGGGATCGATGCCGATGTTGCCTGTCATCGCCTTAACCTGGATCCGGCGACGGCCCCCGTCCGTCAAAAGCAAAGGAAGAGCGCCGCCACTCTAGCGGGACCCATCCGGGAGGAAGTAGGGAAGCTGCTAGAAGCAGGTTTTGTTTCGGAGATCCAGTATCCAGGCTGGGTCTCCAATGTTGTAATGGTGAAGAAGTCTGGAGGGGGCTGGAGGTTATGTATCGACTTTTCATTATTGAATAAAGCTTGCCCGAAGGATTGTTATCCCCTGCCTCAGATCGACGCGCTGGTTGATTCCGCCGTCGGATTTCCCGTGATGAGTTTCCTTGATGCCTTTTCAGGATACCATCAGATCCGGATGCATCCCCCCGATTGCCGCGACGTTTCCTTCATCACCAGCGACGGGTGCTATAGCTACAAGATGATGCCCTTTGGGCTCAAGAACGCCGGCGCGACATATCAAAGAATGATGGATCACGTCTTCAGAGAGCAGAAGGGGCGGAATCTGGAAGTCTACGTCGATGACTTGCTCGTTAAGAGTAAGAGCGCCGTAGAGCACGTAGCGGATCTGACGGAGACTTTCGCCACCCTGAGGAGATACAAGATGCGGCTCAACCCGGCCAAGTGTGTTTTCGGCGCGGGAAGGGGGAAGTTTCTAGGGCACCTCCTTACTCCCCTAGGGGTGGAGCCCAACCCCGACAAGGTGAAAGCCATCGTGGAGATGGCGTCCCCGAGGGATTCCAAGGAAGTTCAAAGGTTGACCGGAAGGATGGCAGGTCTTAGCCGGTTTCTCTCCAAGGCCGGAGAAAAGTGCTCCCCGTTCTTCAAAGCCCTTCGGGGAAATCAGAAATTCGAGTGGACCCCGGAGTGCGAGGAGGCCTTCATGAAGCTCAAGCAACAGCTGACTCGAGCTCCTCTCCTTCAGGGTCCGCAGGGCGGCGAAGACCTCTTGCTCTACCTAGGGGTAGGGGCCGAAGCAGTCAGCTCGGTGTTGGTCCGAGAGGAGGGAAAGAAGCAGCTTCCGATCTATTACGTAAGCCGGGTGCTAAGGCAAGCCGAGACGCGGTATCCCATCCTGGAGAAGTTGGTCTTTGCCCTGGTAGTTTCGGCCAGGCGACTCCGTCCATATTTCCAAGCCCACTCTATCAAAGTAGTCTCAGACCATCCCTTGAGGAGTATCTTGGACGGAGTGGAGCACTCCGGCAGGCTCGCCAAATGGGCTGTGGAGCTGAGCGAGTTCGACATCTCCTACCCCCCAAGGGTCGCGATCAAAGCACAAGCCGTGGCGGATTTCCTGGCCGACTTCTCGGCCGAGGTCGAGGCGGACACGGATGTCTCTCGGCCGGTCCCTTGGAAGATGTTCGTGGATGGCGCGTCAGGGAGACACTCCGTGGGAGCCGGGGTGGTGCTGGTTAGTCCTCAGGGGACCAGGATTGAGCAAGCTGTCAAGATCAATTTTCCGGTTACTAACAACCAGGCGGAGTACGAAGCCATGGTGGCTGGCTTGCGACTCGCCAAGGAACTGGCAATCAGAGATATCAGGGCCTTTTCCGATTCCACGGTGGCGGCATTCCCGATTCGGGGAGAGTTCGAAGTCCGAGATCCCATCCTGCAGCAATATCTGGTCAAGGTCAAAGGCCTTATCGGGGGGTTCCGATCCTTTCACGTCGAGCATGTGCCCCGAGAGCGCAACTCCGAGGCAGACAATCTTGCGAAATACGGCCCCCGGGCCGGGGGAACCGCCATCGAGTTATTTCGACCATCCATCGAAGAAGGCGAATTGATGGAGGTCGATCAGCGGGCCTCGTGGAGGGATCTGTTCATCACATTCCTGGCGACAGGCCGACTACCATCTGACGGGCAAGACCAAAGAAAGTTTCGGTACAAGGCCGCATACTACTTGCTGCAGGGCGGCGAACTCTATCGCAAGACCATTTCAGGCCCTCTGGCCCGGTGCTTGTCAGAGCTCGAGATTCCCCGGGTCCTCGAAGAGATACACTCAGGAGAGTGCGGCAGTCACTCCGGGACCCGCACCCTGGAGCAAAGGATTCTGAGGCACGGTTACTTCTGGCCGACCATCCGAAAGGACGCAGAGGCCTATTCCAGAAAATGCTCCCAATGTCAACTCTTTGCGCCCCTTGCGCTCCAGCCAGCTCAGCAACTTCGCTCGATTACCGCCCCATGGCCCTTCGCAATTTGGGGCATGGATTTGATCGGCCCGTTCCCTCAAGCTAGCGGGCAAAGGAAGTTTGTCCTGGTAATGGTTGACTACTTCACGAAGTGGATCGAGGCTAAGGCTCTGGCCAGGACCACGTCTCAAATCGTCAAGAACTTCATTTGGGGGGAGATCGCATGCAGATTCGGGATCCCTCTGGCCATCATCACCGACAATGGGCCGCAGTTCGCCAGCCTGGAACTGGGAGACTTTTGTAAACAATTGGGAACCGACCTTCGGTTCGCCTCGGTACATCATCCTCGTAGCAACGGGCAAGTAGAAGCCGCAAACAAGCTCATCATCAACTTGCTGAAGAAGAAGATCACCAATCTCAAGGGGAATTGGGCCGAACAGCTCCCCTCTGTCCTGTGGGCTCTCAGGACCACCCCGAACTCGGCTACAGGGGAAACACCCTTCAAGCTATCACACGGGTCCGAGGCGCTCATCCCGGTCGAATTTGAGGTGCATAGTCCGAGGGTCATCGCGGCCGAAGACGGAAGCGAGGAATGGCGGTTAGAGAATGAAGAGGCTCAGAGGCTCTCCCTAGATTATGTGGAGGAGCTCCGGGACTTAGCCTCCATGCGCCAGGAGGAAACCAAGAGGCGCATGGCGAGACATTTCGACAAAAACGTCCGCTTGAAGAACTTCCTCGCAGGGGACTTGGTCATGAAGAAAGTGGACGCCGCCGGGCGGGGAGCCGCCATAGGCAAGCTCCATCCCAACTGGGAAGGACCTTTCATCGTCCAAGAGGCTTTGGCCACAGGAGGCTATTACCTACAAGACCAAGCGGGAGAGCAGCTGTCTGGAACCTGGAGCGGAGATGATTTGAAAAGATTTTACCCATAGCGGTAACCCATGTATCTATTTCTGTAAAACTTTCTTAAATGAACAAAGGATGCGGATTTTCATCCCTTTTGTGTTGAAGGTGCCTCGAGGCTTCTGAGTGTTTCCATGGTCCGCCTCGTAGTCGACTTCGGAAGGCAGTGGTCGGTTTGTTCCTCATACATAGCCCAGTACGGATGATAGGACGATGCTTCGGGATCTTAAGCGCTCTTGTAAGACCGGGCCTCTGCACTGTCGGCCGAGATCAGCTCCCCCCTTGCATGTCGGCCTAGGTCTCCCCGAGTGCATCTCTCTTCCGTCTGGAGGAACTACGAGGAACAGATCCGCACCCTGATCCCCCGGACTCGAGGAGAGGCCGGCCTCGTAAAGCACCCAGAAGGAAAAATCTCAAACGAGCAGCAAGGCAGGATAACCTGCTGAAAAGGGCAAGAACGAGCCCAGGGGCGTGTGGTGATTCCGAACGCATCCGGAGAGGACCCTCGATGAACACCACCCCCGTTCGAATCATAGCTGGAAGCAATCTTCACTATCAAATCGAGATGCGTGCCTTCAACCCGTTCTCACTGAATAACCTAGTTCGGACGATGGGACGAGGCTTCGGGACTTTAAGCGCTCTTGTAAGACCGAACCTCTGCACTGCCAGCCGAGATCAGCTCCCCCCTTGCATGTCGGCCTAGGTCTCCCCGAGTGCATCTCTCTTTTCCGACTAGAGGGATTCTTAGGAACGGGTCTGGACACCAACCCCCCGATCTGGCAGGGTCAAGAGCGTCTCTCCGAAGAGAGTTTTGTCAAAGATGCCTTTGAGATTAATCTCCAAACTGTATGAGAGTGCAGGATTTTGACTCAAGACTTCGAGTTGAGCAGCGTCGTAAGACCGGTATCCCCACGAGCTCCTCTCCTCGGGAATCGGCCGATCTCCTCGATTGTGACTCAAGACTTCGAGTTGAGCAGCGTCGTAAGACCGGTATCCCCACGAGCTCCTCTCCTCGGGAATCGGCCGATCTCCTCGATTGTAATCCAAGACTTCGAGTTGAGCAGCGTCGTAAGACCGGTATCCCCACGAGCTCCTCTCCTCGGGAATCGGCCGATCTCCTCGATTGTAATCCAAGACTTCGAGTTGAGCAGCGTCGTAAGACCGGTATCCCCACGAGCTCCTCTCCTCGGGAATCGGCCGATCTCCTCGATTGTGACTCAAGACTTCGAGTTGAGCAGCATCGTAAGACCGGTATCCCCACGAGCTCCTCTCCTCGGGAACCGGCCGATCTCCTCGATTGTGACTCAAGACTTCGAGTTGAGCAGCGTCGTAAGACCGGTATCCCCACGAGCTCCTCTCCTCGGGAATCGGCCGATCTCCTCGATTGTGACTCAAGACTTCGAGTCGAGCAGCGTCGTAAGACCGGTATCCCCACGAGCTCCTCTCCTCGGGAATCGGCCGATCTCCTCGATTGTAATCCAAGACCTCGAGTCGAGCAGCGTCGTAAGACCGGTATCCCCACGAGCTCCTCTCCTCGGGAATCGGCCGATCTCCTCGATTGTGACTCAAGACTTCGAGTTGAGCAGCGTCGTAAGACCGGTATCCCCACGAGCTCCTCTCCTCGGGAATCGGCCGATCTCCTCGATTGTAATCCAAGACCTCGAGTCGAGCAGCGTCGTAAGACCGGTATCCCCACGAGCTCCTCTCCTCGGGAATCGGCCGATCTCCTCGATTGTAATCCAAGACCTCGAGTCGAGCAGCGTCGTAAGACCGGTATCCCCACGAGCTCCTCTCCTCGGGAATCGGCCGATCTCCTCGATAACAAGGAGGGGGCCCACGGGCTATGTTCGACGACTAAGCCCGGCCCAATTTTCGTCACGCGCGAGCAGGCCTCGCGCGAGTAGGAGAGCAAAACTCACGCGAACAGGCGAGCTGGTCTCGCGCGAGTAGGCGAGCTGATTCCATGCGGGGAAGCGAGCTGAAACCGCGCGAGTAAGCGAGCCCCGGGGGACATGCGAGTACGTCCCACACGCCACCCGCGCGGTTATCACAGCAGGTTCACGAGTATCCGGGCGCAGGGGCGAGTAGGTCCCGGCGAGCGGATGGTCGATGTTGGGGCCATCCCCTGCGACCTAGCGAGCGTCCCTCTCCGAGCCTATGAGCCTAGCGAGTAACATCCAGTCAGAGGAAAAGACAAAACTTTGTATAAATCACTAAGTCAAAATGTGGTTTACAAAAGGAACAAAAAGAATATCGGCGAGCAACTAGGACTCGTCGTCGCCAGTATCAGGCCGATATTCATCATCCCCAACATCGCCGATATCCGCAAAGTCGTCGCTCTCTGCGGTCTCGCCGCTGCTGCTTCCGCTGCCGCTGCTGCTTCCGCTGCCGCTGCTGCTTCCGCTGCCGCTGCTGTCAGAATCACCGGAGCTGGTCGGCAACGACGCGTCGTACGGCGGGACAGTCCCCTCGGCGAGCAGCTCGGGGATGAGCTCATCGACAGTGAGCGGCTTCTCCCCCTCGACGAGCTGGCCCCCGAGCCTAAGGCGCGCGAGAATGACATTCCCCGCCGCCCGCGCGATCTCGCGGCGAACGGAGGATCTCTCCTCCCAGAGGACGCGCGATTGCTTCACCACTCGCGCCGGGTCCTCGGGCAGCGAGGTTGAGGAGCTCGGCCGCCCTTCAGCAGCGATCAACCTGGTCTCCATCACCGCAGCGCGAGTTTGAGCCGCCTCCAACTCGGCCTGGGAGGCGGCGAGCTTCTCCTCGCACTCGGAAAGCTTCTTCGCCGCTTCTATCTCGGCAGCCTGCGAGATGACCAATGTCAGAGCCTGGCAGCGATACAAGTCAAGCAACCTACCCAAGGATAACTCACCTCGAAGTCACTCCAGCGGGCGGACTGCATGCCAAGGTCAATGGCCTTCTTGGAGACGATTTTGAGGGCGTCGGTCATTTCCAGCATCTTCCTCGCCGAGTAATTCCCCAGCTCGGCAGACCGCGCGAGCGCGCAGGCCGACTGATGGGCAAGCTCCGTCGGGGTCAGCTCCATGACGGACTCCGCGTCGGCCCGACCATAGATGGCATGAAGGACGGCGAACGCCTCCCCCTTATCCTCCCAGTCAGTCGACCAGGACGGGAGGTTGGTGCTCAGCGACACCGAGTTCTCCCCCGCCGACCAGGTCACGAGCGGGCGACCGAAGGCATCCACCACCCCCTGTCCAAGGCCATAGTTGGGGTGGAAATGGGGCGACCGCGCGGGCGTCGGCGACCGGCAATCGACGGATTGCGGCGACGAGGTCTTCACCTTCTTCCTCGCGGGACCCTGCGAGCTGGCCCGCGACTTCCCCTTAGCCGTCTTCTTCTCCCCGACGTCGGCAGGAGGGCGAGCATCCGACTGCGTGGCGGCGACTTCCTTCGCCAAGGGAAGTGGCTTCTCCGGAAGCTCGTTGGCGACTGCAAAACACGTGACAGTTAGCTTCAGCGGCAAAATGGCGAGCGGGTAACCAGGGCGCACGGCGAGTTCAACATACTTTCGATGGGGAGGACTGGCTCGAGCACGCTGACGTTTAGTCGCCAGAAAATGACGTCAAAACGCCGACCGCGGAAGTAGTCGAAGAGCTGCTCGCGAGCTCCCTCGAGGATGGGGGGAAGGAAGGCGACATCGGCTGGTTGGTGCGGCCTGCCGGGAACGCCGCCGAAGTCGCCACGGACGACAACCAGCTGCTCGCTCCAGCGATGGACCTTGTTCGCCGTCCCGACCAGAGTGCAGACATGGCTGCTAAAGAAGATGACCCCCTCCGAGGTCGCCGCGAAGGCGAAGATGCGGCGGAAGACGGAGAGGTCGAAAGAGATCCTCTCTTCCCGAAGGAAGCATAGGAATCCCATAATGATCGCCACGCCGTTGGGATTGATCTGCGCGGGAACAATCCCAAAGTAGCGTAGGATCTCGCAAAACTCCGGCCAGAAGGGCAGCCGCAGACCCGCGTCGAAGTGACGCAGCGACATTACAAGCGAGCCCTCAATATGGGTATTGAGGCGCTCGCTGCGAGTGGGTAGTCTTGCCGAGTATCCGTCAGGGAGGGAGCGTTCCTTGAAGGTCGCCAGTTCCTTCTCGGTGGTGATAGATTTCTTAAAAGCCGCATCGGCAAAATTAATTGCATGGGCCTGCCGGCGAGCGCTGGCGTCGTCACCGACCATGATGGCGAGATCAGAAAGCAGCGTGAGCGGCGAGTTGATTGTTCAGATACTCGGCAGGAGGAAAGAAGGTCGCTACAGCAATACGCTTTATGACCCACCTACCCCTCCTATTTATAGGAATGACAAGTCCAAAGGGGGGGGGGGGGTCAGCCACCCCGGCGAGTATCTGACAAACTCGCGCGATGAAGAAAAACCTGCGACATTATCAAAGTGAACTAAAGCTCGGTACATCAAAGAATGAAAGCGCGCACACAGAAGCGGGAATATTCGCGCACACGAATTAATCAAATTAAAAATAGATGTCCGGGGATTACAAAGTCGCGCGAGGCGATTACAGGCGATTACATTCGAAGAACAAAAAAAGATTATGGCGCCCTCGGCCGCTCAGGAGGGTGCGGATGTCGCCCAGCCCAGCCGATCTCGCGCGCGCGTCGGTAATGCTCCGTCGCCAGCGCTGTCGCATCATCGCCGAGCCTGAGCTGCTCCTCCATCCTCGCCAGACGTCCAGCAGACCCCATGCTCGCCCGGATGCCGGCCAGCTCGTCAAGCACCAGCTGCAGGCGGTGGTTGTTCAGCTGCAGCTGGCGGTCGTTCTCTTTGACCACGTGAAAGCGAGCTTCATAGCTTTCCAAGGTCGACTGGAGCCCTTCGACCTTGGCCATCCTCGCCTCCAGTGCCGAGATGCGCCGGTGAGAATCACAGATGGCGAGCTGGTCAAACTTGCTCTCCAGCTCCATGTGGGCGCGAATGGCGGCCTGGCGATACTCGCTCCCGGACAGCCCGATAGCGTCGAGGAAAGTCGCCCCAGAGGTCGCCGGGCGATCTGACACGGCAGGAAGACAGATCGTCAGGGCTGAAAAAAGCAAAAAGCAGGGCGGTATTCAGTGGAAGGAGGCTCACCACGGCGAGGAGATCGGGATCGGCGCGGCGAAGGAGGTCGCCCGGAGGTATCTCGCCTCCCCGAAGAGCTATTCGGAAGATCGGCAGGCCTGCCCTGCCCGCGCCCTCCAGACCCTTGGCCGACGTAGTCAGGATCTCCAACCCGCGGAGGAAAGTAGGGCGGCCGCGGCCTCGCCGGCTTCTTCGCCGGCGGCGAAGCTTGAAGGGAGCTCGCCGGGTGGTGCGGAGCCCTCGGCGCAGGAGGAGGAGGTCGCGGATGATCCTTCGGCAGGGTGAACAGAGGCGGCGGAGGGGGCAAGCTGGTGCTCGGCGTCTGGCCAGGAGTGGCGACCGCGGGCGGTGGCGGCGGCAATGGAGCGCTCACCGGGGGTATCTTCCCGCCGCTCGCGACAACACCAGCCGCCGTACTCGCTGGAGGGACCTCGCGCACCAGCCCGGATGACCCGACAGGGGTGGCCTTCGCCGGCGGTTCCTTGCTCGCAGGCGGGGGGTCCTTCGCCAACGACGCCCCAGACGCCTTCCCCGAGCTGAGGCCTATCCTGACCGTGCGGGCGACCTTGAACGGCCTGTCGGCCGCCAGGGCGAGTAGGAGCGCCGAGTTGAGGGGGACGACATTAAGTGCCACGTCCACGGCAATCGGAGAACCTGCATAAGGAAAGAAGTCAGCAAAGTGGCGGCGACAACCCAGCAGAGAAGAGTTCGAGGTAGCGACCTGATAGGGTGACGACGTCGGCCTGGGACACCGCAGGCTCCTTCACGACCGCGGGCTCCTCGGTCGCTCCTGCGTTCTCCGACGGGCTGCCCCGGGTCGACTCAGGGAGGTCGTCAAGCCCTAGGTCGTTCAACACCCTCTGGGTGGTGGACGACACTACGGGATTGTCGGTCGCCGCGGCGACCTGGTGCGCTAGTGGAGGCGAGCCGACCACCGTAGTGGCGGGCTGCTTGTCCTTCTTCGTCTTCTTCTTCTTCTTCGACGGGGGCAAGGCAGTGGGATCATCCTCGCGCGATCTTTTCGACCTAGCTATGCCAAAGAGGCCCGACAGAGCAGCGAGATTGTCCTTCAAAAACTGTTCAGCATCCGACATCTTCGGCGAGCTCCAGGGATTGTCTCAAAGAACGAAGCCCCCCCTATTTATAGACTACTCAACCAGCAGGCGATGATGCGAGCGGTCCAGATACTCGGCAGCGGTCCTCGCCGAATAAGCATTGGATGAATCTTTCCGGGCTCCTACGTCGCCCAAAAAGAGCGGGGATTGTGTACAACCCATATTCGACGAGGGTGGGCCCTACCACCGCCAGGTCATCAAAGGTCAAAGTCAACAAAGCAGGGTGGGGATCCAGACCAGCATCCCGGGCCGCGGAAGGTTTGGGCGAGCATGGCAAGCTCCCCAGGTCAACTCGCCAGGTGGCGACTATGGCCAGATGCTCGCCTCTCCCAGGCGAGTTCCTCAAGGAGGTCGCCAACTCGCCAGGGGGGGGGGTATAAGTAAGACCCCCCCCTTCTCTTTGGTTTTGCCTATAAATAGGACCCCAGGGGTACGAAGGAGGGACAAGCAATTCTCGGCCTGAACCCTCGTGAGTTCCAGCAACTGCCCTTGACTCGTTATAGTTCAGCTCGCCTCCTTCGTACCTAGCTCGGCCAATCTGGTTGAGAAGGGGTTGCTTCTCCTAAGCAACTGGGTACGTGGTGGGACCTTCCTGCCGCAGCGACCTGGGGTCTTGTTTGTACAATTCGTCCTTGTTTCCTAACCAGAGATCGTCTTCCCGACCAAAGAGATCCAAGTGCAATAGGTACATGATTCTAGGTGAATCACTCTTATTTACAAATTTGAAAGAATTTTTTGTTTGCTTGCCTAATTGACAAGCCCTGCATAGACTTTCCTTCTTGTAGGGGCAAGAAGGTAAACCTCTAACAAGGTTGTATTTAGATAACCTAGATATATTCTTGAGGTTAACATGGCTAATCCTTTTATGCCATAAGGTGTTATTATTGGTTATTTTATTAAACAGGCAGATTTCAGATTGAGTTGAATTAAAATCTACTAAGTAAATGTTACCCTGTCTAATGCCTACTAACACTACATTACTATTTAAAGTAATATTGCAAAGAGTGTCAGTGAATGATACCTGATAACCTGCATCACATAACTGGCTTACTGAGATTAAGTTGTGCTTAAGCCCAGTTACATATGCAACCCTTTTGAATGTCACTGCTCCAATGGTAAACCTACCATATCCTTCTGTTTGACCACAACTGGAATCCCCAAAGATCACCTTTGATCCAAGCTTGGCCTTGAAGCTTGACAGATTGTCTTTGTTCCCTGTCATATGTTTGGAACAGCCACTATCCAAATACCATTTATCTTTAGTAATTGGATAGGTCTTCACCTGAAAATCAAACAGTTAGACATTGTGGACCCAGACAACCTTGGGTCAATTATTCTTCACATAATGAAAACTTGAAATGAAAGAATAAGCAGGATGAGGTTTATATCCTAATGGATAGGATCTCCTAGGTGGAATACTCCATGCAGTTGATGGGTCAACGAACCTAGTGTTTCTATTTACCTTAGTGTTTCTAAGGTTCTGATTATTATTTTGAAAATCATGTTCAGATCGTCGATCATCGTTCGATGATCGATGCCCAGATCGTCGAGTATCGGTCGACCATTGGGCCTGCGATCGTCGAGCATAGTTCGACGATTTTTGTATTTCTTTAAATTTCTGTTTTCTCTTTTCTCTCTTAGCCTTATTTAAAGCTTTGTTAACTTGATTTACTTGCTCAGTATTCTTTAGTCCTTCAGCTGAAATAAAGTTTACTGGGGTGGAAAGATGGTTTTTTAGAACCATGGTGGTTAACTTGGTGAAGCTCCTAAGCCTAGCTTATTGTTACCTGTCCTAGTGTTTGACATGCTAGTAATCTCTAGCAGCTAAAGACTTTTACCATTAAGAGATTCTTCTAATCTTTTAGATTAGGCTAGTTCAGTTTTAAGAAATTTAATTTCTTCAGTAGATCTAGTGAGTTCAGCTTCTAGCCTAACATTTTCACTAGATAGGGATTCTGATTCAGCTATCCTATTTCTAAGCTCCTTAATTTCCTTCTCTGAGCTAATTAAATCTAAACAGAGAGATTTAAATTCAAATCTAAATTAAACAGAAGTAAAATCATAAGAAGACAATACCTGATCTTCAGTAGGCATTTCTTCTTCATCAGAACCATCTGCAGCTTAATGATTGCTGCAGGCATCAACTACCATTAGGCAAATTTCTTTTGCCTTCTTCTCTTCCTCATCTTCACTGGAGCTTGAGGAGGAAGATTCCTCTTCTGAATCACTCCAGGTTTCAGCCACAAATCCTTTCTCCTTCTTCTTATTTTTGTAGGAGGAGGACTTGGAATGATTCTTCTGATATTCTTTTTCTTTTCTCTTCTCCTTGTTCTTTTCCTCTGGACACTCAGGTAGAATGTGTCCAGGTTTCCTGCAGCCATAACATATAATTTCTTTAGTTGGTGATCTGTCATACCTTGGCTTGTCTTCATATCTTGAATACTTCTTTCTGAAGTCCTTTCTGCCCATTTTTAGAAACCTTTTGGCAAAGAGTGCCATCAGCTCCTCATTTGATTGACTTCCTTCAGACGCATTAACAGCCTTTATAGCAAGAGTTTGCTCTTTCCTTATTGGAGTAAGTGCTTTGGCTTCAGCTTCAGCTTCCCTGGTCTTCAGTACTTGCTCAAATGATTTGAGCTTGCCAAGGAGAGCTTCATTTGAGACCTCAGTTGTACTTCTGGACTCTTTGATGGGCCAGATCCTGAGATCCCATGTGCTGGGGAAGTACATCAATATCTTATCATTGACTTTTGTCAATGTAATCTCCTTATCAAGGGTTCTCAGCTCATTGATGATGGAGCTGAGCCTGGTGTACATTGCATCAACTGATTCTACTTCAGTCTTCTTTAAATTCTCATATTGGGATATGAGGTTGGACCTTCTGTCCTTCCTTTCATCAGCTGAACCAGCTACAATTTGGTTTAGTGAGTTCCACATGGCTTTTGCTGAAGTGCAATCAGCCACTTTCTGGAAAATTTCATCAGAAATGGTCTGAGCCAGAATGTTCATAGCTTTTGCATCAGCTATCTTTGCATTCTCGTATGTTTCATTGTAGTCAGGAGGTGGCACTGCACTCAGATTTGTTGAAGTTGTAGCAGTAGTTGCATCAGGTGGTGTTGGTGGTCCTGTCAAAATAGAAGAAAAGATATCTTCATCAATAGAATTCATATACAGTTTGATTCTTGCCTTCCAGATGCTGAACTTAGCTAAGTTGCATACTGGAGGTCTGGTGTTAGAATAATCCTTGTACTGGGCCATGAAGTGAATATCTATAAACTTGGTATCTATCTAGATCTTGTGACTCAGGTGTTAGCCTGTATAGTCAGTCAACCTCCCTCTGATACCAATTAAAAATGAGGATAGATATAACTCTAGAGGGGGGGGGGGTGAATAGAGTATTAAAAAAATATGACAATCTACTTCACTCCCTTAGAGTTAATTTGCGGAATAAGTATATAGATATATGAAACCCTAGAGCCTAACACAAAGTGAGGTGCACAAGAGAAAGCTAACTGTAATTACAGTTTAAGCTTTAGTCCTAACACAACAATTAGCAATCCTAGTTAATTCTACTCACAGCCACAATACAGTAATTAAAATAAGCAACACAGACAACACAAGAAGATTTATAGTGGTTCGCTCTCAATAGGTACATCCACTCTTCTACCACCGTGGTAGGAATCCACTACAGGTTTTTGTTCAGGTGCCCTGCCACCAACTGATCTGATTCAGGTAGATCAAGTAAACCCTTTGAGCTTTTGATCAGGAGCTCAAAATCCAACACAGGTTTTTGCTCAGGTGCCCTGCCACCAAGGTTCACTTTTGAAGGAGTAATAACCCTTTGTACAGGAGGTTGAGAGAGTTAGAATGTCTTATCTATTGTTAAACAGAATTAGAGAAGCTAGTGGATTGCACTGAGCTATAGAAAGCTCTGAAGGAATCAAAGCTCCCCCTAGCTTAGAGAATATCCAGGAAGAAGCCTTGCTTCAGGGTGCAGGTTCTCTTAAGAAATCTTGGCAGAGAAGATCTATTGTCTTGAAGTTCTTAAACGAGCAGCTTGAAGAAGACTCTTGATGTGTAATGGTTGTTCTTCTTCAACAACTTTTCTTTCTTCTTCTTCTTGAAGCTCTGAGTATGAATATTCCTGTGAGCAGGATGAACTCAGGATTGAAGAAAAGAACTCTGAAGAAAGTTGTTCTTCTCAGCTGTATGTAAACATATCTGAGAGCTGTATCTTCTTGTTCTTGTTGTGTACGTGTATCTGTATATGTGAATATTAGTGTGTGTACTTCTTTCAATAGCTCTTTATATATCAGCCTTTGTAACGGCTTCTATCTTTATCTTGATTTGAAATTTGTCTTTTTCTGAGATCTGCAATCTGGGGTGCAAATAACATAATACAATTAGCCTGCAGAAAGGACATTCTATAAAGAAATACAACTTTCTTAGAAGCTGCTTATCCATTCTACAAGTCCAAAAGGTATTACAAAAAGTCACATCAAAAACAAACTCTTTACGGCCAGAGAAAGACATCTGTGTCTAACTGCTATAAAGGACAGCATGACAGATAAAGTATAAAGATTTTTCAACTAATACGACAAAAGACTTTGTCAGATAGAACTTGACTTATGCATAAAGAATGAGGCAAAGATTGCCTTGATATATAAGCATAAAATCAATAAAATAATCTTTAATAAAATAAGCCAGATAAATGAGAAATAATTCACAGAAGAGAATGAATACAATATCTCTAAATGCAGACAAAAGATCGTCGAACGAATCACAGAGATCGCCGAACGAATCACAGAGATCGTCGAACGAATCACAGAGATCGTCGAATGAATCACAGAGATCATCGAACTCTCAGAGATCGTCGAACGAATCACAGAGATCGTCGAACTCTCAGAGCAGATAGTCGAACTATCAAAACAGATAGTCGAACTACAAGAAATCTGTTTGGGCAAAAGGAGTCGAGCAGGACTCGACGATCGACGATACTGAGACCACAGATCGTCGAGCTAACAGAGTTGAACTAACTCAGAGATAGACGATCTGCTGTCTGACGATAGTCGATCAACTGATAGACGATAGTCGATCAACTGATAGACAATAGTCGAGCGACGTTCGACTATAGTCGAACCAAAAAGAACTTAACCAGATTTTCAACTGGATAAACAACAACTCTACACAACTGATGGAATCTAACCTAAATCTAACCTTTGACCAAGGATAATTCTTGGGTCAAGAAACTAATTGAGCATACTTAACTCAAATCCAAACTAGGGTACCAATAATCTCCCCCTATTTGGATCAAGTCTCTCAAAACAAAAAGAATGCTATAAATAGATATAAAAACAATAATAACCTGTTAGGATCAAAGTGTATCATATCATATCAACTAGGCATCATTTCATATCAAACATAAAACTAAATAATCAGACTGTCAATATAAATAAATTTATACATTATCAAAGTCTTGTTTAGAAGAGAAAGAAACAGGAAGGAAATTTTCCTTTTGGGATCAAGAGTATCCTTCTTTGACATCTTCAGGTCATGTTCTCCAATAATCTTAAATTCTCCTGCTCTGGGCAAAACAGCCTCTGGATGTATTTCCATATATTTTGAGGCATCAAAAACTTCTGGTCTGACTTGATATCTGTCTAGTTCCTTTTCTCTGAACTTTGATATAGTTGTTAAGCCTGTTATGTCATTGCCTCCAGCTTTAGCTTTTCTAATTTGGGCTGATCCAACTAACTCAAGAAATCTGGCCATCCTGAACTCAGGATTAAGCTCTTGGCTTTCATAAGTATTTTCATCAGCTGGATCTAGAGGCTTTATAGTCTTGAACTTTGTAGAAAGGTCTAACAGACATGCAGCTGGTTCTATGTCTTCTTGAATAACAAGAGATGATGGTGGAGCAAACTCTGCAAATTTCTTGCTTGACTTGTCAGAGTAAATTACTCTTTTTCCTTTTGAATCTGCTTGCTTAATCTGAGCTGGCTTTCTGGAGGGAAGAATTTTGCTCTCCTTAGAAGGTGAAACTTTTCTTTTAGGTGAAGGAGGAGGAGAAAATGTTGGATTCTGGTAAGTCATCTCCTTCACCTGCTCTTTAGGTCCAACTACTTGTCTTTGCTGGCCTGAATGGGGTCTGCCCTGGTAACCTGGGTTTCCTCTTCTCTGATAGGCCTGAGAAGGAGTAAATCTAGCTGGAGGAGGTGAGGGATTAGAAGATACATTCCCTGAAGCTCCTGCACTAGGAGGAGGAGGAGGACCTCTGGGAGTCCACTTGGGAGCTGGAGTATCATATCTCTTGCTCTTTTTCCTCTTCTTCTGCTGATTCCTAGACAATCCCATCCAATGTTGAAAGTCCTTAGACTTGGGGTCAATCCCTTTCAATATGTAATAAGGGATGTCATTCTCTGGATTAGGAGGAGGAGGAGCTTGAGCTTTCCTTTTCGTTTGAGCAATTTTCCTTTTCTTAGTTCCTTTAGAATCCTCTTAATCTTCCTCATCATCAGAATATGATGACTGAGGTTGGTCATATGGATCAATGATATCTTGAGCAGCTTTTTCTTTGGCTTTTAAAACAGCCTTTTCTTTTTCTTCTTCTATGGCATCCTGAGCCAATAGAGAATCCAGATCTGGTCCTGGAGTATCATCCCAGACAGTTGATCTTTCTACTGACTCATCTGTAACTATCTTGGGGACCATTTCTTCTGAGGCTTGCATAAATTTCTGATCTGGTATAACAGACTCAGATTCTTTATTTTCTGCAGCAGGTTCTTGAACATCTTGAGCTTGATCTGTAGCCAAAGGGACACAAAAATTTTCTAAATGGTATAGAAAAATCCCTTCAAGGTATTCACAAGTTAACATGTTAGTCAACATGTCAGTGAATTGAGTAATTGTATTGCCTGCAGAATTCCCTAACTCCCATAAGTCATCTAGGTAGGAGGTAATGACTCCTTCTAGGTACATGGTAACAATAGGAGTAGATGATTCTTCAAGACAAACTCTGAAAGCAAATACAGCTTCAACTATAACTTCAGCTGTATCTGGAACTGCAACTGCAACTGATGTTGTAATTTCTGAATCTACAGCTTTAAGAATTTCATCTGATGGTGTATCTTCTGGAACTTCAGCTGAAAGAATGACCAGTGGAAGTCCTGAGACATCTTCCTGGAACATCTCCCCCTGCCTGACTTTAGTGGGTACTGAACTCAGGCTCCTAAGAGAAGAGGGCTATGCAGAATTTGAGAGGGCTACAATGGAGGATGTAAGAGATGAAATGGAGGAAACAAGAGGGGCAATTGCTGCTTCAATCATTGATTTGATTGAAGGAGTAATTAGCTCCATGATGCTTGCAATGAATGCTGGTGAGATTTCAAAAGATGTAGATGGGGGAATCACAACAGATGGATGAGCATCAGGGATGATGTTCTCCTGATGAGATTTATTGTGAACTGGTGATGCAGATGCATGAAGATCAATATGATCTTGAGGTGAAATTGGTGACTGAGGTGGAGTTGAAAGTGTCTCAGAAACCAACAGATCAATGCTAAGATTTGAAATCCCAGCAAGGTGTGAAGGAGTTGGAGATGCTGGTGGTGATGCATGGAGAATAGTTGATGAATGCAGTGGGAGAAGAACAGTGGATGTAGAAGTGAATGGCAATGCAGATGCAGATGAAGGAGGAATGGGGGGAATGGAAGAGCCTTCTTCAAGTAGGTGGGGGGTGACTGTTACTATCCTTGTGTTCTCAGATGGAACAGGAGCAACCCCAGCAGGTGAAGGCTTCTGAATATTCCTTCTCCACTTGATAAACAGAGTGGGATCCATCTTCTTGCTTGCATTGATTGATGTTGAGACTGTTCCCAACAGCTGAGGATATTTCTCTCTTAGAAATATCCCAATCACCCTTCCAAGGGTTACCTCTTTCTTTGAGTTTTTTCTCCTGATTAATTCAAAAACTATTCCAGCCCAATTTATTGCTTTCCTATTTGTAATATCACACATTAAGGCAAACTACTGCCTGGTAATGTTATCATGCGCAGAGTGCTTTCCCAACAGCACTTTCCCAACTTGTTCTGCTAAGAACTTGATCTTCATCGGGAAGCTTATCTTCAACAACTTGGAAGGAATGCCTTCAGCATGTCCTAGCTCTAATAGCATCCTGCTATACTCCTGAGTATCTTGATCATACTCTTCTTGACCATTTATCTAACCAAAAATCTCAGTTAAGATGGCAGGAGTCAAAATTACCTCCTCGCCGCCGATAGTCCCGGTCATCGATTCGTCGCTGGAAGACGATGTATAGACCCATTCTTTGATTTCTGGAACATTTATCTTAATCAATTTGAAAGATGTAGTAGACATAAGCTTCTCTAGTCCTTGATCTTTGCATAACTGTAGCATCTCGAGAATATCGACATCAGAGGCACTGAAAGATTCGAAATCGACGCTAAAGCCGACATCGAACTTCATCACGGTCAGCAAAGCTGGAGCAATCGCCATGGATTTGGTTGGGGAAGACGAGAGAAATGAAAGCAGAAAGCGCGAGGCAGAGCTCAAGTCAAACCTTTCAAGCAGGAATGAGGAATATGAAAATACGAGCTCTGTCGACTACAAAAAGCACGATCTATTAACCTAGGTCGACCATCGGTTTATATTTAAACAGTAATCGTCGACCTATTTCAACAGATACTAGAAACGATGGTCGATCGATCGTTCGACGATCGTTTCCTGAAGCAAAGTAGTCGAGCTATCGATCGACTATTTCTGTCTTCACAAACAATCGAGCCGTCATCAACCACAGGTCGATGATAGGCTCAACCTATTCGACTATGGTCGAACGACATTCGATGATATTCGAACAGATTTTAACATAGGCAGAAATTATACTTGGTCTATTCCATTTATCATACCTAGTTGATTCAAAAAGAACAGATGCTTCTATTCATCTAAGGGCTTGGTGAAAATATCACCTCTCTGAAGGTTAGTGGATATGAACTCAAGACTGATTTTGTTCCTTTCCACACAATCTCTTAGAAAATGGTGTCTGATCTCAATGTGCTTGGTCCTAGAGTGGTGCACAAGATTTTGTGCTATGGAAATAGCACTGGTACTGTCACACATGATTTTTGTGTTCTTTTGTGTGTACCCATAATCCAAAAGTTGGTTTTGAATCCACAGGATCTGTGAACAATAACTAGCAGCTGCTATATATTCAGCCTCTGCAGTTTAAGTTGAGATAGAAGCCTGTTTCTTGCAGAACCAAGAGACTAATCTCTCTCCTAGGAACTGACATGTCCCTTAGGTACTTTTCCTGTCAACTCTACAACCAGCATAGTCAGAATCAGAGTATCCAATTAACTCAAATTCTGATTCAGCTGGGTACTACAGTCCTAAATTTGGACATCCCTTCAGGTATCTCAAAAGTCTCTTGAGAAGAATCAAATGAGATTCCTTGGGGTTGACCTGGAATCTAGCACATAGGCATGTGGCAAACATTATATCAGGTCTACTTGCAGTTAAATATATTAGGGAACCAATAATGACCCTATAGTTTTTCTGATCAACTGGCTTACCGTTATCATCAGAATCTATAACTACATTTATAGCCATGGGTGTATGCATTGCTGAAGCATCAGCCATCCCAAATTTCTTTACCAATTCCTTGGCATATTTGGATTGGGAGATGAAGATGCCATCAGTACCTTGCTTTACTTGGAGACCAAGAAAGTAAGACAGCTTACCCATACTACTCATCTCAAACTTAGAGTGCATCAGGTCTGAGAATCTTTTGCATAGTTTGGGATCAGTGGAACCAAAAATAATATCATCCACATAGACTTGAACTAACAGGATTGTGTCCTTGTGATGCTTAACAAACAGGGTTCTATCAACTACTCCCCTAACAAAGTTGTGCTTTAACAAGAAACTAGCTAGAGTCTCATACCAGGCTCTGGGTGCTTGCTTAAGTCCATAAAGAGCTTTTTGCAACTTATAAACAAATAAGGGTTGAGTTGAAGAAACAAACCCAGGAGGTTGTTCAACAAACACCTCTTCCTTTAACTCACCATTTAGGAATGCACTCTTAACATCCATTTGAAAAACCTTAAACTTCATATAGGCTGCATAGGCTAGAAAGATCCTTATTGCCTCTAGCCTTGCAACAGGGGCAAAGGTTTGGTCATAGTCTATACCTTCCTCCTGTATGTAGCACTGAGCTACAAGCCTAGCTTTGTTCCTTATAATAGTTCCTTGGGCATCCAACTTGTTTCTGAACACCCACTTGGTGCCTATGATCAGTTGGCCTTTTGGATTTGGAACCAAAGTCCATACTTTACATCTTTCAAATTGATTAAGCTCCTCTTGCATAGCAATGATCCAGTGGGGATCTAGCTCAGCATCTTTTATGGTGAGGGGGTCAATTTGTGAAAGGAAACAAGCATGCATCACATCCTGTCTTAATTGATGTCGTGTTTGCACACCAGCTGATATATCACCAATCACTTGAGATGTAGGATGATCTCTAAGTGTGACAATATCAGTAGGTGGGATGTGATCTTCAACAACAGTTTGGATTAATTCCTCTTGTGGAATAGGATTAACTGTTGGTGGTACAACAACTGCTTCCACAAAGTCTTCATCACCGCTTGAATCAGTAATATGAAGAGTTGATAGAGGGGGAATCTCTTGAGTGAGATCTTTGCATAACACTGGTACCTGCAATGAGTTTGAGGAAGGAGAAGTTTCCTTCTCCTTATAAAACATTTTTGACTCATCAAAGGAAACATGCACAGACTCTTCTATTTTTAATGATGATTTATTAAACACCCTTTAATCTTTGCTTACTTGGGAATATCCAAGAAAAATTCCCATTGAAGCTTTTGCTTCAAACTTTCTAAGGTATTCTTTGTTGTTATTGTGAATGCACACTACACAACCAAAGACTCTAAAATAGTTAATTTTAGGTTTCTTTCCTTTAAGTAGTTCATACGGAGTTTTACTCTTAAGCTTATGTATTAGACATCTGTTCAAAACATAATTAGCTGTGCTAACAGCTTCTGCCCAATAAGAGAGAGGCATGTTAGCATCTGCCAACAATGTTCCTGCAGCCTCAATTAGGGTTCTATTTTTCCTTTCCACTACCCCATTTTATTGAGGAGTTCTAGGAGCAGAGAAGCTATGTTTGATACCTTCTTTCTCACAGAATTCTTGCATGAGAAGAGACTCAAACTCAATACCATGATCACTTCTGATCAAGGCAATATGAGTAGAATACTCAGTCTACACACATAGCAGAAAGTATGTAAGATCTTTGAAGTTATCAGCCTTAGTTCTCAAAAAGAACTCCCAAGTGAACCTAGAGAAATCATCTACAATCACTAAAGTGTAAAATTTCCCTCCTAGACTATGTATAGCTATTGGACCAAAGAGATCCAAGTGCAATAGGTACAGGATTCTAGGTGAATCACTCTTATTTACAGATTTGAATGAATTTTTTGTTTGCTTGCCTAATTGACAAGCCCTGCATAGACTTTCTTTCTTGTAGGGGTAAGAAGGTAAACCTCTAACAAGTTTGTATTTAGATAACCTAGATATATTCTTGAGGTTAACATGGCTAAGCCTTTTATGCCATAAGGTGTTATTATTAGTTACTTCATTAAACAGGCATATTTCAGATTGAGTTGAATTAAAATCTACTAAGTAAATGTTACCCTGTCTAATGCCTACTAACACTACATTACTATTTAAAGTAATATTGCAAAGAGTGTCAGTGAATAATACCTGATAACCTGCATCACATAACTGGCTTACTGAGATTAAGTTGTGCTTCAGCCCAGTTACATATGCAACCCTTTTGAATGTCACTGCTCCAATGGTAAACCTACCATATCCTTCTGTTTGACCGCAGCTGGAATCCCCAAAGATCACCTTTGGTCCAAGCTTGGCCTTGAAGCTTGGCCTTGAAGCTTGACAGATTGTCTTTGTTCCCTGTCATATGTTTGGAACAACCACTATCCAAATACCATTTATCTTTAGTAATTGGATAGGTCTTCACTTGCAAATCAAACAGTTAGACATTGTGGACCTAGAAAACCTTGGGTCCATTATTCTTCACATAATGAAAACTTGAAATGAAAGAATAAGCAGGCTGAGGTTTATATCCTAAGGGATAGGATCTCCTAGGTGGAATACTTCATGCAGTTGATGGGTCAATTAACCTAGTGTTTCTATTTACCTTAGTGTTTCTAAGGTTCTGTTTATTATTTTGAAAATCATGTTCAGATCGTCGATCATCGTTCGATGATCGATTCCCAGATCGTCGAGTATCGGTCGACAATTGGGCCTGCGATCGTCGAGCATAGTTCGACGATTTTTGTATTTCTTTAAATTTCTGTTTTCTCTTTTCTCTCTTAGCCCTATTTAAAGCTTTGTTAACTTGATTTACTTGCTCAGTATTCTTTATTCCTTCACCTGAAATAAAGTTTACTGGGGTGGAAAGAAGGTTTTTTAGAACCATGGGGGGTTCACTTGGTGAAGCTCCTAAGCCTAGCTTATTGTTACCTGTCCTAGTGTTTGATATGCTAGTAATCTCTAGCAGCTTAAGAATTCTACCATTAAGAGATTCTTCTAATCTTTTAGATTTGGCTAGTTCAGTTTTAAGAAATTTGATTTCTTTAGTAGATCTAGTGAGTTCAGCTTCTAACCTAGCATTTTCACTAGATAGGGATTCTGATTCAGCTATCATATTTCTAAGCTCCTTAATTTCCTTCTCTGAGCTAATTAAATCTAAACAGAGAGATTTAAATTCAAATCTAAATTAGACAGAAGTAAAATCATAAGAAGACAATACCTGATCTTCAGTAGACATTTCTTCTTCATCAGAACTCTCTGCAGCTTAATGATTGCTGCAGACATCTATTACCATTAGGCAAATTTCTTTTGCCTTCTTCTCTTCCTCATCTTCACTGGAGCTTGAGGAGGAAGATTCCTCATCTGAATCACTCCAGGTTTCAGCCACAAATCCTTTCTCCTTCTTATTATTTTTGTAGGAGGAGGACTTGGAATGATTCATCTGATATTCTTTTTCTTTTCTCTTCTCCTTGTTCTTTTCCTCTGGACACTCAGGTAGAATGTGTCCAGGTTTCCTGCAGCCATAACATATAATTTCTTTAGCTGGTGATCTGTCATACCTTGGCTTGTCTTCATATCTTGAAGACTTCTTTCTGAAGTCATTTCTGCCCATTTTGAGAAACCATTTGGCAAAGAGTTCCATCAGCTCCTCATTTGATTGGCTTCCTTCAGATGCATCAGCAGCCTTTAGAGCAAGAGTTTGCTCTTTCCTTGTTGGAGTAAGTGCTTTGGCTTCAGCTTCAGCTTCCCTGGTCTTCAGTACTTGCTCAAATGATTTGAGCTTGCTAAGGAGAGCTTCAGTTGAGACCTCAATTGTACTTCTGGACTCTTTGATGGGCGAGATCTTGAGATCCCATGTGTTGGGGAAGCACATCAATATCTTTTCATTGACTTCTGTCAATGTGATCTCCTTATCAAGGGTTCTCAGCTCATTGATGATGGAGCTGAGCCTGGTGCACATTGCATCAACTGATTCTGCTTCAGTCTTCTTGAAATTCTCATATTGGGATATGAGGTTGGACCTTCTGTCCTTCCTTTCATCAGCTGAACCAGCTACAATTTGGTTCAGTGAGTTCCACATGGCTTTTGCTAAAGTGCAATCAGCCACTTTCTGGAAAGTTTCATCAGACATGGTCTGAGCCAGAATGTTCATAGCTTTTGCATCAACTATCTTTGCTTTCTTGTATATTTCATTGTAGTCAGGAGGTGGCACTGCACTCAGATTTGTTGAAGTTGTAGCAGTAGTTGCATCAGGTGGTGTTGGTGGTCCTGTCAAAATAGAAGAAAAGATATCTTCATCAATAGAATTCATATACAGTTTGATTCTTGCCTTCCAGATACTGAACTTAGCTAAGTTGCATACTGGAGGTCTGGTGCTTGAATAATCCTTGTACTGGGTCATGAAGTGAATATCTATAAACTTGGTATCTATCTAGATCTTGTGACTCAAGTGTTAGCATGTATAGTCAGTCAACCTCCCTCTGATACTAATTGAAAGTGAGGATAGATACAACTCTAGAGGGGGGGGGGTGAATAGAGTATTAAAAAATATGACAATCTACTTCACTCCCTTAGAGTTAATTTGCGGAATAAGTATATAGATATATGAAACCCTAGAGCCTAACACAAAGTGAGGTGCACAAGAGAAAGCTAACTGTAATTACAGTTTAAGCTTTAGTCCTAACACAGCAATTAGCAATCCTAGTTAATTCTACTCACAGCCACAGTGCAGTAATTAAAATAAGCAACACAGACAACACAAGAAGATTTATAGTGGTTCGCTCTCAATAGGTACATCCACTCTTCTACCACCCTGGTAGGAATCCACTACAGGTTTTTGTTCAGGTGCCCTGCCACCAACTGATCTGATTCAGGTAGATCAAGTAAACCCTTTGAGCTTTTGATCAGGAGCTCAAAATCCAACACAGGTTTTTGCTCAGGTGCCCTGCCACCAAGGTTCACTTTTGAAGGGAGTAATAACCCTTTGTACATGAGGTTGAGAGAGTTAGAATGTCTTCTCTATTGTTAAACAAAATTAGAGAAGCTAGTGGATTGCACTGAGCTATAGAAAGCTCTAAAGGAATCAAAGCTCCCCCTGGCTTAGAGAATATCCAGGAAGAAGCCTTGCTTCAGGGTGCAGGTTCTCTTCAGAACTCTTGACAGAGAAGATCTGTTGTCTTGAAGTTCTTGAAGGAGCAGCTTGAAGAAGACTCTTGATGTGGAATGGTTGTTCTTCTTCAACAGCTTTTCTTTCTTCTTCTTCTTCTTGAAGCTCTGAGTATGAATGTTCCTGTGAGCAGGATGAACTCAGGATTGAAGAAAAGAACTCTGAAGAAAGTTGTTCTTCTCAGCTGTATGTAAAAATATCTGAGAGCTGTATCTTCTTGTTCTTGTTGTGTATGTGTATCTGTATATGTGAATATGAGTGTGTGTACTTCTTTCATTTGCTCTTTATATATCAGCATTTGTAATAGCTTCTATCTTTCTCTTGATTTGAAATTTATCTTCTTCTGAGATGTGCAATCTGGGGTGCAAATAACATAATACAACTAGACTGCAGAAAGGACATTCTATAAAGAAATAAAGCTTTCTTAGACGCTGCTTATCCATTCTGCAAGTCCAAAAGGTATTAGAAAAAGTCATATCAAAAACAAACTCTTTACGGCCAGAGAAAGATATTTGTGTCTAACGGCTATAAAGGACAGCATGACAGATAAAACATAAAGATTTTTCAACTAATACGACAAAAGACTTTATCAGATAGAACTTGACTTATGCATAAAGAAAGAGGCAAAGATTGCCTTGATATGTAAGCATAAAATCAATGAAATAATCTTTAATAAAATAAGCTAGATAAATGAGAAATAATTCACAGAAGAGAATGAATACAATATCTCTAAATGCAGACAAAAGACCGTCGAACGAATCACAGAGATCGTCGAATGAATCACAGAGATCGTCGAACAAATCGCAGAGATCGTCGAACTCTCAGAGATTGTCGAACGAATCACAAAGATCGTCGAACTCTTTGAGCAGATAGTTGAACTATCAGAACAGATAGTCGAACTATAAGAAATCTGTTTGGGGAAAAGGAGTCGAGTAGGACTCGACGATCGACGATACTGGGACCATAGATCGTCGAGCTAACAGAGTTGAACTAACTCAGAGATAGACGATCTGCTGTTTGACGATAGTCGATCAACTGATAGACGATAGTCGATCAACCGATAGGCGATAGTCGAGCGACATTCGACTATTGTCGAACCAAAAAGAACTTAACCAGATTTTCAACTGGATAAACAACAACTCTAAACAACTGATGGAATGTAACCTAAATCTAACCTTTGACCAAGGATAATTCTTGGGTCAAGAAACTAATTGAGAAGACTTTACTCAAATCCAAACTAGGGTACCAACATCTCTCCATCACTTCAAACGGACCAAGGTATCTCAGACTTAGCTTTTTCAAACGTCAAATCCTAGATGCACCTTTGAAAGGTTTGATCTTCAAATAGACTCAATCGCCCACCGCGAACTCCATGTTCTGATGCTTGGCGTTGTAGTACTTTGCTTATCGATCCTGGGCTATCAATAGCCTCTCCCGAATAGAGCGTATTATCGAGGTAGTTTCTTCGACTTATTTTTTCCCATTCAGCTTTGATTCGCCTGCTTTTGCCCAAGCTAACAGTGTACGACATTTACAACCATACAAGGCTTCAAACGGTGACATACCGATACTCGCTTGGTAACTATTATTATAGGCAAATTCCACCAAATAAATATACTCTTCCCATTTCTTATCAAAATCCAGGGCGCACATACGAAGCATATCTTCCATCGTCCTGTTGGTCCGCTCAGTTTGGCCATCTATTTGGGGATGAAAGGTCGTACTGAATGCTAATTTTGTGCCCAACATTTGATGAATTAGTCTCCAATCAGTTGCTGTAAATCGCCCATCACGATCACTAACAATGCTCCGAGGAACACCGTACAGTCGAAATATTTGTTCCACGTAGAGTTTAGCCAAGGTTTCCACTGAATCGTCCCTCTGGTTTGGAAGGAATTGAGCTACTTTTGTCAACTGGTTTACAATCACCCAGATAGAATCATGAGCGCGTTGAGATCTCGGCAACCCGTGCACGAAATCCATAGAAATATCATCAAACTTCCACTCTGGAATCGGTAACGGCTTAAGGAAAACCACCAGGCTTCTGGCATTCTGCTTTCACCAATGCACAAGTGTGACACTCCGCCACATAACGTGCTATGCCTTTCTTTAGTCCGGGCCACCAGAATAACTTTTTCATGTCCCTGTACATTTTTGTGCTCCCAGGGTGAATTGAGTACTTAATAAAATGCGCTCCGTACATCATGTAACATCCCCCAGACAGCTAGACCCCCCAGGTGAATTTGTCATGACAAGGTCTGGGTAGTGTTGAAATCCCTTTAACTTAGGCAAAAATAGGGTTGAAAGCACCTTGGTCTGCAAATAGTAAATTCAAAATACCCTACATAGGGTTTGACCTAAGGGCCTTAACCTTGCCCAGTGACCCCACCACAACATCCCTAGGCCATTTAGAATCCCAGGGGGACATTCAGGACTCACTGGGGCCAGTCAAACAGGCCAAGTTGACCAAAGTCAACCCTAACCCTAGTTAGGTCAAAACGGTCAATTCCTCATCAATTGACCTAAGTGACCACCACCATATGGAATTGACTTCACTTCTAGGTCTAAAACATCATAAGAGACCTAGTAGACCAAGAAGCCCTACCCTAGGGCCTCCACAATGCCAAATGACCAAAATACCCCTATTAGGTCAAAATGGTGATTTTTCACCAAACACCCCAATTGATCACCATAACCCTAAATTGACTTCACCCCTAGTATTAGGAGGTCATAGGGAACCCAGTGGAACAGAAAGCCCCATGACTGGGTCAACCCTAGGGCTCAATTTGACCAAAGTCAAAATACCCTATTTAGGTCAAATCAACCCCAATTAGGTCAATTGGGCTTCTCATGACCAAATTGACTCTGCTAGTAGTTTCCAAATTTATTTTAGAGTGCAATAGACCCAAAAGCCCCATCATGGGGTCACCAATTGGGTCAATTTGACCTAAAGTCAAACTAGCCCAATTTAGGTCAAATCACTTGGACTTAGCCCAATTCCTTGGGCTAGGCCCAAATTGATTGGTCAACCAACATAATTGACTGGTAATTAACTTAGGTGAGAGAGTAAAATCGGCCATGATGAGTAGGAGAGAGAAAATCCCAAATTGTAGGAGAGAGAAGGTGATGTTCATGGTCATTAAGGGGATACACCCCTTGGAATCCCCCATTGATGACTCCTTTCATCTCCCCTGATGAATTGGAGGGAATTCCAAGAGTTTTCTTGAGAAACTGAAGGCAGGGGGGAGGTATATGGTGGCCGACCATGGGGGAGAGGAGGGGTCACTTGGTGACCTCTTAATGGAGCCCTCCTCCCATTAAATTAAGCCCTCCATTAGCTTTAGAAGGCCTTAAGCAATCGAAACCCCCATTTTCCCGTCCTTCCAAAGCTCTCAGAGGAGGAGATACCATGGCACCTAAAGATCCAAGGAGGAGTAATGGCGGCCAGCAAATGGAGCATCGAATCGCACCAAATGAGGTACAATCCTCCTTCCCTATGCTTGTGCTTAGATCTAGGATAAATTTTAGTGAAAATTGGGCTCAAAATGAGCCCGATCGGGAGGCGTTTTGCTCCCATTTTCCATCAAAAGGCCATGCTCGGGATGGCCAAAAAAGCCACCTCCGGCGGCCGTGCCACCGCCAATCGGTGGCCACCACCTCGACGGAGGTGGTGGCGGTGGTGGCCGACCGGGGAAGTGGCCGGGTGGCCGGATGTTGCGGCTAGAAGTTGTTCCAGGCGCGGCAGATCGTGGTCGTTGGCCCAAGGTTGAAAAGAACCTTTGGGCCGCAAATCTGCTTTAAGATCTATGTTCGGGTCTTTAGATATAGTTATTTTATTAGGTATTTTCTGCATTATTAGTAGCTGTAGTTTTCTTTAATTCTTAAAAATACCTAGATCCCTCTCCTGAAAAAGTTGCCAACACCAATATTGTAGCCCTATAAGTCTAGAAAACTTTAAAATTAATTTCATGAGAGTTGGACCCCTGGATAGACCTCAGCACTCATTTTGGTGAGGTCTATCCATAGGGCTGTCCAGACTTTTAAAAAAATTCCCCACTCCAAACCAGTCATCAAAATGACTTGAAATTTGGGGCATGGGCTAATCTCACATATATCTAGATCCTGTCCAAAAATTAGAATTTTTGGAAAACATTTTTCTAAAGTTTTTAGAAAAATTTAATAAACAAAGAATATTTTAATTAGGTGTCTTAAACACCTCAAAATCCCCCCAAATTTGGGTGGGAGGTCTTAGAAGGCATACTAGAACTCTGGTAAAAATTTCACCTCATTTGGAGGTGTTTTGATTAAATTTTTTTTACTCAACCCTAGTTTGGCCCTTATAGGGTTAACTAGGTCAATTCATCCCCTTTGGGATTTGAGTGGTCAAATCACCTCAACAGAGGCTGATATTTTGGCCACTGACTTTTTAGGGCATGACACACCCTCCAATGGAATTTGGGATGGTTTGGGGTAGGGTAGCCCTAGAACCCTAGGGTAGGTCCCTTAATGAGGATTTTTAGGGTTTGAAGGTCATGGAGTCAAATGACCTTGTAATGACTTGAAAATTGGTGGAGAGGATCATAGGGTCATTATAGTAATCTGGATAAAATTTTAGGGGATATGGAGACCTTTAGCCCACTCAAAACCCTAACCCTAGTTTTGGGGTACCAAATTTGTTTTTGAATATTAGGCTAGTAAATGAATTTAAAATCAGATAAAATTTGGGCTGGGTAGTTCTTTGGTAGAGATGGCCCTAAAATTATTTTGGTAGAATTTTGGGTTATTATAAATAGTACTTTATTCACAACCTCAAATGTGCCCTAAAAGCTTATTTTGATGATTATGAAGTTTCTGTTCGCTGGAATATTATGAGATTATGGAATAGGCCATTTTATAGCATGACAGATTCTCTGTATTGTTCTTGGAATTTTAAACTGGTTATTTCAAGTACTTGCTTCATAAATTTACTATTTGTGATTTTTATTCAAAAATAAAAACAGTGGCCCATTATTGCTAGAAAAATTATGAAATTAGGTCATTAAATGTTTCTGACCATATTTGTTATTCCGTAATTTTTTCTGGATTTTTAGATAAGTAAAAACAGTACCTTCTTCATTAATATAGGAAATTGGAAGTTTACATTAAATTAGATTCATAGCCCCTCATGGAAGCGAAAAATTGTAAAACTTAGTGTTTGATGTTTTTAAATCATTATTAAGCTCCTGTAATGTTATTATAATTTTTAGATGCATAAGTACAGTACTTGTTTCATTAATACATGGCTAGTAGATTTTGATCATAAATTAAATTAGGAGTTTTTATTCTCTGGAAAATTTGGGTGAACACTTTTAGGGTGTTTTTATGCCATGCTACACTTACTGGAATTTTGCTATAATTTTTCAAGTATTATTTATGGCCTTTGCTTCATTAAATAGTGTTAATGACCTTAACTTGTAAAATATGGAAGATAGCCCTAAACACCTTTGGAAATTCTCAAACCTTGGAATTTTAGTTTAAATGTCTCATATAATTTATCATAATTTTATGGTGATTTATTGCTTAATTAATAGTACACTTTATGTTCAGAATAGGGCATTTGGAGTCATAGTTTAAATAAATTAAATGCCCCGATAAATAGGAAAAATTTGGAAATCTTGGAGTTAGTCATATTAGGTCATGGTAGACTTCCAGTACTAATTTTAGGACATTTGGATGAGGAAATAGAATCCCCCCAAACGGGAGCACTATATAGCTTAGTATGGTCTGCATATAGTGATAGGATTGGAGTAGGCTAACTCGAAAGTTAAATTCACTTAGGAATAGTGCTACTGAATTTAAAGAGAGTTTGGTAAAGGGTAGAAATCAATAACATTAAGTGCCTTGGAAATGGAACTTTGGGATTCACCCCATCGTAGTTCCTTGTACCGCTACGAGCCCTTCACCGGGTAGACCTCGGGAAGTCCAAGGTTAACCTTAAATCTTAGGAATAAAATGAACAAGAGTAACCCTAATATTAGCTGTACCTTACACCCATAATTGTGCACTTAGGAAGAGGAATTGATATTGAATGGATAGAGTAGGTCCGGGGTCAGAGGGCCTACTGGTAGTGTTAAATGGACTCGGTCATGAATGGGAAGTCCAGGGAGCTGGATGCTCGGGGACTTGGAGAAATGTGACTTGGTAGTCAAGAGGGCTGGAAGCTCGGTGTTATGTAGATAAATATAACTATCATGATTGCATGTGCATAAAAGTGGTGGGTCATTGGTACTGGACGACCGATCACACCGTCGTCAGTACGTTGACTCGGTAAAGACTAGCTGGTTTGCTAGGAATAGTACGGAAACGTACAAATGGGTCTAGGCTGGGTAGTGTGATTACCAGTCTAGGAGTTGAAGGCCCACCCCACTGTCTCCGTTCGGCCACGTCGGAGGCTCCTGTGGAGTTTAGCTCACTCTAGAAGAGGGGAACTAAAGGTCTGTGCGCATAGAGTCGTGTGGGTGAGTTGCACTTGCATGCGCATTCCATAGCATATTTGCATGTCATAGCATAAACATTGCATATAACCCCTGACACCTATCGTATAAAATGGTATGGGACGTTATATACGATAGGCCCTGCAAAACGACCCCTTGGTCTATAGGGGTAATCCCTATAAATCAATGGTTACTTTTCTTGATTTCTTTACTTATTGTCTTACCTCCTACACTTTACTATTACTTCTGCTATACTCTCATTTACTCATGCATAGTTAAATTATAACCTTGCCAACATTATTACCGTACATTCCTTAGGATAGTTGTCACCTGCTTGTTTCCACCTTGCTTTTGGTCTTCCTCTTCACTCCTCTCCGCCCGGTGCCTAGGAGCCACAGGTATAAGGGTGGAGGATTGTTTGAATGAGTCTTATTTGACTGACGGTCGTTTGACCACCACATTTTAGGTGCCCTGGATGGGAGGCAGGAAGCAGCCGCAGGAGATACAACACTAGAGGCCTACGATGCAGTTGGAGACGGGTCAGTGTAGTTCGGGTGGACAGGCATCCAGATCAGTGAGTGGAGCTTACTAGATATAGTAGTTTTCATTTCTGAGTGGATTGTAGTGAGGCTTATGATGTACCGAGCATAAGCCCATATTTACCTTCTGTTTGCGTACTTAGACTTTGTGCTGGTGATGATTTGCTTACTACATGATTTCCTCATTTTATTATTGTGGACTTGAATGCTTAGCTTTTCATTCAATATATATATTCTATCAATGGTGATTGAGATGGTCGATAGGATAAGCGTTTTGTGGTGTCGACCGTCCCGGAGGATGGTGTCACCGCAATACGATGGTTTTGGGCCTAAGACCACGGTGGATGTTTGCAAAAAAAAAGAGAGTTGTACATATCAACTCTTCTCTCAATTTCACCGCACTTGGGACGCACAACCGGCCATATTTCCATAGTAAGCCATCATCCTAGGAGAATTGGTCATCATGACCATCCCTTGCATAGCGTTGGATACTTTCATCAAGCTCGGTTGCTCGCCGAACCCTGTCCGCAAGGTCATATTGTACATCCGTCTAGTTCAAGCATGCATCGGCCGTAGTATCCTTGCCAGCACAAGATATCTCTAATGCTTCCATCTCCTGGATTAGTCGCTCATCATGCCTCTGTAACCAGTTTGCCAGTACTGGCGTCCTACGACTTAAAGCATCAGCGACCACATTTCCCTTCCCGGGACTATAGTGAATATCGAAAGTGTAGTCCCCAAGGAACTCCATCCACCTCCGTTGTCGCATATTCAGATCCTTCTGATCCAACAAATACTTTAGGCCCTTATGATCTGTATAGATATCCACTTTAATGCCATAGAGATAGTGTCGCGACAACTTTAGCCCAAAGATTACCGCCGCCAACTCCAAATCATGGATGGGTAGTTCCGTTCATGCACCTTTAATTGGCGTTAGCCATAAGTAATCACTTTACCAAATTACAGGAGAATACAACCTAAGCCATTCCCTGACGCATCACTATAAATCTCATAGCCGTCTGTACCATATGGTGATGTCAATACAGGCGCCGTGGTCAAACGACACTTCATCTCTTCAAAAGCTCTCGCGCACTCTGACGTCCAAACAAACTTCTGAACTTTTCTCGTTAATGTGGTCAAAGGCAAAACAATCCGTGAGAAGTTTTCTACAAACCGTCTGTAGTAGCCCGCTAGTCCAAGAAAGCACCTGACTTCAGCCACTGAAAACAGCCACTGAAGACATCACTGGCCAATCCCTTATGGCACTTATCTTTGCTGGATCTACTGTTAGGTCCTTTCTACTTACCACATTGCCCAGAAAATCCACTGACGATAGCCAGAACTCACACTTTGAGAACTTGGCATATAGCTTATTCCTCCGCAGGGTATGCAATACCAACCGCAAATGGTTTGCATGATCTTCCGCCGATTGAGAGTACATGAGAATACCATCAATAAATACAATTATGAATAGATCCAAGTACTCTCGGAACGTTCGGTGCATTAGATCCATGAATACCAAAGGCGCATTACATAAGCCAAACGGCATCACCGTGAACTCATAATGACCATAGCGTGTCCCAAACGCTGTCTTGGGAATGTCATCTTCCTGAATCCATAATTGATAATATCCCGATTTCAAATCCAACTTTGAATAGACGGTCGACCCTACTAGCTGATCGAATAATTCATCAATACGTGGAATAAGATATTTGTTCTTTTCTGTCAGCTTATTCAATTCGCAGCAGTCAATACATAGCCGCAAACTATCGTCTTTCTTTTTCACAAATAGAACAGACACGCTCCAAGGTGACATACTTGGGCATATATATCCCTGCTCCAATAATTCTTGCAATTGGACTTTAAGTTCAACCATCTCTTTTGGCGTGACACAATAAGGTGAGCGGGCCACAGGTTTCGCACCTGGCACCAACTCAATAGAGAAATCAATCTCCTGCCGGGGCGGTAACCAAGGAAGCTCCTTAGGAAATACATCGGCAAACTCCGACATAATCGGAACTCTACTTACACTGGCCTTTGGCTCAACAACCTGAATAAGTGTGAAGAGTAACTCCGCGCCCTTCCGAACAGCACGAATGACTTGGAGCGCAGACAACAAGGTCCCGCCTACCCCTCGCATACCAGCGAACTTCATCTCAAGCTCTGTATTCTGGCGCAGTGTGATCTCTTTTGAGTTGCAATCAATAAAGGCACGCTACTCCGAGAGCCAGTCCATGCTAAATATCACATCAAACTCCGATAACGGTAATACTGATGCACTCAATCCGAAGTCCCGATTTCCTATTTGCACTTCCACATCGCAAGTCATATCCGCAAGCATGACACAACCATTCGGTAATAGCACTTTAAAACCATATGTCGTCACGTGACTCGGTACTCCAATACGAGCTACGAAGTCCTTAGACAAAAGAATGCGAAGCACCCGTATCAAACAGGGCTCTCGCCGGATTGTTCCAAATCAGGACAAAGCCTGTGACAACGTCACTTTGCTTGATAGCTTCATGTTGGCCATGATTATAAACTCTGGGCTGCTGATAACTCTAATTTTTCATATTTTTATTAAGCTATTTTGTAATTAATAATTAGATATTATATATTACTTTTATAATATTAAGTTATAATTAACTAGTTTTTATATTTTATATTTATTTGTTCTAATAAAATAATTTTTAATCTTGCAGTGTAATTGTACAGATTATCTGGAGCAAAACTTGGAATTTTGAATTACTGGCCTAGACGCGCCCTGTGACACACCCTACCTGGGCGTGACACAGGGGCGTGACACACAAGAGTTAAGTCTGCTGAAGTAGCCCGACAAACCGCGCCTAAAGATCGTCGACCGGCCCAGACATGCCTGTGTCGTTCTGTGACACGCCTGTATCCTGTTTACACGGGGCGTGTTAGCCACTGAAGGACTGTTGATCCGCTTCCACGTCAGATTAAATTGACACGCCTGGGTCACGGGCGTGACCCATGGCATGTCAAGTGCGTTTTTCTGCCAATTAACCCGCTGTTCGTGCCGTTGCCGCTAGATTTTCGTTGCTACTAGACACGCCCGTGGTCACGGGCGTGACCAAGGGCGTGACGCCTCCATCAAGTGAAAGTTACTCCCGCCGTTTTCAGCTTCCTGCCGTTTTCAAGAAACAGCTCTCACACGCCCCAGGTCACGGGCGTGACTAGGGGGCGTGACCCGTCAGTTAACAGATTTTAGCAGTTTCTCATCTAACGTTCCATGGGATTTCAAGACGATGGTTTCGAGCCTTACACGCCCTAGGTCACGGGCGTGACCTAGGGCGTGACGAAACATAAATTTTTCATATAAATTCCAGACAACTTCAGATGCTCAGGGTCGAATTTTTGGAGTTGGAGCCTTGTAGTTTATTGTTTCCTTTTGCTGCATTTTTCATTTCTAGTTTAGATTTACTATTGTTATTTTAATTCTACTTGTCTTTGATTTAAGCATGTCTCTCTCTACCATATTTTGTAATTCCCTAATCATGATGAGTAGCTAACTTTCTTTTAGCATTTGATCATGATGAACCTTGGAATAAAATAAAATCTTCTCATTCTTGTATCAAATGTCTTGTTCTTAATTTTACTCGCTACAATTTATCTTTGATTTTTATTTCATCGAATTCATATTACGCGGATATGATCTTCGATCTAAGATCCGTGTCCTAAATGACCGAGAGGTTGCAGATACGAGGAGATCACTCAAAGATAAAAAGAGTTGAATGCACTCCTCAAGAGAGGACGACGTAAATCTTCCGGATTGGAGTTAAATCCAATAGAGGGGTTCACCGCCTAAAACAAGCATAGGGGTTTCGACTGGCCGAAAGGTCTTAATCGATCAACCTAAGGTTAGTCAGAAGCATTACTTTATTTCTCAAGAAGATTTATTTTAGCCCAAGGGGATTCTAGATCAAGTGCTAGCTTCCTCATAACTGAATTTCTCTTCCGTAGTATAACGCTTCTTTTTCCGTTCAACATCCAATTTTTCTTCCGATAAGATAATAGTTTTCTTTGTGAGTACAAGTACTCGACAAGCCACGAGTTGAAATACGACACTTGATTCTATACTCCGAATGATAGGTATACTTGTCTTATCAATTGGAAACACGCGCTAGCATGGAGAAAATCACCATCAAGTTTTTTGCGTCGTTGCCGGGGAATTTTCCTTGTTAATATTTTGAAAGCAAAGATCTATTCGTTTCATCATTTTTCTTTCAAAAAATTTACAAAAAAAAATCTGTTTCATTTGAAAGTTTTATTTTTAAATTTTTATTTCTTGCAAAAGGGCCGTGTCGGGTTTACATCCTGCACTACCGCCTAGTACCTTGCGAACCCGTCATTGGGTAGCCCTTGGGAAGTCCGGGATTTTTTTTTAAATTTTTAATTTTAAAACTTTTATTTTATCATTCTCCTTCTTTACCCCTATTCACTTTTTTTCATTTTTTTTTCTAATTTCATTCTATTAAGTGCCGGTTGTTTTATTATCTTCTTTTAAAACAATGTTATCACAATTGGCCGCTAAAATTGCCAAGCTTACACAAAGTTAATCTCTTGGAAGCCGCAAGGAAGCACCAAGTTTTGTGTAATTTTTGCGGTGCCCCTCATCGGAGTGAGGAATGTTATTATTTTTCTCATCAAAATTATTCTTATAATTTTCACAATAATTATGAAAATAATTATTCCTACTTTAATGAGACCCCTTTATCTAATTTTCATGAAAATCACTTTTCCAATAATTTTTTCAATGAAATTAATTTTTCAAATTTAGGTGAAAATAATTTTCATGAAAATACTTTTTCAAACTTCAATGAGAATAATTTTTCTGATTTTAATAGTTTTTCTTCTTCCTCGGATGTTGCTTTCCGACATGATCACCCGGAAAGATTCCCGAGTAATCAGGATTTTTATTTAGATCCGACTTCTTGTTCTTCTTTTTCCGCACCGCAAGCTTTCTCTCCTAATTTTGGAGATCTCTCTCAAATTTCATGTGATTCTTCTCCCCAAAATTTGGATGAGTCTTTTATTAATTTTAGTGATTTTTCTCCTTTGGATAATGTTGCTAATGTGGAACAAGACTTTTCATGTACCCCCATAGTTATTTATTCCGAAGAAGAAGAAAAACTTTTATTTCAAGAATTTGTTAAGTGTATGGACGCGCTGGGGAGAGTAGAATATGAATATGTTTCTCCTCCTCCTACTCTCAATTTTTCTCTTATTTCTGAATTTCCAAACACAATTTATAATTATTCAGGAGCAAAAATTTATGAACCTGATACGTCCGATAATTTAATTTTAACTCCATCTTCGGAAGAAAAAATAATTTTAGAAAATAAACAATCAGAGCTTGATCAATTTCTTTCACACAACCCTCCTCCGTGTGAAATTATTTCTAACACATTTAGTTTTTATTTTTCTTATTCTAATGATTTTCATGTAGACGATGAGCCGTTGCAATCCAATGCCGTCAATGATCCATTTTTTGCTCATCTACAAAATTCTCATCATCTTAGGTATGTATAGGTGATTTGAATTTACATCCTCAAGTCCATCACTCAAAGAAGAAAAATCAAGAAGCAAGCAGAGGAGTAGCTGGGCGAGCGTCTTTGGCGTATTCACCCAAGCGAGAATTAAGGGAGTTGCCCTTACACTTAAATTTTTATTTCACTTTCTCCTAACCAAAACCATCTAGCTTAAAAATGGGAAAAAGAAAAGCGCTCTTGGGAGACACCCCTGCTTATCATTTTATTTTTATGAATTTATTATTTTTTCTACAATTTTCACAATTTGTTTTTCTTTCCCCCCTCGTACTTGACTTATAAACATTGGGGACAATGTTTATTTTTAAGTGTGGGGTGGATTCTTATTTATTATTTTTATTTAAAAATAACAAAAATTAAAAATTGTTTAAAAAATAAAAAAATGTTATTTATTGTTTTTATTTAGAAAAAAATGAATTTTTTTTAAAAAATTAAAAAATGATTTTGTTTTCCTTTTATTATCAAAAATACAAAAAAATAGAAAATCGAAAAATAAATTTCTTAGAAAGGGACGTTTGGGATATCACCCCATCTTACCTCCTAGTACTATTGAGAGCCCTTCACAGGGTATACCTCGGAAAGTCTAAGAAATTAAAAAAAAACAAAATATAATTAGGTTTAATTTTTAATTAGAGAAGTCGTTATTTCTATATTTATTCACATGCACAATTTCTAGTAATTTAACTTTTTATAGTGTTTAGAGAATTTCAATGTTTTAATTGAATTTTGAATTTTGGAGTAAAACTGTTGGTCATGCCGTGTTTCTAGTCAAGTACACATGTAAGTAGAATTTTATGTAGATTTAAATATTCAGCATATAATTAGATTTTCATCTTTCTAAATGCGTGAAAATGTTTTATTTTACTTTCACTTTGAAAACCGGTAAAACTTTAAAATAATTTAGGTGAGTAAGTAGAAGTTTGCTGGAGAGATATTTCGCGGACCAAGAGAGAGGTATTCTTTTTCGATGTCTAGAATTTGCCCTCAAACTATTCTCAAGACTTTGCATAAGTTAAACTAATTAGCATAAATATGATTTAGGCACTTCTTTTGGCAAGTTTGAGCTTTTGTACCCGTACCTAAAATTTTATCCTTTTTAAGCCATTTTGAGCCTATTTCCCTATTCATTTGTTTTAGCTCCACCAAACATTTTACCAAAGCATAAAAAGCAACCTAATTGCACACTTAAAATCAAGCTTGAACATAAATATACAAACAAGGTCTGTGAGTAATTAGGAGCCTTTTCATTTTTTGTGGCTCGGTTCTTATAAAAAAAGAGTTGATTTATTCTTCTCTCCTCTTCAAAATAAAGAAAAAAAAGTATTAAGAAAAAATGAAGAGGTAGGAAAAAAATTTTCAACATGATGAGAGAGTTGAAAAATAAGAAAAAAACAAAAGAATTAGGAATTTGGCTGCGTTCTTAAAGCCATAGCAAATTTTTGTGTAAGAGCTTTTTTTAGGTTTTGGTGTGACTCGCCATCATTTTTATCTTTGACCACCATCACTAAAACCTTAAGCCTACACTTCAACCTAATTAAGCTCTATAGATTTATGTGTATAAGTTAGACTAGTGTCGTAGCGAGAGTGTGAAAGGGCAAGCCTTTGGCCATCGACATTGATGGATTTCTTTGGAGGGTATCTTAATCTTCGTTTGTGCAATGTTATCTTAGTACACACGCTACACTCTCCCAAAAGATAATTTTGAGATTTACCGGATTTTTCAGTTTAAAAGTAAAAAAATAATAGTGAAAATACATTTTAAGAAAAATAAAAATCTAATTTATATGCTGAGTAAATCTTTCTATAAAAATAGCTACAAGCATAGGCATAAGACTTCGCATTTTACTCCTTAGGTTCAATTTTCTTTTCTAGCATTTAAAATTTTTTTACTCCCTATAGTAAGTTGTTTGCTCGGGACTAGCAAACGGATAAGTATGCGGGTATTTGATAACTCTAATTTTTCCTATTTTTATTATGTTATTTTCTAATTAATAATTAGATATTATATATTACTTTTATAATATTAAGTTATAATTAACTAGTTTTTATATTTTATATTTATTTGTTCTAATAAAATAATTTTTAATATTGCAGGTTAATTCTACAGATTATCTGGAGCAAAACTTGGAATTTTGCATTACTGGCCTAGACACGCCCTGTGACACGCCCTACCTGGGCGTGACACACAAGAGTTAAGTCTGCTGAAGTAGCCCGACAAACCGCGCGTAAAGATCGTCAATCGGGCCAGACATGCCCGTGTTGTTCTGTGACATGCTCGTGTCCCATTTACACGGGGCGTGTTAGCCACTAAAGGACTATTGAGCCGCTGCCATGTTAAATTAAATTGACACGCCTGGGTCACGGGCGTGACCCAGGGCGTGTAAAGTGCGTTTTTCAGCCAATTAACCTGTCATTCGTGTCGTTGCCGCCAGATTGCCGTTGCAGCTAGACACGCCCGTGGTCATGGTGGTGACCAAGGACATGCCGCCTCGATCAAGTGAAGGTTACTCCCGCCGTTTTCAGCTTCCCGCCGTTTTCCAGAAACATCTCTGACACGCCCCAGGTCACGGGCGTGACTAGGGGGTGTGACCCGTCAGTTAACAGATTTTGGCGGTTTCTCATCCAACGTCCCCGGGGTTTCAAGATGACGGTTCTGAGCCTGACACGCCCTAGGTCACGGGCGTGACCTAGGGCGTGACCAAACAGAAATTTTTCCTATAAATTCCAGACATCTTCAGATGCTCAGGGTCGAATTTTGGGAGTTTGAGCCTTGTAGTTTATTGTTTCCTTTTGCTGTATTTTTCATTTCTAGTTTAGATTTACTATTGCTTTTTTAATTCTACTTGTCTTTGATTTAAGCATGTCTCTCTCTACCATATTTTGTAATTCCCTAATCATGATGAGTAGCTAACTTTCTTTTTGCACTTGATCATGATGAACCTTGGAATAAAATAAAAACTTCTCCTTTTATCAAATGTCTTGTTCTTAATTTTACTCGTTACGATTTATCTTTGATTTTTATTTCATCGAATTCATATTACGCGGATATGATCTTCGATCTAAGATCCGTGTCCTAAATGACTGAGAGGTTGCGGATACGAGGAGATCACACAAAGATAAAAGGAGTTGAATGCACTCCTCGAGAGAGGACGACGTAAATCTTCCGGATTGGAGTCAAATCCAATAGAGGGGTTTACCGCCTAAATCAAGCTTAGGGGTTTCGACTGGCCGAAAAGTATTAATCGATCAACCTAAGGTTAGTCAGAAGCATGAGTTCGAAAGTGACACTTTTGTACTCTAGGAACCTCCACGGTCGAGTGAGTAGTTAAGAACTTGCATTACTTTATTTCTCAAGAAGATTTATTTTAGCCCAAGGGGATTCTAGATCGAGTGCTAGCTTCCTCATAACTGAATTTCTCTTCAGTTGCATAACGCTTCTTTTTCCGTTCAACAAACCAATTTTTCTTCCGACAAGATAATAGTTTTTCTTGTGAGTACAAGTACTCGACAAGCCCTGAGTTGAAATACGACACTTGATTCTATACTCTGAACGATAGGTATACTTGCTTCATCAATTGGAAACACGCGCTAGCATGGAGAAAATCACCATCAGCTGCGCCTGGGATGCAGAGGAATCAACCACTGCTTTTCCCATCTCAGGATAAGACACACCTGTCTTCTTTTCTCTTTTGGGTTTAACAACCCGACAATAACGGGATAGATGCCCCACTTTGCCACAGGTAAAGCATGTACGAGACTCCGGCGTCGATGTTGCTCCCGATACAACTGTCAACGAAGCTTGCCCAGAAGGCTTGGGCCTCTTACCCCACTTATTCTGGTAATATGATTTGTCAGGGCGGTGTGCTTTGAATTATGGATTTGGCACAACCAGGTCCTTTCTTCCTTTCACTCGCTTCATATCCTTCTCCAGCGCACGCGCCGTTTCAACCAAATCCTGAAATCCTTGGTTCACAGAACTAGTAAGCAGGAATCTCAACTCATCCCGCAATCCTTCATAGAACCGATTAGTTTTTCTTTGTTCATCAGTGAAGATTTAGCCTGCATACCGTCCCAATCTTGTAAATTCATGCAAGTACGCATCAACGCTACTTTCTCCTTGCGTTAGCCGCTAAAATTCGTTCTCCATAGTAATGCGTTGTACCGCTGATAGATGTTTCACCAAAAACATACGAGAGAACTCCTCAATCGATACTTGAGTCAACTTCCTGCCCGCCAAATGGTGTAACTCAAACTCATCCCACCATAACCTTGCCTCTCCTTCCAACAAGAAGGTGGCCAAAATGACCTTTTGATTTTCCTCCATCCTAATCGCCGTCAAGATACGCTTGACCCGCGATAACCAGTCCTCTGCCTGTGTTGGGGATCCCAGTCCCATGAACGTAGGCGGACTGAAGCTCATGAATTGCTTCAATTGACGATCAACTGCTCGCGGATTCACATCCTCAACCGGTTCGGGCCTGACACCAACACGATCTGACACTACTGCCGGCTGCGCCTGCCCGATCGGCTGAATCATAGCAAATAGAGCCTCAACAACTAATCGAATAGTTTCCGCAGATGGAGGAGGTGTTGGCACCTCAGCTGGTGCCACACTCTTATCAGAGCGCTGGGGCTCAGACTGCCCAACACCACTGCGAGTCATTTATGGGTCGACAAGACACACATTAGCGACATTACACAAGCAATAACAACAATGTAGGAACGCGCAGATTCCTCAAACAAGAGTATTTGCATTCCTTAGTTGATATTCTAGAGTTCATTAGTGTTACAGCGGTTCGCAAAAGCACGTGCTCTCCACACCACAAAAGTATTCGACCACGAATTTGAAAGAGGAAGACCAAGACAGGCTGATACCATAATGTAACGACTCCACCCATTAAATAACATATAATAGAAGGTCCGGCCGGGGCCCCAACCTATATGCCACAAACAGATGGTGAGGTCACAGGATAATACCATCAACGCGTCCTAACTCAGAGCATGCTAGCGAAATATTTACACAATTAGCTGAACTCATACCAGGAATATCCACATATATATATATATATATATATATATATATATATATATACCAACGTTATATATAACCACTCAAACGAGGGGAATAACAAATACTACAGTTTGGCCTTAAGGCCTTACAGTTCCTTTTTATACAGTATGGATTACAGATATCGATGGGCAGGCCGGCCATACATTAATAAAAGAAAACACATTAGCTAGACTTCAAGGGCTAGCAGCAACAGCAATGGCAAGAGCGGCAACAGCAGTAGCAGCAGGGGCTTTAGCCCTTCACTTCCCGCTCGGCTCTCCAGCACCTGCACATGGACAATCCACCCAGAAGGTGGCAAACAAGGCAACGGTCAGCATTCAGCTGACCAATTTATAACAATCCTACCCCTTTCCCAGGGCAATAACATTCCTTCCCTGCAGAGCAATACATCAATAGATAGATATCATACATATTGTGCTCTCACGCACAAGCAATCCATCACAACCGTCGACTACCCGACCCGACGATCTGTGCTCTCAGGCACACTTTTGGGTACACCGACGAACTAGGATCAACACCATTGAGCATTTAGTCTTGATGGCGCACATGCCTAAGACTCTCATTATGCTGTTGACGAAAGCCCAATGCCTTTGCACTTTCTTGTACAACCAACATAACGCAGGTACAAGACCGCCACCCCCATTTCTCAAATCGCCTTGCCATCACCAAGCACATCGTACTTGCGGCTACAATAAAGGTGCAGGTCGGCTTCACCTTTCCTGTTCGGCACGAAGCCTTTTAAGAGCTCGCAGCTCACAATAGCCATAATGTCTACCAAGGACTTGCTTCACAATCCAAAAAAGGGAGTCAATGCTGAAATCCTTTGCAGTCGCTTGGCGGGTTCAGCAGAACTCTCGATCTGCACCCAAAATCAACCCAAACCCTGCAATTCATGCAGTGCTAGAAAACTGGCCTTTACAACACAAGCATTACAAGGGTGTTTTCCTGGAATTCCTCATTCCAGTACTTCCTGCTACTCTCTTTTACAGGCACAACCCATCGACCCCACTAACTACACGAGTCTACGCGGAGTCTTCTCCGGTACGTAAATACAACATCACAAATCCAAACCAACTTGACTAGATGGGCTTCATACAACATGCCTATCCCATACTACACATTTCCGGGTCTAGATACAGACTCAAGCTGGGGATAACAACTATCACCCACTGGAATCACTCACTATTTCCAGTTTTTGGTGGAGAGGATTCCTTACTCATGCATAAAGTAGGACTTCACATGTCCAATAAGGAAGATCGTTACCCTTGACGATCTCTTGGGAGCCATCTAAAATCTGGCCGGTTGGAAAGCACCGTAGCAGCTTTGCCTCCACGGAACTGGCCTCGAATCTCGAAATGGACCGCGGGAGCACCACCAAAGCCTTGCTCCCCTCCTTCTCCTTCCTCAAACTATCCTCTCTTCTCTCTTGCTTGAAATGAAAGAAGATGCCAACAGCAGCTTTATCATTGCAGGAAAGCCTCTAGGTCATTGGATCCAAATAGCATGAAATGGATGGCCAAGATCTGCCCAAATGTCCAAATTGGACTTGACACGGCCTGCGACACGACCATGTCACAGGCCGTGTACCCCCAAGCGGTACACGAACTGACTCAAACCTGATTAGAATACGGGTTCTAACACGCCCGTGTCAACTCCTGACACGCCCGTGTCAGGCAGTACAATATCGTTTGAGTTGCTATGTCACCCTTCCAACACAGGACAAAAATCACCCGAGAAGAACACGGCTAAGGCACATGCCCATGTCCTTGTCCGTGTGCCAAACACGCCCCTGTGACTCGCCCATGTCACAGGCTATGCTCGCCACTCAATGCTACCTGGGTATTCACTCGAGCAGGACACGCCCTAGGACATGCCCGTGTCCCAGGCCATGTCACCTTTCGAGGATCACTGACCATCCTTCTCGAGAACTCGACTACTTCTCGAGAACTCGACTCAAAACGCACTGAAATGGACACGCCCTAGGACACGCCCATGTCCCTGGCCGTGTACACTGGACATGCCCTGGGACACGCCCGTGTCCCAGGCCGTGTCACCCAGCCTGAACCCTTTTGGGATTTTATTATCTTTGGGGTGTTACATACGACACCCCCATTATGGGTGAATGCGAGATCTAAAGGCCTCTCGTCTAATACGGGCGTGAATTTTCTCGCCTTCTTCGGGCGAAAGCCACCCAGTCTATTATGGGCGGGAACACTTCACCCCCCTGGACGAATCCTATTCTAGAAGGGTCTCGCTCAACGCCTACAAATAGTGAAGCTTCACTCAACGCAAAGCTCCAAAAGCATCGACCAAACAAGCTTTACTCAATTCCAAGCTCCGAAAGTGTCTACAAAACAAGCTTCACTCAACACCATGCTCAGAAAGCGTCGATAGAACAAGCTTCACTCAATGCCAAGGTTAGAAAGCATCGATAGAACAAGCTTTGCTCAACTCAAAGCTCTGAAAGTGCCAACAGAACAAGCTTCACTCAACGCCAAGCTTAGAAATCATTGACAGAACATGCTTCATTCAACTCCAAGCTCAGAAAGTGTTGACAGAACAAGCTTCACTCAACGCCAAGATCTGAAAGCATCGATAGAACAAGCTTCACTCAATGCCAAGCTCAGAAAGTGCTGATAGAACTAGCTTCACTCAACGCCAGAGGAACTGGCTCGTATGGATCGCTTGTCATACCTAGCGAAAGCTGACTTGCTCGGGGAACACTGGAAGGGTCTCGGTTGCCTTCTTGAGCCCTCTCACTCCTGAAGATCCTACAAAGCACAGATCCTGGAGGGGGGACTCACTCATCGAATACGGTATTGTACATAATCCCTGTGAGAAGCGAACTAAAACAAGCCGGAAATGGTATAACTGAAATTTTATTATCAGAAAAAGGTATCTATTACAAAGGTATGGCCTCCCTTATATAGAATGGAGGAGAGAAGAGAGAATACAAATAAGAGATGTGGGACTAAAACTATACAAAAAATCTGGGCGGCTAGAACAACAGACCGAAACAAGCCGCGCGGATAGACAGAAGGGCTAACCGCTCGGCCACTGCCAGAGAGAGAGACAAGCCGCCATGTGAGACCGTTAGACCGCCCGGTCTCCTAGTCGCCATTAACAGACCGCTAGACCGCTTGGACCTCAGACCTCAACACAGCAACCAAACCGCTGAAGGCAAACCGCCAGACCGCCCGGTCAATAACCCGCCAAGCCAGACCGACAGACCGCCCGGTCTCTAACTCCAACACTCCCCCTCAAGCTGGAGCATATATGTCGATCATGCCCAGCTTGTCACATATATGAAGAAACGATGCGGATACTGGCTTGGTGAAGATGTCAGCCAGCTCTTTTTCAGACGTGACGAAGGGAGTGCAAATTTGTTCCTTCAGAATCTCTTCACGAATGAAATGACAGTCGACCTCAATGTGCTTGGTTCTCTCATGGAAGACTGGATTTTTGGAGATGTATATAGCAGCCTTGTTATCACAGAACATAGGTAGAGGATGGTTGTAGACCTCTCCTAAATCCAACATGAGAGCCGGTAGCCACTTTAGCTCGCAAGTGGTCGATGCCATACTCCGATACTCAGCTTCAGCACTGGACCTGGAGACAACAGATTGCTTCTTGCTCTTCCAGCTTACCAGATTGCCCCCAACAAAGGTACAGAAACCGGAGGTAGACTTGCGGTCCCCTTTGTCATCAGCGTAACTCGCATCTGAGTAAGCTTCAACCCTCAGATGATCATTCTTCTGAAAGAGCAATCCTTTCCCAGGGGCTGCTTTGACGTACTCCAAGATCCGCAAGGCGGACTGTAGATGGCACTCCCTGGGAGCTTGCATGAATTGACTCACCTTGCCCACAGCATAGGAAATGTCGGGCCTAGTCACGGTGAGGTATATGAGCTTACCAACTAGACGCCTGTACCGCGAAGCATCTGAAAGAAGAGGCGAACCATCTGTCCAGGTTTTGTCTTCTCCAACAGCCATGGGACATCGGGCAGGTTTGGCTCCAGTCAATCCTGCTTCTCTTAAAATATCAAGAGCATACTTACGCTGAGAGAGGACTAAAGAGTTGGGCTTCCGAGAGATTTTGATCCCCAAAAAGTACTTTGGAGAACCCATATCTTTCGTGACTAGATGTTGGCGAAGATGCCGCTTTGTCAAGGCTACTCCTTCCTGGTCATCACCAGTGAGAAGAATATCATCCACATATACTGCAAGAACCACCAGTCCCGAAGAGGTTTTGCGAATAAATAGAGAGTGATCAGCAGCGCTGCGAGCAAAACCAACGGCCGCCACGATGCCGCTGAACTTGTCAAACCAAGCTCAAGGGCTTTGCTTGAGGCCATAGATTGCCTTCTGTAGCCGGCATACTCGTGTCTCCCCCTGAGCAACATACCCTGGAGGTTGCTCCATGTAGACGGCCTCCTGAAGATCACCATAAAGGAAGGCATTCTTGATATCCAGCTGGGAAAGTGGCCTGTCTTTGTTGACCGCCACAGAGAGAAGGACCCGTATAGTGCTGAGACGAGCCACGGGAGAGAAGGTGTCAAAGTAATCAACCCCATAGGTTTGAGTAAAGCCCTTAGCCACCAGGCGAGCTTTGTAACGGTTCACAGTGCCATCTGGGCCAAACTTGACTACAAAGACCCAGCGACAGCCAACAATATCTGTATCAAGGGGAGGAGGGACAAGAGTCCAGGTACCCCGCTCTGTGAGGGTCGCCATTTCCTCATCCATGGCCAGCTTCCAGTGAGGAATGGCAAGGGCCTCCGGGTAGGAATGAGGTGTGGTAGTAGCAGAGATAGCAAGTACAAAGGCCCTGCGAGAAGGGGTAAGACGATCATATGAAACAACAGCAGCAAGGGGGTGTAGGGTACACATCCGCACCCCTTTGTGAAGAGCTACAGGAAGATCCAGGTCGGCGGGCTCCTCGGTATCCAGAGCATCCGTGGCAGATAGAGCTGGCTCGGGAGGAGAGAGCGACGGCAGCAGAGATGAGGGAGATGGAGGCGGAGAGAGAGGCGGAGGGAGAGGAGTGGGCGGAGACCGAGGAGGAGCGGATATCGCAGTAGGAGACGAGGGAACGAACAGAATAACAGGAGAATCAGAGGCGGGGGGAAGAGAAGAGGAGTCATCCGAGAAGTAGGAGGCATTCTCGAAGAAGGTAACGTCGGCGGAGACGAACTGCTTACGAAGAACAGGATCAAAGCAGCAGTAGCCTTTCTGAGTGGCCGAGTACCCCAGAAAGACACATTTGGTGGAGCGAGGGGAGAGCTTATCACGGGTGGCAGATGGGACATGCACAAAAGCAGTGCACCCAAAGATTCGGAGAGGGAGAGGAAAAGGCTCCTTGCCTGGATAAAGGATGGAAAAAGGGGTTTTTCCCTTGAGAACGGAGGAGGGAATGCGATTGATGAGATAGCAGGCAAGAAGAACAGCATAGCCCCAATATGAGCGAGGGACATGCATTTGAGTCATTAATGTGCGAGCAACATCGAGGAGGTGACGGTTTTTGCGTTCCGCCACCCCATTTTGTTGGAATGTATAGACACAACTTGTCTGATGAATAACGCCATGTTGCACACAGAAAGAGGTAAAAGCATGACTTAAGTACTCTTTTGCATTATCAGAGCGAAAAGTTTTAACACTAACACCAAACTGATTTTTGATTAAATGATAAAAGGAGGTCCATACATTAAAAAGTCCAGAGCGATCTCGTAAGAGATACACCCAAGTACATCTAGAAAAATAATCAATAAAGGTTACAAAATAAGAACTACCCCAACCAATAGTAAGGGTAGGAGCAGGTCCCCAGATATCGGAGTGGAGTAGATCAAACGGACGGGTAGAGCCCCGACCTTGCTTCGGCGGGAAGGAGGAACGATGATGCTTGCCAAGTTGACATGCTTCGCAGTGGAGAGGAGTAGTGGAGGGAGGGAGGTGGGTCAGAAGCTGATGTAGAAGCCGTGGTGGAGGATGACCGAGACGGAGATGCCACTGGAGAAGATCCGTACAAGAAGAAGAGAAGGCGGACAAAGAGGAAACGTTGTCGAGGAAGTAGAGGCCGCCGCTCTCAGTCCCAGTAGCAATCGTCTGCTGGGAGCTCGGATCCTGAAAAGAGCAAGAAGATGGAGTAAACGTTACAGAACATTGAAGCTGCTTGCACAAAGAAGTAACCGACAACAGATTGCACGGAAACTTGGGCACATAGAGAGTGTCCTCTAGCCGAAGGGACAAAGTAACATGAACCACTCCCGACCCATGAACCGGGGAGGGAGAACCGTCTGCAATGAGGACCGGGGGCAACCGATCATGCTGTTCGAGGAGAGAGAAGCACTGAGGATTGCCCGTCATATGATTAGTAGCACCGGAGTCGATAAGCCATTTACCTTGAGTGACTACATGGGCACTACCTGATGATGTGACCACGGAAGCAGACGGCTTGGAAGAAGAGGCGGAAGAGTCACCCAAGGGGCGAAGATGGGGATGCTTTGTCCAGCAGCGGTCAAGAGTGTGTCCGGTGCGGCCACAGTGAGAGCAGAGATAGCGGGAAGAAGGACGTTCGCCAGACTGATGACTGCGGCTACCAGAGCCACTCCGCTGAGTTTGATGAGCATAGTTATCCGGAGGAGAAGGAGCGGGCAGAAGCGGGCGCTGAAGGAGAGAGGTGACAGCGGCGATGCGAGCAGCAGTGGCATCTAAAGTAGGAGATTCCGCCTCACCCAGAATTTGTTGGCGGATCATGTCATAAGTGTCAGGAAGACGGAGCAGATAACACACAACCAGAAGCTCCTGGAAGTGCTTGTGTTGTTGAGCCAGATCCGCAGAAAAGGGGCGATTCTGAAGAATCTCAGCCCCAAGAGCTTGAACTTGTTGGTAGGCAGCAGCAGGAGACAAGGTAGGCCAGGCAAAGAGGTCCGCATACAACGTATAGATGCGGGACGTCTGAGCCCCTTTGGAATACAAAGCAGCAAGATGAAGCCAAGCGGCCTTCACCGTCTCATCATGACGGATGACGGGAAGGCACTCATCGGATAGACTGTTAGCGAGCCAAGTACGCACAAGAGCGTCACTCGCATCCCAGTCTTCAAAGAGAGGTGAAGTGGTAGGAGGAGGGTCATCAACGAGATGGTGGCGTTTACGTTGCGAGCGAAGGAGAAAGGTGAAAGAGAGGCTCCAATCCGGGTAGTTGGAGCCGACAAGCTTGGAAACGGTGCCAAGGTTCCCGGAAGGAGTAGGAGGTAGAGGTGGAGCCGGATTGGCTACAGGGGTGGTGGCAGGAGTGGTGGCAGTGGAAGCATCAGAAAGAGCCATAAGAGCAAACAACAGGAAGCCGCGCAGTTAGAAAACAAGCTGCGCGGATAGGCAGAAGAGGAACTGCAGCGGTCAGGATGTCAAACACCAGCGGCCAGAAAGACCACGACCAAGCCGCAGTATCAAGCAAAGGGGAAGAAGTCGAGCGGCAAGCAGACAGTCCGCTCGAACAAAAGCACAAGAGAGGGCATGGCACACAGCGATAGCTCGCGGCGAACTAGGCAACAGGTCGCGACGACCAGAGCAAGAGCAAACAGGAGGAGGCAAGGCACACGGCGATAGGTCGCGGCGAACAAGGCGACAGATCGCAGTGAACAAGGCAACAAGTCGCGCACACAGAGGGCAACGACAAGGAGACCGCGCGGACAGGGCGCAAGCCAGAAAAGCAAGCCGTGCGGACAGAGAGAAGCACAGAATCAGGAGGAAAGGATCGATTCCTCTGATACCATGTGAGAAGCGAACTAAAACAAGCCGGAAATGGTATAATTGAAATTTTATTATCATAAAAAGGTATCTATTACAAAGGTATGGCCTCCCTTATATAGAATGGAGGAGAGAAGAGAGAATACAAATAAGAGATGTGGGACTAAAACTATACAAAAAATCTGGACGGCTAGAACAACAGACCGGAAAAAGCCGCGCGGATAGACAGAAGGGCTAACCGCTCGGTCACTGCCAGAGAGAGAGACAAGCCGCCATGTGAGACCGTTAGACTGCCCGGTCTCCTAGTCGCCAGTAACAGACCGCTAGACCGCTTGGACCTCAAACCTCAACACAGCAATCAAACCGCTGAAGGCAAACCGCCAGACCGCCCGGTCAATAACCCGCCAAGCCAGACCGACAGACCGCCCGGTCTCTAACTCCAACAATCCCCGCTCTTTACGAGCTTTCGTGAAGTTCAGAAAGAATCATGTAGCCCCAGGTATTTGATAAGTGTTTGCTGATCTGGAAGGGAATCTTTTGTGGGCCCCGTCATGGATCTATAAATATATAATCACGAACATGAATTTTGCCCCGTACAATCCCCTTTCTCTCCGGCTTTCTCACCTCCAAACTGATGTCGCTTTCGAAGGAAGCCCAATATTGCCTCAATGTTGTCTGTGTCGAGAACAAGACTCTGATGGGCTCATTCGCCCATTGGCTTGCCCGAAAAGCCCCGGGATCTTCCCCAAAAATGAAGAAGGCCAAGATGGTCGGGCGTGACCTGACTAGGGATGTGTCCATCTCGCGGACTCCATCCCACTCTGGAATCCCTCAGGTATCTTCACTCTCTTTACATTCCATACTGGGTAAAAACATGTCAACGTGCTCGCCCGCAGGTCCCGCCAATGGGGAAGGAGGTTGGGGATGCGAGTGCTGCTCCACACTCGCTTGAGGCCGACAATGACAAGATGGCCCCCGAGATCACCTCTCCTCACAAACCAAAAGATCTCCCGTGGGCTAATAGTAATTCCCTTTTTTATCCATTAGCTTTCTATCAATTTGCTTACCTTGTTTCTTACAGCTCCTACCTTTGGCACCACGGGGCTTGGTGTTACAACGTCACAATCCCCTACTTTCCTGATGCCTCCAGATCCCGCCTTGGGCCGACTATCTCCAGTGAGTAATGCGCCCAAACTCACTGCTCAGGGCGACGTTCTCGCCACTAAGCCGACAGTTATGATCCCCGGTCTTGGGAAGGCACATATCCCCTTCGACACTACCTTCGAGGGGCGGCCTATCACTTCTCTCCACCACTCGGGCAAGGAGGCGAACTCTGAGCCAAGTAACCAATCACCCTCGCCTTCTAAGAGGAATGTAGATTACGCACATCTAATGCCATCCACTGCAGGTTACCACGAGATCTCGTCGACCGATGTCGACATTACCGAAGATGATTTCTCGCCTCTCCCCTCACCTGACTCAATCACCGCCTTTCTAGGTGATCCAAAAGATGCAGAGGCACTGAAGCGGCCTACTACTGAAATTCTACATAAGCACGTCCTGATGCTGCACGAGGTATACAACCAAGTTTACGAGAAACACAAATCCATCGAGGAGCAGGTGCTCTGCCTGGAAAACAATTACGCACAACTAATTTTTGAGCTGGGGGAGATGCTGGTTGCGGGAGGGACTTCCCCAGAATCACATCGCGCGAGCAGAAGATCAACGACACCTTACCCAACAAGAGTTGCAGACCATTCGCACATTGCAGTATTCACATATGCTCTTTAGGGCGGGAAGGGGAGGCTGGGGACGGTGGTAACGGCCCCAGGCGGGCCTACCAGCTCTCGCCTTTCTGCCATCTTCTTTTATCTTTGTAATAATTTGGTTCTGTGTCGAATGTTAATGGACGAATGATTGTATTATTATTCTTTTTTCCTTCGCTTGACTGTTCTCGCCATTTATTCTATGTGTTCTCGTGCATGTTTTGTTTTTGAAATTATCTTAAGGCCTTAGTGGCATACAATTGTCTTAGCGGCAAGTGAGGGAGTGCGAGAGCTCGACAGGGTTTTAGGTGGGATCTTAAGAATTGTCTATCCGCACTTTCCCTAGCCTGGATCCTTTCCCGCCCAAAATTTTCTATAAATAGACCCCACACCTACCCCATTAACGACCGCCTTTAAGAGCTTCCAGCACTTTTCCTTGATTTTCTTTCCTTTGCACTCGCACTTCTATGCTTTCCCAACTCCCGCGAGATGACAGGGGATGCCGATGGTAGGACCAAATGCGCAGACGCATTCACCAACTACCCCTTTATGATTTGCAACCTGTCCGAAGATGAGTACCATTCGCTCCACAACCTCTATGTCCCGTCAGGCTTCACTGCGCGACACCCATGGTAGGATGAATCAATCAACCATTTATCTCCTTACAAACTCGCCTTCCCTGCCAAACACTTCGAGGTAGGATTGCGCCTACCTATCTGGTCAGAAGTTCGCTAGGCCCTTGCTACTTTGGCGTAGTTCCCGCGCAGCTCAACCCCAACTCCATCGCCTTGCTAGTAGCATTAGCTTGCTACTTGTGGGAGGAGCAGATGGAGTTCAGCCTTCACATCTTCTGCAAGCTATTCAACTTCTGTGTCAAGAGGGATGGGATCACGTTCTTCTCCAACAACAACCTTAAGGCCAAAGACCTTGCCAACAAAAACCATCGCTGGATTTGGAAATTCGTTTTTCATCTCCGGGGATTTCGAGAACCTCCCCCTTTCGCCAATCCAGCAGTAAGAATCAACCTACCACCTTCCATATCTCGGTGGGCATGAGTCAAAGCTTCATCAATTCCTTTTCAGAAAGGATTTCAAAGTTCCCTACCCGAGGAGGAACGTCGACTCGCTCCTTCCTGTACTCGTCGGGGAAGGTAGTTCTCGTCATCCGTTACTTTTTAAGAAAGTGTAATTTTGCTAACTTTTGTCGCATGTGAAGGGGCGCGAGATCTTCCCGTCAACCAACCCTTCGCAAGCAGCACTATTGAAGCCAGAAAACTGACTTCTCCTAGAGTTCAGATCTAGAGTTGCAGCTCATACCTACTCTTCCTGAATTCCCTCTTTGACAAGAGTTCCTAAGACTAGGTACAGACCGCGGGCTTCAGCGTGGAGGTCCAACCTCTTACCCGAAAGAACTAGAAATCCTCCCCCTCCTTAGTCATTGCCGAGCTAGGTGCCTTAGAGGAAGAAGATGAAAGGGGTCAACAACCTCTTTCAAAGGCACCTTATCGGTCTTTTTATAGGCCTCTGAGTTTGATCTGCTAATAACCAAGCTGAACCAACCTAAAATTACCAAAATACCCCTAACTGGGTCTGCCAACAGCTTGAGTCCACTGTTCTGAAGGGCTATATGCAGACCACCAAGGGAAAAAGATTAAAATTGTCGGAGACCAAAGAATAGAATCCCTACCCGGGGTTAAAAAGGTAAAACCGCCTTTTAGCTGGACCGGTGCTCGACCAATCGCTGAACCAGCGCCAGACCCATTGTCGAACCGGCATTCGACGAGCGACAAGTTTGATGATCGTCAAACTGGCGCTCGACGATTGTCGATCTGCACTCAGTGATCGTCGATCTGCGCTTGACAATCGTCAAAAGGCACTCGACAAATGTCGAGCTGGAGCTCGAAGATCCTCGCTTGGCGCTTGACGAAAATGGCATCCAGCAGGCGAGAGGGTCTCCTCAGCTTGCCTCGCGAGTAACTTGCCTCGCCGGCTCCATTACTCCCTCCGGCCTTATGAGAGCCCTACTCCATGGCTCCCTCTCCTCTCGCGAGAGGCGAGAGAGCCATGCTCCACGGCTCTCGCTCGCCTTTCGAGTGGCCTACTTCATGGCTCCCTCTCGCCTATGCAATCTTCTTGCCCCTAGCGCTATTCCTTGAGTAACCTCCCGCAGGACCGAGGTTGTACACAATCCACGCTCTTTTCGAGGTTGCCTTAAGCTCTGAAAGAATGTCCAACCGAGGCTTGCGATATTAAAGTTCATTTATATGAGAATCTTTTGCGGGGCCCCCCTCCGGAGCCTATAAATATATGACACTTACACCAGTAGGGAGAGTGCCCCCTCTCTCACCTCTTCCTTCATCTGTTACATCTTCGTCATGTCTCATATCAAGAGTTTTCGTGAATGTCTCGCGATGGTGTGTAAATAAAACAAGGCCAAAAAAGCTGCTCTGGCCCTCGCTTTGGTTCGCACCCCTGCCACCTTACCGTCTCGTATTGCCTGAAGAAGGTGAAAACCGCTGGCCCCCCTTCTCTGTCGAGTAACCCACTATGACACCTTTGGAAATCCATGTACAACCCCATACCCGGCCGAGTGGGATCGTCCACAAGTGGTGGGCTCGGGGCTCGGGGCATGTTGTGAGCGATGCTTTGGTGCGGCCCCATTCGAGAACGTGCGGGTGGTCGTGCACGCGTGTGGAGATTGTGCATGTGGAGGCTTTATATTTATTATGAAATAATATAATATATATATGTATACTTATCATATATATATACATATGTTGAAGAGTGAGGGGGAGAGGAGAAATAAAAGAAGAGGAGAAAAAAAATGAAGAGGAGAAATAAAGAAGAAAAAGGAGAAATAAAGAAGAAAAAGGAAGAGACATAGGACAAAAAAGGGCCAACTGTAAGTTGGCTCCCTCTCCCCAATCCTGCTCCCTCCTGCTCCCGATCGGCGAAATCCGGAGGAGGAAGCTGGTGCCCACTCTCCCAATCTCTCTCTCTCTCAGCACCGCAGTGAGGAGGGGCTCTCCCCGGCCCTTTTCCTCTCTTGTCGCCGGCCATCAGGGGCCGCCCGAGCCCTTCTCTGCCTATCCCCTCTCCTCTCCTATCGCTGGCCAAGCAAGGGCCGCCCGAGCCATCGCCGACCAAGCAAGGGCCGCCCGAGCCCTTCTCTACCCATTCCCCCTTTTTTATCTCCCATCACTGGCCAACAAGGGAAACCAAACCATCTCTCCCGATCTCTCTCTCTCTTGACGCCGCAGCAAGGAAGGGCAGCCTGAGCCCCTTTCTCCCCATCCCCTCTCCTCTCCCATCGCCGGCCAAGCAAGGGTCGCCCGAGCAATTGTGTCAAGTGGGCTTCTCATGCATGGACAATAGCAATGCTCCCTAGATGCCGAGCCTCTTGCGAGATGTTCGGTTGCGGCTCCGCCAAACACGCGTCAAGGGTAACGAAGTTTCTTCTTGGGCAGGTGAAGCCATCAATTTTCATATTTGCATGGAAGCTCCTCTCCACCGACGGGTGGGGGAAGGGGGCTCTCTGACGGGTCGATGTGTACATCCCCACAACTGGTTGCATTTAGTATCCAGAAGCGTGAGTACGGATTTAGGCATGTTGTGTGAAGCCCATCCAGATGTGTAAGCCGGATTGGTGATGTTCTGGGGTTCCTGGAGAAAACTATGTGGAAGTTGTTTATTATTTGCTCTTAGGAGATAAGCATCACCGCCCCGAGGCAGAGGTAGAGCCGATATTTATTTTGCCACCATTTGGAGGGACGTTGGCGTACATGTGTTGCAGTACCAAGTTGTGGATAGCAGGCTTAAGCCCAAGTTTGTGTCGGCCCTCGAAGGCCTATTTTTGCTTATGTTTCCGGCCTGCGTGCCAAAGTATGGAATTTATATTCCTATAATTTAAATATCTGTGATTCCCTGTGAATGTGTTTTATCCTTTTCGTCTTAGGCGGGCGGTATGTTTGCGAACCGCTTGCCCCGTGGGTACCCCGAGGTAAGTTACCGGGAAGCCCTTGAAGGTCAGTTAATGCCCTTTCAGAACAACATAGTTACGATGTTGGTGGCCCAATTGAGGCTGCGTAAAGTAGAACTATTCGGCGAGATTATGCCATTGGTAGGGAGGATGAGAAACATTTTACATAGACTCGAGGAGGCACCTCTAGTAAGAAAGTGTTGGTCTTGAGATTCTTCTTTGAGGTTCTAGTCGACCAAGAGAGCCCTCCGGAGGTACCTTAGCTCAGCCTTTGGTTTGGGAGGGGAAGAGTTTGCTAGTTTTTTGGGTATGCGGCGGGACCTCCATGTTGAGACCTTGGGTATGTCCCTTGTGTTCCTAGTTTTATGCCTAGATCGTTCGCTTGAGGGTAGTAGGAGCGCGGTCACCCATTCCCCAAGGTTCAAACTCCATAGAGACCGATTTTTCAGTTTCAACATTATGGTGCGGTGAGTATGGAGAGTGACCAGCACAGAAGAACTCTGGCAAACATCATGGATATAGAAAGGGAACCAAGTGGCGACTAGGGTCATGCGTTTATACTTTGTATGTGAGGTCCTCATACCTGGAGTCGTCCCATCCTTAAATTTAAGATTTTCGGATAGTCTACTTTAAGTCTATATTAAGGTTTCGATGGTGATATAGTGCTCTTGATTTTGTAAGCACCCGGGAAGTTTAAAGGGAGAATCTTCTCGCTCTGGGGTTAGGTCTCAAGATGCACCTGCCGTCAGGCTTTCACCTAGCTGACTGAACTGGCGATATCACCCGAGAGCCCGGATGATTCTATATGAACATCGTCATGACCCTGGACATCGTTATGAAATTTGGAGTGACAATTCTCCCGTCGCAATCTATGTGGACGATCGAAGTGTTCGTTTAACAGACCCCGAGCAGATCCCACTATTAGGCTTTCACCTAGCTGGCAGGGCTGGATGTCACACGGTGGTTGGAGGTAGTTTGGATACTTTGCAGGACCCCGAGATATGCTCAGCCCCGGGAACACCCGCTGCCTGGCTCCTACTAGTTGGCAGGTCCGTAGGCTCTCCTGGGGGGTAAGGGACCCTTAGTGCTGCTCGGCCCAGGGTAGACTCGCTATCAGGCTCTCACTAGCTGGCAGGACTGTAGGCACACCTGGGGGTAAGGGATAGAGTTTGGAGTTTGGAAAGGGTTTGGATACTTTATAGGACCCCGAGTGATGCTCGGCCCTGGGTAAACCTACTTTCTAGCTCCTACTAGCTGGCAGGTCCATAGGCTCACCAGGAGGGTAAGGGACCCCGAGTGCTGCTCGGCCCCGGGTAGACTCGCTGTCAGGCTCTCACTAGCTGGCAGGGCTATAGGAACACCTGGGGGTAAGAGAGAGAGTTTGAAGTTTGGAAAGGGTTTGGATACTTTGTAGGACCCAAAATGATGCTCGGCCCCGGGTAGACCCGTTGCCTGGCTCCAACTAGCTGGCAGGTTTGTAGGCTTTCCTGGGGGGTAAGGGACCCCGAGTGCTGCTCGGCCCCGGGTAGACTCGCTGTCAGGCTCTCACTAGCTGACAGGGTTGTAGGCACACCTAGGGGGTAAGGGAGAGAGTTTGGAGTTTGGATACTTTATAGGACCCTGAGTGATGCTCGGCCCCGGGTAGACCCGCTGCCTGGCTCCTACTAGTTGGCAGGTCTTTAAGCTCTCCTGGAGGGTAAGGGATACCCCGAGTGCTGCTCGGCCCCGGGTAGGCTTGCTGTCAGGCTCTCACTAACTGGCAGGGCTGTAGGCACACCTGGGGGGTAAGGGAGAGAGAGTTTGGAGTTTGGAAGGAGTTTGGATACTTTGTAGGACCCCGAGTGCTGCTCGACCCTAGGTAGACTCGCTGTCAGGCTCTCACGAGCTGGCAGGGCTATAGGAACACCTGGGGGGGGGAGGATTAGCTCCGCGTGTACAAGAGAATACAAAATATATGGCTTTGTTGTTTCACAATATCATGAGATTTGTATACTGATTGTAAGAAATAGTATAAGGGCAATTGAAAAGCTGGGAGCATCACAGGTACCGAGTGGTTCAAATAGATCAAAAGGTGCATGGAGAGATTGGTGTTCTAAATACAAATTTTGGATTCTCTCAAATTTTTTTCTTTGGGTCAGCTCCTACTCACCGGATACGTTGGGATTGGACATTTCTTTTAGAGCTTGTGCCAATCTCGAAAAGAGTGGGGATTGTGTACAACCCAGTACCTGGCCGAGTGGGATCGTCCCCAAGTGGTCGGCTCGGGGCTCGGAGCTCGGGGCATACTCTGAGTGATGGTTTGGTGCAGCCCCGTTTGAGAACGTGTGGGTGGTCGTGCACGCATATGGAGATTGTGCATGTGGAGGCTTTATATTTATTTTGAAATAGTATTATATATATATATATATATATATATATATATATATATATATATATTGAAGAGTGAGTGGGAGAGGAGAAATAAAAGAAGAAGAGAAATAAAAGAAGAGGGGAAATAAAGAAGAAAAAGGAAGAGACATAGGCAAAAAATGGCCAGCTGCAAGTTGGCCTCCTCTCCCCGATCCAACTCCCTCCTGCTCCAGATCGGCGAAATCCGGAGGAGGAAGCCGGTGCCCTCTCTCTCTCTCTCTCTCTCTCTCGGCACCATAGCGAGGAGGGGCTCTCCCCAGCCATTTTCCTCTCCCTTCACTGGCCAACAGGGGCCGCCCGAGCCCTTCTCTACCCAGCCCCTCTCCTCTCCCGTCGCTGGCCAAGCAAGGGACGCCCGAGCCGTCGCTGGCCAAGGAAGGGCCGCCCGAGCCCTTCTCTACCCAGCCCCCCTTTTTTCTCTCCCGTCGCCGGCCAACAAGGGAAACCCAACTATCTCTCCCGATCTTTCTCTCTCGACGCCACAGCAAGGAAGGGCAGCCCGAGCCCCTTTCTCCCCAGCCCCTCTCCTCTCCCGTCGCCGGCCAAGCAAAGGTCGTCCGAGCCATTGTGTCAAGTAGGCTTCTCATGCGTGTATAGCAGCAACGCTCCCTAGACATCGAGCCTCTTGCGAGATGTTCGGTTGTGGCTCTGCCGAACACACATCAAGGGTAACAAAGTTTCTTCTTGGGCAGGTGAAGTCCTCAATTTTCATATTTGCATGGCAGCTCCTCTCTATCGACGGATAGGGGAAAGGGGGCTCTCCAACGGGTTGATGTGTACATCCTCGTAGCTAGTTTCATTTAGTATCCAGAAGCGTGAGTACAGATTTAGGCATGCTGTGTGAAGCCCATCCAGATGTGTAAGCCGGATTGGTGATGTTCTGGGGTTTCCGGAGAAAACTCCGTGGAAGTTGTTTATTATTTGCTCTTAGGAGATAAGCATCACCGCCCCGAGGCAGAGGTGGAGCCAATATTTATTTTGCCACCGTTTGACGGGACGTTGGCGTATAGGTATTACAGTACCAAGCGGGGGATAGTGGGCTTAAGCCCAAGTTTGTGCCGGCCCTCGAAGGCCTATTTTGGCTTATGTTGTCGGCCTGCATACTGAAGTATGGAATTTATATTCCTGTAATTTAAATATCTGTGATGTCCTGTGAATGTGTTTTATCCTTTTCGTCTTAGGCGGGCGGTATGTTCGCGAACCTCTCCCCCCGTGGGGATCCAGAGGTAATGTTACCAAGAAGCCCTTGAAGGTCAGTTAATGGCCTTTCAGAACAACATAGTTACGTTGTTGGCAGCCCGATTGAGGCTGCGTAAAGTAGAATTGTTCGACGAGATTACGCCACTGGTAGGGCGGATGAGAAACATTTTACATAGACCTGAGGAGGCACCTCTAGTCAGGAGAGAGTTGGTCTTTAGATTCTCCTTTAAGGTTCCGGTAGGCCAAGAGAGCCCTCCGAAGGTTCCTTAGCTCAGCCTTTGGCTTGGGAGGGGAAGAGTTTGCTAGTCTTTCAGGTATGCAGCGGGACCTCCACGCTGAGATCTTGGGTCTGTCCCTTGTGTTCCTAGTCTTTTGCCTAGATCATTCGCTTGAGGATAGTAGGTGCGCGGTCACCCATTCCCCAAGGGTTGAACTCCACAAAGACCCATTTTTCGGTTTCAACAATCCTTACCCCTCCTCTCACATCTCTTGTGGAGAGAGAGGTATATTTTTGCTCCTGCCCTTCCTTTCTTACTGTTTTTTCATCCTCATTTACTCACTTCATGTGTTGTTCAGGGAGATCACGTTCATCGTCCCCAACCGGTAAACCTTCTTGATACTACCATCATCCTTCACCAATACTTCGACTCACCTCAGCAATCCACCCTTCCAAATGCGAGGAATGATGAACCTTACTAACTCGTTGGGACCTCTTGTAACCCAGGTAATTGAACTAGACCTTCTCTCTCGCTCCTCCGTTCCACTCGCCGCTTCAAGCCTTCTTGCGAGAACACCTGTTATTCTGTCCTTTTGCTTCTTCCTGCGTAGGCATCCAGATCGACTTGGCCATAGAGGACTTCTCTGTGTGGCCTGTCGTCTCGCCTCCTCTTAATCCAGATAAAATAGAAGACTATCTGGGAGATCTCATGGATCCGGTGGAGATGAAGCGCAGGACGGCCGATATTTTTCGAAAATGCATACGTATTATCCGCGATATGGAACATGAAAAACAAGCCGCCGACAGGCGCATATACTGTCTGGAAATTGAATATGCTTGCCTATCCCCCGAGATTGATGATGGGATCGAGATAGATGAGACCGACCATCAGCCTATCCTAAATGAGGTCGATCAGCATCTCCGTCTTGCACGTCGTGGCATTGAAGCTGCTCACGCCTTTCACGTGCCCGGTCGACCACCATGCGCGGGGTCTCGAAGTGGAGGGCATTGGAAATGGCACAAGAACAGAAGACCCACCTACCTCGTCTCGCCTATTTTAATAGTCTCGCTTATTTGATTATATCCGTAATTCTGTAATCTATGTTATTCTGCTATCTCACCTGTAATTTAAACCTCGCGAACAGGATGCCTGCCTCGTGCAGAAGAAAACAAGTAATAATATTGCTATCCTGTTGATTTCTTTTTCTGCTGGGCTTATTTATTATAGTTATATCTAATTGATTGATTTCCCCTTTATTTTATTTTTTTGTTCTGGTTTGCTGGAAAAGCCCTCGCTGGGCAACGCGATCCGGGATTGGGAGAGAGAACATGAAACGCTAGCCGACTCTCCAATATCCTCCATACTTTTCCCGCTCATTTTTCACTTTCATAATCCACTATAAATACTCCCCCTAGACTAAAACAATTCACCTGCGCTGCCCCACACTTGTTGCATCTCAGATCCAGCTCTCTTGCCTCCTTCGTCTCAAGACTTTCTCTCGTCATTCCCTCTTCGCCCCTATCAATTTTACCGTCTCGCCTAAAATGGGAAAGAAGAAGCCTGAGGAGGGTGAGGGGCGCATTCGGTGCGGGAGGAGATTTCCTGACCATGACTTCCCCCTGGAAAGATTTCTGAGGAGGACTACAACCACTTCACCTGCGAGTTCCTAGCGGAGGGATTCGAGTCGCGGACCCCAAAGGTCGGCTATTCAATCAATACTTTCTACCCTAGCGAACTCGCTTTCCCCGTCTTGCACTTTGAGTCAGGGCTGTGACTTCCCCTCTTGCCAGAGGCTAAACTTGACTTGAAATACTTTGGAGTTGTCCCTGCGTAACAAAATCTGAATGCCATCTCAGTGTTGGTTGCTTTTGCAGTTATATGTAATGAAAGTTAAGGTTAGATCTGATATACTCTAGCGGGGGGTGGGGGGGGGGGTGAATAGAGTATGTGTGTATATTTAAAAACTTTTACAGAACTATAAAAATTATTCCTAAACTTGGATACTATATCACAGCATACCAAAATGAAATAAATTAAAATACTGAAAAACGAAGTAACACAGCCAAAACAAGAACAAGAAGAAGAGGCCAACCAGACGACACAAAAATTTATAGTGGTTCCCTAACCTGGGTACTTCAACTCTTCTACCACCCTGATAGGAATCCACTCAGGTTTTTGATCAGGTGACTGCCACCAATGAGCTTTTGGTAAGGTGCTCAAAAACCAAACCTCAAGTCTTTTGGATAGGAGACTTGCAACCAGGAATCACTTTTGAAGGGAATAGAGAACCCTTTTTACAGAGGGGGTGAGAGAGTGATGGTGTCTTCTCTTTCTCAAATACAACAGAGAAGACTTGTGGATTTGATGTTGGCAAAAAGCTCCCCTGAGATATTGAGTTTGTTCAGGGTGGAATGGAACTTTGCTTCAGGATGATAGGCCTTCAAGCTTTCAACTTCAACCAGAAGAACTTCAGGAACTTCTTGACAGATGCAGTATTATTGACCTACTGAAGGTTCCTGAGAGAATGACAGAAGAAGACTCTTGATTTGGATGGTTGTTGTTCTTCTTTAGAAATATTGTTCTTCTTCTGGTCTAGAAGTTGTTGATATCTTGACTGATCGATTTTCTATGTCTCAAGAATTCTGTATGTCTTGTTTCTGTATATCTCTTTTTGTCTCATGTGCGTCTGGAAAGAATAGGAATCAATATTTCTATATTTTCAATGTGAATGTCCATTTGAATTTTGAAATTCCTTTCTGCAATAAATGCTGACAGCCTTGGAATTATTTGGCATTGATTTGTTTCCCCAACTGTCCCTTAGAAAAACGGCAGGCAATGATCCTGATGAAGAACATAATTAATGCTCTTGTCTAACGGTAATATTCAGAGAATATTAGAGAATTAATAACTCAGGAATCATTGCCACATAATAAGAACAAAAAGGGAAAAATAGCCAAGTCTGGATTTGTCGACCAGAGTCCACAGTTTGTCGAGCTGAGAATAGCTGTTTATCGAGCTGAGATCCAAGATCGTCGAACTCTGAATGCTGCTTGATAACTTTCTTATTCTGTGTACCAAGTTCGTCGAGCTGAGATTTAAGATCGTCAAGCTGAGTTTGCATTCTGGACTTAGAATATTTATGATGTCTTCTGGTGTTGAGTGTCGAGACATTATCTTGAGTTTGTTGAACAGAGAACAAAGAATAGAGTTTGTCGAGCTAGTGTTCTGAGTTCGTCGATCGAAGTTTGACTTAAAAGAGTTATTACTTTGTCCAGAGTTCGTCGAGCTGAGAACCAAGTTCGTCGAGTTGAGCTCAGAGATGTGTCTCTGAGTTCATCGAGCTTAGCACGACTTTCGTCGACCTGAGATCGACGAACGTAGAACTCTTTTTCTAAGTCTTGAATTTTCTCTAAGTCTTGAGTCTTTAGCTTTGTTGAAGGCTGGTCCCTGGCATTGTTGTCTCTAAGGACATGACCTAGACTCTAGCACACAACCATGACCCTGGTCTATACATGTTGGGTCATATCCTAACTCTGTGAACCTAGCCCAAATCCAACTAGGGATCTAACATGTTCCATGAGTACATCGAATTCAGCCTGACCGTCTTTCGCAAGCTATTTGTCTACCACGCCAATCATGATGGCATCTCGTACTTCACAGTGTAGGGCCTGAAGGTGTGTGAGATGCCCAACAAAAATGACCATTGGCTTACCCGCTTCGCCTTCATCGTGAGAACCTGGGAGGCGTCCCGCTTGCGCCCTTGTCGTCTGCCGAGATGTTCTACGTGACTCCCCAGGTTGGCGGCGCGGATAAGGTCCTCTGTGATTTCTTTACAGGTAAATAACCTTGAAGTCGCTTTCTTGAGGTGGGGCCTCTACTCGCTCCTTCCTGTGCTTCTCGGCGAAGGTACACCCGCACTTCTTGAGTCCACGCTTATTATCCCTTTGTCTCGCTATCCTAAATTGACGGTTTGTTTGTTTAGGGGAGCGGAATATCCCCGCCCATCATCCTTACAAGAGCAGCGCAGGGCCATCAAAAGGTCTCGCTCTCGTAAATATGACGGTCGGGGTGGCGAAAGAGTCATTGGCTCTCTCCTCCAAGAAGAGACCTGGAGATGATGTCGCGCCCTATCATCGCAGCCCCAAAAACAGGTTAAGAGGGTCGTGGCATTCCCTAAAGGGAAAAAAGAGACAGCCAGGAAAGAGAAAAAAGAGATGTCGGGATCCCTAAGCCCCATCTCTACGGGAGAAACTCAAATGCCTCGCCAAGAAGCTGTCTTGCCGACGCGCGAGACGACACTACTCAACCAGCCCGCCAATACCCCAGCCCCATCCGCTGAGTTTCCGCTTCATGAAACCGGCTCCTCCAACCGCCCATCCCCATCCTCGCATCAAACCTTCAACATGGGCCCCATGGTACAAGATGTCGTCGGTGACCCAATTCTGCTATGGGAAAAGGGCATGAACCGGTTGTCGGTATCCACCCTCCTTCCCTCATGGAAGGAGCAGGACCCCCCCACTAGTCACGCATTCTCCCTCGACTATAGCCTTTATGGGGGTCCTGAGGCAGACTCTGTCGACAAGGAATCTTCACAAGACCTAGCCTTGAAGACCTCCCACGCCCAGCTTCGTGCCCTGGAGCTCTCGCATCGCATCTCGCGATGCCTTGTTTTCAACAACAAAAAATGGAAGGATGCCGAGACAGGCCTTGCGGCAGAGCGCGAGAAGTCGAACGGCCTTGAGAAGAGACTGGTCGTTGCTGAGGACCTCCTTGCAAAGACCCAGGGCAGCGTGGTAAACCTTAGTTTTCTCCTTAGCCAAATTTTCTCTCGCCCATATATTTATTTTCTTGATTGATGGGCGTCTTGCAGGATGCTGAGACGGCAGATCAAATGCGCTCGTGTATAGCGGCCCTGGAGGAGGAGAACAAAAATCTAAAGGCCCAAAATTCCCATCTCCGGGACAGTGTTCTGCCTTCCTCTTGCCCGGAACCCTCCCAAGCTCCACTGCCCTCTAATTATTATTATGAAGAGGTCGAAGAGCTTTGCCGAGACACCAACATCAAGATGGCCGAGCTCATTTTGAAGATGATGAAGGAGATGGGGGTTGTCAAAGAAAACTCTAAAACTGTCACTGCTCGCGACCTTGTGCCATATCTTTACATCGAGGAAGAGGAGGATCATCTTCCAGTGAAGAGGAGTGAAGACTGCCGACGAGATCTGGGGATCCTTCTCCCCTATTTTTGCTTCTCTTACCATTACTTTTAACACTTGTTATTTTTGAGATTTTGAAGTATTCCTTCACAAGATAATACTCCCCCTTTTTTCTCCTTTTGTAATGACCAATTATGACCAAATGTACAAAGAAAATTTTTGTCATATCCTCTCGCTTTTCCTTCTCTTTATTTTACTTCTTTGCTTTATTTTATTTGAGACGACCTTCTACTTTTATTTATGTTTATGAGGTGAATCTACTCATCGTCTCGTCATTTCGCTTGGGAGGGTCGGTCTTAGAGTGTGAGTCATTAGACTTCTCTACACTACTTCTTCGTGCGAGACCATCTATCTTTCCTCTCGCGTCTCGCCTCAAGACAATTCTAGAGCGCGAGTGGACCCCAAGAGTTGATCTGCTCCTTTATTAGGCGAGGCCTTTCTTTCCTAGTGAGTTTTCACTCACCATGGGCGACATCCCCATTCCTGAGCATTGGTTGAGAATCGCCTATTTGCATTTGCACTGCACCGACCTTTTCCTCGCATAGAAGTTTTACTATTTTTTGTGAACTTTCTTCGTTTGCTGACTAGTAAAACTATTTTTCTTTGAGAGATCTCATCGTTCTTCTTGTTCCCAAGTGATCCTACAACCCTGCAAGCTTGATGAATGCCAGGTCAGTGAGCCTTATTAAGTCCTTCCCTTCACCCTGTCACCGAGTGAGCCTACAGTCCTCCCAGTTTGATGAGATCCTGGTAAGCGGATATTCTCGGGGAATTGCCATTCATCCTGCCACTGAGTGAGCCTACAGCTCTGCCAGCTTGATGAGAGCTGGTCAGCGGTGTTGGAACAACAAAGTCGGTTCCTCCTAAAGCTCGGAACTAAAAGAGGCAGCTCACGCCTACTCCCTTAGGACTACACTCAAGGTGAAGGACTAGACCGGAGGCTTCAGTGAGGAGGTCCCACCTCATACCCGGAAGAAACTAAAGATCTTCCCCTCCCTAGCCAATGCTGAGCTAGGTGCCTTAGAAGAAGAGAAAAGAGTCAAGTGAGCTTGCCCTTCTAAGGCACCTTACTGGTCTATTTATAGGCCTCTGAACTGGGACTGCTAATAACACCCTTGAATCGTCCTGAAATTACCAGAATACCCTCGGCTAGGTCTGCCAACAGCCAAACTCCGCTGTTCCAAAGGGCTAAACGCAGACCACCCAGGGTAAAAGAGTAAAAACCCCCTGGGGCCCAAAAGATGGGCCCGACCCTACCTGAACCGGCCATGAACCAAAATGGCACCTGGCGAGAACTCCCCTATAGGGTCCTCTCGCCTGGCGAGAGGACCGCCTCTTGGCGAGAGCTCCACTCCTGGAGTCCTCTCGCGTGGCAAGCTGACCACTCGCCGGGGAAAGCCTCCCCTCTCGGCACCCACTCGCCTGTCTCCTGCCACATCTCTCGCTTAGCCCCTTCGTCTGAACCCTTCTCGCCCTACTTGGGCCATCTCGCATAGCACCTCTCGCCTGACCCCTCTTGCCTAGCTAAAAAGGTCAAACTCCTGCGAGCCCGAGGTTGTACACAATCCCCGCTCTTTTCGAGGTTGTTTACAAACTTGGAAAGACAGTTCGACCGAGTCTCGTGTCGATAAAGTGAATTTACGAGGGAATCTTTTGGTGGGCCCCTTGCCTAATCTATAAATATGGAAATTGCCTCCCCGCAGGGGGCCGTTCTCTCCACCCTATTCTCTTCCAGCATCTGCCTCCATGTCTCTCAACCAAAGTTTCCGGGACCGTATTGCGGTCGTCGCCGGCAAAATAAGGTGACCACGGCGGCTCTGAACAAGATCCCTGCCCGCGCTCCTCCTTCCCTACCGCCATCCACATCTCCCCCTAAAAAGGCAAAGGCCGCTAATCCTCCCCTCTCGGCAGGGGAACCTTCTCGCTCCTTTTTGGAGAGGCGAGTCCCTCCCACTCCAGCTAGCCTCAGCGGAAAGGAGGTAAGTCTGTCAATACTGCTATGATTTCTGTCTAGACACACCTTTCTTACTCGCCACCCCTACTCAGAAGGTCCCAGCGCCCCCTCATCGTTCGGAGACCATTCGCATCAACGTCTCGGAGCACCGTCCCCAGTCTGTATCGCCCCAACCTTCAACTCCTCCCTCACCTCCTGCGACGAGGAGGGACGATCTTACTGACACCGTGGGTTCCTCTTGCCTTTTTGGTAATGGACCTCACAGCTGACCTCCCTCTAGCTTATCTTTTCTTTATTTTGCCTTCCCAACTTTTCACGCAGGCACGCGTCGGGGGCCTGCTGAGGATTTGCTGGCTGAGGCTTCTCCGATCGATGATTACTGCAGGAAACTGGTCGCCTCGCCTCCCCCTATAGATGAGATAGAGGATTATCTAGGTGACCCCATGGATCCTCTGGAAATGAAGCGTAGGGTGGCTGAGATGCTGCGGAAGCACGCACGCATCATCCAGGAGCTAGAGAAAGGGAAACAAGCGGCAGACCACCGGATTAACTGGCTGGAGATGGAATGCGCCCGTCTGTCCTCTAAGATAGATGCCGACATTGAAGTGGACGAGATGTACCCCCGGGCGATCTTGAACGACGTCGACCAACAGCTCCGCCTCGCTCAAAGGGGTGTTGACGCGGCTCGCGCCTTCCACCTCCCCAGTCGCCCTCCCTGCGTGGGATCCCGTGAAGGACGCTGGAGGTGGCACAAGAACTGACGAGCGTCGGCGTCGTCTCGCCTCTCGCCTCTCTTCCTAATTTATGTCTTTTAGTAAACTTTTTTGCCTGTCTTGCGCCAGCTGCGCGCCCTCTTGACTTGCCGCCCGTCTCATGCGGGATGAATTTTATTAATTTAATAATTATCTGCCTCTCTGTTTAATTTCTATGACAACCTTCAAATTCTATTATTATGCTGATTTTTCTGGCTTTGCCGATTTTTTTTTAACTTCTAATCCTCTTCCGCCTCTTATTTGCGCTGAGGGCCCACCTAGGGCTCCGCACCCGAGGCCCGGAGAGAGAGAAAGAGGCCTACCGCCTCTTCATCTTCCCCTTTTCAATTTCTTCTCGGCGTATTCTCTCACTTCTATGATTACTATAAATACCCCCATAGGGCGAAACTAAAGCCATGCTTCCCTAGATTCCAGCACTCCCCTTTCTGGTTTTTCCTTGCTCGTCTCGCACGCCTGATACTAGCCTGTCTTCTCGCCTCCTCCTCCTCCTCGTGCCTTCTCGCCGATTGCCCTCTTCTATCCTCTCCATATCGCACACTTATGGGGAAGAGAAGACCTGAGGAGGGTGAGGGATGCAGCTGTTGCGGGAAGTGGTTCACAGACCATGAATTTCCTCCCGAACGCATCTCCGTGGACGAATACGAGGCCTTCCGGAGCGAGTACCTGCCGGAGGGCTTCGAGTCACACACTCCCAAAGTCGGCGAGAGCATAAACACTTTCTACCTTGGGGAGCTCGCCTTCCCAATCTCGCACTTTGAGGCGGGGCTAAGATTACCCCTCTGGCGATAAGTGAAACAGGTGCTGAAATACTTCGGCGTCGTGCCCGCCCAGCTGAACCCCAATGCGATATCTGTCCTGGTGGCCTTCGCGAGTTACATGCGGCGAGAGCGGATAGAATTCAGCCTAATCGTCTTCCGGAAGATGTTCGTCTACCATGCCAACCATGACGGAGTGTCTTACTTTACCGGGCTAAACTTAAAGGTATGCGAGATGCCCAATAAGAACTATCACTGGTTAACTCGCTTCGTCTTCATCCGCGGGAACCTGAGTGGCATCCTGCTCGTGCCTCTCTCGCCCGTAGAAGTTTTCTACGCCACTCCTCAAGTAGGCGGCACCAATAAGCTTCTTTGCGAGTACCTTGCTGGGAAGAACTTCGAGGTCCGTTACTTAAGACGCGGCCTCGGCTCGCTTCTCCCCGTGCACCCTGGCGAAGGTATGCTTGGCCTCCCCTTCTTGGTCTCGCCCCTAGCATTTCCCTCTCACTAACTTCTTCTCCTAACATTCTGTATCGCCCTTGTCAGGAGAGAGGAACGTGCCGGTACACCCCCTTACAGAAGTAACAACAAGCCATCCAGAGACGTAGCACTCGCCAAAATGGCGGCCGAGGCGGCCAAAGACTCGCTGACCCCCTCCCTCAAGAAGAGGACGGTCGAGGATCCGGCTCCCTCTCGCCTCAGCCCTTCAAAAAATATGAAGATGAAGATGAAGAAGGTTGTCTCCCTCCCCTCCGAGAAGAACAAGGCCCCCGACGAAACAGTGACAGGGTCGGGATCCTTGAGCCCTATTTCTCTGGAGTCCCAGCCCCCTCACTCACCTCCCTTAGTTTCTCCTCATAGGGCCGTCTTGCTTTCTGACGAGACGGCCCCTCTCGCCCAACATGCGAGTTCTTCTTAACAGCCCTCAAAGTCCCCCTCTCGCGAGGGGGCTCCTTTTCAGTTCCTTGCACCATCTGCCCACCTCAACTTCAACCTGGGCCCCATTGTCCCTGATGCTGCCAATGATCCCACGTTGATCTGGGGCAAGGGGCGCACCGGGTTTCCATCTCAACCCTCCTCCCCTCCTGGAGGGAGCAAGCCCATCCTACCACCCACGCCTTCTCCCTGGGCTTCGGTCTCTATGGACGTCTCGACCCTGATATGCTCGACACGGCTTCTACGCGAGACCTAGTCCTGAGGACGGCGCACTCTCAGCTGCGCACTCTGGAGCTTTTTCATTGACTCTCGTGCCGCCTCATCTACAACACTCGAAGCTGGAAAGAAATCGATGCCAACCTTGCCGCCGAGCGCGAGAAGTCCGGAGATCTCGCGAAGAGGCTGGAGGTGGCCGAGAGCCTTCTCGCCAAGGCCAGTGGCGGAGTGGTGAGTTATTACTTAGCTGGATTTATTACGCACCTCCCACTAGATTTAACAAACGTTCATTCCAAGATGCCGAGACGGCAGAGAGGCTGCGCTCGCGGGTGGTGGAGCTGGAAACGGAGGTGAAAGAGCTAAAGGCCCAAAACGTCCAGCTCAAGGAAGCTCCACCTTCGACCTCTCGCTCGGATATTCCCCCGCCTCCCCCTTCTTACTATTCCCATGGGGAAGTCGAAGAACTCTGCCGAGATGCGAACATTCGGACCGCCGAGCTCATCCTGAAAATGATGCGCGAGATGGGCGTTACCAAAGATGACTGCCAGTACGTCACGGCCCGCGACCTAGTTCCAGAGATCTATGGCGAGGACGAAGGCTCGTCGGCCAGCGAGAAGGGCTAGGGCTCCTCGAGCACAACTTCTCTTTTTTTTGTCTTCATGATGCTTCTCCTCCTTTTTCTTTGAATGTAACCTTGTACTAAAACTGTGGATGTGATTCATACATGATTCATATATGTAAATATATATTTTGCTTATGTCTCTCTGAAACTAGCCTCTTTTTTCTTCTTCTTACTTAGATTGCTCGCGAGATCTGCAGGGCCTTTTATTTGCGAAACGGGGTCTCCCCTCCTCTCGCCTCCTGGCAGCAGCAGACCTAGTCCAGGGGGAGAGCTGGCGTGCCCCCGTCGCTCTCGCACGTGGGGACGCCTTCTTCCCCCTCTCGCCTTGCCTATTGGTACCTCTCAACGCGAGTGAACCTAAAGGGTCAACCATTCCCTTTCCTCTTTAGGCAGGGAGTTCCCTTGAGACATCCCATCTTCTGTTATTGTTTCGTAACTCCCTGACGATCCTGCCGACTATGTGGTCCTCTTTCTTATCCCAACTCTGACCACTGAGTGAGCCTACAGCCCTACCAGCTTGATGAAAGTCTGGTCAACGGGTCTGCTCGAGGTCTCCTCTTCTCTTCCACCTCCAACCACTGAGTGATCCTACAGCCCTGCCAGCTTGATGAGAGCCTGGTCAGCGGGTCTGCTCGGGATCTCCTCTTCTCTTCCACCTCCAACCACTGAGTGATCCTACATCCATGCCAGCTTGATGAGAGCCCGGTCAACGGGTCTGCTCAGGGTCTCCTCTTCTCTTCCACCTCCAACCACCGAGTGAGCCTACAGCCCTGCTAGCTTGATGAGAGCTTGGTCAGCAGGTCTGCTCGGGGTCTCCTCTTCTCGTCCACCTCCAAACACCAAGTGAGCCTACAGCCCTGCCTGCTTGATGAGAGCTTGGTCAGCGGGTCCGCTCGGGGTCTCCTCTTCTCTTCCACCTCCAACCACCGAGTGAGCCTACAGCCCTGCCAGCTTGATGAGAGCTTTGTCAGCAGGTCTGCTCGGGGTCACCTCTTCTCTTCCTCCTCCAACCAGCGAGTGAGCCTACACCCCTGCCAGCTTGATGAGAGCCTGGTTAGCGGGTCTGCTCGGGGTCTCCTCTTCTCTTCCACCTCTAACCACCGAGTGAGCCTACAGCCCAACCAGCTTGATGAGAGCCTGGTCAGTGGGTCTGCTCGTGGTCTCCTCTTCTCTTCCACCTCCAACCACCGAGTGAGCGTACAGCCCTGCCAGCTTGATGAGAGCCTGGTCAGCGTGTCTGCTCGGGGTCTCCTATTCTCTTCCACCTCCAACCACTGAGTGAGCCTACAACCCAGTAAGCTTGATGAGAGCCTGGTCAGCGGGTCTGCTCGGGGTCTCCTCTTCTCTTCCACCTCCAACCACCGAGTGAGCCTATAGCCCTGCCAGCTTGATGGGAGCCTGGTCAGCGGGTCTGCTCGGGGTCTCCTCTTCTCTTCCTCCTCCAACCACCGAGTGAGCCTACAGCCCTGCCAGCTTGATAAGAGCCTAGTCAGCGGGTCTGCTCGGGGTCTCCTCTTCTCTTCCACCTCCAACCACCGAGTGAGCCTACATCCCTGCCAGATTGATGAGATCCTGGTCAGTGGGTTTGCTCGGGGTCTCCTCTACTCTTCCACCTCCAACAACTGAGTGAGACTACAACCCTGCCATCTTGATGAGAGCCTGGTCAGCGGGTCTGCTCGGGGTCTCCTCTTCTCTTCCACCTCCAACCACCGAGTGAGCATATAGCCCTGCCAGCTTGATGAGAGCCTGGTCAGCGGGTCTGCTCGGGGTCTCCTCTTCTCTTCCACCTCCAACCACCGAGTGAGCCTATAACCCTGCCAGCTTCATGAGAGCCTGGTCAGCGGGTCTGCTCGGGGTCTCCTCTTCTCTTCCTCCTCCAACCACCGAGTGAGCCTACAACCTTGCCAGCTTGATGAGAGCCTTGTCAGCGGGTCTGCTCGGGGTCTCATCTTCTCTTCCACCTCCAACCATCGAGTGAGCCTACAGCCCTGCCAGCTTGATGAGAGCCTGGTAAGCGGGTCTTCTCGGGGTCTCCTCTTATCTTCCACATCCAACCACCGAGTGAGCCTACAGCCCTGCCAGCTTGATGAGAGCCTGGTCAGCGGATCTGCTCGGGGTCTCCTCTTCTCTTCCATCTCCAACCACCGAGTGAGCCTACAATCCTGCCAGCTTGATGACAGCCTGGTCAGTGGGTCTGCTCTGGGTCTCCTCTTCTCTTCCTCCTCCAACCACCGAGTGAGCCTACAGCCCTGCCAGCTTGATGAGAGCCTGGTTAGCGGGTCTGCTCGGGGTCTCCTCTTCTCTTCCACCTCCAACCACCGAGTGAGCCTACAACCCTGCCAGCTTGATGAGAGCCTGGGCAGCGGGTCTGCTCGGGGTCTCCTCTTCTCTTCCACCTCCAACCACCGAGTGAGCCTACATCCCTGCTAGCTTGATGAGAGCCTGGTCAGCGGGTTTGCTCGGGGTCTCCTCTCCTCTTCCACCTCGGTAATCCCATTTTTCAAGAAGGCCACCCTGAGGCGCATTGTGCTAAGAAGTCATGACATGCATTGAAAAGGGGAAAACTATTAGAATCATACTCAAATAAGTTCAGAAAAAGTTTAACATCAAGGGTAGAATCGCTTCAGATCGTCGCCACTTTGGGCGCGATACAAGGGTATCCCGTCCACATCATTGAGGTGATATCCCCCTGACTTCAAGACTTCTTTTATGATAAAGGGACCCTCCCAGTTGGGGTTGAGCTTTCCTACATAGGCACCCCTGCCCGCGGCATCTACCTTCTTTAGGACCAAGTCTCCCTTCCAGAACTGTTTGATCCTGATATGCTTATCAAAGTATCTGGACATCCGACGCTTGACCTCCTCCTGCCGGATTGATGCTAGCTCCCTGAGCTCCTCCACGAGGTCGAGTGAAAGCCTCTGCTCCTCTCCATTGTCTACCTGCCACCTTTCATCTCCCTCCCTTGCTGCTGCCACCCTGGGAGATTCAACCTCAAACTCCACAGGTATGAAAGCCTCTGAGCCATGGGAGAGTTTGAAGGGCGTCTCTCCTGTGGCTGTATTTGGTGTAGTCCTCAGAGCCCACAGGACGGAGGGGAGTTGCTCTACCCAACTTCCCCTCAAGTTCTCTTCTTTCTTCTTTAAGAGATTCACAGTGATCTTGTTTGCCGCTTCCACCTGTCCATTGCTTCGAGGGTGATGAACCGAGGCGAATCGAAGGTCTATGCCAAGCTGCACGCAAAAGTCTACAAATTCCTTGCTGGCAAATTGCAGCCCATTGTCCGTGACGATGGCCAAAGGGAGCCCGTGCCGGCAAATGATTTCTCCCCACACAAAGTTCTTGACTACTTGCGATGTCACCTTTGCCAAAGCTTTCACCTCCAGCCATTTCAAAAAATAATCCACCATGACCAGCAGGAACCTCCTCTGACAGCTGGCTTGGGGAAACGGTCCTACCAGATCCAGCCCCCATATGGCGAAGGGCCATGGAGAGGTGATCGTTTGCAGCCTCTGCGCTGGGAGGAGCTGCAAGGGAGCAAACTCCTAGCACTTTCTACATCTCTTGGCGAGCTCCTCCGCATCCTTTCGAAGGGTGGGCCAGAAGTAACCTTGCCTCACTACTCTCCCTTCCAAGGTCCGACTCCCTGAGCGGCTTCCACATTCCCCCGAATGAACCTCCTCCAGTACTTTCGATGCCTCCTTCTCGGACACACACCTGGCTAGTAATCCGGACAATGTTTTTCGGTAAAGGACTCCGTCCTTCAGCAAGTAATAGGTCGACTTGTATCTGATTCTCTTCCTCTCAAGATCCCCCTCGGGTAAACGTCCCGACGATAAGAAAGTCACAAAGGGATCCATCCAGGACACCTCCTGGTCGACCTCAATTATCTCCCCCTCTTCTATGGAAGGCCTGAAGAGTTCTGTCATAGTCCCTCCGGTCTGAGGGCCATGCTTAGCGAGCAGGTCTGCCCTAGCACTCTCCTCCCTCGGAACATGCTGGATAGAGAAGCTATGAAACTGCCCAATGATACCCTTTATCTTTACCAAGTACAACTGGAGGGTCGGCTCCCTCACCTCGAACTCTCCGTTGATGTGCCTCGCAACCACCAAGGAGTCCGTGGGGACTCTGATATCCTGTATGCCTAGCTCACGAGCCAGCCTGAGCCCGGCGATGATGGCTTCGCACTCGGCCTGGTTATTTGTTAGGATGAAATGGATCTTTAAGGCTTGCTCGATCCTGGTCCCCTTGGGACTTGTCAAAATTACCCCTCCCCCGAAAGAATTTCTACCCAAGGCTCCATCCACTAGCATCTCCCACACCACCACGGGAGGTGCCTCCATCTCCTCGGCCTCAACCACATAGTCTGCCAGGAAATCCACCACCACCCGCGCCTTAATAGCTTCTTGAGGGACGTAGGAGAGGTCGAATTCACTGAGTTCTATCGACCACTTGGCTAACCTCCCCGAGTGCTCGACCCCCTCTAGGATGCGGCGAAGAGGGTGGTCCGTCATGACTTGGATTGCATGGGCTTGTAAGTATGGCCTAAGCTTCCGGTCTGACACGATGAGGGCGAAGGCTAGCTTTTCCAAGATGGGGTACTTCAGCTCTGCCTTTTTGAGGACCTTGCTCATGTAATATATAGGGAACTGCTTATTTCCTTCCTCTCGGACGAGGACCGAACTGACCACCCCCGTCCCCACTCCCAGATAAGGGAACAAGCTCTCCCCTTCCCGCAGCCCTTGAAGTAGCGGCGTCTGGGTGAGCTGTTGCTTTAGGGCCACAAAGGCCTTTTCGCATTCCGAGGTCCATTCGAACTCCTTTCCTCCTCTTAGAGTTCGAAAGAAAGAAGAGAACCTCTCTCCTGCCCTGGAGAGGAACCTACTCAACCCTTCTAACTTGCCAGTGAGACGTTGGACCTCCTTGATATTCTTTGGAGATCCTAACTCTAGGATTGCTTTTACCTTGTCTGGATTGGGCTCCACCCCCGCAGGAGTGAGGAGTTGTCCTAAAAACTTCCCCCTGCTGGCCCCGAATACACATTTTAGGGGGTTAAGTCTCATCTTATATTTTCTTATAGTTCTAAAGGTTTCCTGTAGGTCCAAGACATGGGACTCGAGGTCCCGACTCTTAACCATCATGTCATCTACGTAGACCTCAAGGTTCCACCCCTTCTGCTCCCGGAATATCCGGTCCATCATCCTTTGATAGGTTGCTCCTGCGTTCTTTATCCCGAAGGGCATCATATTGTAACTGAAGCACCCATCCTCCGTGATGAAGGTGACGTCCTTGATGTCCGGGGGGTGCATGCGTATATGGTGGTACCCTGAAAAGGCATCTAGAAAACTCATTTGTGAAAAGCCGACGGCTGAGTCAACCAGCGCGTCGATTCGAGACAGGGGATAACAATCCTTCGGGCAGGCTTTATTCAAAAGAGAGAAATCAACACACATTCTCCATTTCCCTTCTGCCTTTTTCACCATTACAACATTAATCACCCACCCCGGATACCTATTGGCAGATATGAACCCTGTCTGGAGCAGCTTCTCTACTTCCTCTCTGATAGGTCTGGCTATCTTGGAGGAGATGGCCCTCTTCTTTTGTTGGATGGGGCGAACCTTGGGGTCGAGGTTGAGATGGTGGCACGCCACGTCCGCGTCGACCCTCGGCATGTCAGCTGCGCTCAAGGCAAAGAAATCAATGTTCTCTTGCATGCACATCTGGATCTCCTCCTGATCCCTGGGGGTGAGTTCTCCGCTGATCTTGATCTTTTCCTTTCTTCCGTCCCTAGTGAGGATCTCCATTTCTAGAACTTCCACGGCCGCCCTCAGCCTCGAAGGTTCTTCCTCTTCTTCTGGCTCCTTCAGGTCCTCCTCCGGCTCCACTCCTAGGCCCTCCAATGTAACCACCCTTTCCCGGGCCCTTCTCCTCTCTTCTCCAAGGCTCCCCTCTGGTGATGCCCTCTTCCTCTTCTTACCCCCATCACCTTCTGCGTCCCTCCTACTTTCCTGCTCACCAGCCATCTCTGACTCCAACACAGTAGCTCTCTCCACTCCAGCCACCTCTCTCTCTTGCTCCTCTCCTCCATCCACCTGCTCTCCCACCATCTCTGGCTCCACAGCAATACCACTCTCCACTCCAGCCACCTCTCTCTCCCGCTCCTCTCCTCCATCCACCTGCTCTCCCTCCATCTTTGGCTTCGCCGCAATGCCTCTCTCCACTCTAGCCACCTCTGTCTCCTTCTCCTCTCCTCCATCCACCTGCTCTCCTGCCATCTCTGGCTCCGCTGCAATGCCTCTCTCCACTCCAGCCACCTCTCTCCTGCTCATCTCCTCCATCCACCTGCTCTCCCGTCATCTCTAGCTCCACCATAATGACTCTATCCACTCCAGACACCTCTCTCTCCTTCTCCTCTCCTTCATCCACCTGCTCTCCCGCCATCTCTAGCTCCGCCGCAATGCCTCTCTCCACTCCAGCCACATCTCTCTTCTGCTCCTCTCCTCCATCCACCTGCTCTCCCGCCATTTCTGGCTCCTCCGTAATGCCTCTCTCCACTCCAGCCACCTCTCTCTCCTGCTCCTATCCTCCATCCACCTTCTCTCCCGCCATCTCTGGCTTCGCCGCAATGCCTCTCTCCACTCCAGCCACCTCTCTCTCCTGCTCCTCTTCTCAATCAACCTGCTCTCCCGCCATCTCTGGCTCCGCCGCAATGCCTCTCTCCACTCCAACCACCTCTCTCTCCTACTCCTCTCCTCCATCCACATGCCTTCCCGCCATCTCTGGCTCTGCCGCAATGCCTCTCTCCACTCCAGCCACCTCTCTCTCCTGCTCCTCACATTCCATCCTCCTCTCTAGCTCTTCTGCGTCACCCTTCCACGAGATGGTGTTTACTGCCATCACGTAGCACTCCCGCGCCGCCTTCGGATCTCCCCGCACCCTGATCTGTGTCCCTCCTGAATTGAGCTTCAAACATTGATGGAACGAGGACGGTACACATCTAAAGGCGCTAATAAAAGGACGCCCAAAGATTGCATTATAGCTATTGGGGGCGTCCACTATCACAAAATGGCAGTTACTGGACAGCCCCCCCAGAGTCACCTGGAGTCCTACTCCTCCTTCAACCTCCTTTTGTTCCCCAGAAAATCCAAACAACGGCCCATCCTCCGCCAACACTCTCCGTCCTTCCACTCTCATCTCATTGAATGCCTTTTTGAAGATGACATTTACGGAACTCCCGTTGTCCACCAAGATCCTGGACACCGTAAAGTTTTCAATGGTGGTCCCGATCACCAACGCGTCGCAGAAGGGGTCTTCATGGTCTAGTAGGTCCCTCCTGGAAAAGGTAATCTTCTCGTCCGGGGGTGGGGCTTGTGACGTCGAGGCAATGCTCCGACGGTACATGGTGTGGAGGCTGGCCTTGCGGGTGGCCTCAATCCCCCCCCTGTGGATCACCCCGATCCCCCCTCGATCTCCTGTATCTAACCGATCCACACACCAATCCTCCTTTGCGGCTCCCGGCATCTCTACTATCCACACCGGTAGCTGCTGGTCTTCACCTCCTTTTACCCTCTTTAACTCCAAGAACTCCGGACACGTAGCCGTCGCATGACCTTCCTCCTCATGGAAGTCACAGTAGGGAAAAGCTCCTCCTCCTCCACACCTCCCTTATTGGGGGTTCCTCCTCCTCCCCACTCCTACTCCTGCTCTCCCACGCTCTCTTCCTCTTCCTCTTCCTCGGCCAATTGCCATAGCTTGTTGAGGCGGTGGTGGGAGTGGCCTCGGACCATGCCCCCACCCTAACGGATGAAACCTCCCTGGTCCCGGATAATAGTTTCTTCCCCCCTGGGGGGGACCTCTTCCTGGTCCTTGAATAGGACCGACCAGCTGCCTCTAGCCCAACTCCGAGTGCACTGGCCCCCTTGGCTCCTCCCTTCTCCTTCACTCTTGCTGCCTCGCTCCTCCTGGCTCCCTCTGCTCTACCTCTGTCAACCTCGCCAACTTCCTAGCGAATGTCGGGTTTGCTGTCTCCATGGCTATTTCCTTTGCCGCCTTCTCCATCAATCCCTCAAATGACAATGGTGCCTTCCGGGTTAGGCTCATCTTAAAGAAGCCCTCCCTCAGCCCCACGGTGAAGGCCATCTTGAGAGCAAAACAAGGCACCTCCTAGATGTTTAGAATCTCCTCCTGGAAGCGATCCACATACTGAGCCAAGGACTCGTCCCCCTTCTGCTTGATCAAAAAGATAGACTCCAGGTTCTTCTTCCTCTTCTTAGAGGTCGATAAGAGCAACTGGAAACTTCTGCTCAGGTCCTCGAAGCCATAAATAGACCCTGCCGGGAGCTGATGGAACCAGTCCCTGGCCTTGTCCTTCAAATTGATGGTGAAAAGGCGACA